>MU382625.1:800587-1400587 GCA_022495115.1 Xylaria castorea | reverse complement strand
ATACAGAAAAAGTAGTAAGGCACACTCCACGAGACCAACAGTGCGAAGAACCTTGCAGATTTGAAAGATCCAACCGACATTGTGGGGATCAGAGCCGCCTTCAGTGACTGACGCGTATAGGGTCGAGGTAACAACCAAGATGGTCATCTGAAGCGGAAGGAAATGAGCCTCAAACAGTCGATGAGCAAGAAGGAATGTGCGCTGCCAGTCGGGTTCTTTGATTGTCTCGGTGATTACATCCGAGTAGATTCCACTCTCGAGGGGTTGTTCAGGGTCTGCATCAAGATGATTCTTCATGTAGGAGTCATTAGGGTGTTTTCTATCATCCGTTAGCAATTGGGAACTGCACACTAGATTAGGAAACCAGGTTGATGCCTTACAGTGCAAGATGAAGCGGACGAAAGGCTCTCGTTGTGTGTTTGCGTTCCTGCCAGAGCTCGACGAATTTCCTCATAGCAAAACCTACGTCAAGAGCTCCCCACATGTGCCGCAATGCTTGCTTATAACGTGCCGTCATGTCGTTAACAATTCGGCGAACGCCCTCACCACCGTCGCCCTTTACGTTGCTCTGACTGACTGGACTATGAATTGTCCTGACCGTCAGATTACCGTTCAGTGCAAAGAAGCACTTGAGATACATGTGTAGATCCTCGCCAATAGCTTCAGAGTCGCAGTCCCAGCCGCCAACTCGGTCAACTAGCTGTAGCGGAAGAGAATAGACCGAAGTAGGTGGAGCAATGGATGAGCCACGGTATAGACCAGACATGCCAGCAGCACCCCATAGGATATCGGCAACTCGGACCAAAGCTGGAACTTCGTGGGCGTTGCGATCAAAGATAATAGGTGCCGCATACAATGTCGTGGTTGCGGTTTCAGGGTTCGATGTATGCATATTTGTAAGCAAAGCAAAGTAATTCGACGAAAGATGGCTGTCAGCTATACATAGGAAGGAAATGTTAGTATTCAGATCTAGTTGTTGCTGTGTTGGTTTCGTAGAATGCGGAATTTGACGTACCATCAATTCCGGTGATAATCACGTCCTTCCTGAGACTGAGGGGGTACTTTTCACTGAGTTTACGCCCAGCCCAAGCCATATTGCTTCCCTTTCCAGGGGATTCTCCGGGAATGTCAGACGGGTGTAGGGTGAAATCGATCGACCGAAACTTCTTCGCGAACTCCTGAATTATTGTCATAGCCTTAACTTCGCCGTTTTGTTCTCGTGACTCCATTGCTAAGTATACCTTGATATTTGTCAGCTTTCTCAATCTCTCGCAATAGTAGAACCATCAATAGACAGAGCCAGTGATGGCACAACTCGGCGAATTACAAGGAGCAGAACCTATTTACTCACATCGTAGGTGTCGCGCGCAAATGGGTGCGAAGCCATGACATCCAGTGTTTCTCGAAGGGTATCCATTTCTTCCTTGTAATTCGGAACGATAATAGCGTGAATTATACGCTCCATACCATTCTCGATATCGGCAATGAATTCCGTGTCGGTATCGCCCGCCTCGCTATTCGCAGTTGAAGGGGCAGAAGGCATTTCCTTCGAAGATGTTAAGGTCTCGGAGCTCGAAAGCGATGTAAAAGAACCCCGACGACGATGCGCCAACTTATAATCCTTGAGCGATTTGCTGCTGGCAGTTCTCTCCAGGCATCGGGATATGTCGAAGATGGACCACATGGAGCGTAACGGAAAAGACGAAACCAGAATATGAATAGTTAAACAATAATAGGCAAATACAAGCGTCCAGATCCCACCACCCCCGTACGAGGTGGGACTGGTAAAGGTAATTCGAGTAGGTCGGCTGAGCGAATCTCCTTCAGCGCGCGTCAGGGTGAATCCTGATGCGGCTGCTTCCCTGGTTATTACATAGTATGCGAGGGCGACGACGGAGACCATGGCCAGGCCCGGCGCCCGCCTCGTCACCCAAATAAAAAGCGTCGACATGACAGCAGCGAATCGACAGGTTACCAGAATAAAGCCAGGGCTACTCACGCCTTGTCCAACAAGAGAGTGATGGTGGTATTAATTGGGGGAGAAAGGAGGGACAGAAATAGGCTGCCAGAAAATGGCTGACAGGCCAAGATAACAGAATAGCGGAGCGGAGAGTGCACTCAAAGCGCGGTGGAAGTCAGTGCGCCCTCGGAACTAGTACAAGCTGCCATACACGAGTTCGGATAGAGTCGAGGCGAATTATTGGGATGAAAAGGAAAAAGGGTATGGTAGCAGAAAGAAATTCCTAGCGCTGGTAGGGGAAAAGTGAGACAACGGGCTGGGGCGCGCAGAATTACATAAAGTGTAACGACGATGGTAATAATAATTTGAAAAGGGGAGCCTTGTTTTTTTAGTACGGGGGAGAATGAAATTAAAGAGAAATTAGCAGCCATTCAGGGAGTGCTCAGGTACACAGTGACTGGACAGACTGGGAAGGGAAGACAGCTAATTATACAGGGGAGAGTGGGGTACTACCGCTTGGGTACTAAGGGCTTTGGGGGAACAGGGGCTCTTGCGCATAAGTTGTGCACCGTCGGCTTACCTACTAATACTTTTCTGCTCAGCCCCTGCGTCATGCTGCGAGCGTGGTCTTCATGTGAAGTTCAACTTCAGTTATGCCAATTGACCTTGGACTATATCATTTACATTAAACCTCATTGTATCCTTCATTTCAAAGGTAAAATAACACACGACATAAAGTATATAGTTGATATCAGCCAATTCTGTAAATCTACTATCGGTACGGAGAGGTATATAGGCGCCGCAGCTGGTCCTGAGAAAGCCTAACACTAGGTAGGTAGATGTTTAATCTCGCCGACTAGTGGTTGCCTTCCTAGAAAATGTGCTTGTATCGCATATTGCAAAACACTTGTTATTTGTGGTGTTCAGCTCGGTGTATATGATAGTAATAAGGCTTCAGATATGTGAACTAAACCGGCACTTTGGATCGATGCAAACGTCCTGGCAAAAACTCAATCAGACAGGCAGCGGACTTCATTGGGGAGGAAACCTCGTTCTCGTTGGTAAATTCCTCTTGTCGCTACCTCAAAAGCCACTATGTTCAAATACCTATCAAGAAGTTGATTACCAGACAAGGATTCGAGTTTGAGAGATCGGAGCAGGCTGTGATGTGGCACAAGCATCCTACAAGACACATTAAACCCGTTACATACGTCCACTTGTACGTACGAAGTACCAGTATAGACGAGCTGCTGTGCTACAATGGGTATTATGCTACAGTAGGTAGCAGGTTAGGCAGATATGTTGATTTACTTGTACGGTGCTGACCTCAGCATTCTATTATTATACAGCACTACTGTAGTGTACAGTATTGTATCACACTATTCTCCGACCAAGCTTCATACAATACAGTACCGTACAGTATACTCCATCGTAAGGCTGAGTCGCAACTACTACATATGTATGAACCCCATATCTGCCCTATCTGCCCCCTCTCGGCCAACACCGAGGGCTCGGCACGCAATTATGGGCAATTAGATACTACTACAAAATTCTGAACAATTATGAGATATGACCCTAACCACGAAATTGGGCAGTCTCATGACGACAACATTGAGCGCTAACGATGCCTGTCCATAGTCTCCGGCGAAAATGCTGCTTATCTGTACGTAGTAACACAGGTTGCATATTGAAGGAGCAGCATGGCACAAGTGGCGTCGCATTGCATGGCCGCAATCAGATGTTAAGTTATGGGCAGGATTATGGGTATCTACTGCGTAGGTAGGTGGGGCTCTTCGAGCTCGGCCAAGTTCGCGTCTTCCATTTCGTCATTTTGCCCATGCCCAGCCTACCTAATGCAAGTGACTAGGATTAGTGTGCAACCTTAGCAGTTGATGGCCAAGCAGAAGAGTTGTTTTACAAAGTCGCCGGTTGGGATCTTATGTAGATTTGCATGCTCTTACTATTGGTAGTATTGTTGTTTGAAGTGGTAAGCAACCGCATTGCGCGGGGCACTTAAACAGAGAATCCTGGGCAAAGATGCGGACGCGGGACGGTGAGAACCCCTAGAAGAATTGTGGGCGACATGACATTCACAATCGCATATCACGTATCATCGAAGTCCCGCTTGACAGGCAGCAGCTTTTCTGGCCTAATCCATGTACATACAGTAGGTAGGTATTCGCGTACCTCGTTCCCTACTTACATGTATTCCGGACGATTATTAATGTGTAATGGACTAGATAGGTAATACTAACCGTGAGAATTAAGCTTCTTACAATTTCCTCAACTAACGTCCAAGTCAATTCGGCTGCCTATATCCATTAATCAACACTACTCAGTCCTACACAGTGCCACATATTTCTGGCGCAATAGGGAGAAATGAAAACCTTTGTCTTCCAGAGTCCTTGAGAACCAGATACCCCTCATCGATGCCCCCCTTACAGGACTGCCCCTAATCAGATCCCGCATCATGTTCTAATAGCGTATAGGTTGTCCTGATTGTCTAGTGTAGATCTGGGAATACGCTGTAGAACAAACATTTGTCAATGCAGCCATTGTGCTACTATCTTCTGCCTACTTAGTAGTACGCTAGGTAGTATACTCAGGCAATTAGTTAGTACCATTACCTAGGGACTAGTATTAGTAACCTCAGCTAGATGCGAATCTCTTATGTGCTTCTGAGGTACTATAAATTGCCACTTACACAAGTCGGCTTTTAGGGAGTGTTACATATTTTTAATGCTCGGCTCTACTGAGGTCGGGGTTTTCGCATAGAGAAAGTCTCTAAGTAGGATGTAGAAACCTTAAGACATAGACTCAAGCCGCTTTCGATAACTTACCGACTAGAACACGGCGTATGCATGTTTGTGATTGCTGGTCCAACATATCTCCTCCAGTGGAACTGACTGTTCATGTGACAAGCCAGACTGGAACTAAATAGTGGAGATACAATTTCCATCTAGCGAATGAGGAACGAGGAAAGGCCCACGCAGCCCGAGAGTCGAGTCCAAGTTCCACGGCTGAAGAAAACTCTTTCATATCCTCGCTTCTATGTATGCAGGTCCGCTTCAAGATGCTTTCAGGCATATGTCGCGAAACGTTACCTGGCTTCTGACTTTTCGTTTATAAGCATACAGTGTAGACCACTTCCCTGCGCAACAGTAAACCAATGTCGACGCCAAAACCAATGACCAATCAAAGCATACGACCTTTCTTTAAAAATACTGGGTATGGAAGTCTACTTTTGGTAGATCCTCGACCCGAAAAGCTTGGCAGTTTCTTGCATTGGCGGCCTCCGTAGCTTGTGCCTTTGCAGGTATCTTACTACTTGAGTTTAAGCCTTTTTATTTTGGGTTATTTTTTATACATCCATTCTCACTCTTGAGAGAGACTTGGGTACTAAGAATACTTAGAAACGACCAAGCGCGGACTCAGGTAAGTAGTCACAAAGACCGGAGAGAATTAAAATAAGTTGGTGGCAGATCGGACATTAGTGGGTCGGCAATCGGGGTTTTCACGCTCCCCAGCTTTCCTCGGGATCGGGTTGTTCGTTAATCTCCGGGCTTCCGAGACACAATACTATTACCAGTAGCACATACCCTAGCTACACTTATAATTGGAACCAGACCGGATAATTATCTGTTAGGACTGGTAACTTGAATAAGATTATGCCTTATAAGCCAAATCTAGACCTGGCGGTCACTACACTATTATCAAGCAATGTTTGAGGCTGGTGAGGCAGCAGCATTCTGAGTCCACGAAGCATTGCAGATCAGCTCCTTTCTTAGTATTACGCGAGACTCTAAATCTATGCCACCGAGGCTGAGGATTGTTGATCATGCTACAGTATTGCGTGCATGCTTCGAAGACCCAAAATATCCAGATATGCATTCAGCATTGGGCGGCTTGAAATACCGCACTGATCTTCAGACACTCCTGACTAGAAAGACTTCATCATAAACGCTTTAGTGGTAGTGCAATTTATCCCACTGTTCAGCAGCAAACTCAAGTTTGCGTGCCATACGATGACACATTTGATCATACCCATCATTTTCTCGACTATCTTTTTGATGAATCCTATGTTTGGGGTGTCCGTATTCCGACTTTGTGCTCTTTTGCGGCTTAGATATTGTATGACTTGATGCTTAAGCTCACCAATGACGATATGGTGTATAAGCGAGGCCTTATAACGAATCCCCGCCATTGCCGAATAGGATCATACCTGTCGCATATTATAAATGGTCCTGGTCACCTAGGCATTAGATTCGGGGTTACTTGTGCTTCACACATGACACTAACATAGGCGTCAGAATATTGAACTTCCCAATGCCGTACACACAAGAATATCAAACCTTTCCCAACCTAGTTAATCCCTTGAGTTCGCCACAACGCAGCAACTCTGGATTATATCAATACCCTCTAGATAATGTGGCATGTACCGATGACGCAGTGGGGTTCTATAGCGAAGTCGTTATGGTAGACTTTAACACACTCAAACATTCTTGTCAAAGAGTTTGGTGATTGGTTTTGCAGACTGTTCCACAATATGAGTACAGCAAAATCCAATCTTAGAAGGCAGGTACTCACATCGATAAACTTCTCAAGCTCTTTGTCGAGGTTCGAGAGGTCGTCCTTTCGTCGTTTATTATCCGCAATGAGTTTCTGCTTCCTCTTGAGGAGTTCCATTCGTTTCTGTTCAAGAGCCTCTCGCTCGCTCCTTTCGTGCTCAATTTGTGCGACCATCAAAGCATTCTCGTCGTCAGTGGCGTGTTCGGGTTTCAGCGCTAGAAACTCCTCTACAGGAATGAGGGGAAGCTGCTGGTACGAGTGACTATTTTGGATTCCTATTAGCTCCTGCGCAAGTTCGGGTACGGGGCAGCAATAAGAGCTGCGAATCTTGTCCAGATATTTGTCTTCGCACTCTTGATTGGCCGGGCTGCGTGTGCCTAAGGCTAGAAATGCCGGTGCTAATGGCATCGGTTTCGCTTCCACTTGTTCTTT
Organism: Xylaria castorea; assembly: GCA_022495115.1. Lineage (NCBI taxonomy): Eukaryota > Fungi > Ascomycota > Sordariomycetes > Xylariales > Xylariaceae > Xylaria > Xylaria castorea. The sequence goes on along the minus strand of MU382625.1, from coordinate 1,393,626 downwards.
GGCATCTTGATCAAGTATGGATACAGGAGCAATGGGCACTGACTCAAATGATTCGCACGCCGCAATCTCGCCTTGTAGATGACGCTGCTCGTAATAGAGATTCTGGAGCTGGAGCTGTAGGCGGTCGACCTCTTGACGGGCCTCGAAGGTCTGGGCTTTCGTCTGGCGTGCGGCAAAATTGGCGGCTCTATGTAACCCGCGAAGCTGTGCAAGGTTCGTGATAAGTAGTTTCTGCTGCTTCGACGTCTCGAGTTGAGCTTCGGTTGACGCGCCGTCAATTGGGCCTGCGGCGGCAATTTGGTCGACGAGGTTCAATGCTTGCAGACGCGTGTCTCGTGAGGCAGCAAGGACAGTTGTGAGCTCTGGATCTGTCACAATATCGTTGACGGCCATGATTTCTCTGGTTCAGATGAAAGGAATCTCTCTAAAGACCGTATCTCGATACTCTGGTTGACGTGGCGGGTCTCTCGAGCTGAACGTTGACGTGCGACAAGGCAAGGCGCTGCTGTTCGGCTTGGGTGGGGGTTTGGGGGCTGCCACTATTGGCGCCTTGGACTGTACTGTGCATGTACCTATGTACCCAATACCCGTGCGGGCCTTCTGGCTCTGATTGGCTCCAGAAACCAAACGGAAAACACGGTAGTTAAGTTGATGTTCTGATTGGAGAAGGAGCTAGGTACTGTAGGCAGTTTTGGCGCGACCCTACGGCGGTAGTCAGTTATAGTAAAAGTCAATTCAGCTTGAGCAGAACGTGGGGTCGACAGCTGAGCTGGCACCAGCCGACTCAGCAGGCGACATTTCAAATTTGGCTTTCAAATAGACTTGGCTACACAAATAACGCTGTGCAGGTGCAGGTACACTATGTACTAACATAGGTTCACCGCACTCTTGATGCTAACTGCCTTAGTCAGACGAGTTTTAATTCCCGATTTTGAGGTTCTGAGATTGATCTAAGTAACCGCTTTGAACGTCTCCTTCTCATGATTCTCTCGTTTTGTTTTTTTCCTTTTCTTTTCTGCTTTTTGGCAGCGAGCTTATGCGGTTGCTACCTAAGTATCATCTATTCCTCAGTCTGTGGTACCGGTATTCGGTAAAGCACATACGTATGCACCTCATTGTTAGTCCCTGAAGGTGGCTAGCGAAATACGGAACGAGCTCCACCACGGAATCCTTTTAGCTGGCCAATCTCCGTCTGACATCCACAGCATGTGATTGCTTATACCGTACCAGTGTAATATCATAAACGCCATTCCTCCCCCATTTTGTCCCCGGTTGTTGGGTCGTACTGCTGCTGTCGACTACGGTGTATCCAATTCGTGGCAACAGTGCCTTTGACGCCTTCTCGACCTGTCACTTGAACGCCTGGACCAACGCTTTGTTCAGACTGGCCCAATTGCGCTCTGTTCTAAGTTTTGTCTGCGCGTTTGCGCCACCAACTTACTCGTAGTCAGCCAGATCGGCTTACCATACCGCTCACCACCACGACGTCCACCATGTCTTGCTCATCATCATACGCCCTTGGATCGAGCCAGGATGCCCCTGAGGCCATGAGCTCCGGTGCCGCTGTTCACGATCGGATAATGCAACGCCGTCGTCACTCCTCGTTTGTTCCTCATCGGCGGAAGTCTCTGGTCAACCAAATCATGGATGGAGAAGAGGCACTCTTGCTCAGGGTATATTCTGTGTTACCGGCCGATCAATTACTATGCTAACATCGACGAGGTCGACTTGTTTCTCACCGACCTTGAGCGCCGCTTAGAGTCCCTTGAAAGCTACGGCGATATGATGCACCTCGATTCTAGCATAGCGAAGACCTTCGCGACGTTGCAAGCGGTGCGAGAAAGATGCTCCCTCGTATCCGAAGAAGTTATTGGTGCCGGTCGCCGGCGCCTCCAAATCATGGTCGAAACACTCGACGCCAGATATCAGGGAGCCCTGGCAAGAGCCGAGTCGATGAATGAAAAAGCCCGGATGGGTATCGAACTCCTAGACTGTATGCTGGACGATTTTGAGTCCCGTGTAGTCAAGCTGCGTGATCAGGGATTTGCGAACGCTGCCGGGGCCGCCGAAAGCCTTATGGGTGGCGGCCGGCGAGTGATGGATGAGGGTCTCGAGCGTGCCCGTGGTGTGGTCGATGGAGGTATTGGACGGGCCATGCGAGCGGCCGAATCCGTTGAAGAGCATGTTCAGAACGCCATTACGCGAGCGCGTGAGAAAGGCTTGCTGAAATATGAGGAATTGCCTGTTCCGTGGAGGGTTAACCCCCATATTCTCAAAGGTTACCGCTTCTCTGACTCTAAGATTGAATGCGTTCGGTCGGTATTTGGGGTCTCCAACGAGACAGTGAACATCTGGTCTCATGCACTGGGCTTCTTCATCATTTTGTCCGTTGCTTTTTATTACTATCCGACGTCTGCCAACTTCTCTCTCTACACCAAGACCGACGTTTTTATCGCAGCGGTCTTCTTCTTCGCCGCCTGTAAATGCCTAGTCTGCAGTACAATATGGCATACGATGAATTGCGTCGCAGATCAGACCTTGATGGAGCGTTTTGCTTGCATTGATTATACCGGAATATCATTACTGATCGCTGCGTCTATCATGACCACTGAATACACCGTCTTTTACTGCGAACCATTTTCGCGATGGATTGTGAGTAATTCTCGAAATCATTTCCCTCCTACTTTGCCGGCTTTTAGAACATAAGGGTTCCTTTGCTGGCCAAAATCATGTCACGAGAACTTCATACGGTCGTGAAAAACCCCCCAGATCACGCTAAGATGCCGATAACTGACTTTGACTATTCTAGTACATGACTACAACTGCCGTCTTGGGCATCGCAGGCACAATCCTGCCATGGCACCCTAGATTCAACGGCCAAGACATGGCTTGGCTCAGAGTAGGCTTCTTCATCGGACTAGGGGCGACGGGCTTCCTGCCAATTCTTCAAATTATTTTGACCCGCGGTTCGGCTTGGGCTTTTGAATTTTACGGCGAATCCAACCTACTAAAGTCCCTTTTGGTCTACGTCCTAGGAGCATTTGTATATGCTAGCAAGATCCCAGAGAGATGGTTTCCTGGCGCTTTCGATTTCTTTGGTAATGCCCACAATTTGTGGCATGTGAGTGATACCTGATGATTGCAAAACAAACTAATACACCACGGCTAATCAGATGAATAGTTGGCTGTCCTCGGAGGGATCATATACCACTATACTGCCATGCTACAGTTCTTCGCGGGTGCTTTCAAGAGGGCTGAACTCGGATGTCCCACCTATTGAGAATTGGTACTTGAGATGAAAGCTAAGTATAATAAACTACTAATACTGGAGGGACTATCTAGTCTCTTATCGTGGTATTCAACACTCTGTCCCTTGTCGCCTCTTTAGAGGTACCCCAGTGTTGCAACCCTTCTCGTCCAACGATTCGAACCTACAATTCTGGGCAACCCCATATGTAGGTTTATAAGAAGGCAACTACGCTTGCCATAGCCAGCGCGGCGATATGCCTGATGAGAACTCGACTCTTAGCTGCAATAGAAACTTGCACTACAGGCGAGCCAGACTTCGGAGATGGGATCGGAGTCGAAGCAGACGCGTTTGATATTTGTATTACCATGGGCGTGCTAATGGCAGGTAATCTGTGGCAAGTCGTAGGAGACTTCGTGGCAAACTCTGTCAGAGGCTCTATGGAGGGCTCCAACATACCCTGCACGCCAGACTTTGGCGCATTTACTGGTGTCGGTCTTGGATTGGCTGCGAGAAATGGGGTGACAGTGAAAGTGCGAACGGCCCCGGTCGAGGCGCCCGTCGTCGTATGCTCGATTGCGGAACTTGGTATATCGAAGCCAGCATGCTTAGCGCATGTTGCTAAGTCTTCATCCTACTCAAGCGCTTAGCCACTCAGTTGCTCGTATAAATCATTTACCACAACATACCTTCAAGCAGCAGTACCCTGCGACTGGTGCACAATAACTCCCACTATCGCAAAACCCACTGTCTTGGCAGCATGTCTACTTGGTTGTCAGCACGTTCAATAACTCATTGTTCATCAGCTTACCTGGCCGAGGCCCGGATTGAAGCACCAAGTGCTCTCCGGTCCGCCGCATGGTAATGAGCCGTTACCGTACGTATGCTCACAGGTCATCAATTGTCGCTTAGGGTGTGGGACCGAGATTGGCGAGTAACTTTCTATTGCTTGTGCCACCAGTCCGAAAGCTGGCACGAGGAGTAATATCGAGTGTAACATGTTGATTTGCAAGGGCCTTTGCGCCATACACTGAGGGTGAACCTGAGGTCGACGAGTTGGAAGTAATTAAGCAGCTTTCCAGGAACAACAATACTGCGACTAAACGAGCGAAAGTGGCGAATTCCTAGACAGGCGGGTATCGAAAACGAATAGTGAGAGTTGGATTGGGCAATACGCTTTGCAAAACGATAAAACAGACGACGAAACGATCTAGAGACTCATAGAACGCGTAGACTTTAGAGATGGTGCATACCAAACGTTGAAGGCGGTGTTATATCCTCTGTTGAATACTGCATTGATCACCAGGAGAAGTGGACGGGCTTCTTAATACATATACTCACGATTCCTGTTCCCTTGAGGGGACGGACAGGCGCAATCACGTCCAATATCTCAGTGTACAATTTGCCCTCGTGCCTATGTTAGAATCAATCGATACACATCTCTAAGCTATAGTAGATAAGGCACCCGACGACCAATATATTAAGCCCCTACATTGCTCATGCAATTGTCCGGGACGAGTTTTGGAACCTGCGGCGCTCAGTAGCATGCGCTAGGTGCTCATGTCCTCCCTCCTGAGTTCGTCTCCCTGGCCATATTTACCTGTCGACCGAGCGACTTCTACCTCCGAATAGACCGCGCCGAGAAGACTAGGGCATTGAGTCCAAGCCTGTGTAAATGGCTATTCTATCCATAGCCAAGTAGGCGAAATCAGGAACGCTGCGATTCGATGTCACCATTGCATCTGTGTAACTATTCGATGCAAAAAGCTTACGCAAGGGAGCGAGCCCTACGAGAAGCTGACTAACCAAGCATGAATGAGACATAAAGCTGGAATGTAGTCCAGTGGTTATTATCGCTCCCTTATCATCGATCAATTATGCCCTTGGGTATTGTTTTCGCTATCTTGTGACTTAGGTCAACGAAGGTCCTTCCTCTATCAATACTAGTTTGCAGCACGGCACATGCCGCAGACCTGCATCCAGTAGCATTATGTCGACGGCTCATGGTTACACGGTTCGAATTCGTTCCTTCGTTCTTTGGGTCTTCATTATCGAATCCGTAGCAAGCCGGTTCTAACCGTATCCATCTAACCTAGATGAATACCCCCTACCGTACGCCGTCCGTATTATTTTTGACCTCCATTCAACCCAATAAATAGTATTACAATGTCATGCCGAACCAACCATGCGAAGTCCCCTTCCATCGTAATATCGTTCGTCATGAATGACCCCCCATTTTGTCCACTGTCTCATCATCATGATTGTTATAGTAAAATACAAGTCAGTCGTAGGAAGAAAGAACCTGGTCCTGTTCATAGGAGACGCCCAAGCCGTAAAGTAAATCCCTTTTCATCATAAGGCATGATTGACAATCTCCTCGTATACATCATTAGGTATCATCTTAATGATAGCCAGCGCATGAGCTTTGATCTGGTCGGCATGCAATGTTGGAAATGATCTCAGTAGTTTATTAGGACTGCGTGATCCCGTTAGCATCAGTGCCTATACAAGTATAGATGAAAGACTTCATTAACTAACCTTAAAGAACCGAGCAGTTCATTGCGCATCATAATAAGCTGAGCAACGATGCAGAGAATATTCAAGTGCGGTCCGTAGGCAAATAGAAAATCCCACAGTCGTAATACCTCAGGCAAAGGGGGGGTGCAGGCGCACAGCGTCAGTACTGACGGAAAGGCGTATATCTCAGCGGAGAGGCCTTTTGATGTGAGATAGAGGCTCAGCTTGGTGTCGACGATGCCCAATACCTTATCAACAAGCACAAGACCGCGGTGTACGCCTACCATAGCACCCCGAATGTAACCCGGGCATTCTTTGGTGAGGAGTTGATGGAAGGCTACGAAGGCCTCGGCTTCGCTGCGGGCAGCATATAGGAAAGGAGCTGCTAGCACGTTCATGCCTTGTACATAAGTACCCGGCTCAGATGTATTTGAGTCCGATCCTTCCGTCGTGAGTGTGAGGGCGCGGGCGCGGGTCCTTGACGCCGGCGAAGACGTAACCGCTTGCGAGACGTCGCTGCGGGAGGGGCTGGCACTGTTACTAGCAGGGAGCGATTGCCGACTGCTGGACGGGCGGCGTTCTTCTTTACCATCGTGTAGCATCCAAGCAATAGCATTAAGCAGGCGGATCAAGCTTGCCTCGCTCACGCGACGACGAAAGAGCGGATCGGTAGTCAGGGTTCGGAACGTGTCATTGCGGATCTTGGCATAGGCAGGAGAAGCACCGCGGTGAACGAGCTTGAGGTATTCGTCGGTCGATAGCACGGGCGCATCGAGTAATACCAACCAGATGTATATGCGACTAGAAGACTAGGCAAGAGACCAGGAGAATTAGTTCACCACGACGCTTAGAATTACAGGATGCCACTCGCTTGCGCAAACAGACAGATCTTACCATGCCGTCGATATCGCTCTTTATGCCCTGACCCAGCACCTTGAATCGCATGGTTGCGAGAGCGCTGCTCACGTCGTCGCCAGGCGGACCCTCTCTTATTAGCCTGTCTAAGCTCAGTGCGTCCGCAGCAGACGGCGTCCGATTCAGCGCAGCGCGCTTTACGTGCAGGGACGTAGATGAACTTGCGGCACGGAGATTCAGAGGGTTGGCGCTTCCACTGGCATCTGAGTTGGCCCTGTGTCTCTGTGGCGATCGATTGAGGGCCTGGCGGCGGGTCGGGGAGATGTCTCTTGAGTGTAAGTCACGGAGCTTCTGCTGGGTGAGGACGGTGGACGAGCTGCTGGTGATCTTGGTAGCAGCGCCCAGGTTATGCGCCGACTGAAGTTTACGGAGGGTCCTCTGTGTTCGCGGTGTGAGAGGGGTCTGGAACTCCATGCTGAGGGAAGACGGTGGGAAGAAGGAGAGGGCGTCCCTCGTTGGACTTGGCATCTTGTCTGTTGGCTTTTGCCTTGAAGAAGTGAATATTAATTAACAGCTGTGGTTTCCGTTGCGGTTGGCGCCGTAGTTTGAATTCAAGCGTGGAAGCGGCCTTTAGGCGAGGACAAGGATTATGCGGTATGATAGTGATACCGAGCGACGGGAATCTTCGTTATTGACGTCGCTCGGCCGCTCTCGTGTGGAGGCTATGGAAGTGGACGTGAAAGCGAAAGCTTGGTTGCGTAAAGACGAGGTTGGGTGAGGGCGAGGTGGGGCCCCCTCGTTTCAAGGTACCGCGACTCTAAAAAATACTCGCCTAAGTACTTTACCTACGATTGGGCTAGTCCTTTATCCCATACAATATCTCAATTTTGTACAACCTATAACTCTGCCACAACACGAGATAAAAAATATATTTTCTAGTATAATATAGTTATACTGCAGTATAACAATAACAATATTAAGATTTAAAAAGCTAATTATAGGGTATAAAATAAAATAAGACTTATTATGCTTATAAGCCGTTTAAATTTATTATTTGTGAAATGCAAGGTCACGATAGTTGTTTTGGTGTTTTGGTGCAACCCCGTTATGGTTCTCCTATTGATGATGGACTGCAAAGTCAGGTGGGCATATCCTGCGGGCTATATACATATAGATTATAGTGTTGTTGGCCCGTGTACCCATTCCCGACTGGCAATCTTAGTTTGCATTGAGTAAAGAAACAGGCAAACACACATTCACTAAGGTACCCCTTTGTTCTACACAGCCACAACTGCACCACAATCACCAGCTACTCTGGCGCTGGCCCAGCCAGTTGCCAACATTATTGGTTAATAAATTTCTGTTTTCCCTTTTTGCGCCAAAAATTAAATTTTTTGGGATTTTTATATTCGATAGTTCCGTATTGCTATACATATCTTCCCAGTTAAGGAATAGAACTTTTTATGTCGTGGTGCAGCGGAGTTATAGTTTGTTGAAGATCGCGATTTTGTATGTGAAAAGGGGTGGCTCAATTCAAAGTTATACCGGCCCAGTTGGGGGACAGACATGGTACGTTAATGGGTACCTAGGTTGTCTGTCAGTTGATATATTACCTATATACCCGCCTATCTAAGAAACAGTCTAGATGCGTGTTGATGCCCTATTCTTTATTATTCATAATCACTCGTGCTTTATGGAAGAGTCCCAGATACAGTGTTTCATTCCAGGCGCCTCAGGTGCTTCATCTTTTACTCCTTGGTTGTTAGAATAGGGTGGGTACGCCGAGGATCAAAATTTACCATATAATACAGTTCCTGGCGAGCCAAGTGTTGTACTTTAGGCAAGCTCCAAGACGGTTATCTCGAGAATGGAGTCTATCTGATATCAGAGCGTTAGTTCTGACTGCGCGTAAAACAGCTAATGTTAACCCTTACGAGTCTCCCCGATGTACTCTGGTTAGACCACGCAAGTGATGAGTGTCATAAGTTTTGAAACCATTGCTTTTGATGAGCTCGTCAACTTATACAGATGCTAGTAATGCCCGCTAGATAAAACAAGCAGCCGATATTCTCACTGCTGAATGCTTACGCCGCAAGATTAAAATATAGTAGGCAGAAGGTGCTAGCCTAACATGAGATCTCATGATAGATCTTAAAGGTGCGGTTCAAGATCACGATACACATAACCAAAGACCACGCGTTCTCCCCCTCCTCCTATTCAAGCTACTTAAGAGCAAGCTGTTCCAACGCCGACATTTTTCGTATAGACTAACGATATCTCTAGTGAGCAGCCCTATACCTGCGTACTGATAATCTAACACGATTGTACCCTCCAAGGGGCCTTAAGAAGTGTCTCCGGGCAATTGCGTATCTTGGTCCATTTTTCACAAGCGCTGTGGCGACGCAGTTGGAAACCCGGGACAGATGTTCAGCGCAGCCATGTTGGATGGTGCGTATATTGGTGGTCGCTCTGGTTTGTTCCGGTGATACAACAACGAACAATGCGTCGTGCCGACCAACAATCCTTACTATCAAAGCAAGGCTAACGAGCTAATAATATCTCTACAAGAAGACGTGATTTTGGAGGTCGTTAGTGAGGATTGAGCTGAATACTGAGCTGGGACTATTTGTTAGTAGTGCCCAAGTGAGTGCGATCCGATCCTTTAGTATCGCTTTCTGATTTGACGCCACGAGGTTTGATGACATCTTGCTGGTGTAGTTCAAAGAGCACGACTTATAGTCGCTGATCACGCCTTCACGACGCCTCGGGGACTGCGCCAATAGTAGGAAGACTCGCCCGGTGCAATTGCATCTAGATTGTCTATTGTAATGGGGTTGGCGTCTCGAAGGATCCATCACATTGCCACCCTGGCTGAAATACAATCTCTCACATGAACCCTTCTCTCAATGTTAGATGGGGATGGAGAGATTGGCCATATGTTATCCAGTTGTTGGGGTATTGATGTAACTATGTCGAAAGGTCAGATAACCCGCAAGACCAGGTGGTATTTCCCCATCCCGCGCTAAAGCCAGAGAGGATAGTGCAAGACATACACTACACGATGTGTAACCAACAGAATTAAACCACCAATGCAGTTACAAGGCTCATGGGCCGACGATGTTTTCATAATCCATGGCTTCTCATAGCATCTTCGCTCGCATCAAGGTGCGTTAACCACCTGACAGAAGGGAACTATAACCTCGTCGCCCTAACGCACTAATACTTATAGAATAGTAGAAAGACCCTGTCTGAAGCATTACTAACACAGCATTGTCGGTGTTAGAACTCGGAGATCGGAAAGCGCGAAGCGCCGTGTCTGGCGATCAGTTATGAATACATAGTCCACCCACACGGTCCACCCCTGAGGAGATACTTGTCAAGGGTAGCAATGGCATCAACTTCAGCCTCAATCACACCATCGACGCTCGGACCAACTTGTTATCAATTACAGCTATGATTGGCCAGTCGCCGCTACGAATGTCCCAATTCGGAAAAGATTTCTTAAGCCTTAACAGGCAACCCACGACGATGAAGAAAGACCGCCATGTGTAACAACAAGATCCGGGGCCAAAGCCGACTCTCCTTCACAGTAGATAATGCCTATACGCACATGATTACGTACAGAAGTTAAGGTCCATTTCCCTCTCTTGGCGTCGGAAGCTTCGTTCTGGAAACGGCCGATTTTAACCCCGAGACTGCGTATGCCAATGCTCTCTCTCGGAGGCAGTGGTACGCGGACGCTCATTTCAGGTAAAATCTCGACGTCAATCATTAGACGGACACTAGAAAGATTCTACCTAGCGTGTTTCCGTTGCAGCACCCCATACACAGTTGTAGATACACTATACTCTTTGTTACACATGGATCTGTACACACAACACCATTGTCAGCAATCCACTAGGCCGTGAACGGCAAAGGGTCAATGGCGCCATAGAGGGTCATCTGCAATAGACCAATCCAGGAGTGCCTCCCATGACGACTCGGTGTTGCTGAACAGGATCAGCTGGGTGGGATGGACATCGATATGCGCGTGGAGCTGGAGTACATGACGGTTAAACTCTCGACTCCCATCTTCCCGGCTCAGATCTGCGACCCAACGCTCCCGGGCACGCGGTATACTACTACTACTGCTCCTACTACGTAAACGGCCACTTCGACCAGCTCCTGTGCAGCCCAGGCCCAGCTAGACACATTGCTTTTCGGGCTTATTCATCTTTTACAATCGAGTCAGCGTCTATTTTCGAGCCAGTGTTTTCTTTTGGTAGCATTCACTCACAAAACGACCTAAAGCTGTGGAATATTCTGCCCCCCAACGTTTCTGTTGCATGGTTATAGTAAACTTAGGTTTTCAGCTCTTTAGCGCTATTCAAACAGAGCCAACCATTATCCTTTAGGACGAACGGTATAATCGTCTTGTCTACTTCGACTGATACCAGGCAAAGCTTGTCTCAATGTTGCAGCTGCGTCGCTTTTGGAAGATTTGAAGTGCTATTGGGGACCTAAACACGCCACTCCCCTAGACCACTACATAGCCAACCAGGCGCTCTCTTGGCGCTCAGGGTTTGTATTGTGCGTGATTACATACACTACGCAAGCAGTATAAAGTCTTTGATTTACCTCTCTTACCTTATCGCCTTCTCTCCGTCATAGCCATATCGCCAGAATATTGCCATGCCTTCAAGTAGGGAAATTGGCCACAGCCTGGCCAAGGCCCTCGGCATCAAGCTTGAGGAGTCCGAGGCTGAGAGAGTTACCAGAGGAGAGTCTGTCTTCTCGATTCAAACTGCAGACTCTTTCTTCGAAGAACAGCCGACAACTAAAGAAGTTCTAGCCTCTATCGTACCTACAAGAAGAGGCATTTTAAATTACCTCCTCTCGCTGCTCCCGTTTCTATCTTGGATCGGCTTTTACAATGTTCAGTGGCTTATCGGCGATCTGGTTGCAGGTGGGTATCTCATCTCCACTGGGTGCTTTCATATTAACGATTTTGTAGGCATAACAATAGGGGCAGTAGTTGTCCCTCAAGGGATGGCATATGCCAAGCTTGCCGGGCTACCTGTGGAATTCGGTCTGTATTCTTCGTTTGTCGGTGTTATCATTTACTGGTTCTTTGCAACCTCTAAAGATATCACTATTGGGGTATGTTACCCGGTTCGAAAGTTGTTACTTTTGTTGTTAACATTCTATTTTAGCCTGTTGCCGTTCTATCCACAGTCACGGGCACGGTGGTCTCTAACGTGATCGCCGCGCACCCCGAGTACAAAGAGGTGCCATGGGTCATCTCTTCAGCGCTCGCTGTTATCTGCGGCGCAATCGTGCTCTTTATCGGTCTGATACGATGTGGCTGGATTGTCGAGCTTATCCCCGTGGTCTCGCTCGCAGCTTTCATGACAGGTTCTGCTATCAATATCGCTGCTGGACAAGTACCTGGATTGTTGGGTATCACGGGTTTCTCCACGAGAGACTCAACATACCTCGTGATCATCAACACTCTCAAGGGCTTACCGAGAACAAACCTAAATGCAGCGATAGGCCTCACTGCTCTCTTTTTGCTTTACTTCATCCGATTCACGTGCTCTTGGGCGGCCAAGAAATATCCATCCCGCCAAAAGCTGTTCTTCTTTTTGAACACACTCAGGTCGGTTTTCGTGATTCTGTTATATACTCTAGTCAGCTGGCTAGTGAATATGCATCGTCGAAAAAAACCGGCATTCACTATTCTCGGAACAGTTCCACGAGGTGAGTAAACCAGAGATAAACAGTTACTCTATAACCAGCTAACGAACCTAGGCTTTACCCATGCTGCTGTACCGACAATCAACACTGATATAATCAGTTCCTTCGCTAGCGAGATCCCAGCCACTGTTATCGTGCTCCTCATTGAGCATATAGCTATTTCGAAATCGTTCGGCCGCGTCAATAATTATAGGATCAACCCATCCCAAGAGATGGTAGCAATTGGCGTGACTAACGTCATTGGACCTTTCCTTGGTGCATATCCCGCTACAGGCTCCTTTAGTCGAACGGCCATTAAATCGAAAGCCGGTGTTAGAACACCATTCGCCGGCGTAATTACAGGAATCATTGTACTGCTTGCCATCTATGCGTTGACGGCGGTGTTCTTCTACATCCCTAACGCTGGACTCGCAGCCGTCATCATTCATGCTGTTGGTGACCTCATCACCTCACCTAACACTGTCTATACTTTCTGGCGTGTCTCTCCCTTGGAGCCGATTATTTTCTTCATTGGTGTAATCGTTACCGTTTTTTCGACGATCGAGATCGGCATCTACACCACAATCGCGATCTCGTTTGCTATATTCCTTGTGCGGAACCTCAAGGCTAAAGGCGCGATCCTTGGCAAGGTTCAGGTACATTCTGTCGTCGGCGACTCTGTCCTGGGCCACGACAATCATGCGACCAGCGAGTATGGGACGTTCAGGTCGGACCCTGCAATTACTGCTCCAGTTCGCAGCGTGTTTCTTCCGATCGACCATCAGGATGGCTCCAATCCTGGGGTTGAGCTGGCAAGCCCGTATCCGGGCATCTTTATCTACCGCTTCTCAGAGTTGCTCAACTACCCCAGTGTCAGCCACACCATGGAATATCTAGTAGAGTATGTTTTCGCCCACACGCGGCCCACAACCCTGAACGCTTATAAGCGACGGGGTGACCGGCCATGGAACGATCCGGGCCCGAAGAAGAATAAGGAGGAGAACACGAACCTGCCGCCGCTTAAAGCTATTATCCTCGACTTTAGCGCTGTCAATAACGTCGACGTCACGTCGACACAGATGCTGATAGATATCCGGAACCAGCTGGACCGGTACGCTGCGCCGGAAGTCGTGGACTGGCACATGGCTTGCATCAACAACCGCTGGACGAAACGGGCGCTCGTATCAGCGGGCTTCGGGTATCCAGTAGTGCGCGCAGACGGAGCGCACTCGCGCTGGAAGTCTATCTTTAGCATCGCCGAGATCGGCGGGTCCGAGTCCGCGGCCGCGGCCGCCGAGCGCGAGGCGAACGAAAAAGAGATTGCGGTCACGCAGAGCAGGGCTGACGATCCCGAAGTTGGGCAATCCGAGAGGATCGAACCCAGCGGCGCCTCCAGCACCTCAGCCTCGGATTCCGTGTCGAAGACTAAGAACCCTGACCCCAGGTCACCTCGGAAGGCTGCGGTACATGGCGTCAACCGCCCCTTGTTCCACGTCGATCTGACAAGCGCGCTTCAGAGCGCTATTGCAAATGTGGAGGCTAGAAACGAGCGCGAGAGGCAACATGGGAATACTGCTGATACTTCCCTTTTGGTATCAGAGACTTAAAAGCCAATAGGTTTCAAAGTTTCATTATCGGTCTATAATTTCAGGTACCCAATGCCATGCGTATCTCAGGGAGCAAAAGCCCCAGGCAGGCATCTGGCGGATACCTTACATATATATATATATATTACTCTGGGGGGTAGGGCAGATTTTAGATGACTTGCTCCCGGTGTCTGCACGAGGAGGCAATACTACTTCTAGATGAGCCCAGTTGTATCGAGGGCTTATATTGTAGAAACGATTTTGATATGGTCGTTTCGAGTTTTAGCAAGGAGGATCACTAGGGCAGCGGTTTTCATATACCCATGTAGCATTTTGTTTCTTCATGCTGAATAAGAGGTTAGAGAAACCTCCGCAAACAAGCCAGTACTCTTGTATTGTGATGCTTCCAATGCTTTATGTAGAGTTTGGACATGGCTATTCATCACTTTGATTTATACGTCTATAGCTACTATGTGTCATGTCTGCTTCTGTCACACGGACCCAAGGGACTGGGACCACCCGAGACCCTTTGGCCCAGGACTTCAATATCATGTATATAATCATATGAGCGGCAAGGCTGGCTCTCATACCCGTCCTATCGGCTAGACTTGCTCCCGCATCTGCCTGATCGGCTAGACTTGCTCCCGTATATACCTGATCGAACAAGACAGGCTATGCGAGAGCGAGAAACGAAAGCGAGGCTTTCGCATATAGGGACCTAGGTCGCCGCCTGGCTGAAAGGGAGGACTAGACCTTATGGCCCTATTGAGGCCCTGGATGATTATTGCAATTTGAACACTCTTCCAAGCCTTTGAAACCAAGCCCTCGTTACAGCTTCTAAAATAATACCTAATCGATCTTCACCACGAGGACAACAGCATACCCAAAGATACCCACACATGGAGGGCACATGTATTGGTAGTTGGGATGCCACACGCATGCGACGGCAAGGAGGCATGTTTAACGCCGAAGCTATTTACATCTACGTCTTACTACTCTACTCATCATTGGGTTTCCTCGCTTCGTACTATCGTCTCATTGTCCAGACGAAAGTCCAACGGGGTGCGGCTTACTTCGACATAAAGTGCCTTACTTATATATAAATATATACCGTCGCAACGTCAACAAATAGCATTTTTAGCGATTACTCAAACTCCTTGATTAGTACATGCGTGACACCATGGTACGCCAACAGCGCGACCGAACCCAGCCGCTTCCAGCATGGTGAGCTTAACAAGACATTGTCAGGCGCGTCGTCGTAGTAAAATCAATATCACCCAGGATGATTACACTTACATTTCGTCGTGTTGTTACTTATATGCAGCGGACCCGAGCAGGCTGGGCCCGCAGCAGGGGCTGGCAACGGGAGCGAGGCGAACAGAAGCGCCGGCCAGCGGGTCGGCAGTGCTATTACACCAATTATAGACCACATCAAAGCATGTAGGTGGTTTATTTTCACATTTCTATATCCGTACTCGTTACACTTTTTTCGTTTCCAGAAAACACTATATCCCACTGTCGATAGATTTTTTTTACGCGATAGCAACCGTATCATCGACATCAGAACCGCCGAACAAGACAAATAGGACAAAGGAAAGACAACAATACGAGATCAAATGAGGCTATGGCTTACCGACCATTTGTTCGTAGAGCGGACCTCCATCCCCGATTGTTTCGTTTACTTCAAGCATCGATCGTAGTAGGTTGAGATAGCCGGTGGGCTATAATGTGGTTACACAAGAATTATCCAAGTTGGGGGAGGGCCAAAACTAAGCAACTCCAAGGGGGGCTATATAGGCATTCTTTTAATTCATCAAAAATAGTGCTTTCGGAAGAGCTATGCCCCCCCCATCGCTTTATATAACTACTTAGTTTCGGGGAAGCTCGGAAACACGGGCCGCCCGGTCGGTTGTGAGGTGTAACAGCACCACACGCTCAATGAACAGGGCAGGGTCATTCAATAACATCGCAGAGGAGGACGATTTGATGGCAGGGAATCATAAGCCGTGCTGTTTCATTGCTAACCTAAAACGTGTGTTTTATCTATAGTCTTTGCTATTTTACAAATATAGTTCCATTATGACTATTTATGTCATCAAGACATCCTAGAGAATGAAGAGCCCAAGGGGTCAAAAGTGGCGGAGAAAAACCGATTCCCAAGACAACGTAGGCTTCCAGAGCTTATTATCGATTGGGTACTGAGGAGATCGGCAAAGAAAAAAATACTAGAAAGACCGACAAGAAAGGAAGGAGAGTAATTAACAAGGAAAATGTACCACGTTTAAACCTGTATGCAGCTAAGGTGTCGCTCAGTGTCTCCTAGACGGGAACCAGCTCGTGAAGAAACCTGACGACCTATGCTTGCCGTGATCAGGATGTTCCATCTCTGTGTTTGTCATCTGCGAGAAAACAGGCCATGCTGTGACGGGCAGATGCTTATTTCACACGTTTTGGGTAGCGGCCGCTGTCCTGACCTGTACGCTTCCTAGAGTTGTCTGCAGGTTCGGAGCCAGAACCCGAAACTGTGCCGCGTAGACGGGAAATGATCCCACCGAGTTTACCGAGATAGGATCCAGGAGCATTGGTATGAGCAATTGCTTGTTCAATCCGACTAAGGTCAGGAAGCAAGTGATTGATGTATTCTGGCTGAAGCTCGTCCAAGATGTCGAGGATGAAATTACGGCTTGACTCGACGATGAGCTCGTTAAAGAGGCTGATTTTCCCTGCATCGTTGACTTGACCCCTGCTGTGACTGCCACTATCATCTCTAGTCCGTATAGCATCGTCGTCTTCATTGCGGCTGATGACTTGATCCAGGATGTAGATTAGGGTGCTGGCTGCGGCACGACGATCAAAGTCGTCGAGCTCTCTCTCGGAGTACATGATTATAGACTTGATTTGCTCCGAAATGTCCTTGAATGTCTTGCAACACCACTGTAGATTTTTTGATAGCTCGGCCCTTTTTTGATCCGAGGCTTTAGTATAATCATCGAAAGCTTCCAGTGCCGCGTCAGCCCTGTCTCGGAACCGCCGGAATCGGGGATTCAGAGACTCATGATTGCGCATAGAATCTAGGAAATATTCGAGAAGTGAGTCGTTTTCTAGCAACATGCGGAAGATGGTTTCTTCAAGGTCGCCCTCCTTCAGTACTCGCTTTCCCACAGTCTCGCCTGTGAGGTCGGGTCGGTACTTGTCGATAGAGTTCCCAGATAGAGTAGCGAGAATCTCACGAACTGTCTGAATCCTGCGTGGTCTGGGCTTTAACGACTCACCAGCCATGATGTCACACCTAAGGCTATCGGCCAGCACGTCAAACTGGAAGTCGGGGATGAAATCGCAGACATTGCCATGCTTAGTCGTGTATCCATCTAGTCGCCAAGTGTAAGGATCTCTGGGTAATGGCACTAGTTGGCTCAATATCTGATCACAAAGCCAGAGCGTGTGGCGACAAGGATGCTGAAGGCCAACGGTCCTCTCATCTTGCCGGCATGAGCAGCTAGGACCATCGTAAGGACCGCTTCCTCCATAGGGGACTCTGACGTGGTGCTCTATGGTTTCTGAGATGAGAAAGACGTAGCCTTGTCCTCGAGGTGAGCAGCCGTGAAGTGCCAGTTTTGAAGGCGTGTTAAGAGCTTTAACAACGGTATCTCTCGTCCCTATGTCAAGACCGTGCACGGAATATCTCATACCGGAAGGGAGTGTTGCGATGCCAGTCGTCTCGTCAAAGTCGATACTGGTATCAATATCCGATTCGTAGGGGCTCTCGGCTGAGTCCTCCTCGCGCCTTCGACTTTGGGCACCCCTCGAGGTCGACATGCTTTCAAGGGAAAGCTGACTCATGCGCTCAATAGGAATGGACATTGAAGAAGCGAGCGATGAAGGGATGGTGATGTCTTCTAGGACTTGTTTCTAAAACTGGTAATCAAGGTTATATAGAACAAACAACAGATGTGAGGGCGACTAGGCGTCAATGATTATATCATATACCGAGTAGATATGGATGAGCAATTTGAGCGAGGATAGGCCCGTTTTCGAGGCCACCTTCTGGGCTATCTTCACCTTCACCTTACCGATTATAGAGTCATACCACCGATGCGCACCTCCTGTTGGCTCTATGCAATGACGAAAGTAGCAAGGCTAGAGGAGACAGTCAGAGACAAGTTTCCGTACGCTCGGTACCCCTTGTCCCAACTAAGCAGAGTGAAGTTCAAGGGGCCCCCGCGTAAGATGTGAAATAGACATGTTGCCAACGAGGCAGAGGATCCATCAGGCTGATACTTCCAGCCCAAGAAAGGCGAAGCACGTATAGGGAGGCATCATCGCGGCAGAAAAGCGCAACATCACCTTGGGGGCCCATCACCAGTGACACGTTAGCGAGCACTGTGAATGGCCCACGGCCGGGCGAGCTTACCGTAGCCCAAGTCGGCGTGCAATGGAGCTTCTAAGGAGACGCAGAGTAGATGGTCTGAAGTTGTTGCGTGCAGCGATCTATCGGGCTAAGCATGCACAGAATCAAGCATGGCTATCCTAACGACACTGCGCGGGCGTGCTCTCGGGCTCTCGGGAGGGATCCTTCAGCCACTGATGCAGTCTAAGGCCAGGGTTGTGATTGGCTCGTAAGCGGTGCTACAGGCTGTCGGATGTTGCCGTTTCGCGAATAGACCCGGTAGAAGCACACAAGCCCCCCTCTTTTTCGTTTCTCTAGGCGGCATTTGGGGTATCCTAGCTCGCCTAGGACCCTGTTCTGGGTTTCCTCACGACTTGGCTCGGTGCTGGTTCGCAGTATAAAGAACCCGTGGTGGCCCCCATCTGCGCTTGTATCCACGGGCCGCCATATGTGGCCGCAAAGCCTCAGACCAGGCCGCCAAAACGGCGGCCAGCACCACTGTTCGTACACTGATTCTCAGTCCAAGGCGGCCCATTGACGCGGCCCATTGCTGGTCCAAGGCTTTTTTTCCCTTTTCCCTCTCTATTCTCCCCTTCGGTCTGTCTCTCCATCCCCGTCCCCCCGATGGCTTCTGGAAAGAAATGAGGGCGCCCACGATCCTCCCCCCTGGTTCCTCCCCCGTTAAAGCGCTGTCCGAGTTGCGTCAATCGTGGACCCTTGGCCGTGCGCATTGGGTTGCAAGCAGTGATTTGGTGCGTTTCCAGGAACCGTCCCGACATCGCGGATAGCCGATCCAATACGACGCCACAGTTGCCGAATGCGGTCAAATTCTACAGATGACCTATTAGTCCACAGATCATGTGCCGTCTGGGCTTCATCTTCATCGTCACCTTCACCTTCATACAAGGCATACTTCCAACCTTCCCGTCTAATGTTGTCGGCATTAGGTCATAGTCTTGTGTGATGCGACCCGCGTATCGTGCATTACGCATCTTTGCATCGTGCCTCGAATGCCTAGTATCGGTCCAAACGACTCTAATCTATGGGACTGTCTACTGCGCTGTGGCTCCTCCTTCTCGAAGCTGATTGTCTGTCGATGACCCGCAACATTTTCCGTTGGAGAGTATCCAAGCCGGCTGCAGCAACGTGTGCGTACTCGGCTTGCCTCTTTTTCCGAGATCTGGTGCATGATTGGCAGCCTGGATGAGCGCCATTATGCAGTTGTTCCAGACCTTGAGTCTATCGTAGCCAGCTTGCGTCCCTGATGCGCTCTTCGCATGGTGGGTATGAGTCTGCGCCCCCTTTTCTCTACTCGTGTGATGGGTTCCATCATACTTGTTTTATCTGGGTCAGATAAGTTTTGCTCAAGGGGTTATAGAGAGAGGCCGGAGCTACGTGTGTGATGGCCCAATCTACCAAATCAACCAGCTCAAGCCTCATTCACCCCTACCCGTGTATTTGTCGCCCTATTGCGTTGGAGAAATGGAGAAAGTCCATCAAAGTGGTCCGTACGAGGACCGCAGTTTGTAGAGGAGCTGGTAATATGCGCTTCATCACCAGCGACCTAATCCTCATCTGGACCGATAGCTGGCGAATACGAGTGCCCCTTTTCATCTTGTTGATGATGTAATTTGGGCATAGGTTCAAAATCATGTTAGTATTCCCATAATCGACTAAGCTGACTGTCTAGTCCGGAGCCAAAACTCTTTGGGCGCATTGCTTACCGCACTGGACTGATCTTGGGTCCGCAGGTTTGGGACGATCGTCCCAAGATGACTGTGAATCGCCTCTTCTTCCCCTGGGTCCAGTATTGTAAAACTGGACTCTTGAGATGAGGTGATTGACATGTACCCATACTGGGTTCGCCTGGAATAAGAGTATTACGGCTAGTAGCGACCGCATCACCTACGACTGAAAGCACTATCCCGGCTTAGAACCTCGAAGCTTGTTACTGATATATAGAGTTGGTGTGCATTAGTGAGCGAAACGTATCTAATAAAATCTCTTCTACTTGTACTGGGTTGTCCCTCACACATCTAATAAGACGGATGAATAGGCTAACATGAGCTATCTCACGTCGCTTCTCCTTTGAAACCGAGTGCTGAGATAAGTAACCCGTATTATCTGCATCACAGTCTATACTACATTTGAATCGTCAAAAGAGTCTCCAGGACCTCCTCGAGGCGCGGCCTGTTATAGTAATTATTATTCCAGAGTCCTCGTCTCCGCAGGCCATCTCTTTCGCGCAAGAACTCTTCCGCCCACTTGAGCTCAGCTACCCAATGGGCCACTGCGGCGGCCTGGACTTCATCGGCGTTATGCTCCTCCCCGATCTTGTGACGCAACGACAAGTGACTCTGCTGCCTGACGATGATGCTGCCGAGATTTGGCCGCCTTCCTCGTGTGCAATGGTCAATGAGCTCCCTCAACGCCGGCGGCGTTCGGTCATACCTAGGAAATTCGAGGTCGGACTCCCATCTGTATGACTGCCACACGGCAGCCTTTTGGGGCCCGCTAACACCCTCAAATATACACCACAGCAACCGCCCAAGCATGTAGACCTCGGCCAGCTCTTGCTCTTCGGGACTCAGGGCAATCCACGATGCGTTGTAGCCATCTTTTGGGTTGGTATATCGATCTTCTTGAAGGCGATCATAGTCGGGTACCAAGTGTTCCATAATCCCCTGGTATTTCAAGCCCACTTCGCTCGGCATCCGATCATCTGCAGCGATGAGACGCATGTATTCGATTGCATTGACCTCGGGTGCCGCAAACTCACACCAGACCCCCCGCTGCTCGAAATCCACCATGACTATATCGAAGTCTTTCGACATGACAAGGTTGTCAAGGCGGAGATCGGGGTAGTAGGTCGACGAGCGGGTTTGTAGGTGTGCAAGGGCCTGTGTCACTTGAATGGACCACTTGAATTGATCCTCTGGCTGTAAACGACCGTGTATGCGGAGCTGAGGCAAAAGGTCTCGAAGACTACCATGCTCGTGATAAAAAGTGGTGAAACCCACTATGGCATGCTTACCGCCAAAACTGCACGCCTTTCTGACGAGATGGATGGGCCGCGAGATTATGTTCGCATGCGGCTCTACGGTGCATAGCGTCTTCAGCTCATGGTAGAGATACTTGACCTCGCTAACTAGTGCTTTGAAGATGAAGAGTTGCCCCTGGATGCGAACGAGACATACGCTATCATGCAAGACAGAAACGACGTGCACGTCAAAGAAATTAACAACCTGGAGAGACTGTAACGTTGTTCCCCATAGAGAAGTCAATTTTTTGAGAGACAGCAACTGTAGCTCGAGGTTATGGTTTGGACCGACTTTAACATTGATTTGGTGGGTGTCTAGGGATAGGTTTTCGAAAACCAGGCGTGATCCGAACGGTTTTGATTTGTAGAAGTGCACGAAAGCGTCCAGGTCCTCGAAAGTAGACTTAGTCCAGATTTGCAGAGTTCTTATGATGTGTCTGGTGATGGCGAGCTTCGACAATCTTGAGGCATCTTTAGTATGGAATGCCTTATGGAGATCGAGTTGCTCTCGGATACGGGGTGGCTGATTTTCCGGTATGAAAACATCCATCCGCATTGGCGGAACGTTAGAGAGGCAGACGGGGACGGCGTAATACTGGGTCCCCAAGCCGGTACATCCATCAATTCGCCACAGCGGGTTGTCGGGAAGGTCGAGACTGTCTATTCGATTTTTCGGATTCAGGAGGGAGTCTTCCCACGGCGGTTGGATATTAGCCCCTGGATATAGCACTCGATCGCCTGACGCCCGAAGAAAAGCTGCAGTAGGGTGGACCACCTCCTCTATCGTCCTCTGGGACAGGTCCATGTTGCGTTCGCAGCCGAGCCACCAGATAAGCCAAATGGGTAGACAGTGGGGGCGAGCAAATCTAAGTCAGACGGAAGAAATGCTGGAACAAACTACTCGATATCGACGAGATGTAGGACTGAACTGCAATGATAATCTTCAGATAGTATTTGACATCAACGACCGTGTCTCCATCGTACTTATAAATTTCAAATTACTCAGTTATGATAGATTCATACGCCGTCGAAATTTAAATCTACTTGGCTGGAAAGGCTCGTCTGTCGATGGGGACTGATGATTCCCAACCTGCAGAAGCGTGTGGCCGTCGGCAGCGACCCGGTGGCTACACGCATTTTCGAGGTACATTCGCTACTTTTTTTTCAATCTCACTGGCGGTTGCTCGGCATGATGTGGTCTTGCACGCTGGAGTGTTGTAGCACAATCATTTCGTCGTAACTACTCCAGGGCTCGCGGGCTTATTGTTGCTTTGTGTTCTTCTTCAGCCTTGCCTAATGGCTAGACAGGGCCATTTTGCCAGACGATGGTCCTCGATCCCAGCCCTACCAATGTACACATTGCAGAAGCCCCGAGGAGGACGACGCTGGATGAGGAGTACGCTATCTGGGTATCTATCATATGAGCGACGCAAACACTGTGACCGGTGCGCCACTGTGCAGGAAGCCTGGCCATCGACAAGGTGAGGAGAGCTCTTCGCAATACGTTACGATTGGTTGATCACTTGCTTCATATCGACCGGTGGAAATAGCGCGTGTGCTTTGCTGCGCTTCGTAACACGAGTAAACAAGTCCTATTATTATTGACCGGTAAGAAGTAGGGTGGTAAAGGAGGGAGGGTTCTGTCAGCAGCCAGAGTGCCTCTTCAGGCTCGGTGCAGTACACTACTGTACTATGTACTGCATTGGAATTGGTTCAGTATCACGTCTTGGCCTCTCGCCTCGCACGGCTCAGCGCTAAAGCCTATCATGGGATCTTAGCGGCCAAGTCCCACAGGATTCAATATGCCTACGATGATGAGACAGCATCTTGAAGTCGAACCCCTACCAAACAAAGGCGGCCAGGAGAATATCAAGTGAAACGCGATCCAGGTAAGCAACTCGAAGAATTCGTCCTATTTCCGATGGCGGTTCTCCAATCTCCACCAATTTCTCTCTAACAACTCGGCGTAGTCAACGTGTCTCTCGATGTACCAAAGGCGACCGTGCCGGGAGCCGGGGAGAGAGGATCTGAAAACGACCTCGCGTGGCACTTATCGTTAGCTAAGATGATAATAGGAGTATATCACATCCAAGCAAGTCGCCGGGTTTGCTTGATCAAGACGCTGTATAGCCTGCCATTGAAGGTATCTGAACTGTATGATGAATTGGAGTACTGGTTTCTCCATCCATATCTGACGCACGGTGTCCCCAATCTATTGTTGCCGGCCAAGTCTATGTTATATCCCCTCATGAAATACATATGCATGGCGGGTTGACTGTGCCGTACTTAGTTTGCAAGTGAGGGCTCGCTCGATACTTAAAAAGGTCCGTAAGGGGGTGGATCAATCTTTGAACCGGCTGGGCAGTAGCGTCTGTCACCGAAATGACTTAACCTAGCTGGTCGTAGAGAATCAATACTTACTTACATACGTTATCTTGACCCTTTAGGCTCATAACTTTATATAGATATTGACATAATGAAGCAGCAAGTAGTTAAGTCTTGGTTATCATATAGCCTATATTAGTAACCCGGCTCAACGAACTTGAATTTGAATGGCGTCAAAGTGTTGCGAACTTACTGACCAGGCACATATAATTATATAACATGAATTGTGTTCTGAAAATCTTCGTCTTCTTGACACAATAGATACTGGGTACTGTATGTCTCTGGGCAAGGAAGCATAGTGTCTGCCGACTATATACCTACCCAAGAACTTAGACTTTACTATATGGTACATAATATCTACCAGGTTGGATCAGGGATCTCCCTGTCCTGTGCCACGTGGTTGTATACTGACTGAACAGAGGCTATTAGCGAGCCAGTTAAGCCAGTCGATTCGCAACGGTGATCATTCCTATTAGCTACCCAGATAGTGATCTTACTGCAGTACTGCTATCACGCCTCCTACAGTACAGCGTCTCACTCCATCTCTGCTTAAAATCGGCCCGGCTGGTTCTCAACCCCTCTATCGTCTGTGGTCCTCTACCCGAACGGCCGCACAAGCAATTGCGCTCGTCTATCTCGTGGACTTCTTGCACGAGACTGGTTGGCCTCTATCAATTACAGTACTGTAGACTGAGAAGGATCCCTGTTGCTATACACGTGGTGGTGGAGCAAAAAGCTAAAAATGCTCAGAGATACCACCTGCAGTAGGTACGCGTACTACTGACATGTACGTAACGTGCCTGGGAGAGCCTCGGGATGTGGTGGTAGCACTAGTCTACAATTGGCGTGGTCTCTCATCTCCACGTCCCTATTCGAGATATTTGAGATGCCATCACACCGAACCGTCTCCTTGGCAAATCCGATGAGCCCAGAATGACGTGAATAGTGGAAACCCATACACAGGAGCGGAATTAACAAACCAAGAGTCAGGGTTCTGGCCACGGCTTTGATACAGTACTTGCAACATGTAAGATCAATGTCACATCGTATGGCATTTTCATTCGGCTGGAGGAAGCGAGCAGGCAAGTGACTACGCGATCCGCTTAGTTATGCTGTGCAACTTACCCTTCCACTCAATAGTTCGCTTATTTATGACATTTACGCATACGCAGTAGAGTCCTTTGGTTTTTCGGTGAGCCCACAAGTGCAAGCATTGCTCAAGATCGAGAACAAGTCGCCGCGGAGCCTTCTAGCCCTGATTGGTTTACCAAGATCCCGGTGAAAGCCTTCGATCGATATGGCGTGATGTTCTCCGCTGCGCGGAATATACTACCGAGTTCTGGTTTTCGATTTGATCCACCTCTGACACAATACTGTATATCACGCAATATACACGACGATCCAGGAGCTAACGACATACCGATCTAGATAAAGGACTACCTCGTATGCTAGAGGCACTATTCTTTATAATATACGATCCTACGACATTGGCTAAAGAAGCAAGTTACTGGGGCGACAACTTAAACACGGTCCTCTATTGGTGTAATCCCTCACAACTATGAGGGTGAAGTGAAGTGTAGGTATATATGCTACCCTTAAGCCTCACTCCTATATGCTTTCGAACCCGTATCATGACATTGTTAGGAACCAACCTACATGGTATCTTCACCGTCCGCTAGGCAAGAGCCTGCCTTAGAATGGTGGTATAGATAGTAAAATCCCGGCTGGCCCAGTTCTCAAAAAACCGTAATCGTGGAAAGTCGCTCGGATTGGGAAGTATGTGCCGTGTCCTAAGCAGATCGCTCTGACGTGAGCCGTGGTTCTGTGCCTCACGTGCCTATTCGCAAACCGAATTCCTACCCCCACTGGCCTTGTTTGTCAGGGGCATTTAGACTAATGGATAATATATGTGCATAGGTGTATCTATAAGAGCCACAGGCAAGCTCATGTAAGGTCAGAGGACAATCGGATCAATACCCGGAAAGCCCCTGACGAGAAAAAGAAAAGTGACAGTAAAAGAAGTTGTTCACATACCTAGCCCCCAGGATCATAGAAATACGGCTGAGACGTGCCTTTATTAGGCTGTGTGATGAAGAGAGAAACCTCGGGGTTATTTATCGGATATTGAGGAGGAACGTGATATTCGTTCGTTTTCTTGAATTTGTCGTTTGCATACTCGCTTCCATTTTCTTCCGCTTCTGCGGTATCTTCGACTGCGTTATTGCATGGTAATATTATTAGTGCCCCTTTGCCCCTGTTTTTCACCAACGCCCCTGTTAAGTTGTCATGCCGTAGCGTAGCGCGAAGCGAAGCGAATTACCTGCCGATGATTGAAGCGCGGCCCGCACTGGCGGTGCTAAAATATTACGCTTTTTTAATTTTTACAAGGGACGGAAAGTGGGTGATGTATTTCCCTTTTCCGGATATCTTCTCAGGCTGCATCTCTACACTACACTAGCCCAGGAGGCCTGATACGTTTTCGATCCACTGGCACTGATTTGGTCGTATATGTCGCCTCTGAGACGACAACACGTGAGAAGCTCCCGCGTTGTCGCAGATGGCCCAGTCACTTGACTAGACCTGTCGCTATGTGATTTGCTTAATGCTGTAAGCTGTAAGCTGTAATGCATGAAGCCGGCTCCACTGGTTGTCCCATAAGACACTGGTATTTGTGCAACCCTCACCCTTTCACATATTCTTCCCCCTCCTTAGAACACACTTAGCTTCTACTGTAATTGCCCAAGAATACTCCCCAGAGCTACTGAAGGATCCTGGGTGCTATCGTATACGTATAAGCAGATCCGTCAGTATAGTGTAGCATGCTGGCTATCTTTCCGGTGCAAAGGCCTCAGCCTCGGCTTTGCTTTTGGTGTCGCTCCATACCATTCTTGGTCTCTGCTGACAGACAGAGCAACAATTAGTTCTGCACGCATAGGATTCGCGCAATGCGATTCGTGGGCGCCCCAAACAGAGGCATTCGGATAACTAGCTGCTACGTGATTACAGTATGCTGTAAGTAGGCGTCGTAGAATATTCTTTCCCCTTCGCCCTTCGCCCATCTAGTCCCAACGCAGCAGTGTGAAGGTAGGAATGGGAACCATACAACCAGCGTTATATCCCTCCCCTCCTTCGCTCTCCAACCAACGACAGGCCATGACCCTGTCACCCACGACAGGATAAGGACCATGGACCGTGGACTATGGACCATCAAGGAAGTTCTCGGACCCTCTTCTAATCCTCGTACGGTTGTAGTGTGCTACACAACGCTGCCGTATGTACACTACAGCCTCAGCATGCCTCTTTCTCTCACCCTTTACTACCCTCTACTCTCTCTCCACATTGAACCCTGCCGGCCTATTCTGATTATTTCTACACGGCTGTCAGCACGGACTATTGCGGTCTGATCATCCTGACTGCTACGAAATCCGTTAACTGTACAAGAGAGGGAAATCCCGACTTTCTCAGTCCACCCCTCTTTAAACCGGTCAAGCCTCCGGCTCAACGGCCGCTGTGATCCTCTTCACCGAGTCTCTCGTCGAACAGAGTTCCGTCCTCCTCTCTTCCAATCATTGCCTATTCCGCTCTCATTGCCGGCAGCACGGCGTGCCCGTTTCTTTTGATGATTTGGCCTCCCCTGGCCTTCCCGCATCCACACCCGCAGCCCACGCCCACACTCGTTATCCATTAGCCCCTCAACTTTGCTAGTAGACTACCTGGTTACAGTCCAGGTCTCAGGAAGTCGTCTTTACTTGGGCGACTCCTCGCGTATAGCAATAGCACAGTTGTACTGCGCAGAAGGCCATAGCACAGCACAGCACAGTACAGCACAGCACAGCACAGCACAAGACAGACAGCATAGCACAGCACAGCACAGCACAGCACAACGCAGCACATAATAACACAGGCAGCACAACACAGCGGGGAACAAGCAAGTACAGCAAAGCACAACACGCCGCTGTTGCATCTGTCGCATCTTAGCTCTGCTACCCCGGCTACTATCTATATTTTATGAAGCAATGACATTCGTGAGACACTGATACGGGGCGTCTTTCTCTATCCACCCCCCTCTAAACGTGGGTAAGGCGCAGCGTTCGCCACGACGTACCAGTAGCGCTGCTGGTCCTGTTGGCGCCGGCACAGCCGCTCCCATTGCAGTACAGCCTGTTTCTATTCTGCTGCTGCTGCTGCTGCTGCTGGTGGTCCTGGTCCTGGTCCTGGTGCTGCTATAGCGCCTGTCCATCAGATGTGCAAATCGATCCGCGCCAAAGTGCATACCCTGTCTTTGCACTGTTGGGATATTGGACTTGTCCAACACACCTTCTATAAACGTACCTCTTCGAGTAACGCACGATGGTAAGATCTTCCTACCATATTATCTGGTTGCGTTCCGCCCCATACGACGTCTTATTGCATAAGCCTTCGCCGGTGTGCAAACTATTGACTCGTGGATAGAATAATTCTAATCTGAGGAAACGCCGTCCTCATGGCCGCGAGGGTGCCCCTGCGGTGCCTGTGGCCCATGATCCTTCGTACCCTGCTACTTCTGCGAGTGTGACTCCCCCCGAGAACTTCTCGCCAAATGAGATAAATATACTTGCCCAGGCTGCCGCCATCCTCAATTGCCCAGTTTCTGAGTTATATAACCTTGATAGTCGAGGATCTAGTCTACCACATCTTTACCATCCCATTTCATCATATAGCGTCTCATCCAAAAGGCCACGCTTGAGTACAGACCTCACAGCAATGGCATCCCATGAGAAATCTCCAGCGGTTGAGCAAGACATCTCTAGTCACCCAGAGGATGGGTTCATGTTGCCTATGGGACCATCTCGTCTAACACAGTACCTCACCAGCTTCTCTGTGTGTTCACCTTGCGTAACATGTGGGCCTCAAGGTCTGTAGCCGTAGTCCTTGGTTATTGTGATGCTGTAAGGATGCTAAATTCCACTTAGGTTACGCCAACATACCGGCGGTTAGTCCATATGGATACACTGAGACACGGTCCTACATTGATAATAAACCTCCGCCATCTCATTCAATGCCTAGTACAGTCTCTCAGGCCCCGCCCAGTTTACTTCCAGGTGACGACCACATCTTGGCCCAGCAAACGTTTACTGGTTACACTGGCCTGCAGCCAAACCGATCAATGAGCACAGATCAATGGGGAGTTCAACCTAACACCAGTCGCGAAGGAATGGTATACCCTGGGCCCGTACCTAGTCAAGGGTATCCAGTGCAGCCGGGGATGCAACCCAACTCACCTGTTTCACCTGGCAATCAGACCACCAGCGTTCCGGCCTTTACTCCGTCGGCATATGAAGGACAGGAAGAGCCTAAGGCACAGTATAGTACCAACCGGCCACATTCCCACGCTGACGTTGACGGGAGACGTGTGAATACGCGGGAATTAGACTTTGTTCCGCCTAACCAGAGACCGCCCCCTGCAAGAAGAGGGCCTTTCAGAAACCAACACGACAGGGAAAGGACTGCCGAAACCAGAAGGATCGGTAGCTGCATTCGTTGCAGAATGCAACGAATACGAGTGAGTCAATATTGTTATGAGTTTGGCTCTTCAATGTGTGATATTACAATAGCCTCTTGCTGACTAGGATAACCAGTGCGAGACGAACCCAGACGACAAGGCTGGTACCTGCCTGACTTGCTTGCGGGTGTCAAACGTGAAGGTCTGGCGTATGCCATGTCTTCGATACAAGATTACCGACGTGCGACTCTTCAAGCCGGGCCAAGTAAAAGGCCATGAGTGGACACGACGGTGGGTCGAAGGGGTTCCGGATGATATTTCGCATTGGGCATCAATGGAGACCCGAAAAGTAAAGGTAACGGAAGGATACACCGATTACGCGGTCGAGCTTCGGGTGAGGCAATTTGTGCCCCAAGACGGCGACTCGCTCCAACGATCATGGGTGCACAACGGCGTCAGGAAGTGGGTCACAATTCCCGCATACGCAATAGTGAATCTCGAGGAAGCAAAGAGCGCCTATTCCAGTTATATCAGCCGTAGTCTTCCAGAATGCTGCAAGAAGCTATTGTGGGGGAAGGACAAACTGCTGGGGGCAACATATGTGATGGCACTGAAAGTTTCGCGGGATCCCATGACCTCTGATAACGAAAAGGAACTTCTGAAGAAAGCGCTTCACTTGTGGATGGCTGTTCGTATGACTACCAAGTCCACCGTCATCGTGGGCGAAGAGACGCTGGGGATGACTTCCGACATCATGGACGAAACAAGCCCTCTGCAAGGGAAAATCCCACTCCCGCCAGTGATGGGAGCGCAGATCGAGTTGGTTCTCATTCATCAAATCCAGTCTAGCCTACGACGGGAAATGCTCGAGAACTTGCAGACCATTACACAGGCCAACAAGCAGCATACATGGTTCACGACGTACCTCATAACTTTCATCTTACTTCATAATGTAGCTCTTCTTTGTCAGCATGACACCGGATATGCTCGCAAGCATGGGATGAAGGTGAGTCGGCCCATCTCGGCTCAAGCCGAAGGGCTACTACCCTGACGGCCAATGACTTCTAGAGAAGGCCAGGTAACTGACCTTTAAACTTCAGACCCGTTTTGCGAGAGAGGACATGGTCAGGGAGTACCAGTTGGGTGAGGACTCGTTCCACCCCTACCGCCTAACAAAAGCATGTCTAACGTTCAACCAGGCGCGAACATTTTATTGGCGTATTTCCATTACTGCAACAAAGGTATGAAGCAGGCCTGAAGATCTTCTGTGACAAGCGGCAGGGTGAGGTTGACGAATAATAGGCATATACCCGTTCTCGGCAGAGTGCAAAGAGCAGGACTTGACGACGTTGGCCGCACTTAACGAGGCGAAGTCCCAGTTTATCAGACAAACGAAAGCTCACGTAGAGAGACACAGTAAGTTATGCCTGCCAAAATCACATAAAAATCAAATAGAAACGACTTGGTCAGATCCTGGGAATGAGGGGGGCGTGTGCATATGTGCTTGTGGTGCAGCAGGTAATTAATAGGGTACGAAGGAAGTTACTGACCAAGGACTTATCATAGGGAAATCGTGGGCAAAACTTCGAGAAAGCAATGACTACGAGGACGATTTCTTTTACATAAGCCAGCTATACGAGGAAAACTGGATGCCGCAGCCAACGATTTGAGTTGCCATCCGAGCATCCCGGTCCACACCCCTACCGGGCACTAGCGTTCACGAGAGATGAGATTTGCATTGGAGAACTATAGGATACCCATTTGGGAAATGACTAGTGTAGATTGATTCTTGGGATCTAGCTAGATCAGCTTGGGTTGGGTCTAGATTGGGCATGCATTGCATAAAGCACCAAAGTAATGTAGACCCGGTTATACACTAGGTTCACTACCTGAGCAGAGAGATGATTATGAGTGAGGGGGAACTAACCACTGGGGAGAATGGCTTATGAGCCTGTGCTTGTGTACAGATATCCCCAGCAACTAGACACCCGAATTATGCTCGTACCCGAGTCATTAGAGAGACAGATAACCAGTCACTTTCTATTTCATCCATCTATACAAAGGTTCCTGCGCCAGCCCGGCCTTTATGCTCGATAAGCCGAGATGTGACTCCAGAATGTCTATTCTAAGTATCCACTAACCCGGTTACGGGGGGAAGTGACGGAGTCAGATTATACATACCATAGTATGTACTCCTTCACCAGTCTAGTTGACAAGCTGCCTTATTGATATGCAGCCGTGTCTGTATTTGGGTTTGCGTTTCACTTGTGCCCGTCTTTGCGTTGGCGTTTCACCTGCGTTCGCCTTTGCGTTGGCCGTTTATGTCTGGATGGCCAGACTCTCACCATTTCCCGATATAGGATGGCTCTCCAGATATTCCTGGGTATGCTACTCGCCCACCCCACATAGAACGCTTGTATACCGCCGATTACCAGATACCGTGCTGCAGGGGACAGGGATTTCGGATCTCCGGGCTTGATCCGAAGGGACAGAGCTGCCTTTGACATGTGCTTATGGCAAGGACTGTATGTAGGAAGATCATACCAGCTACTTGGGTAAGTAGGAGTGGAGCCAAAGGAAAGACTGGCAAGCCAAGTATATGATCAGTCCTATGAGATTCATCTGCTATGTCCCGGCTAGATGCTCCCTAGTCGAGCCAAGCTGCTGCTTGAAAGGGTAGTTCATCTCAATGTGGCGTTCAAGCGTCCCCAGCGTATTGGTAAAGGAAGGGAAGCTAGTCTAGGGTCTTCCGTATCACGAGCCTCACAACTTACAGATATTGACAATTGCGAGTGCCCCCTTACCCTATTTGGTTTTGGTTGATCTGGCATTGTTGCGGCTCAGAAAGCAGCCCCCTGGGAGCTCGTGCAACTCTAATCTTTTAACAACTTCCCACAACATGCCACCCAAAATCGGGATGTTCTTGTGCGTCGACACATAACGTAGGCCGGCATCTCCCAGAAAATCAACAGCCGTTGTCTCATAGTACCATCATCGGAGGGGGTGTCAAGGGATGGAGGGTTGGGCTTCAACGATGCTGCCGGGACTATCGTTTGTCCTACACTACGTCCGACCATAGTCGGCTTACAAGGTTACTCGGTTGCGTTCTCGTCTTCGCCCTTGCTTTGTTACGTGACAGTGGAAGCACCGAGCGGGAGAGTTTTGACACCTCGTCGCTTCCCGAATCTGCGCCAGCCTCACTCCAAGGTCCATGTGGCAGTGGCCCTTGGTCTGTTGTTGGGACAGACTGTCTACTATATATGAGCCATGCAGTCGCTCTTCAGGTAGAACCTACAATCTACTCACTGCGTTCGAATATCCCACCCCTTCATTCGCAACTCCTCAAGCACTACCCTAGGGACGTTTAATCGATCTTCCTCGACTTATTATTACATACATTCATTAGCCGTTCCAACATCGTTACTCGATCAACTCGAGTCTTGGCCTTATCTGCCTACATCGAACCCCTGCACACAAATTCTACCAATATCAGGCTCCCTTGCAGCATCTTATAAGTTTGCTCTTGGCCGGATCGTTTCATACTGCCTCCGGACAAGATTAATTGGCATCAAACCACGTCATCAGCACCTACGAATACTCCAATCGCCAAATGGGGTCCTTCCAAGTTGCAGGCCCAGTGCTTGCCCCTGGCCCGAGCAATATCGGTCTCTCAGTGCCAATGCATACCTCGCTGCGTTCAAACGCTACTCAAGATAACCTTGTCGATCTGCCGAGCGGCTATCCACCCCGAATATGCCACTCATTCGCCTGGACTCCTGCAGACTTCGTGGACGAAGCCAGTTTTGTCTACCGTTTGTCCGTGGCAGAGCAAACAGAGTTGTGCCGGGCCAAGGATGACTTCAAAGGTGCTACCTCGTAGACGCTGGAGTCTTATGTCTGAATCCATGCTGATTATACTCGTTTTCTAGCTCTGGAGTTGGATGGGAACCTGGTAAGCCAGGACAACTTCCCTCTACCGACTCTTGGT
Organism: Xylaria castorea; assembly: GCA_022495115.1. Classification (NCBI taxonomy): domain Eukaryota; kingdom Fungi; phylum Ascomycota; class Sordariomycetes; order Xylariales; family Xylariaceae; genus Xylaria; species Xylaria castorea. The sequence goes on along the minus strand of MU382625.1, from coordinate 1,360,424 downwards.
CCCAAACTGCAGGCCCTAGGTGAAGATGTCTACAGTGGCAAGGGCTTTCACATTCTCCGCGGGCTCGAACCAAGTGACTATTCTGTGGAAGATCTTGCCATAATCTGGCTAGGAATCCAGGCATACATTGCTGAGCAATGTGGCCGCCAAGATCATCGAGGGAACATGCTAGGTATTTATACGATCCATGATAATCGATAAGTAGGCCAGCTCTAACTCACATGGAATAGTGCACATTGTGGCTGATAATTCATCCGAAATCAAACTTGGTCATCATCGCCATTCCACATCGGCCATTGTAGGCATCCCCCAACCAAATAGTCTAAGGGATTGGGTCTCAGCTAATTAAAAAAAATCCTACACAGTCATTTCACAATGAAGAATCTGGTGACGTGATAAGCTGGCTGACCCGCGCCACCTCAAAGACGGGAGGCAGATGCATTCTTGCCCCTGTTTACACGATCTACAATATCCTTGCAGCCCATCGCCCGGATGTCATTCGGACACTTACAAAGTCTGATTGGCCTATTGCGTTGTAAGCCCCCCGTTCATCATTCGGGGCCTTGCTGGCAGAGGTGAAAGGTCATGAGTGCCGTTAACACCGTACCAGTCCACACTTCCAGTGTCGTCCGTTGATGTTCTACCACGAGTCTAAGTTGATCATGAACTTTGGCCGCACGCCTCTGCTGGGCAGTGCCACACACCCCCGGCCAGAGCACCTCCCTCGGCTCAACGACCGCCAGTACGAAGCCTTGAACCTGGTGGAGGCCATCGCTCGGGCTCTTCAGATGGAGATCAAGACCTGCAGTGGCGACATGCACTTCATCAACAACTTCACCATCCTGCACCGGCGGGAGGGGTTCGTGGATGGTGCATCACCGGATGAGAAGCGGCATCTGGTCCGCATGCGACTGCGGAGCGCGAGTATGGGGTGGTCCATCCCAGAAAGTCTCCACCAAGAATGGACAGATGCATTTGCAGAGGATGGTCCCAAGACGTGGCACTTGGAGCCGATGCCCGGGAACGCCTTTCCCCTCCGCAAATACACAAACTAATGACGGCACATTACAGTCACCGATCAGCTTCGGCTACCTTCTTCTATTCGGGAAAGACACAGATAATCATCATGGAGTTCAGGCTCGGAAAATAAAACTCAAGGTCTCACCAAGTTTCAAGCTTACAGTTAGGAAAAGTGTTTGAGGTTATTCCAGGGTGCGTAGATTGCAACGAAATTGAAACGGCAGAAGACGTGTGAAGCTGGCATTCTCTTGGCAGTCTATACATCACTCATCTCTTGTTCCTAGTGGTCTAATCTATGTGACGGCGGTGAAGGTGCGTGCGTGTAGTGAGTTACACCCTCTCAACTGATATGTGGAAAATTGCGCCCTGTATAGTGATCATGTAAGTGTATTCAACCCGGCTCTTGGCACCTAGGTCGGTCAGGGTACCTACAGGCTCAGCAGACATAACAGAACCTGGGAAATGAGATCTATGTAGATGTAAAGAGAAACTAAGCCTGTTTAAGGGTTATCTGGACTTACTTATACTATATGCATAATACGTGTACCTACGTGAAAAAATAACGTAGGCCTGTATGCCTACTTAAAGCAGCTCCAAGCGCGCTGGTGCGAAGAGATTATGTCGCCGTACTATACGTATGTACGGTATCAACCAACCGGGCTCAAGATTGGCGAAGGCAGCTAGGCTGAATGAATGCGTATGCAGAATGCTTTCGGTAGGTAAAAACAGCGCGCAATGTTTGCAGCTGATGTTAGCCCTTTTCCCTCACCAGATTGAAGCTGAGGCACCTGACATGCTACTGCGTGCTTACATGCTTACTTACATGGCCAATCTTGCTCGGAAAAGTGAATTGCGCTGTGGAGCCAGAGTTGAGAGACAAGGTTGCTGTCCTGGATCAGGTATGGTATTGTATTACACGACGTTCCCGACAGCGAAACACCCGTTTCCGATTACCTGGTTTGCCCAACGGTCCTGTCCAGGCTAATAATAATAATAATTCTACATAAGTAATGTAGATGGCACAACTTGATCCTTTCTAAAATTCAATAGACGACCCCTGTTTTATTTCATAGCTGAACCAGGAGCATTCTAGTCTAGCATGTATGTACATATGTACCTTATCTGTGCTCCCGAATCTTATAGATACCTAAGGTCATATCAAGGATTAAGAGGTAACATCATTCATTCCTCGGACAGCCTGGACTGGACCGTACAGCATATGTGCGTCTGTGTATCTGTAGGTACTGACAGGTGAATTCATCTCAGCCAATATCGACATCCCGCAGTGGCCAGATTCTCCACACGGCCAGCTGCTTACCTTAATTCCTTCCATGTTGTGTATGCACGTGTACATAAAGGTAGTTGTGCTCTAGTCTAGAGGCGTGTGTATCTACTGTATGTTGGCATCCCAAGACACTACAGTTCTTGGATCAAAACCACTTACCCATTGCACCCCTAATAGACTAAACCTGATCGATCTTTAGCACAGTATTTGCCGTGTAGGGAATTCAATTGCCATTGGCTAGGGGCCAGGAGATATGAGGTCCATCCCTTGCGGGGGGGTTCCCTGCTCAATGAAGCCGAAGCGCTTTTAGTCCCATGGCTCGCGTTGCGAACTAACCCTTCACAGCCAAATCATCAATTGCGATTTTTTTTTTGGGCTACACGATACTTCGAGTTGTCCTCGGAGAACTAGTTAGTCTGGGTAGATAAGCAGTCAAAGTTATAATCGGATTATCGCCACCAGAGCAGCAAGCTAACATCATGAGGGCCACTTATGACTAGACTACACTAACCTTAGGTGCAGGATCTGGCAGACGTTTTTATCGACATGCATATAGTATATACGCCGGCGATATCTTCATCGGCATCCTATAGCCGCGTAGGGCGAACAATACTTGGGTCCATGCAACGTGTAATAAACACTTCGGTGGAGCGCACCCAAGTGCCTACATGTACTGAAATAGATAGCCCGCAAGACTACCCGCCGATGCCGTCGTAAATACTCACGTAGGGCGGGCGCATATAGACCGCTTACAAAGGAAAGAAGTGTAGAGAATACTGGGTGTATCTGCTGCAATCTGCTGTAATTCCACCGTCATGTTTCTGTAATCTGTAATATTGCTTTCTCGTTTCCTACGCGAGGTTGCTTCTCGCAGCCTCGCAAGAACTGTTACAGGAGCATGACGTAAGGTGCTGTATAACAACATGAAGTCCTCAGGCCGAACAAGTCTACTAATCGGTGTATGCTACACCCCCATTTGGTCGCCGGTTTTTCGCTCAATCTGGAAATCCAGCTCAGGTTATGTGCATGGTACATAGTAGAAGAACCTGATATGATATGTCGAATGCACACCTCTACCGGAGTCTTGCCCGGATCCGCGGTGCCAAGCTTGATATAAACCGGGACTTATTACGAGGGAATACCACAGCCATCAGATCGATTGCTCACGTGTTTCTCCGACTACGATTTTACTTTGTACTTGGCCTTTTGCACGGTTCCTGCCTTTGATCTCAATACTCCATAATGCCCCAAAGTGTTGTTCTTCTTTGAAACAAACGTTGATTTCTTGACCACCGCAAGCATGCTTCTGCTGTGTTCTTGTCTTCCTATCATTTCCCCGAAATAACCCGTATAAATTTAGTAAACTTTCCTAAGCGGTTTGAATCCAACCACGATATGCATAAGCTCAGACCGCTAGAATAGGCTACAGTTTATCGACGAACATGACTGGACATTTTCGAATGTCGACTTACAGATACCCCCGAGGTTATATTATGAATCGTCATGAATCGTCACGTATCGCGACCTGTGGGTTAATCTTGGTACGGGTTGCATATCGTTCCTCAAGGGTGTGGCTGTCATATTTGCATCATGATGGCTGGAGACTAGATACCCACAAATGCAGCTTGCATACGATGAAGATTTCAGACTCTCGGGATTAAGCTCATCACGGCAGGTGTTAGGATATGCACCGTACTAGCTGCACAACTAGTTCGGTACGCTGATGTCGTAGAATAGGAACTGATGGCCAAACGGATTGTATATATAGTCTTCGATCTCGCTCCACCTATCCCGAGTGAAGTCCCCCCATAAGTAGCCTAAAATAAATATTTAATTAGCTCTTACCCTAGTGGACATTCGCATAATTAGAAATGGGGGTCATGGCGTTTCAGGTATACATTTGCGGGCTTTGGTGTGCAGCTCAATTCTGCTTTCTGGGTTAGGGGCGCAAGCTTAATAGAGATAATATCTCCTGAAACGTAAACCTGTCGGTGAATATCGCAAAAGCTAGACTAAGAACCTATAGATCGACCATAGATGTACCATACCACCTTAATACTGCATGATATTACGCGATACGAGTAACTTGAATGTTTTTGCTACAGTACGGGAAGTATATTTGGCATAGAGCTTCATTGTGAATCTGCAGGAGGTGAGCTTTTTCAACAACTAAAACATTGAACTGTAACCCAGATATATGGCAACGGAGAATTTCTCATCTATTAGACGACCTATAAATACATAGATGTGAAACCTGATGTTATTACCGTGCTCCCGCTTACTCTAGGTGGGTAGAACGATGCATTAAAGCATATGCACTTTAGGGCCCGGTTATAATGGTGAGTAGGAAGCGAACGGTTCCAAGACTATAACAGCGGTCGACTAATATGATATGTTATAATCTGTTGATTTGCGGCGGGTAAACGCTTGGCTCGCTGGTGCACGGGAGGACGTAACCTCCCGGCCAGCTCGAGACTAATCATTTTCATCAGTGGCTCAAAAGTACCCGTCCAGGAAAGATCATGATGGAGACTCTGAAACATGGCCAAACGAGGAGCGTGAAGCCCGTAAGCTTTGTTTAACCTCGGAGTCGACGAGTAGTACTAAGTTGTGTTACTGCGCCTCTTGATACAGATTGGATAGGGATGTTTACGACTGGATGACACACATAGGCTTTGTCGTTCAACAGGTGCTTCGTACTCAAACAACTACAACAATTTCCCGTCGAGAAGTGAATCCCAATAGTAGTGGATCAGCCAGCTCCTTTACCGTTGATAGATCGATCCAGGCCTGCCGATCCTAAAACTTCAAGGGATAGACAATACCCTCAGTAAACATCGTTTTGCGCCTTCCTGCATGACAAGGCGGAGTATTAATATTGATAGATTGCGTTGTCTTTGCCGGTTGTATCCGACTCCTGATCATGCGTCGATCAGAACATTTTGTTGATAGAATTTACGAGAACCAGCTCAGCCTAATGAACCAACTTGGGTTGCTTTGCCCCGTATACATCTGTAACCGGCACAGAAAAAGAAAACATATGACAGCAACAGCGGCCGAGCGCAAATATGCATGCAATTCCGCCAGGGAGCCTAGGCGCCACACAGTACCAGTCGAATTCCGCGGGCCTTGGTTCCTTGCTCATCAGAACATGGGCAGAGGTCTCATCCCCATGCTTTCGACTAACGGCAGTTACGCGTTAGCCGCGGACCATTTCGTTGCCGGCGCAGCAGACAAGGGGTTGATGTAGGACCTCTGTCGACACACCGGCGCTCAGATATCTCCTAAGTATGGCGTACTGTAGAGTTGGCTCACGCTCAGTCGTTCTCCTTCGACAATAACCAACATGATTATGAATACTAGGCGGACGAAGGCATTCTCTGCCTGCAAGGTCAGGGTTGTAACGTGATAACTATCAAATCATGAAAAGGTCTGACGTGGGTGGATCGGCGGGAAGTACCATGCTTCAACACGGCCTGTGTGGCAATACAACCCAGATGACCCTCGTCAACGTGGCATGTGAAGACCCCTGGCCGCCACAAGCGGGTAAGGGAAAAAGGAAAGGAGACAGGAAGACTGTGAATTCCGAAGTCGAACGAACATCAAGCCGCCAATGGCCGTCTGATTCTGGCCTTAATCCTCACCGCTTCCCATGTTTCAATTTCGTCGGTCCTCCTAACCTATCACGCCAGGATGAAGACAGAGTAACTCGCCGGTCGAAGTTGATCCAAGATTCAAAAAAAAAAAAAAACTTCGAATTTCCGTCCAAGATCTTGAAAAACACGATATTGTAATTCCGTCCTGAGCCAGTAATAGGGAAAGTACGGTCTAACCCCATCATATTCCCAATTCACTCCTGATCAAGCGTATATATGCTGACAAACATCACAGTCAGCCAAAAGGATACCTCCTCACTCTCGACGCGTCCAATCCACCGAGCGATTCTGATCCACGTTATTATTCGAATATCCTCACGTACTACTCGGGAATCACTCAGCCGCGATGAACTAATACAACAATATCGAGTCGTACCTGGCCCTGACCGATCGTCTATTGTCCCCTAAGTCTACTTCACCCACCGGTATATTGATCGCCATACCCAAACGCCTCCTTTTACGCTGCTCTACGTCGAATTCCGTCCCAGCTGGGGACCTTCTTCCTTCTGACAACCCACTCCAGGTCGGATTGATGGCCCATATGTGACCTCAATTGTGAGTCTCGCTATTACGATACACGTAGGGATATAGGATAACTACCAGGTCGCCTGGAAACGACAAGCTCGAGTACCGATATGTCCATATTTCTACGATTAGAGTAGACGCATTCTTAAAGTGCCTCATTTAGGGGCAGGAGGGTAACGTCGCTGCCACCGACACGCCTTGGTTCTAGCTGATTATCGTAAGGTCGAATTTTCCAAGGTATAGTTATCGTAAAGCATGGGTCCCAGAAAGTGTATGCTGTGTTAGAGATGTCAAGGTAACCATCCTAATTTAATAGCTAACTGGGTACGACATGCCTGAGACTGAGACCTGCCCGTTGCTCGGGATCACAGAGCGTGTGGCACTATCGTGATGATAATTCTACTCCGTAAGGGACAGATACCATTGATTTGAACTTGACCGTACGTAGTTGTGCACCGAGGAGACCTCACGGGCTAATGGCGTGCAGCTTTAGGTAAGACGAGGGACCGAGCTATGTGCCTGAGAATATAAGGTCTCTTCTGAGTATTGTTGTACTTATCCCAATTCACCTGTGTCACGACTGACGGATATATGTGCGGTCTTAACTACTGTAGTTCACTTGCTAGTTCACCGTGACTAATTTGATCGACAAGGATTTTGCCTCTACAGACGTTAATGTCAGCTATGTCAGCTCATACCCTGTCCATCACAATACTAAACATCAGCGATGAGACTGTTGGCGACCTGATAATACATAAATATGGTCTATACGGATATGCCATTTCATATGTTTAATTACGGATTACCTATTGGTATCCTGTATATTATCCCAACATAATATGTATTGGTGCTGGGCTGTTATCATCGGGTGCAGTCAAAACAATTTCGATCACGATGTCGGGTATCGAATCATTTCGTCGATATTACTTTCAGCTGTTTCTTGTCCGCCTCCAACATATGGTACTTATGCCTGGGCTTGACCTTAGCTTTTTGACGGGAAGATGTTGAATTGTTATGTCGCCAAGAGTTCCTCTGATTCGAACGACTCTCATCATTCGTATACGATCACCTCCTCATTTTCTTTCGAGGGGAGACAGCGCAACGGTTTGGAGGTGGTAGTAGAACTTCATTACTCATTAAAAGTGTCATTGACACGTTATAGTATAGCCGTTTCTTTTTCCAGATTCGCTCCGGGCGTGCGTAATCTTCCTGCGCATAAAGAGCGACGCTGATGGTGAGTTTCCAATAGCCCAGACTGACAAGAGCTAGACATCATCTTGGGCGAGGGAAAAACAAACCATCTATTTGTGTTATCCTGCCTGCTGCCCTCGATTTGACTCTCGCGATCCAATTACGTGGTCCATTCAAATTGCAAACCACTGTATCAGTGTAAGCGAAACACAAAGATGGGTGTCCTATAAGATGCGTGTTACGGCTACTCGAGGTTCGGAAGATCCCACCCGTCCATGGACGACAAAGTATCAAGACTGTCGAAGTTAACCTCTGGGGGTATCTGGCTGGGGTTGTTAGGATTTGTATGTGATTGCCCACTGGGCGTAAACAAAAATAATTGCTGATCCGACGCAGCGGTCGGGGGCTGTGAGGCATTAGTCATGCTCCAGGCGTTGAAGCCAGTTTGCCAGTTCACACCATCCTTAAGATACCACTCATGTCCGTCAGCGACGAATACAGAGTTTTGCGTCGCTGGTTGCGTTGCGGCTTGGGATGACAGGCCGTGTGAACTTTCTCCGGATTGGCTGCTAGTTGGAAAGGGGGCGTAAGGCTGAGAGTAATGGGGTATCATTTCATTGATCGATGGAGGCTGCCAATGTGAAGAATCGAGACCTCCAAGATCAACTGCTGGCTTCCCCGCGGCTGCCGAGTCATTCATTATTTGTCCCGCTAATGGTGGTTGTGTGTGAAAGTCCGATAGAGGCAATATGGTGCTCGCAATCACATCAGGGGACGAACTTGTTTTGGGAATGATATGAGGCGATTGGACTGGAACCAAGGTTATAACACGGCTCGGCGGGCTTTGAGATTCGTGTCCTTGTCGCGGTGAAGGTGTATTCTTGGTCGTCGACGTCATGGTGACAATAATGTGTGACCGGGGAGAAGGAACATCAGAAGTATTGAATGTACCCCATCGCTCATCGGTTCGTTGTAGAACCTGAGCGGCCTCATCAGGGAGCTCAACTCTCCATTTGCGAGAGAGTACACTAAGGATACTGAGGGCTCTTCGCCCGCAAAGCCAGTCCTCGGCGATCTCTTCGAGATGCTTGACGCCGTGAATGATATCCCTCCTTGCAGTCTTTTCTGGTAAATTCAATAAGTGGATGGTGCAGGCCGAGTGTAGCATATATACAGCAATATTACAAATTTGGCGCAGGTCATATATCTTTTTGTAGAGACGCATCAACTTCGAGATAGCTCCCGCATTTGCAGTACATATTCTCCGGGGCGAAACGTGCGGTGGTAAGGGTGAAGTCTTCGGGGCGTAACGGAGAAATGGGCGGAACAAGTGTATGTATTGGAGATGAAAGAACATGCTGTGGCTTGTTTAGCAATCACGTATAGGGGGGGCTGCATCATCATTATTGGCTTACTGCATTAGAATAACATTCGGCAATTGACCGTCCTTAGGTTCAAGTTCTGCAGGCAATTGTTTGTGCCAGTCCTCAAGACGACGGTGTAGTTCGCTAAGTTTTTTCAGTTCAACGGACTTCCCACTTGACCGACCTATATGGCTAGGGTGGTAGAAGAAGAGTAGAAGGTCGCTGCTGATCTCACATAATGTAGACAACTGCAATCCGACTGTGCGAGTTCGTGACGGCTGCTTAGAGCTCTCATCAAAACCTGAGTCGGTGTAGGGTGACCAACCTTCAGCATCCTCTTCAGGGAAAACGTCGTACTTTGGAACGCTATAGGAGTTTTTGGGGAGCTGGGGTAGCCGGCCCATGTAATTAGACCAGCATTTATCGAACAAGAAGCAACCCCAAAACGTCACGCGTCGAGCATCCACTTCTTTTTCATCAAGGTTTTCAAGGTCACCGTTAATACCACCGAGATTCATGTTGAGTCCCAAGTCCTGCGCCATCCTAAAGCTCATGCCACTATAGACCCAACCTTTCGCTTCTCGGCCACAGCCCGCTTCTCGGACAGACATCAGTGCCAGGGCTTGGACGGTAGTCAAGCGAGGTTTCTCGTATTCGTCATTATCGATAATGAGTCTCTTCGCCTCGCCAAAGAAGTGATCTCCCTTAGTCCAGCTGTCACCTACTATTGCATAAGCGCTGGCGACGTTTGTAAAATGGCAACCAAGGGCCAGCATGGCATTCACTAGCAGAGATGAACAGTACGCCGTTTTATGCGATGTGATGTGCCGCTTGCCCCGGAAGAAATCCCTATAGAACAAGCTGCGCGACAGCGTGGTGAAGTAAGGATAGTGCCAGTTGAAGTACATGTTTAGAAGATGAGTGACAACGTTAGGATCCTTTGTAACGTCGGACCAACTAGTGATAGGGTCGACATCTGCTTCGTCCATGTCCGCGGCCTGCAGCTCGTTGGTCGGCGAGCCCAGCACATCCCAATGAATGAGGTGAGAGGTACCGCCGATAAAGCGAGTGGTCCCGTTTTCCACTCGCAACTCGCCCATTTTACGAGCCAGATCTCTCTCGCCCTCAAGGGGCATCTCGGTAGTATAGTCATCCTGCGACTGGGCCTCGTCTTGAACCCCACCGCCGATGATGCCTTGGTTGTGGATCGATTCAGCCACGGTATCCAAGTTGTCACAGGTGCGGATCCGCTTGACAATGTCGTACACATCCTCCTCGTCGGCATTGAGGATCGCTTCGATGAGAACTTGAAGCGTGGAGCCGGAGGCCTTCATGCTATCGATCTTCTCTCGGTACACGCCCTTCCGCCGATGGTCCGAATTCGGATCATAGACACACTCGGTGCCGTATACACTCGCGCAGGCGGCGCAACTGGGGAGGGCGCCATCGCATTTTGATTTCCGTCGACGACAAGCTATACAGGCGCTACATACAAGGGGCTAAGCATTAGCCCGCATTCGTGGTCGCGGTCTCGGTCTCGAGACAGGTACCGGAACCAAAGCAAGGCCACGACAAGTCGGGGGGGACGACATCACATCACGAGAAATTTACGTACGTGCTAACGCATTGGCGTTTTTGTAAGGAAGGATCACCACCCCTCCTAGACTTCTTTTTAGCAGGAGGAGGAGGAGGAGCGGCGGCTGCGGCTGTGACGGGGCTGGCAGTCTTAGCTGGATAGTTGCGAGGTTGCAAGCCTGGCATGGACGAGTGGTCCATTGTATGTATGTAGAACCTCACAAGACAGACGGGCTAACGGCGCGGTTACGGTTGCGGAACGAACCGTACGTAAGAGAAAATAGTGGAAGCCCCCGGATATGTTCTGTACACTGATCGGGACGACCTTGGTGTAAGAGGGCGCGGGAGGGTTGCATTGGATCCGTTCAGGATGACGGATGCTTACATATTCACACTTGCACTCAGCAGCATACTAGACTACTTAAGCGTCGCCATTAGTCTAGCCGTTCCGCGTATCGGCGAATGGGTCATGATATGGAAATCGACGGGGATCGATCATCTCCCCAGGTACTTGTATATAAAGTATGTAGCGGTACTACTTCTGTGGTATCCTTTGGCGTTTGTTTGTGGGTGGACGAGGAGAACGGGGTGCAGGACCAACGTATGTAGAACATGGCATATGCCGTACACCACACACCACCTACACCAGATCGGTTGAACTAACGTATGCATGCAGGGATCAACGGGGCAAGACCCCACAGCTGGGGACGGCTAGAATGGGCCTATTACAGTAATATTACCTATGTACATAATGTATGTAGTATTGCTACCTATGTACATGTAGGTAGCTAGTCTTCTTCCCATATGCACACTGATGATAGACCTCAGGCGAGAGCCTAGGCAAACAACAGTAGATGAAGCTATGCTATACCTCATATGCTTTAATCCTAACACATCAGAGAAGTACAGCCAGTAGGTGCAAGTACAGGTATTTGATCATTTGCGTTGTAACAATCCGAGGGCTGCGTATAACATTTTGTAGAGGTTCCATTCGGCTGTCTGTCCCACGTCTCGAATTATGCTCGATGATACCGCGCAGAATACCACCAATCGAATATCGACCTAGATGCCTAGATAGCTCATGCATAATGGTCGCCCTTGTTTGGCGTCATGAGCTGCCCCGGCAGTGGTCCGCGTCGAGGGGCCTATCAGCGTACAGGCTGATGAGATGATGCATATTCGTTTCTCTACCTAAGTACCTAAGATACCAAGGGAGATTATAGCCTAGACTACATATGTACTGTAGATAGGACACCCACAGCACAAATAGCTTTGGTGGCGTTATATAGGCTGCATAGAGTTGGAAATCGTCAAAGAATTTGCAAGTCCAAAGTCTATCATATATGTCAACTCATATATCATAGAGCCCTTTTTTACTAACTATTTCTTTTTTCTTTTTTTGGATTGCTTTACCTCTATGCCTACCTTATGTTCGAGTATCAATTGTTCCCGGCATAAGGTACCAGATAGGTAGAATGTCACACGACTGACTGGTTGGCTCTATTGTGAAGAAATAGTGCTGGTTACTGGATCTGGTAGCTCTCAGGAGCGCTATTTGTTCAGCTAGGTAGTTGCTTAGGTTCTTCAGAAAACATTAAAAATTTACTACACGGAGGGGTGGCGGGGCATGGGGCATGGGGGATTTCGTAGAAAAATTGGCTGATTGTGATTGGCTTTTGCGAGGTAGTTAATAAGTAGAGACCCTGCAAGATTCACCCCACTCTGCGGTACCCGACCTAACTAGGCAACTACCATAGGCATGGTTGTACCTTCGTTTTGTCGATGTTGCGAAGCTCCCCTTAGCGCGCGCCGCCGTCGTTCGCAAAATATCTTTCCTCCTCACCTCGCCCAACATCAATACTAGCACATCGCCAGAAGACAGCCCGCCTTAGACCTGTGAGAAGGCCGACAGAAGCCTGAAGGTATAATTGGAACTCTGGTATTTTCCCCCGTGTTTCCAGGTAGCCCTTGCACTCGAGAGCCTTCCCCATTCACCTAGCCTGCCGGCGTGATTCATTCGCGCCACACATTTCTTCTCTGCCCCTCCAGTCTTGGCCTCGAAGCTTGTTCTACCATTTTCCTCCATGCACCTTCGCGTAGCCATCTGTTCTAACAAGTTTGTCATGCTTCAGCTCGCTGCCAATTGAATTGACCTCCAAGTCGCGAAAATGAGCGAAACCGATACCAAGCCTGTCGAGGTCGCTGACCCCCCCGTCGCCGATGTCCCGGAAGACAAGGCGAATGACTCCGAGGTCAAGGCTGCAGAGGAGCTCACTAACGAGTCTTCGACCGTAGAGGATAGCGTCAAGAAAGATGAGGCTGAGGGCACCGCCGCTGACGATGACAAGCCGTCAATCTTCAGACCACCAACTGGAATGCTCCGAGTAACAGGTCCCCGGAAGGAAAAGAAGTTTGTCAGGTCAGATCCCACTTCTCTCGCGGAGACCGATGACCCCGGCGAGATTCGCAAACAAGTGAGCCTTCTCTACCTTGCTAGACCGTTAGTTAGCTTATCTCACATTATATCTAGGTCGAATTTTATTTTGGTGACAGTAACCTTCCCGAGGACAAGTTCCTGTGGGAGAAGGTTGGTGGCGAGGAAAACAAATCCATACCTCTCAGCCTGATCTGCAACTTCTCCCGCATGCGTCGCTTCAAACCATACGAAGCTGTCGTCAAGGCTCTCAAGGGAAGCAACTTCGTAGTCATCGACGGCCCTGAAGGCGAGGAGACTATCCGTAGGAAAAACGCTATTGATACTGAGAAACGAAACAAGCGGGAAGAAAGGAGCGTCTATATCAAGGGTTTTGGCGATGAAACGTCGTCCACTCAATTTGACATCGAGGCTTTTTTCGCGCAATATGGGCAGTTCGACTCAGTTCGCCTTCGACGAGCAGATCCGCCTGAGAAGGTATTCAAGGGCTCTGTCTTCGTGGAGTGGTCTGACAAGGAGACCGCCGATAAGTTTGTCGCATTAGAGCCCGAGCCTCAGTGGAAAGGGCACCCCTTACATATCATGTGGAAGCTCGACTACATGAAGCAGAAATCTGAGGCCATCCGTGAGGGTAAGATTAGTGCTGGCGGCCGCAAGTTCGGACGTGGATCTCACCGCGGTCGTGGTAACCGAGGCAATGACCGAGGAGGGGACAAAGATGACTGGAAAAAGCGCCGTGAGCAGGATCAGCAAAATGGTTTCAGTGATCGTCGCGACCATGATCGTGGTCGTGGTCGCGGTCGCGGTCGAGGCCGAGGTCGGGGCAATTTCCGTGGCCGCGGTGGACGCGACAACCATGGTGCTCGCGATCAAGACGCCTCCGCTAAGCCAGCAGACGACGGGCGGCCAAAGATACACGTCAGCAAGGAGGGTGCGAAAATAATGGAGGAAGGGAAAGTTAAGTCAGGCGAGACGAACGGCAAACGAGCCAGAGATGACGACACCTCTGCTACCGAGCCTCCTGCCAAGAAGGTTGATATCAAGGAGGGGGCGACGTCAACTACGTGAGGCAAATTCGAGTAGTCATGTCTTACATCTACTGCCTCTCTCATGGCATCTCTACATTGATCGCATACACGTACTCAGACCATGTATACTTTGCTGAGCTATGGTGACTTTCAGACGAGCTAGCGAAACACTATGACTTAGCAATGCCGCAAGGGAAGTCGGGTGTTGCCAAATGGTTTTCAAGGCGTTAGGTCTCCAGTTTCATAGATCCTCCACGGGTGCTGTTAGTTGGCAAACCAATGGTTTTTCTTCTATCCGCTTCTACTGACGCCTTCCAGGGATCAAAAGCTTTTTATCCTAGCTGATTTACTGTGGAACTTCAAGTTCCATCAATGAGCTATACTATACCCATAGTGGAAATATAAAATGCAATCCCACGTTGTGCAGTCAAGTCAAGACTTCCGAATCACCAGTACCTGATGTTCGACGCTTTTAAGTGATGCTTTTCGTTGTTCAATCTCTTCAAATTCAGATTCTATCAATGACCACGTAGATTAGATACATATACATATAGTACAGGGCCTACGCACCTACAACGAACGCGTCTCGCTCGCCGTTTCAATGGTTACTGATTGAATATAGTTTGGTATCCATATGTCTTCTAAAGCATCTAATCTGTAATTTTCAACTCTTAGTCCTCGATTTACCCCCCAGCCGCAAACGGACTCCTTTTCCGTAGCATCTCGCCGTACCGCCATAAAAAGTAGGGACCAGGAAAACCTAAGACGACGCCCAGTAGCGCGAGAAGCGTGTTACCCCATCCGTAGCCGAGGCGGCCGTACAAGCTGGGTGCGAAGAGCGGGAACCCGAAGCCCGCGAGGGAACGAAACACGGTGCCCGCGCTGACAGCGGAGGCGGCGTAACGCGTGTACGAGTCTACCAAATACGTCTGTAGACATTGGAAGCTGATGATGGTAGCGGTGGCGAAGAGGAAGGCTCCGATGTTTGGAAATATCCAGTGTGTCTTGTACTCCGCCGTCCATCCGTACACGATGAGCCCGACGGGCATCAGGACGGCGCCCGGAATCATCATCGGCACCCTGTATTCCGGACGTCCGATGCCGCCGTACCGCCGCTTCAGCGACACGTAGATGCGGTCCTGCAGCGGGGCGCAGGCCTGCGCGCCTACGAAGAAGCCCAGGCCTAGGGAGATGTAGTTGAGCCCACCGATGCCGATAGGCTCGCCGTATCCTCCGGGTTTGGGACTCGACCACAGCGTCGGGAACGAGGTCAGCACGATGTAGATCAACCCGTAGACGTATAGCATGTACACGGCAAGCGCCTGTACTATGACCTGTGTGGTGATCATGCGGAAGGGTCGTTCTAGCGCGGTGCGTAACATCTTGCCGACGGTGCGGTCCGGATCATCGAACGGGGTATGTAGAGCCGTGTTGCCGGTCTCCTTGATAAGACGTTTCTTCTTCCACAGCAGTAGAACGGGGACGTACGTCTCCCTGAGGAAGAACACACCGGCCCCCTGAATCACGGCGTCTGCGATCGTGGTGGCATAAAACGCCCATCGCCATGTCGTATTCTGGGCGATGAACGCGCCGGCAATGGGACCGATGGCCGGTCCCAGCAGCGGCGCAAGGCTGTAAATCGAGAGCGCCTTGCCTCGATTCTCGGCGTTGAATAGATCGCTTAGCACGCCACCACCGATCGCAAGAGGTGCCGAACCACCTAGTCCTGCGAGGAACCGGAACGCGATTAGCTGTTCCTTGGTGCGTGCTAGACCGCACCCCAAGTTGAAAAATAAGTAGATCAGGTTCACTAGCTGCAGTACGATGACGCGACCGTATAGCTCGGACAGCGGCCCCCATCTAAACCGTGGTAATTAGTCTGTATTCATACGAAGCTTGACCATGGGGGGCGGGGTAGATGGGAATGACAACATACACCAAAGGGCCGATGGCATAAGCAAGGATGAAAACCGATAGCGTAAGGTTCTTTTCGACTAGGAGTGTGTCGGTCAGCCATTTCCGAAAGTTTAAGGAACCGACTCATATTGAACGGTAATGATGGGGAAACGGGATGTCAACTTACAGTCTTGGGTAATATTTAGCTCAGCTGCGATTGAACCCAGGGCGGGTGCCACCAGGGATGAGGATATAGGAGACTACAGCACCTGTAGTCAGTTATCGTCATTTTGAGCGTGATTTGTGAGAGTCTTAAGGTCTTCTGGTTACGATCTTGACCCGGACAGCAAGATATATACTCAACAACTTGTAGAAGGCGGGGGAAAGAGAGGAGGAGATTAGAAAAAAAAAAAAAAAAAAAGGCTTTGGGAATTACTCACGATCAAGGTGAAAAGAGATACGGTGAAAACAGCAGCCCACTATATATAACACTGGAGTCAATAATGTCCACTTGCGGTAAGAATTACTCGGGATTGCGGGAGCTTGCTGAAGTAGCAAGAGTAGAATACGCCCGTTCAGGCACTTCGCGTCCCTGAGATATGCCAACAGGGGGGATAGAAGACTCTAGCGACCAACCTTCTTGCCAAACTTCCAGTTCTTGGGGTTCTCAGGGTCATCGGGGCCCGTCCAGGTAACCAGATTGGGATCATCAGGATTTGGCGCTGTCGTGTCCACCTTCTCCGTGAGCTCTGGGCCAAGTTCCGGATCCCTTTGGTTCTGAAAGCCATCGCGAACTTCAGATTCGGAAACAGCGCGGGAAAGAGCCCGCGACCCTGGCCGCGACCCTGGCCGCGAGCTCTGCTGCTGCTCTATTTGGTGGGAAGATGCTTCGCTGGTGGTGGTAGAGATACTGGTGCTGTCAACATCTGTGTCTGTGTCGTGGTCGTGGTCGTGGTCATGCGTCTTTTCGATCTCGGCGAAGTCCTTCGTCTGGGGGTCGTCCTGTATCTGCTCTTTAGAGCCGGACTGCTGTTTGTCCTCGGTTTTATCCATTTTTACCACGACACCGCCCGCCACTGCCAGTTTGGTCTCCGGGTGGCAGGTCAAGTCTTCTAATCAAGCGGGGGCAAGCTCAGCCTTATAGCTCAATAACTTTGGTAATAGGATTATTATTCCGTCACTACGTCACAAAATATCGTACCATACAACTTTCACGCCAGTAAACAAGGAAATAACAGAAATGGAACGAAAGTGCAGAGTAAAAGAGAAGGCCCGTATTTAACCGTCTCGACGGTTTGTTTTGTCTCCTACTCCAAAAAGCTCGAGACGTTGGTAAGCATCGACTACGTTTGTATAGACTGTGCGGAAACGATAGGGCGGGTGTCGGCGTCGGCTTCCATCGTACTTGAATCTTTCACTTCTCGAGCACTAAGGCGCGAAGCAGCGAGTTCATTTTGTGGAATTCTAGCCACCACTGTCCAATAATAGAGCTCTCCATATCTGTTAGTAACTAGCTTTCGACCGATGTGCTCCGATCTCGTCATGCCAGAGGACTTAGGATCGAATGCGGATTTAGAAAGTGGATTTAGGAGCTTGATACCCGTGTGCGGATGATGCTCGGAAGCGAAGCGGCATTGCTACACAATAAATATCTAGATTGGTGGCCGAGTAACCATACGTTCGGGTTGGTTGGATGCTAACCTAGAGAGTAGAAGATTGTTAGTGTCTCGCAGCTAATCTACTAGTGTATTTCCGGTATTCCCGAATCATTGTGGTGTCGTCCGTTAACTGCGTTGAACATGAACAGGGGGCCGAGTGATCAGGCCAACTTCTGAACCCACCCACCTAGCTTGGATCAAATTAGTTCCCGCTTCCCTCATTCTCGACCAAAGATTGAGTTTGCCGTGCATAACTATGTACATATATCTGGGTTTGTAGGGTAGGTACTAACTAACTACATAGTACGGTTACGGAGGACAGTAGTGGGTTTACTAAACTGCCTCCCGGCAGGTCAGATTCACGAGACAGGAAGAACTTGAACTAGTTAGTCTTATTGAGTAGCTAACCATCCCACATGTTCATGTTGATTGTTTTAATTCTAACCAAACTTGTTAAGAATCTGCAGCAGGACTGCTGGGGGTATGCTTGAATACCCATATATATATAAGTTCTTCATGCCTCTAGTGTAAATCTAACCTGGCCTCCTACATAGATTGGGCTGCCTTTTACCATTGCATGCACAGTATCTTGCCCCACCTCGACTATCCCCAAAGACGCAACACTATACTGTAACAGGGGTTCGTGGGCAGGGATCTACGTCTTATATATCCGGATAGCCGAGGATAGCCTCGCTTCTCTTCGCCTTGTTCGTTCCCGGTCTCGTTCTCGTATAGCTGCCTCGGTGTACTAAATTCTACAGGAGATTAGGTGCGGTGAGCTGAAAGCTAGAGCCTCGTTCGACATCTTGCATTTGTATGACTATTCACAACATAGCATCAAGTATGTATAACAGATACACAATATCATTATTTCACTGGCTCGAAGAGGTTATACTCATGAATCACTGCGGTGGGCTCTTCCAACAAATCTCAATGCTGAATTAATTAGATAGGTAGATCTTTATGTACTATTCAAGGTGGTGTGGACGCGCTCTACGTCAATCAGTTAGTACATCGAAAGAATCGAAAAACGACCAAACATGAAGTTGAACCTGGTTGACTCTGCGAAAATATATATACCTAGAGCCTCGATCAGTATCAGGAGAAGTAAGGAGCATTGAACTACCACAATGACCTAGAATAATATATTACAAAGTCTGTCGATGCTCTATTATCATCCTATGTTTTATATACATATGCCACCATCGACAACTTGAAAAGCCATGTGCGTCACCGCCGTGCCCCTCATCGGACAGATGTCTTCGTTTGGCTTGAAACCCAGACCAAGAAAGGAATAGCGTTACTCAAAAGCAAGCATCTTAAGCATCTTAAGCAACCTAATCCTCTTCTAGAAGCTATTAAGTCTTACAGCCTGGGAGCCGTTTATTGCAACTATAGCTACCTCTTCGTCTAATATATTAGGTATGATGATATCGGCGCGAGTGCACATATAGTAGCATTTATACTGAGGTCCACTGCTTATAGCAGGAGTTAAGTCGTTTTATACTATAGAGATCTTAGTTGGGGATGTATTATTTATGGGTTGAAGTAGTACCTACCTAGTGGTAGACATGGAGTTAACTTGGCTACTCGCATTTACGCACGGGCCACCCTGCTCCCCTCTCTGGGGCAGTTCCTGGCAATTAATAGCACGTGACAAGCCTATCCAGAAATTTTTGGTCTATTGCAGGGTCGCGCGCGTAGTAGCTCCAGGACAGCCGATCTCGAAGCGAGTTAAGTTGTTCGAGCTCGCAGTTGAACACCAGCCAACATGAAGCCCAGAAGATTTCACGGTCTCAAGCGGCCAGTAAGTCTACAGCCCACAGCCTACACCGGCGTCTCACTCTTACCTCCCATCTACGGTTCCATAGCCTCTCCTATCTCATTGTCGACCCGGTCGCCCTTTGTATCGTAGCTAATAGTAATTTTGTGCTGTTTAGAAACTGCGACAGTCATGGAACAAATACAATCTCTATAATATTGCCAAGATGAAGGACATGAAACTCGCCTCCTTTGATAATATAACATTCTTCCAACAGAAATGGCGCGCCAAGGGCATGCTGCGTACCTATCACGGCGAGCATATCGTCGAGCGTAAGTGGGAGCGCATGTTTAGTCGCAGGCTCTTGAGCGTCGCCGACATGGACACCAAAGTCATGGCTCAGAGCGATGGCTCCGAATTAGCAGCCGGACGGGGATCCGGGAAAGATCAAATGCCCAAATGGGGTAGCCACCGCATCGAACCGCCCATAATGACACCTTATATGCAGATGACATTTGCTCCTATGGAGAGGAGGCTAGATATAGCCGTTTTCAGGGCCATGTTTGCCAGCAGCGCAAGACAAGCGAGGCAGTTCTGCGTCCACGGCGCTGTCAAGGTCAACGGCAAAGTTGTAAGTACGTTTCAAATTGTTGCTGCCTTGCTCAAACTCGTTGTGGTGCTTCTTACAAGATGGGGTGTACTGACTACCACTACTAATAGGTGCCCTATCCGGCTTATCGTCTGAACCCGGGCGATATGTTCCAAGTCGACCCTGACCGTGTTCTCTACGCAACTGGTCTGCCGAAAACAAACTCTCAACATTCGAAGCAACCATCATATTTTGCTGGAGAAGATGAAGCCGCAGACGAGGCTCCCGAAGAGGATGCCGAAACCACCACTGAGGAACCACAAGCCCAGGCTGCCGAAGCAGAACAGGACCCCGATACAACAGACGCACCCGAGCCCACCCCAGCCAACATGAAACCCACAAAGCAGCAGATACAGGACCTAACGGCGCAAGCGAAGTCTCTGCTTAAAGAAGAGCCGCTAAGCGGATCGCTGAAGAAGGGCATGCGAAACTTCATTAAAAGTGCCAAACCCCTGCTCTCGCGCGCGGGTCGACGCAATGCCTCAGCTACAGAAATAACCGACGAGCTATCTACGCTTGTAGGCGAGCTAGATCTCGGAATCGGCCGCGATGACAAGGGATCCACTGAAGTCGTGTCTTCGGACCCAATTGCGAGTTTGAGCGATGCTGAGCTGCAGAAGCTGGAGCAGCGCATGGAAGAGTATATGCGTGAGGAAGAGGAGAACCCTCATGACCCTTCAAAGCCTTACATGACGCCCTGGCGGCCGCGAAACTACATGGCTCCCTTCGCCTTCATTCCCCAGTACCTTGAGGTGAACCAGAATGTCTGCTCGGCTGTGTACCTGCGGCATCCTGTAGCACGTAGGGGCTCTGCCGAGGTGCCCACACCATATTCCTCCGAGGTGAACCAGCTTGCTTTTAACTGGTATCTCAGAAGACGGTAAATGAATCCTATCGTTATTTATAATACGATATTTGATAGCGGTGGTCGGGAACAATTGAAGAGAACCGATGAATTGGGCACCTGGATGTCGCTCTTGCTTCCCAAAACCTGGCGGACTTGTACACTACCACACTTTGTACCAATCCCTTACCAAACCGCCCTGATGAAGACCCATTGATGGCGAAGAGGGGCCCGGGAGAGGAAGAGAATACTTATTTCTCTGTGCATATTCACCTACATTGTACCTACCGAGTAGCCCATAAATCTATCGTGTAGAGAGAAGACATGTATAACATATATGAATAATCTACCGATGAGGAGCATTCAAAGATGTGATTTTGTATAGGGAGCACATCCAAGGAGAATATAAGTTGTTCTACAAGCTTGGTTCAAACTCAGTGCAGCCCGAAAACATCTTCGTTTATGTTCTTTGTCATGACATCATCCTTACTTATCAACCCAGTCCTCGACGTTGGCTGCACAAGTTTCAAAGTTGTTACCTTTGGTAGAATGTTATCCTTCGATTGGTACTAGATGGAAATAGCGATCCCGACTGCGTATTCTGTTATCAAACGAGTCTGTCGCCAAAGTGAAGATACACAGCCGAGTTAATATATTTCTTCCACGGGATCGATGGTGAGCGTGGAAGGCTGTCTATATTTCTATTTCTGTTGTACGGTCATACCTTCTATCCCTTCCAATAGGTGGACTTTGAATACAAGTCCAGCTTTATAAGATGCTGGCCACTTCGTGCGTGGAATATTGCTCTCCATCAAGCTCCTCCAGACAGCTTGATCTGTCCAAATGCTGCCGGATGCTTCAAAATACGACCACACATACAGATACGAACATTGTAAGTCGGCTCAAAACTTGAAAAAGGCCTAAAAGCAAGGACAGAAAAAGGGGCCTCATCTTCGTCCTATCGACTATGAATTTGAGCGTGATACATACTGGAGGATATAGGCGGACGATCTTGGGAAAACGGAACTGCACAGTAGACAAAGAAAGAACATAGTTGTTTGTGACTAAGGAAACTAGAGGCGTGGCAATATCGATGGCCAGTGGGTGTCAGACACTGAGGACATCCCCCTCATCCAGGAGCAACAAGTCAGCGAGACTTGCAAATCAACCTATCTGATGAGTAGCGGATCGTTCCTCCTAAAATACAGGCATCTAGCTGCGTGAAATATTCTGCTGCTAGACATTATCATTTTATCCCTTCACAAACCACTCGCCCATTTCCTCCGCCCCGGGTATACTGTCATGGACCCTGACGAACACGCAGACCGACGAGCTCACAGAGATCGTCGGCTAAACACACTAGGAGACCAGCAAGGGAATGTCAAATGTAGTGGAAAATCTTAGAGGTTTGTCCAGTCAAGAGAAATCCTCAGTAGATGCTGTGCCATGATGCATATCCGCCATATGCCATACCCGTATTCTCGTCCGGTCTGAATAATATTTAGGTGGCCATGTCAGGGAGTTAAAGTAAGCGGCAGAGATATTCGACGCTCGAGACGAGTTATTAATCTGCTAAAGCACCTGACTAGCCCAAGTCTTGGATTGGTTGCTTGAAGTCCAACCCGAGACATCGTATCCCCGTTCTTTTGCGCGACAACTGGCATTCTCCCACGGCAGCAGTTGTCCCAAGATGGACTTGTTTTCGTGAGGTGTATTAAGTGAGAATTAAAAGCGGAGGAGATGAATAAACAGAGAGAAGTGAAAAAAACGCGGCAGGCTGGTATAGAACAGGCATCATCAAGGCTCGGACGTGGCACGTATACTGAAAGCAGATGTCGAGTAGAGCCTAGCGTAGAGAGAAACCCTTGCGCTTGCCTTCCTTCTCTATGGGTTTGCCACTCTCGACTCTGGTCTTCTTGTCTTCGAGTTCTAACCGTTGTCGCTCCAACTGCTCTTTCATCTCGCGGTGGCGGGCGTACAGCTCCTCTTCGCT
Source organism: Xylaria castorea (assembly GCA_022495115.1). NCBI lineage: Eukaryota > Fungi > Ascomycota > Sordariomycetes > Xylariales > Xylariaceae > Xylaria > Xylaria castorea. The sequence goes on along the minus strand of MU382625.1, from coordinate 1,337,544 downwards.
CTGTTTCAGCTTGCTCTCTTTCTCTGAGACCTTCTGTTGGAAGACCATCTTCATCTCGGCCTCCATCTTTGCAAGCTTCTGCTCGTGCAGGGCGCGCTCTTCCTCTTGCTTGACAGCAGGATTGACCTCCTTGAAGACACTGTGGTCCTGGGTAACACCCATAGCAGTAAGTTTGTCCGTTCGGTAGTTCTCGTACAAGTTGTTGTTGGTATGCTCCTTGAGTTCTTCCATGTGTGTTCGAATGAGCATCTGACGGAGCTTTACGAAATCGCAATGCTCCTCATTGTCTACTTCGATGACGCCCCAGGGGTAGCGGCGGCCACGGACTTGGCGACCATCAGCATTCGTAACCTCGTCGTTACTACCGACGACAGCAAAGGGCACCTTGGACATGATCTCGTTGTTCTCAGCAATGGTTTCCTCGTCATCTAATTCGTAGCGAGGGCCCTCAAAGATCTGGATGCCGTGATGTTTGATATCGGAAAGGATCTATTTATTGTAATTAGCCTAGATATACGCGGCAGGAATTATGTGCTGTAAGCTTACTCTGGCTTTGAAGCTAGTGATCTCCTCGTCGGTAAGAGTATCCGACTTGGCTATGACAGGAATCAGGTTGACCTTGGTATGTAGACGACGCATGACTTCAATATCAAGGGGTTTCAACGAATGGCCTGTGGGTTGGATAAAAAATACACAGGCATGAATACGGTTATCCACAATATTCGTGCGGTTGACCTTGTTCTCGCCGTCCAGGTAAGCATCGTAACGCTGCTCGATGTTGTCGATAATGGGCCTCCAAGACTCATCATTGTTGACAAAGTCACCGAACCCAGGTGTGTCAACAACAGTCAAGCGAAGACGAACACCGGCTTCCTCAATGTCGGCGCTGATTGATTGGATGGACACAGTCTTGGGTATTATGTCAAGGCTAGGTCCCTTTCGGTCCTTGGGAGGGTACAGCGAAGTATTAAAAAGAGTATTGACCAGAGTGGACTTTCCCAGCCCCGATTCACCTAAGATAGTGTAAGTGGATAGTCTTCTCAGATGTGGCTGGACCGTCTACGTACCGACAACCATAACATTGAAGTTGAACCCCTTTCGGACACTCTTGCGGTGCCATTGGTTAGGAAGGTTGGCAAATCCGACGTAGCCTGTCAGCTTTCTTCTGACAATGTTCTTGTTGTCATTGACAATTGGACCTGAAGAAACGGCTGTCGCTTTGATGTCAGAGACGTCGATCGTTGGAGACGGAACTGAGGATCCAAGCTGGATATCCGCCGGCAAAGACGATCCACTCGTACCGTTTGCAGCTACATAGAGTTAAGTTAGTCATTAGTCCACAACTGCAATCGAAGTTTGTTTCAGTCTGCCGAGGTTCGAGTGGCAGGGTGGGTCCAAAGAGCTAAATACCAGGCACGGCCGCAACATGGAACTCATCGTAAGATATTGGTTTGTGGGGTCCTAGCGAAGGGGCATCCACGACCAGCATGCTTCGGTAATGATGAATGGACGGAGTCCAATTCTCCTGCTTTGGCATACTATTGGTCCTGACAGATAGAGGTGGTGTGTGGATGGGTTCCCTGTGTTTAGAATAAACGACCTGGGTCGAGACAGGGCTGTTGTCCAGTTGAACACTACGATTTCGTGTCTTGCCGTGGCTGTTGAGGAAAGGCGGCATTGTATATTGTGTAAATGTTTTCGTTTTTTTTTTCTGGTTGTGGGGGAAAGTTTGCTCCTAACAATGGTTGACTATTCCAAAGAACCAAAAAGAGAAGACCCAAGAAGTGATAGATCAACCAAAAAACGAGTGCATTGGTGATGTTTGATCCAAAGAGACAAGAGGTATTCGTCGATCGAGGGGGACGTGGTCCAGGTAGAACAGTAAATAGGCGTCTCAGGTTGACCGGCCACAGGATCAATTGGAAGCGGCGATGTCAAGGCACCGGCGCGTCGATGGTCCACTGGCGACAGCGACGACTGTAGAAAAACATATATGCTTACCCATTATGAATACTTCAAGGGATGTCGAGATCTAAGAAATATCGCTAAGAGGGAAGGCGTGACAACGAAGCCTGCGGATACGGAGAAGGTTAGTGTGAGTTCATCCATGCAACTGTCCGGATCAAAAGGAGAGAATAGCTGTTTTGGTGTTGCGATGGAAAATGGTAGAGGCTGTCAATGAGACACGGTAGGCAAGGTAGGCACATGTGTATCATCACAGACGATTTTCTCTGCCCAACAGCGCGTGAGGACATCGAGACGGACACAGCTATGTAAAGACAGGAGGCGACGAGACAGCGAGCGCCTGACGCGTGGTGGTAGCGAGACGTGTGAATGGGAACACTGGTCGTAGCTCACATACCGAACGATAATGCTGTTGCTTCAGACTCGCGTGTCGAGTCGTGTCAATGGCGTTGCAGGTCCCAGAATACCGGGGAAGAGAACGAGCGATCTGGTGTCGGGAGGAGGAACAGGTAGTTACGTGTGATGATGGTATTATGCTGCGAGTACCAGACGTACACGTAGATAATGTTGAAACTGCAGTCAGTTCGAGCCGATGGGAGCAGAAGGAGTTGAACAAAATTAGGCCCGGATGGGATTGTGGATAAAGGAGACGGGATAGTCTGGCACTGGTACAAGGCCACTGATGGGACAGGACAGGTGTTGAGGGTGGACTGTCGTACTCATCCGTTAGCTCTATAGCAGGTACCTAATCTATACTACAATCTACCTAGCCCACCTGGCCACCAAATTACAGTACCCGATAAGGGACCGCTTGGAGGTGATGAGACAACACTGGAGGATTTTAAAGCGCGTGGTGTTACCCAGACGGAAAACCCCCCCAAATGCGCAACTCTGCTGTACTGCTGTACGTATTCTCCAATTGAGATGCAGTGGCTCGATCCCGGCACGGTACCTATTAGATCTAGGTGCCTTAGGTAGCTACTTACCTTATGCAGGTAGGTACAGTAGTCAGTCAGTAGCTTAAAAGGGGCTGGTGCTCCTGGATCTGGCCAACTAATTTTTTTTTGTTTCCCCTGTCCCAACCTTAAACTGGCGTGCCCCCCGGGTGGTCGGTGCTCCCCGCAAGAAACCTACGGCAGATAGATACCTTACTTAGCCAGTGTAACGGTCTTGAGGTAGGTGGCTTGAATTCGCCGAAGCGGGTACCAACTTCCAAGCTGTGGCTGGGTGCCTCAGGAGGTAGGTAAGGTCTTCGCAAGTATCCGACATGTACTATTCAGTAGGTGGCGTGAGGGTCCGTGCTTTAGGGGATGTGACAAGAACGGCATGGTGACACATCAAATTGAGCTTCTGATTGGACAGTAGCCATCTACAGCTCATAACAGGGACCCGCGCTACCTAGATCATAGTAGCACAGTACACGTGTATTACCGAGGACCCCTCCCCACATGCCACATCATCCCAAGCCGGAAAGGCAGAAATGAATAAGTCACAATCTGCCCTAGTGGTAACAAACACGAACAGAAGAGAAAGAGAGAAAAAGAATATAAAAAGAAAACGGAAACCTTAAATCGCTGTTGCCGATATGGCGTACAACTGGTTCCCTTCACCACGGTCCAAGGCTTAAATACCGTCCTCACATCCATGAACCACACTGCAGTCATATTGATTCCAAGGTAATTCACACCAGTACTACCTAAGCACTCAACCTGTGCTTACAAGAAACCAAAGAGGGTGATATACCTACTGCACATGTGGACCTACATACTGTCGTTCTATCTACATATATACTACCTGCCTGCATATGTAGGTAGTGACAATTGAATACTGGAACCTAGTGATATTGAAAGCTTGGAGCTTCCAACAGGTTGTCGATGCGACATCAGCACTGGAAGCATCTTGATTGCCAATGAAACACGGGTAAAGACATATCTTGTTTCAACAGCAACTCTAAAAATCCGAAAGAACTACGGAGTATAGCGAGGGAAGTGCGAACAGAACCAATTGTCCCAATAGTCTCAGACAGAATGTCATCGCCCAGCTCTTCATGATGCAATGTGGAATATGGATATACCTACTGTAGTCAAAGGAAGTAAGCGGGCATGCAGATATGCTCGTGTTCAAAAACACGGGCTGATGCCAATGGGTACAGTCCCCATATGTTTACAGGGGATCCCCGACAAACGCAGCCACACCAAACCCACCAACACGGACGGTACAGCTACCACCCTGCTAACCCCTGTGGCACGTGACAATAATCTTCTAATAGGTTTCACTACTTCGTGCTACAGGACGATGTAGGTAACCTTTACGCAGGTAAATCCATTTGGATCTGACCCTACTGCTGTCATTAGCATGTTAGCGGTGCATAGGCAGCAGTTCATAATATCACGGATAAAACAGCTAAACAATTCATGCTTTAGATTCAGCAGGAGCCTATCAATCCGCGGGCATAAACTACATTGGCTACGAAGTTATTTCGACCGATTGGGCGGCTTTGTTACCGAGATGTAGTGCTGAATAGTATTGTGATGATATTATTATCGGCATGTAGAGATGTAACTGACTACATTTATGAATCGTCGTTATGTACTTACTACTCATATCCAAAGACTTCTAGTACGTGCCATACTCGACTAAGAAGAGCTAACGTCGTTAAGTCTCTTACATTCAAAAACACACTTTAACCTACACCTATCAAAACAAAGTCTTTGAAAATACTAAATAGCATACATTAGGTAATCAGCTAAATTCATATACAGTCAGCACTACGCATAGAAAGGGAAACTAGTTAGTTGGGAAACTCATTTATGCTTGTAGTGGATATCGACAACCAAGGTGACAGACACATGAATAGGACAGTCAATCCTACGTATTAATATTGATATCATTATACTATACGAGTAGGATACAGGAGTGAAATAACGCACTCATGAAAATATATTTTATGTAAGCAATCTGAGATAAAAATTTATATCTTACTTTTAAACCCAGCTTAGTACCGAAAATAATACCCGAACCGTACCAGCTTCCGTTTGAGAGTCTAAACATGTACCACAGACGCCGTGATCATCTAATAAGTAACAGTGATACTAACATACCATATACTTACTCATCGGATATCGCAAAATTACTCATACCCCTGAGCCTAGCACTGAATATGTACAATGCTCAAATATCAACGATGCCAACAACACTTACGCCACCCAGTAAGCTATTGCCCTTCGCCAGGTTCAAGTCTTTAAATAGGAGTGGTGCAAACAGCACAGCCGCGAAGGCGAAGGCGGAGACGAGTCTCGTCTACGGCGCCGGCTTTACGACCGCCCGGATCCGCGGGTTCATGTAGAAGCATATGTACAAGGCGTAGAGAGTGGCACCATTAAGACACGCGACGAGGGTAGCTAAGAAGACTAGCGGGGAACTCTCGAAGGGAGAGTAGTGCTTTGCGTATACTGCGGCCGTATACAGCTGGGCGAACATGATCGCCGAATTCCCAATCGTGATCTCGCGCAGCTTGATCAGCGCGTCCATGAGGATGTCGCGGCTCGACATGTCATGCTGGGCAGTCTTGGATAGAGACACGAAGGCCGAGTTGCCCATGACCCGACGTAAACGCCGCGCACGTTGCAGAAGGAGTGTGGCCCGTAATGTTTCATGTAGAAACACGAAAGTGACCGGCAAGATGATGGACCCAGCAAAAGGGACCTCAATAAGCGACCACCGCCAGTCTAGGACGGGTACCGAGGGTAGAAGGGATTCCGGCCAACACTGGAAAGTTCGCTGGGCGGCGATTAGAGCAAGGGGCCGATACTGTAACCCAAGACAAATAGGGCAAGCCCCAGTGAAGTTTTGGTGCCATTGACTCTAAACTCTTTCTCAACGCTTGGTACCGAGTTGATGAAGATCGCACTCGACATGTGCACGACGAAGGCGTAAAGGCAAAGTACAAATTCGACGAGGATCTGACGCAGATTCGTCTAATTTCGCGGCTTTTCCGGGTCGTCTGTCGAATACCAATCTACGAGAATGGTGCCATCCGCCGTCCTGCGAGACACAATGGGCCTGGACTTCATCCTCTTGATTGCTTGCTCGACGTCGTATCCAACACCTAATTTTTTATGTAAGAGTGTCACGGCTGCCCCCTCAGCCCCGGTTGAACTAACTCCATCAAACGAGGATATCTCGTGGCGCATTTCGACTTGCATCTTATCATCGTTGATATATAGTGTGGATACTTCGGAGGAACAAATACTTAAGATGGGTATTTGGTTTTGCTAAAGTTAACAAATCTGGGTCGCTCCTCTGGGTACTGGAGTATACGGATACGGGTGACAAAGCGAACAAAATTTTCTAGTAGTGTACCGCTTGAAACAGATAATATGTTGGATCCGGCGATATTCTAGGTCGAGGCTCTAAGGCTGGTTCGAAAGAATGAGAAGAGCTGCAGGAAACTATCCTAGGTAAAGATACTTCTTCGATTTCAAATACACGCAATGATTCAAGTTAATAACTCTCTTTAATGTCGTTTCGGTTCACGTATACTTACCAGTTCGAAACACCAATATATCCACGAAGCTATAGATATGTCACTTTATATGTGTCACACGGACCCAAGGGACTGGGACTGCACCCAGCACCCGAGACCCTTCGGGCCAGGACTCTAATATCATGTATATAATCATACGAGCGGCTAGACTTGCTCCCGTATATGCCTGATCGAATGAGATAGGCTGTACGAAAGCGAGCGGGAACAAGAAACGAAAGCGAGGTTTTCGCATAGGGACCTAGGTCGCCGCCTGGCTGAAAGAGAGGACCAGACCTTATGGCCCTAGATGAATATTGCAATTTGAACACTCTTCCAAGCCCTTGAAATCAAGCCCTTGTTACAGTATGATTATGTTTCAGTTTTCGGCAAGACTCAACGAAAGAAATAAATACCTCGTCTTCGATATCACCAATACCGTTTTGCTTCTTCGAGCCGTCGCGTTATAAAAACCATGGCGAAAATGTGGATGAGAAATGCTCGGAGTTGGTTTCAAAGCTAGATGGTGCAATATCACACTCACGCATGGAATTACCAATTCTGGATTTGATGAGAAGTCCTCATTGGTTGTCTAGTTTAACTGGTTAGGGTTAAGATGTATGGGGTTGCCAAGGCGGTAGAGAGATCTCAAACCAAATACTGGTGTGATCCTAAATACTTTGACAGCCATGTTACTCATGACAAGAGCAGGCTGGGTATGCATACTTATCAATATGACGTAGGTAGATTAAATGGCTTACATAGTATATGGATCTGCTTTACAAAGCAGAAACAGGGGCTACAGAACTAACCTAAAACCCTACCTCGCTTAGTAAAAATATATACGGGCATATCCGTGTGTAGGTACTTTGAAGGGGGAGAAAGAGACCAAATGAAGAAAAGGTCTGCCACAATATAGTTATCAGAAAAGTTACCTAAAGCTGAATGATAATACTTTCTTTTCGTGTCTTGCAAGATGAGATATTTGCCACACTGGATAAGGTAACGCCGTGTTACTACCCGTAGCGTAATTCCTGCGCGACAAAGTGTCACTTGCAACTCGTTAACCTAGGCAACCTAAGCAAATATATTGGTAAAGCACGATAATATCTTGCGATTTCCGAAGTTTGCATCAAGTTTAACCATTCTGGTCCTCTCTATTATTAGGTAGTAATTTGATCCTACAATATTTCCTGACCTCGCCACCTCTTCGACGATAAGAATACAATCCTATCACTGGCCAGTGATGCTGTCGAACGAACGGTGTCCAATGGCCGAATACTTTATATACGAGAATTAGTAACCGTGGTCTTGAGCGAGATGTGTGAATGTGATTACTTACACCCTCAACGTAAGCCTCACCCCAAGGCTGGAGCCATGTGTCTATAATGACCTTGGTTAGCAGGCACTAAAGACATAACTTACAAATGAAACGGGGGAACGGGAACAAACTTACCCCAGGTAGTGGCGGGCTTCGTCCGAGCGAGCCAGGTAAAGGTTTCATTGGTACCAGAGAGCAGTTCAGTCTGCGGGAACTGCTTCGCGACGCTATCGTAGTCTGTCTGGGAGACTCCGCTGACCGGGCCGTGGTAGTCCTGGCCGATGCTCTGGACGATGACGGTCTCCTCGAGCTCGAAGTAGTCGACGATGCTGCCGGAACCGTGCAGGGCAATGGCCTGGAAGACCTTTCGCACGCGGTCCTTCGCCCAGTACTTTCCAGTGGGATGCTCGCTCAGCCATGTGCGGGCGCCGATGGCGCCGTCGACTTCGAAGCGCTTGTCTGCGCTGACCCAGCGAGAGCCCGGGGTCATGTCCCAGCCGAGATCGTGCAGCATGGTAGCAATAGCGTGAACTTCGAGGTCGACGTTTCTCCTCAGGGTCGCATTGGCGTTGATCATGGCAGCGCCGAAGAGCCATGACCTCATCTGATGCGAGTATAGGTAGTCCGGGAATTGCTTGATCATGGCCTGAGCATCGCGAACAATTTGGGTATTGATTACCTCAACTCCTGCGATCCTGGTCATGGGCTGACCGAACCCAGCCGTGGCGGCGGAGGCGGCGGTGGCCAAGGTCAGAAGGGAGAACAGCTTCATCTTGATAGATTATTGGGTTGCTGGTGTATTGAAAGAATAAGCCAGTGATAATCTTCAGAGGAGTGACTGATGGTGATCCTTCTGTTGGCTTCCGACGAACATCTAAGAGGCCTTATATACAACTCTCACCTTTGATATCTCTCCATCAAGAGGTGAAATGATCATGATGGCCATTCCAAATAAACCACAGACTTAAGGCCGACAGTCACATCCAAGAGCAGCTCTTACTTTTCCTTTACTACTTCAATTTGAAATTAAAAAGATCATCGATATTAATAATCGACGATAATCTTATCCTGAAAACTGCTTAGGCAAGGCTGGGATTCCCCAGTGGACCGTGTAACGTGCCGTATCTCTGCGCTATATCAAATCATCTTCCGCAACCTTGTCATGGCCACCCGCAATTGGATAATACTAACATGGAATAACTTAACACCAGATACCGTATAGGAGCCCCGAAGTTCGATTAGACCATGAACTGGCCTCCCTAGGATGCCGACGGCAGAATTGGTGGTCAGCACCCAAAAAAATTACTTCAGTCAGCATTAATGTAACCAAACAAAATCTCGAAGGCGAGTTTTAGAGACAAGGTATTTCCTATTGAAGATAACAAGATTTAGCTATGCCACACAGCTTTTATTTCATTAGGAACTTATTCCGCTGTTCTCTTTGTCTTTGCAGTAGTAGAATATTGAGGTCTATGGCAGGCATGTATGTGGTTTCTTGACAAGATGACTCCTAGTGTACCATGGTTAGGTGCTTAGTACAGTAGTCGTTGTTCTAGGGCGCTGATCGAAGTCTTCTATAGACTAACTAGTACTGGATAAAGATTATCGAACAGTAGCGCTTGGTAAGGAACAAAAGGAACAAAAGAAAAAAGAACGACGCCGTTGTTGCGGATTACGGTAATAACTGTGCATCTAACTATGCCTTGTCAAGCATCCGCGCTAGGCAAGACTTTCGGAACCTGCCATCCGGGATCTGTGCCGGGGCAGAACCGGGGTTTTTTCCGTATAAATAATTGAGGATGAGATACCTGTGACAGGGTTAGGTTTTCCTCAACACGAACGAACTACCTACCATGGAGTAGGTATACTTGAGAACAAACTGGACTACTGTAATGGTACCGTATCACCGGCTAAGCTTTTGCCAACCCGTGGCAAAGTGGACCTACGGGGTTTGTACGGGGTAGTCCAATGTGCTAGTGAAAGCTTAGCTAAAAATACCACACCAAATCACCTCCTGGTGCTGAAGCCATGATCTGCTACGACGTGTTCGCCAACACTGTTTATTTCGGGTGCGTCGGGTGTCAGCAAAAACACACATACCCGCGCAGAATGATGTCAGACTGTATTATCACTTGCTTACTTACATCACGTAACAATCACGATCAACACACTGTCACGCTACAAATACCTACATTCCGCTTCCTGACATGGATGGTACTACACTATAATGTTAGGCTCCATTGAAGTAAATGTCACAGAAGGCAAAATTTCCTATGAAGCTTAACTCGTTCGGCTACCTGCCTGCGTTAGGAAGTTGCAAGGTACGGCAGCATCCGGCCAAGTTGGACCAATAACTACCGGTGGGATCATGTAAGTAAATGCAGGCCACTGAACATGCATAAGCGAGGCGCATGTCAAGGGCGACTCTTCAAGAGTAACCCAGGTTGGACGCTCACCTATGAAATGCTCATTTTATACGACGTTTTTAAGGTCCAGGTACCCAGCCTGCCACCGCCGAAGATGAGAATTCCAAAAGAGCCTCGCATTGAATAACCCATTTCTCTTCCCTGCATTACTTCTCAAATCACTATTTGCAAGCTATGGTTCTATGACTACTCGATGTTGCGACTAGGTATGTCTCAAATGAATGCCTATGAACAAGTGTTGCTGTGACGTTTTATGGTATTGACTTACTTTTGAGACGCCAACACGGGCTAATTATCCAATATACAGTAGTGTTATGACACTGTTCCCGTAGAACAAAGAGCACGGTATATATTGAGCTAGAGCCAGTCTACTTACCTACGAAGCTATTTAGACTCCTTTGCACAACAACCATAGTCTTCATCCACCCGAAGATGACTCCTGAATGAGATCTTGACACGCAGTCATCACTGTGGTTGAATGTGCGATACTTTTCGGCCGATAGATTTTCTGTACACTACACGTAAGAGATACCCAGGCAATAGCGAACCAAACTTTCGGTGTGTATGCGTGAAGCATTTTATTGGGCAAAGGCACACTTAGAACCGATATAATGATTTCAGCGGCTGTTGTAACGTAGGTAGGCTTGGAGGTAACCAGATTTGAGGGGTGTACTGCCGAGGACTGCGTACTAAGAAATAATCTGTGGGGCGAGATTGCGCACGAGTCCCGGTCCGATGCTACATGGGTATCCAACGAGCAAGCCGCATCGAACATGGTTAACGGTAGTTAAATGGAATATTACTGTAAAAAGACTAGGGGTTTGAGTGCAGCATACTGCACGGATCGTTTCAACCTCACAGTAGATGCAAGGCCGCAGAGAGAGGCTATTGGATCTTGAGTATCTCATATGTACTTCTATTTGTGATTGTGTTGGTGCTAGGCAGACATTGAATTGGGTACTGAGCGCTTTTCTGACTTTAGAGGGTCGTCTTCGGGCGAGTCTAGGTATGATGATGGGCTCTTGAGCACCCTCGCGTATTGTGTGCTCATAGATGTTAATGATTTGATATCATCTTCGTTAAGAATTCGTCGACGACGGCATTCTCCGAAGAGACTCTCAAACCTTGGGTCCCGGTTTTGAATACATCTTCGGAGAAGAGCCAAGGCCGAGTTCTTGCTTATCCACCACGTCTCGGTCAGGTCAGGAGGTGTACAAGCACGCATCATTTTGAGATAACGAAAAGCCATTTCATAGTCATCCTGTAACGAACAGCTCCGGATCAAACCATCAAAAATGGGCTTGGTCGGCTTCAGGGAGAAAGCTTCCATCTCGGCTACGAGAAAGCTCATAGATTTCCTCTGTGTGCAATACCGTAGCAAGATTTCGAAGGTTTCATGGTCGGGGCCATCTATGCAAACCTGACGAATGGTCCTATACAAATCAAATGCAACCTTAAAGCCCCCATGGGCTGCAGCAGATTCCAAAACAACGTTGAAAGCGGCAGCTGGAATGGTATACTGCACCTTGAGTTCGTGGAGTATCCTAAGCGCCCTATCTGTTGAATCCGATGAATTGCGAATCATTTGGAATATAGGCCGCGTGCTTGCCAAATCAGGAGAGAGACCTGCCTTGGCCATGATACAAAGGACGGTGAGTCCCTTTTGCAGATCATCATGCCGTATGTGAACATGAATGAGAGCCTCGTAATGGTGCATGCTTAGTTTCATCCCGCGCCCAGAGAGCTCTTGCATCGCACTCATTGCTAACGTTACGTCTCCATGCATTGATGCCGCATTCAGCACGGCCAATACCACACCATCAGGTGGGTGAATGTGGCCAGGCGTAACTGAGTGGTCCCATATAAACTTGACACCGGGGTGGAAGGCATCCCGACCAAACACGTTTAGCAGAAACTGCCAGGCATTGTGAGAGAGGGGAGCTCGCTTCACAACATCCACTACTCTCTGACGATGCTTGAGTATAGCCAGAGTCTCTTCGTGGAAGCCTAGTTCTCCAAATGTGTAGAGAAACACGTCAAACAACCATGGGGGCACATTAATGGGGATTTTATTCAGCTCCTCTAATCTGGAGAGGGCAAGTTCGTATTGACCATCTCGTAAAAGGCCGATAATAATGCTAACCTCGGCGCTTGGCGATAAGCTATACCATCGATTCTTCATGTCGTAGAGCACCTGTGCCCGGAGAATGTAGTCGGGATGAACGGCCGTCACCTGCATGCTAAGGTTAGCCTGAGAGCCGACAGTGGCGGGTAGAGACGGATTGGGCGCCTGACCTCAAGGAGAGCCTGATAGATCTCTGGTGTTGTGGGTATGTTGCGGCTCTGCACTTCCTTAAGAAGCTGGATGGCCACCTTAGCAGAGCCGTATTGTTTGTTGATGTTCGCCTTGATCAGGCTCTCATAGAGAGCGGCATTGGGCCTCTCCCCCCTCTCCTTCACGAGGTATTCGACAAGCCGTGTGATAGGAAAGTATGTGTCCTCCGCATTCTGTAGTTCCTTCAGGGCGGCGTATATCGTGCGGGTCGGCATCTTGTCTAGCTTGGTATTGAAGGAATCCAAGCCCCGGAGGACAGCGCCGGGGATCCATGGGCTTCGTTTTGCCAACCTCTTCAGATAGGCCACGCGCGATTCCTCATAGCCTTCGTTCTGCCCAGCCCTCTGCTCGAGTAATGCAGCAACCTGGCTGTGCTGTCGTCGACATTGCTGCGGAGTATATTTCGACGGGATGTTGCGGCCGGAGAGTGATGCCGATCGCGAGCGAGGAATATGCCACTGGTTGAATGGCTTAGCGAGTGATACGTCAATTGAGGGGCACAGACATCGCCAAAGTCCGTCGATGACAATGCGATCTCCGGGCATGAGTAAGGTTGACCCGGAGGGATATAGACCGCCAGTAGCAAGCAAGGCGCGATTCTAAAGTGATTCTACGTATATAACTTATTAGGGACGAAAAGATGCGCGGAGGCAGCTACACCGAACGGTCGTAGCAGGAGTGCCACCCCACCACAGCTGGCAGATAACTACTGGGGGGGGTTGCGACCGGTGAGGACCGCCATGATTAGCCTAACGCCCGTATCCACGCCTCGTAGTTCAGAAGCTGAAGTGCAAGTAAATCCATTTACCCTCGAGTTTAATAGTCACTATCTACCTAGGGGGAACCCCGTTTTTGAACAGGTTGAAACTCTGGCGTTAGCTAGGTCACTCTAACCATAACTGTTTTTTACGTTAACAAAGGTAGGAAGGCTTTTTATTTATTTTATATCGTTGTAATATAGGTTTAATATTATGTTTATCATTAATAAAGCTTTTAATCGGACAGCGTATTGCTCGAAAACGTTGGAACTGGAGTGTTTTGGTTAGGCAATGTTGCAGAACAATAGCGCCGACATCTCCGCCAACAGTGTGTCTAAAAACGGGGTTCCCTCGGGTAGGTAGGTATACATCTATACACGATTTCTTATTCAAGGCGTTTTACTGTAGTCACTTTTCTTTGTGCAATTTGTCGATCAATATCATTGATGTCACATATATGGATAGTGTGATCTCATTTGCTGTTGGTACTCGTAACTGGCCTCCTTAATACATTCTCGCTTTAGCCCGATGTCGTGCCTAATGTGACTATCACTTGGCCTTCTTAGGATTCCTCATCAGAGGTCCTATCTCGCTGGTTGATAATTAGATTTTCAATACTACTGCGCGTGTTATATTTTCTCGTGTAGTGGCACTTTGCCACGAGTAAGCTCGCTCTGAGAAGTAGCGATGTTATATTAAGGTTGCTGGCGATTTCCGGGACATTGGCGGGGCACCGTAACTCAACTAACTCTTGACGCTTCATGTCCTCATGTCGGGTATATTGCCATGAGGCAAATTTGGTGCCTTCTGCTCGCCCAACCGGTTAGGCGTCTAATCGGGGCCGTTTACAACTTGGGGTCTCTTGCATGGGCTTGTTCTCCCGTGATTGCGCGTTTGGGTGTCCGGGTAAAATGAGTAGAAGAGCCAAACGGTCGCTCTACTCAAGCTCCTCGTCCTCTGCCCCGGCCTCTACCCTGACCGCGCCCACCTCGGCCTCTATCGCCTCCTCTCCCGCCGTGATCTCCGCGTTGTGGCCCATGTCCACCTCGACCACCTCTGAACCCACCACCTTGGGTGTGTTGCTGGTCTTTAACAAGGTCGATGATTTCGTCGGGAACTCTCAGGTATTTGATCTATCGAGGAAGGTGAGAAAAAACAGTGTGTATGGGCGGCGGAGGAAAGCCGGAACGTACATTGTTGCCCTTGACGTAAACTTCGGGGAGTCGAACGAACTTGTCTGCTTCCTACATACCACAACGTTAGTGATTGTATCGCACGTAGGCGCATACCATGACATGATACCGTACCGGACTTGTCTGCACCACCTCTTTCAGAGTAAGGTTCATCCAGGTATCGCACTGAACCAAGTGGCCATTGAGAGTCTCGCCGTTCTTCAGCTCGACGAGCATAGGGTGGCCCTGGGCGGCGTTCAGCAGCCCGAGGGGCAACTGAGAGCGAGCAACATTAGCCCATGTACAATTGGAGAGCGCCCAGAACCCATACCATGCTGCCTTTTCGGTTGCGCCTTGAGCGATATGCGATAGCGAGCTACCTCGCGATGTAGATGTATTCTCCGTTCGGAACTTTCGATAAGGACTATGTTCAATGAACGAGGCTGATGCGAGACTGGGGGGGGGAGCTGAAGTAACGTAAGCATATGATGAGCGGGTGGAGTTATGGTGGGGGTGGTCTAGGTTAAAGAGGACCTAAGTAGGTACATATAAACCGTACCCAGGTAACTACTTAGTTCATGTAGCTGGAGCCCCATATCTTCGGCCGCGGTCCTTTAGGTATGTACCTAGCTACATTAGAATAGCTTCGTGTTGTATCAAGCTTTTCCCGAGGTACTCAGGTACGTACTTACATTTACATTGGTTCATTCGATTTTACTTATATACACTACATGTATTCAAACATAATGTTTAGTCTTGGATAGTTCGCATCCTCAGATAATCATTGTCTTGCTAATTTTCTATTTACTCTTCAATCATACCATGCTCTGGTCAATCTCCAGATATGCTTCGTCGCCGTTTTGGACTGATACAAGTTGTGCCAACTTCTGGTTCGTCGTGCAGGTGGTCGGCTAGTGATCACAAAACCCTAAACAGTAAGGGGTGGTTTATACATACACATACTCGGAATCTAGAACCTAGTAGTCGTCATTTAGTTCTATCTATGAAAAACCCTCAGGCACCGAGAAATACCAAGTCTTATCCAGCTAGACTTGTCTTATTTATAAGGACGCTCATATGGCGAACTAGTTAGGACTCGGACAGGGATCGTGCCGAGGTGGACAACTAACTTAGTGTAAGTTACAGCGATAAATGAGTCCGCGTGTTGCTCCACAGCCATTATGCTCAACCCAGCATGAGCATGGTACAGTACTTACAGCCAGCTGTTCAGCTTTAGCATAGCACAGCACAAGCACAGCCAAAGCATAGCCCGCTTATCATCAGACATCAGGCAACCATTTTGTGCCCCCCTCATCAGGTTCCATTTACCTGTCAACCCACCTTACCCATACTGTTGCGTAGTTCCGCCACGTCAAGGCAGTTTCTTTCTTTCTAATTGCTTGTAATTGCTTGTTATCTTCATACACAATCATTAACTAGTTGTCTGCCTGGTTCGCGATGCTTGGCCTGTTCAAGGCCGCAGTGTTACTGGCGCCGGCCCTGGAGTTGGCGTGGGCGGCCACTCCCGAGGCGGTATTCAATGGCGAGGGTAAGAAGACATCGTGGCCTATGACTCGAGCTCCATTCTTAGTGTTAACTGCCTCATTGAAGATTTCACATCGGGTTCCTTAATCACGCTTGCATTGGAGCGAAACTCAAATAATAGTGCTCTTCAGCAAACAGTGAGTAGCTGTTCCCATAACAATCAATATGCACTCGTGACTTTAATGGCGAATTAATGTTCTCTTCAGACTCTTGATTTGCGCGTTTTCGAGTCAACTGCACCATGCGGCTATGGAAATGTTTCCCTCAATGGAGAATCACTGGCTCAAGACGACTCTGGATTTGGATCAGGCTCTATCCCTACAGAGAGTGGCAGCGTACTTGCGGCTGATTGGGAGTTCACCTGCGTGCACCTCGATCAAGATTCTCAAGTCCAGTCATTATCTGTTCGCATCGTCTCCGTCGATGACCAAGAGGTCGACAATGTTGCATTTTCTGTACAGTTTCAGCAGATAGCACCAGTCTTCATCTCCTATATCGATGGCACCAATGTGAAGTCGAAATTGTCCCCGGCGCCCGACTCATCTGACAATCAGCGCCCGAACCTAGAAGATGAACTGGCAGAGCTGGAAGTGCTTAAGAAGCAACTGTTTGCACTTGAACGCTCCATTGCCTTGAGGATTACCCACATCTCTGATTCGTTCAACTTAGACCAGCCTGAGAAGCTGCTCCAAGATGCCGACTGTAAGAGCTTAAAATGCTTCTTCAGCACGGTATATGGTCGAATGACGACCATGGCCAACAAATTATATCACAGTGGACAGGGAGAGGGCTTTCTAGCTAGTCGACCCGGAAACCCCCATTGGCCATCCAGTCAGGGAGGTCAGCATCCGCTCATGAAGATTGGCAGTGTCCCTTCACCGCAAGAGCCAGGAAGCGTTGGTAGCCACAACGCAACAGAAGACCCGATATCTATAGCCGACAAGGACACTGGCCATCCAAGCCAATCCCAGCGACCGTTCATCGATGAACCTGTAAGTTCTGTCAACTAATGAAGTCCAGGTTGCGTTTACTGATAGCTGGTAGCACAATGTTCTACACATATTGGTTTTAGTTGTAGTAGTCTTGGCTATCGTCATAAATCTCATTATTATAATCCTTATTTTCCAATGTGTCAGACTTTTACGCCAACGCCGTAAAGTTCGATGGGAGAAGAGACGTAACCAGTTGCGTCAATCCCGCGATGACTGCAATGCACTTGTCGCAACCAAATACATGGACCTCATCCAGTGGCTCAGGGACGGCCCCAGACGCGAGGGCGTTGAAGATCAAGAGAAAGATGCCATAACGAGACAATTACACGAATCGAACCTCGATGAGGAATCTTCAGATACCCTATCTACTACCATGGAAGAAGAGATTGCCCAGTTTCGCGCTGCTGCGAGTGCCGTGGGAAATCTAGTGTCAGCCGGGGAAGGACGGGGACGGACGCGGTTATCTGAGCATTTATTGTTGACTCGACCGCGTCGAGCTTCAACAACTTCAAGCATTATGTCTTCATGCCCGACATATAGATCAGTAGATGAGTCTCTGCCGGCATACGACGAGCATCGCTCCCCAGAATATGTCGTCGATGGATTTCAGTATACGTCTGATAGCTCAACGTCTGGAAGCTCGTCGCCTACAAGTTCGAGTTTTGGAGGCTTAACGACACGTTCATCGCTGGACGAGAACGTGGAAAGGAAAGAAGAGTGAAATCTCTACCCTAATGTGCATAATAATGATACAGCGATTTTGGTGTTTATTGGCTTGATTACGAAATAATATATATTCAATACATATCCAATACGGGCGAATGGTCGTTGGCCGGCGCTGCCTGATCATGATCTATCTGAGCATACATACTAGCTTGGTTTTAAGATCGGTGTGGAGGCGTTCTGAGGGTATAATGTCCGGTTTCGATTCTCGTGGCTCAGGGTGGAAAGGCACTTCTAAACAAGCTATACGAGCGAAGTTCGGTTACAACTCGGTAAAGCGCTACTAGTAGCAACAAGAGGGCTTCTATAGATTAGACTTGATGCTCATGTAGGTTAGCTACCAATGTGATGGTGGCTATGCATTCCAGAGATTTATGA
The DNA here is from genome assembly GCA_022495115.1 of Xylaria castorea. NCBI lineage: Eukaryota > Fungi > Ascomycota > Sordariomycetes > Xylariales > Xylariaceae > Xylaria > Xylaria castorea. The sequence goes on along the minus strand of MU382625.1, from coordinate 1,319,407 downwards.
GACGATTTGACTCAAGAAGGGTACTGGCTTATCTCTCTGGAGTAGGATCTCCGCAACTTATGTTCAATTAACATAGCCCTGTCTCACATTCGAAGGGCCGATTGCTTGGCAGTGGTTCCCTCAATATTACCCCAGTGGCACACGTAATCTGAAGCTCCTTGAGAAGAACCCAGCCTCAATCCAAAAAGGGAAATGATCTACCTACGGTTTAGATTTAACAGATAGCATGCCGCCTTTCGCACCTCATCAGCGCATTAGGTATATCACGCAGAGTTAAATGGGGCCAACGAAAGAGAATCAGCAGGAAGACAGCGGTGACGCGCCCGAGCACGGCGACGCAGCCCCTCCATCTTACGATGCTACGTGGCAAGGAAGCTCACAAGCAGCCGTGGCCGCAGCTACGGATTCAAAGCGTTCTCACAGCGGACCACAAGACACGGCGGAACCACGGCCAACCGTAGACGAGCCGTTCAATTTCCCACCGGCGTACACCGTCTCGGCTTCGTTCCCAAGCGGGAGCACATCCGGCTCCGCGGGTCCGTCGACGTCGACGTCGGGAAAAGGGGAGCAAGACTATTCAACCCTACCAGAGGTCGTCACCTGGCCAGGAAGCAGTAGCAGCAGCATCTCCTCGCCATGCGTGCTCGTGGCGATACCACAGATCGCCCCACAGCCCACATCCCCTTTCCTCTCGGCGTATAGCACGGCCGTTCTACTCCGGAAGGGGATATCCAGCGAGACGTTCACCTCATTCCTATCCACCCTCTCCGCGTTCCTGAGCGCGACGGTCTCGGAGCGGGCTCTCGCGCATGCGGGTGACGTCGGACGCAACATCAACAACATCCCGAAGAAATTCTCCAAGGACACCATGGCGCACGTGAAAGGCGTCGGGCAGCAGATCGGGGAGTCGGCGAAGAAGGGCAACTTCATCGCGGCGGGCATCGGCGCCATCGCGGGGACTGTCACTATCCCCGTGGCCGCGGCCCTGCGCATCGTCGACGCCACCGTCTACCAGCTCCCCGCGGCCGTCGGCGGCGGACTGTCCAAGAAGCCCCTCTCGCCCCGCGAGCGCGCCGGCGCGTACGTCGCCGTCGCGCAGAAGGACTGGTTCGGCGCCCGTGGGCTCACAGCCAGGCTTTGCAGCACCGCCGAGCTGCTGCTGCTGCTGGATGCGCGGTACCGCGGCTCGGGCTCGGCGAGCGGGAACGAGGCTGCCGCGAAGGAACTCGTGAACTTGGTCCATAGGACGTGGGAGAGGGGCCCGGAAGGTCAGCTCCAGGCTTTGCAGAGCGAATTTGGTTTTGCGCCGCTTGAGATCACGGGTGGGCACCCGAACAGAGCTAAACCCCTGGATATCGGGACAAGCACGTTGTGGCTAGTCCTAATAGATACACCTAGCGGGACATAAAGCTAGCTACGAAAGGCGGAATATAAGTATCTTGGTGGTGCAGGGGGTAGAAATGAGAGCCGTCTGTGAACGAGAGAGCTTAGAACGAAAGCCGTGTCCGTGCGATGGGGGACAGAACGTGAACCTACGTCAGTGACTATAGCCGTCTATACTTATTTCCGTGCCTTCATACAATAGGAATGATTATTTACAGATGTGTCATTAGAACTGGGCCTCTACGTCTTCTCCGAATAGCAAATTCGTGAAGAGACAGCAGCGAATATACTTTTTCACACAACTACCAATCCGCTCCCTTACGTATAATAACGAGAAGTATGCGTGAAATAGTAAATCATCATGCGTTGTAGTAAGCTACAAACTATTGTAGAAATTTCCGTATTTTGTAGTGTACTATACAGGACAGCAGTTAAATGCTGAGCAAGGATATCTCAAACATAATACGTCCTAACCAGAACCATGTCCGTACTTAGAATTACCCCAGCGGCTCTCTATCAGACCTAACGCCTTTTTTAATGACAAACAAGAACTATGAAGTTAAAAGCCTTGCTATACTCGATATTGGAAATTCTGGTCTCGCCTAGTGGTTGGATGAACTAGTTCTCAGCAGGTCATACATTGCTTGCTCATCATGTCCACTATACTGGCTTGAATATGGGGGCGCGTTTGATCTATGGGTTCCATGGCCAGATTGCCGATTATTGGCGTAATTAGCTTGATTGCTATTATTAGCCGCTGTAAAACCGTACCAGGTCTGTTGACCTTGCTGGTTGAGACTAGGCTGCTGCGATGGATATGAGCTGTAATTTTGTGACTGTGATTGGTTGTATGGGGGGTTATGGGTCGAGGCTCGCGGATCTGAAGCTCGTGTGCCGTAGCCATGGGACGTTGGCGCGCTACTAGTTGGCAACGAATATGCACTTGAACTGTTATCATTTTGTCCTCCTCGTGTCTGGGAACTTGGCCACTTGTTCGCGGTGGCACTAGTAGTTCCACTGTATGCTGCATTACCGTTCAGAGCCTGGGATAGGGGGTTCAAGGTACCAGAGGCTCGCCCATAATCATAAGAATGTGTAGACGAGTATGACGAAGGAGCTGTGGTAGTTGTATTAGCTTGGTACGAACTTGATTCATACGGGACTCGTGAGGAGTTATGATCATTTCCTGCATCGTTATACTGTTCGTTTCCGTTGTTGTTGTTATTGTACCGAGCGTACGGATCATAGCCAGAGACAGGGCCGGATGTCGTAGGGGCACTGTAAGAGGGAGTACTGGTTGTCGGTTGATGTGTAGTGGTAGACGGGGCTTGCGGTGGAGGCCGTGGGTTGGGAGCTACCGGAGTATTGTTTTGTGATCTATGACCTTGTCTCGGGTCAACGTGAGCAGCACTCTGGTATGGCGACCTTGTCATTGGCGATTGATATTGTGTCGATTGCGGCGCTGCTTGTTTTAGAGAGTCATGCCCCTGCTGCTCAGGCTCAGTCCTGGGTTTTCGTGACTTGGGCCGCTTGGCTGCTTGTTGATGTGTCGTCTTCGGAGAAGTGGTTGTAGGATGATGCATTGATGGTGAAGCATTCCAGTTAGATGCATGTGTAGGAATTGTCGGTGGTGGAATAGGTGTTTGCTTGGAATGACTGGTCGGGAGACTCTTTCTCCTAGATGGGGGACTCGATTGTGCTTGCTGGTGTGCCGTAGATGCCGAAAGAGACTGTGATACCGGCAAGCCATGGGGCGATTGCTGCGGGTGTACAGATGTCGACGGGAACGCTACGCCTGTAGTCGGTTGTGTAGTATTTCCATTGGTTTGTGCTTGGGGATATGTCAAACCAGGCATCGTGATACTTTCAGCCGCCGGAGGAGCGCTTGACATTTGTGGGAAGCCAATCCCACCATGTGACTCTTGGTAATAATTACTTGTGTTTGTGGTTGGAGGCTGTGTGGCAGGCGTCCGATGGTCAACTGGCCCGGATAGAATATTCGGATCAGGTATAAATTCCTCGTTGTCAATATCCGGAGGCGGCTGGGGTGGAATAATAGTGTGTGGTTCCAGCAATTCTGGTAGTGACGTCTGTTCTGTAGTTTCTGTTTCGTGCTGAACTACGTCGTTCTCTTCTGGGTGAACGGACTGGCCACGTTCAACAATTTCTGCCGGCTTTTCCGACTTTCTCCGCGGTTTAGGGGGCAAGTAAACGCAATCAACTCCTGCATCAACACAGACAGAGCAACTAGGATGCTCTTTCGTGCACTACAAAACTTGTTAATTGGATATCGACACGGGCTTGTTTAGATGATAACTTACTGCAACATTACGCTGCTTACAAGTATCGCAGCGACCTCGGGTTTTTCGAACTCGGGTGACTGTGAGTTTCAGCGATGACTCGGTAGTTCCTATTTCCCCATCCTGCTCCAACGGCACCACTGCCCCATTACCTATTGAAACCTCGGCGAGCGGCCCATCTGATTTTCTCTTCTTGTTTCGCGGCTTTTTGGTAGGCGTGTTGGTGTTTCCCAATGGTGGTGCTGGCATGGTTGCGGGTGAGGCAATCGTAGTCTGTCCTGTTGATGGCGTGGAATTAGACGACCCGGTTTGCTCTTTCTCGTCCGGGTGAACAATCCGAAGTCGCTCCGCCCCGTATCTAGCAAGCATGTCTAGCGAGGCAGACTGCAAATTAGGTGCTTGATTAGCAAAAATGTTGAACTGCTCAGTAGATAACGTTGCTGGATCTATTCCCTTTCCTCCAAGCAGTTCAACAGCTGTCTGCCGTCGCCGCTCGGCCTCTGCTGGCGGTACATTCAGGAATCCAGTGAACCCTGTCTTGTCTGCTGCGTTGTTCGATTGGGCAAGGTCTTGGGGTAAGTTCTGGCCATCTTCGGGTCCTCCCATGTCGGCCTCTAGGGCTTTGCCTGACTTTCTTCGCTTTCTTTTGCTTCCTTCTCCGTGTTCTCCTTCATCCCGTCGGGGACGCTTTTCTTTCGGTGTCGGCTTTTTGCGACTACTTTCTTCCCCATCTACCAGCAGTGATTTTGCTTTCGGCGTATTTTTCTTGCGACTACCTTCTTCTCCATCCGCCGGCCGTGGACGCTTGGCCTTGGGTGTTCGTTGGTTGCCATTGTTACCACTGGGGATAGGAACGGGAATGGGAGCGGGCACCAGCCGCTCTACTAGTTGTGTGACCGTCTTATGAAGTAGTGTATGTTCGTACTTAACAACAATACCCCTACTAGACTTGGAGAATGCTATTGTAAGTATCCCACGACAATCGAATGCGGGCCGAGCTGCATAGACATAAGCGTCTGTTTTGAAGGCCTACAACGGATCAAGGGGCCAGGCCGCTTACAGAGATTGATGGGATCCAAACCGCCGGGTCCACTATAACTCCCGATCACAGGGCGGTCGGTGTTTTTCGTATTGGCGCGGTTCCAGGCCTGGAGAGAGTCTTTGCAGATATATGTAAACTGCCAGCCTTGTGCACCCCTAGTCACTTGCCGCACAGTCCATGCGCTGCTATCAACAGCTCCAACAGCATTGGATATATGTTTTGCGACGGCCTTCTGTAACACCGGATCGTCGGCCGGCTGGTTCTGGACGGTGTCGGAAGCTATGACAGTTCTTGTGATAGGTGGTTGTTGCGACTGAGTTGTATCAGGACCTAGACCTATGCCTTCGGCAGTGCTGTTCTCGGAATCGACAGGTAGATGGAAGGGAGCATGCGACAGGAGTTCAAAACTGGGCGATATGTGTTCAGCACGCGCATCTGTCGTTTTGGCGACGAGTACCTGGTGGAGTTGGCCCTGGAGATCCTCAACGGAGTTGCACGCTGCATTTGATCGTGAAGTGCTCAGCCCAAGAGCCTCCATTTTGTCGACAATACTATTAGCAATCGCGATAGCCACGGGCTTTGCCGCACTGCTTCTAAGCGTTGTAGAGCGAGCAGGAAGACCGGTCCCCGCGCAAGGGATAAGATGACGAGGGAAGAGATGCGTCTGGATAGGGTCGCGTTGCGGCGTGACTGCGGGATCTTGGTATCCGTTTATACGTGACGCTACCTACCTATTGAAGGTAGTAAACAATCAAGTCGGTTTACGTGGGATAGAGGAGGACTAGGTATCTTATCTAACCTACTTAGGTAGAAGGAACCCCACCTTCCAAGGTTCTCTCCCCAATATCACGTACTAGGCTAATTAGGTACCTGAGATGCACTTGCTACACATATGCGTACCACTTAGAGGCATCCACTGTAAGCTAGCACTTCTAGTGTATGTCCTTTCATGAATGCTAAAGATTTTCAGATTATTTGCTTAAGAAAGAAACGCGATGGCTTCTACCTTGAACACCGGAGCTAGCAGCACCAGCCATAAGTCCTGAGACCAATACGCAGTAAATAAAATCGACCCCTCAACGCCTGTGATATCACCGCTCCCATAGTTCTACACATTATCCTCGACCCATTGCTCTAGCCTTTCTATCAAATCCTTCTTCAATCCTTTCGTGTCGAGATCTCGACCGGTCATGGCGCTCCGGAGGTCAGCGACTGTAAGTTTTGCCAATGTACCCGCATCATAACGCTTGCGTAGCTCGGCGTTGCTCAAACCGTTGTCTTCACCCTCATTTCTATCTTTGGCTGCCGTAGTTCTCGATTTTTTCGCAGGGCGAGGTTCATCCTCTTCATTCTCTTCCTCTAATTCGCGCTTGATCTTCTTTTGTTCCTGGATTTGCCCAAGTACATCGTCTGCAACCTGAGACCACTCTTGGATATACCCACCGCAACGCTTATGTATTGCCCGATACTTGGGCACAGTAGTGTCATCAGGTTGATCAGGAACAACATCTTCCAACGCAAGCGCCTGAAGGATCTTATAGTGCCATTGCAGTGCCGGATTGGGATATTTTGATGGGTTGTAAGCACCACCTGGTAGCTGCAACTGCTGGACAACCTTGTTCATCCTGTCCGTCAACGCATTCGTTGTCCGGATAACTTTCCCTGTTTCGGGCCCATCACGTACATCGTCTAGAAACGGAATGGGATAAAGCCATAATCCCGCAGGCATGTATTGTGCACCCGACTTTTCATCAGAAGTCGCTCGAGATGGAATGATGGCAACGAGCTGCGGATTTCCATTTCTCCGCGCAATATGCCAAGCCATGCCCACCTTCTTAGACTCGAGTAACTTACGCCATAAAGCCGTAAAGACTCTTGTTGAACCAACGTAGCCCTCCTCGCTCGGAAAAATGTAGGTGGATTTCTTAATGGAAGCCCAGAATCGCAACAGTGAGCGATCTTTAAAGCCGATAATTCGAATGCAAGCGCCGCCAAATTGTTTTAGCGATTTCTGCTCCTCATCTGTAAAATAGACGTATTCGCTGCCGAATTTGTACGCTTTTCTTACTTCGTACTTTTCAACAGTCCGAGCACTGTCTTCCGCTAAACGAGCAGTCTCACCCAGAGCGACCTGTGGTTTTTCACCCTCCAACCAAATGTAACAACTTCGAGCCGGGGTTTGTTTTTGGATGATGTTATACCCCTTGACTGATATGGTAAAACCAGGTCCGATTTCAAATGGCATGTTACTGAAATATGCCCTTTTCGGGGTCTGTCTAGAATTGATATTGGAGACAAGAGAATGGAGCAAATTCAAGCCATCACCGGACTTGGCCGGCTCGACCTTTCCAGGATTTGCTTCGTCAAGAACCGGATCATGATATATAATATCCTATGCTTGTCAGATTATGAAGCGTATGTCGACTATTTGAGGCTACACCTACATCATAGAATTTGGTAGTATCGAATTTAAATTCTCCATGTGTGATGGGGAAAAGCTCGATAGTGCAGCCATGATCGTGGATATCTTTGGCACCAACAGCAGGGTCCCATGAAGGATTTTTCTTCATGCCTGCGCAAGGATCATCGTCATCGGTGATGATAAAAAGCCTTCTGGATCCAAAATTAGGTGCTCGAGTTTGGAAGAGGTGAAGTGTCAAGCGGAGCAACATAACCATGTCTGCAGGCTGCTTAGACGAGGCTAAGATCTCAACAGCATTCTCGCCTTCCTCCACCAAACCTCTCAAGGCCTTTACGTCATCCGCCGCAGGCACTTCCAAGTCGGTGAGAAGATAGCAGTGTGAGTCTTGAAGTCTGATGTCGTCGGGAACTTTAGTTTTCTTCGTGCCGAAGAGAACGATGCCAATCATGTCCTTTGGATTAGAAATTATGCGTTGCTGCATCACTTGATAGGCACACTTCAATGCGGTCAGGGAAGCAGAATCTTTACTGGCTTTCTTATCCTCGGACTTGGGAGGAGGCTGCAGCATGGATTCGGTGACTTGAATGGCGAAAATGAGGGCATCTTTCTGAGCCTTATAGTGCTGCTAAAAGTTAACAGCGCATCCGCATTGACGTGCATCTCAGCTGAACATACACCTTCAGTAAACTCGTCTTCCTCGTCTTCCTCGTCCTCTTCATCCCTTTTTTCAGAATTCCGCCAGTCGGCCATGGTGGGTGCAGACGATAACAGAGATATGAGGTGGATGGTCCGGTGCTTCTGGAAAAGAGCTGCTGCTCAGAAAGCTGCGATATCGCAGATGAGTGGAATTCGATCCAGGCAGAAATGAGGAGACAATGAAATTATCACTACAGTAGACTAGGTGTTAGTCGTCATTATATTCATTGGTGTCTCAGCTAGGCAGCCGTCGCGTTGCAGGTAGGTCTTCCTGACGCGACTTCGGGGACAATAATTCGCGTGCTCATGTGATCTAACACCTACATAGTTATGCTAACTATAGCCTGTAGGAAGCTTAGGAGGTATGGTAGGTGCCTATGCGCCTAGCTACCTCTGAGATAGATTTTCCTATCCCGAATCGGAATGGGAATCCAACCTAAGCCACGCCGCTTTTAGCCTGAGCCTGATCAAGAGCAAGACCCGCTTTTCCATAACCCGATATGAACAAAAACTTGCATAATTTCTAATACACGTCCACGTATTAGGTACTGTAATTGCACAAAACAGGGACCGTTTATTGTAAAACGGATCTTAGTATGCATTATAGGACTGTCCGTACATTGAAGCAACTTCCTAGGAAGTCGCTCGACAAACAACAAAACATAAGCACAAAGATATATAATGTGAACGTATCAATTAGGAAAGATAGTCACAGGCAATCCAGCCCTGCCTGATTATGATCTCCAGGCTATAAAGCGACATCTACCTAGTATGTAAACAGACATATTTGCCCTACAAGACAAGTGCTTGCCCCAGAATCTTCATTTCACAAGGCACTTCTGCCTTGCTTCTCACGCTCGTTCCAAAAAGGCATTGGCGAACCCTATAATGAAACGGTCTCCTGTATACGACTCGAACCGTACCAGTACGGTTTGGACTAGCACGGGTTCAGACCACGGACCAGTACGGCATTCGAACCAGTACAGCTGTGGGCACCGTACCGGTCCGAAGCCGTACTGGTACGGGCTTGGAATAGCACGGATTAGGACCACGTACTGGTACGACCCCAGACTGGTACAGCCTTGGGTGATGGACCAGTACGATGTTCGGACTAGAGCCCTGCCCCCCCCCCCCTCTTCCTAATCGAGTTCCCCCTAACCGAATTAGGTAGTCAAAATAGCGGTTAACGCCACCACCACTAACACCAGAACACCAATTCTACCACCAAAGTAACTGCATTTTTTATCAAATTCGCTATGCCTGTAGATCACGAACGAAGAATTACTGCTGTAATTGCAGCGGTTAGAAATGGCTAAACGCAAAAGACTGCGGCCGAGCTATGGATTAATAAAATTAAGTAAAGATATTTCATCCTTAAGTATAGAGTAGCCCCTGCAACTTTCTGCAATCGACTTCACGGTGGTCTTTCTCGCGAATAGGCTTATGAAATCGATTGATTATTGAGTCCAGACGTCGAGGCCCAGATCGTAGACTGGATATATCATTTATAAAGCGCTGGTCGTAGCCTTTGTCGCTGGGAAATAGCCCAATTCGCCGAGTGTATTCTAAAGGCTCAGGGCCGGGGTGTCACACGGACGAGGGATTAGGACTGCAGAGGCCGAGCTGTGGCGGGTGAACGACCAGACTGATAAAGCGATCTGGATTATTCCAAAAGAGTCTCAAGACCTTCGCGAGTAGTTTGAGGCACTAGAAACACTTTTGACGAAGCTTACAGACACGGCAAAAGCCCTCGTATACGCCGAGAGCGGGGAATAAGAGAATGAAGGAATGCGATTGCTTAGGTGAGTCATTCGTGCCTCAATTTGCTAGAACCAACAGTTAAACAGGATCGGACTAGTAACATTCGTATAACACTGCTAAGCCGAGCTGTTTCTTTCCTGCTACCAAGAGTACGGTCCTTTTTATTTCTTTCTTCGTTAGATAGATATTCTGTGAAGCTGGCGATCTTAACCTTGCATAACTAAGCGCGCGCAGCATGGCTTCTGACGGTCGCAAACAGCCGCCATGGATTCCCCCGCAAGCCCGACCTAACGCCCAGGTGCCCGGACTGAGAATATACAACAGCCTTACGAGGGGCCAAGATGACTTTGTCCCAGCCGATCCCACTGGGAAGGCGGTGACGTGGTATGCCTGTGGCCCGACGGTGTACGAAGACGCCCATCTGGGTCATGCTAAGAACTACGTTTCGACCGACATTATCCGGCGCATCATGCAAGACTATTTCGGCTTTGGTGTTAAATTCGTGATGAATACGACCGACATTGACGACAAGATCATCCTCCAAGCCCGCCAGCAATACCTCCTTGCGCGCTTCAAGCAGGAGCATGCCACTCAGGACGGCTCGGTGAGCGACTCAGTTTTGGCAGAGGCCAAAGCAGCATTCCGGCAGTACATAGGCAAGAACCTTCCGTCTCTCCCCTCGGAAACGAACCCAGATACGTTTTCTAAGGCAGTGGAGAAAGCATATAAAGAGATTGCCAAGCCTCCACCTCCCTCCGACGCTGCGACAGCAGACCAGGGCCAAGCACCCACTGTTGCGGAGTTGCTGTTGAGAGCGCACATTGCAACGGCACGGTCGGCTGTCGAGGCCCTACAAGCCCCGGGGAACCTGCCTGGGTTTTTTGCGAAGACGAACGATATTTTGCTCCCATACTTTGATGCCTTGCATGGGGCGGAGATAGACTCCAATAACCATAAGATATACCGGGAGCTATCCCAAAAATTTGAACGCCGTTTCTTCGAGGACATGACTGCGCTGAATGTCCTACCTCCCAACCAGCTAACTCGTGTGACCGAGTATGTTACCCCGATTGTCCGCTTTGTTGAGCAGATTGTGGCGAATGGCTTTGGTTACGCTACCCCTGACGGCTCCGTATATTTCGATATCGACTCGTTTGAGAAGGCTGGACATAGCTACTCTCGGCTAGAACCGTGGAACAAAAATGACCGTGCCCTCCAAGCTGACGGTGAAGGTTCGCTATCTAAAGGAAAGTCGATGAAGCGGGGCGAGAATCATTTCGCGCTATGGAAAGCCGGCAAGCCAGGCGAGCCAGCCTGGCCAAGTCCATGGGGTCGTGGGCGGCCAGGATGGCATATTGAATGTTCTGCAATGGCTTCCGAAGTGATCGGCAAGACGATAGATATTCATTCGGGAGGCGTCGATCTTCGTTTCCCTCACCATGACAACGAACTGGCACAGTCAGAAGCCTACTGGTCCACGCCGGGCCGTCCAGTACAATGGATAAATTACTTCATTCACATGGGGCAATTAAGGTAAAGGTCTCCACTTGTCGATTACATAGTACATAGGCGCTAACGGATGGTAGGATTCGAGGCTTGAAGATGAGCAAGAGCCTCAAGAACTTTACTACCATCAGGGCTGTTCTCTCCGAAAAGGAATGGACTGCAAAATCTCTCCGAATTTGCTTCCTCCTTATGCCTTGGCAGGACGGTATCGAGGTAACAGACGAGTTGATGAAGGCTGTCGTCGGCTGGGAAGGCAAGCTTAATAACTTTTTTTTAAAGAGCTTGGACTTATGGAGATATTCCAGTCCGGAGACTACAACAATGCAAGAGCTTGGTATCGCAGACAAGCAATTATTGAGCGCTCTCGACAAGGCGAAAGCCGATGTCGATTCAGCTCTTTGCGATTCTTTCAACACCTCAGTTGTCATGAGAATCCTTTCTGATCTTGTTACCGAGTCTAACTCGGCAGAGGCGCTTTCAGACCAGACAGTCATCTTGCTCGCGCGATGGATAACACGCATTGTCACTATATTTGGTTTGGATCCTGAGGGAGATCTCAGCAACCCGGACCGCATAGGTTGGTCGGGCCTCGAGATTCCCTCGATAGCAAAACCCTACGTCTATCCTGTATCTGAGTTGCGCGACAAGGTTCGAACCTTGGCTTGTTCCGGCTCGGTTGATCACGCAGCTATAGCGAAGCTTGCTGATGAAATTATAGTAGTGGCATCAACGGCGGAGGATGAGTCCTCCAAATCATACGACCAGGTACTACAGCACTTCCGCACCAACGTCAAAGATCTCGCGGCCCAGCAAGCGCCGACGAAAGATCTGCTCGCCTTATGCGACCAACTCCGCGATGTACACCTCTGGAACCTTGGCATTTATCTCGAGGACCGCAATAACTCCCAACCTGCTCTGGTACGACCCCTCGACAAGTTGCTCATAGAGGCGCGCACAGAACAGGAATCAGCTGGCGCTGCGAAGGCGAAGGCCAAGCTAGAACAGGAGGCCAGGGAGGCTGAGAGGGAGAAGGAGCTGCGCGAGCTCGCAAAGGTTGACCCCCTGGTGATGTTTAAGAACTCGGTCGACTACTTAGAGTGGGATGAAAGCGGCATCCCAACTCTAGATGCTGAGGGGAATGCGGTATCCAAAAAAAAGCGCAAGAAACTAGTCAAAGAGTGGGAAAAGCAGAAGAAGAGGCATGAGGAATGGCTGGCGACGCAGTAAGTAGTATAGAAAGTTAGAGAAATTAGAGAAGGGACTTGGCAAATGGCCATGCATACTTTATTAAACATTACGGCTGTGAAAGAAACTGGCCATGGAAGGGAAAGTAGTGTATTTAACCTTAGTCAAAGTTTCTAGCAATCGGCTTGGGGTCTACGATGGTCCCGTCCGTCACCTGCCAAGACCACTCGTTACGATTAAATCCACAATAGAAGGCCGGCTGTTGCGCCCTGTTACAATTGTTCGCGGGTTGGACACTTCTAAATACCTATAACATGGGGACACCCCGCCGTTTACTATATTAAGTTAACGGTTAAAACCTGCTAAAACTGCCTTCAGGACCGTTTCTCTCTGTATAAATAATGCATAAATGTCCGCTAGACAGCCTGAGCCGAGCCTGAGCAAAAGCGGCAGAGGCGCTAAGCCCAATTTGTCACGCGCTAGGAAATTGGTAAAACTTAGAACCTAAGGTAGCAAAGTAGGTGGTGGGTAGTAATTAGACACCTCCCATTGGTTACCTACTTACTTGTAGTACCGACTACATGTACTACATGACTGCCTAACCTCCTTAGGTAAGATAATTGCTGCCACATCGGGCTAACCAACACAATTGTCGATTGTCCGCCAAAGCCGACAATGCAATCATCGCGGCGAACTTCGCAGCCGAACTATCGATTATTTACGATGACGATTCGATAAAGCCACCAATTTGTTCTTCTCCTGCTTCTCTTGTTTTCAAGTGTATATTTATTTGAGACCCACCACTACAACTCCAATTCTTGTTTCCAATTGAGTTGTTTGGTATAAGTGGCAGGGAGAAAGTGATTGCATAGAATGGCAGCCCGTCATTCTGTTGCGCATCTCTCGCGCAGAGCAGCCGGAGCTGTCGCCTGTGCGCCCATCCGTGCCTCTTGGTCAGTAACAGATATCGCTTCACAGACCCGATCATTCGCAACTCCTGTGCCACCAGTCACACAGAATGCGGCTGGGTCAAAGGGACCGACGGCCATGGTGTTTTTAAACATGGGCGGGCCGTCTACTGTGGATGAAGTCGGAGATTTTTTGAAACGTCTCTTTGTAAGTGCTCGCTGGTCACGCCCACAGCTACGTGGCATGTTCTAACGATTGTTGTAGCAAGATGGCGATTTAATTCCGCTCGGTCGGCTACAAAATTACATCGGCTCTTTTATCTCCTCGAGGAGAACCCCAAAGATCCAGAAACAATATGCGGAAATTGGTGGTGGCTCCCCAATCCGCAAATGGTCGGAACACCAGAGCGCCGAGATGTGCAAAATCCTCGACCGTATATCGCCCGAAACCGCGCCTCATAAGCCATACGTTGCCTTTCGCTACGCCAATCCCCTAACCGAAGAGATGTACAATAAGTTACTCGATGACGGCTTTGGCAACGGAAAAGGTGGGCGGGCTGTAGCATTCACACAATATCCGCAATATTCCTGTTCGACTACCGGCAGCAGCTTGAATGAGTTGTGGAAGTGGCGGCAGAGGCTTGAGGGGAAGGCAGGGCAGGGTACAATCCAGTGGAGTGTCATTGACCGATGGCCAGTTCATCCCGGTCTTGTGGAGGCCTTTGCCAGCAATATCGAGAAGACGCTGGCCGAGTATCCCGAGGAGCGGAGGAGGCAGGCAGTCCTCCTCTTCTCCGCGCATAGTCTGCCCATGACGGTCGTCAACCGAGGTTTGTACCGGACACCATTACGTTGAAAAACTTCTACTGACTTCGTTACAGGCGACCCATATCCCGCAGAGGTTGCCGCAACGGTATACGCCGTCATGCAACGCCTGAAATTTTCCAACCCTTACAGATTATGTTGGCAATCACAGGTTGGCCCGCAGCCGTGGCTCGGACCTCAGACGCAGACATCCGTTGAGGAGTACATTTCTAAGGGACAGAAAGATCTAGTCCTCATTCCTATCGCGTTTACATCCGACCATATTGAAACACTGTTCGAACTGGATAAAGAGGTCATAGGAGAGTCAGGCCACACTGATACAGTGAAGCGCGTGGAGAGTCTGAATGGCAATCCTATATTTATCGATGCGCTAGCTGACCTCGCCAAAAGTCATCTGGACAGTGGCATTGCGTGCTCGTACCAAATGGGGCTGAGATGCCCTGGTTGCAAGAACGAACGCTGTGCCGGGTCAAAGAAGTTCTTTGCTGGTGTCGAGAATTCACTCGCCGTGTGAGTGACACGGGTCTCGTGTTATTATCATATTGAACACGCCGTGGCTTCGACACGTTGTCATGTCCGATGCGCCAACTTGGTAAATCAAAACTAAAATCATGGTCTTCGATACACCAGGTATCTTCTTATCCAGTGCGTATGTAGATCAGCTGTCGAAGGTACCTGCATATAATGGTTGGCAGTCAGCCACTGAAATATTATCATCTTGAATATCGTACATGGCATCTCACAGATCGGTATGCGTAATTGTACAGACCTTTATGTGCCTGTACCTAATAAGGAATACGTGTTGTGCAGATTATGGAACGGGGAATTCGTCATAACCTCATCATGCAGATCATGCAGCACTGGGACGTAACACGACGTCTCAAGCATCATTGCTGGCCCAAATCGTCTCATGTAATACTACAAATTGCGGGGAGCGCACCTTGATGGCTCGCTGCTCATTTGAATCGACCTCTCTATCTATTTCAGTACCTTACAGTACTAAAGCGTCCTAGTTAGCTGGCAGACCATGATTAGCGATGGTCTTTGTCGGACCCATTTCGCTCGAATTCCGATTATCAATCAATCAACACCCAGCCACTAGACTAGTCTAGTTCCCAATCAATGGATTTCGAACTCCGCACTCCAACACCAGACCTGATGGATGACTTGGATGCTGCGGTTGATGCGCGCAAACAGGGATTGGCTCTGATAAGCATCCCCCTGCGGGAGAACGCCGTCATTGTTGACGACTACAAGTATGCCAATCTATCCGAATCCCCCCCTCCCCCAACAGCTCTGCTTAGTTTCCCTATTTCCTTCGCCCATGAACCCTGTTATCATTCTCGCCTTATTGCACTAATATATCAGTTCAACAGTACTATTGGCTTTGCTCGCTCTGGATGCCATATTCTCCAGTACCACTAAGTGCCCAACTCCGAGTTTCTCGGGCCTCCGGTCTTTATTGTATATATCGCAAACTAAATCCATGCACATACACTATCTCGCATTGTCGCCTTATCCAGTCTTATAGCATATAGAGAACATCGGTCCATGACAGCAGTCCACCTGAATTGCAACTTCGTCGATCGCCACGTGAGCTCCGACATTCTAGCTCCATCGTTATTCCATAGCTGCCGTCGCCATTTCCGGGGCACTAACTGGCTCGATTCGACGAGCCCGAGATTCGACAATGACGAGCGAGCCACGGCCCAGAACGAATGGGCGTACACAAATTGTAATGGTCGATACCGAAGAAAGTAGACGCAGCGAGTCAACTGAGGAGACATCGCTGCTCGGCGCGGGCGCTGAACAACAGGGTGTTGAACCCGAGAACAATAATAATGTGACAAGAATTCAGAGCTGGGAAGGCTATGATGATTTCAAGGGCTTGCCGTGGTGGAAGACACCAACTGTATGCTTGCGGTCGCGGAACCCGTCGAGAGCAATAGTGCTGATAGAGACTTAGGTATATTGGTTAGTAGGGCCCTATATGCTCTTTACTCTTGCTTTTGGGGGCTTGATTGTTCCCAAGATCGAGTTGTAAGTCCTTACCCAGCGTCTCTCCACGATTAGTACCCCTACTTATCATGTCACCATCATAGAATTGTGACTCTCGTCTGCCGCGAATACTTCGCTGAACAGGGAACCCTGGATTCTGGCAGTATCATTTCTATAGGCGGGAGCAATCCCCAGTGCAACTCAGCGCCCGTTCAGAAGAACGTAGCAGCATTTACTCTAGTATTAAGCGCCCTAGCCGGTGGACTAAGCGCATTTACCGCTCCCAAGCTGGGCTCATTATCTGACCGTTATGGCCGCCGCCGGCTGTTGGTAGTTGCCTCGTGTGGCGGTATCGTGAATGAAATTATTACCATTATCACCGCAAAATACCCAGACTTTGTCGACTATCGTTTTCTCATCCTAGGAAGTTTCTTCGAGTAAGATCTCTTCTCCCAAAGCTCCGATATAAAAAATATCTACTAACTACTTTTATCTGGTAGTGGAATTTCAGGGTCGTTCACGGCAGTCTCAGTACTGGGTAGTTCGTATGTCAGCGACTGCACGCCTCCATCGAAGCGCGGGGTTGCACTCGGGTATCTCCAAGCTTGCCTTTTCACGGGTCTTGCTTTTGGTCCCATTCTAGCCGGTAAATTCGCTGTTTGGACCGGATCCGTTCTTTCAATTTTCTATATCGCACTGGGCTGTCACGCCCTCGTCATCACATTCATCTGGTTCATCGTGCCAGAGTCGCTATCAAAGAAACGCCGGATGGCGGCGCAGGAGAAACATCAGGCCGAACAAGAGACAATACAAGCAGCACTCCCCGACTCTATCGAGAGGGTCTTCGGGTCACAGCTTCCGGCTTGGATAGCAAGCGACAAGCTTCGTACTTGGCTACTAATTCTTCTCAGCGCAAATCCCCTAGCCCCTCTCAAGATGTTCGTCCCCAGCGGCCGAGCAAATCGCCGATTGCGCCGCAATTTGCTTCTCCTTGGCTTCATAGACAGTGTGCTCATGTCCGCAGCACTAGGCGCCGGGACTGTGATCATCCTATATGCGAAGTTCATGTTCAATTGGGGAACTTGGGATTCCTCTCGTTTTATATCAGTCGTCAGCTTCTTCCGCGTCCTCGTTCTCCTTGTCGTCTTTCCCATCGTCAACTATTTCTTCCGCATTCGCCCTCTACGCCGTGAGCAACAATTAAGCGGCAATTTCCACACTGACGAAACACATTCTGGCGCCGACAAACTCGACGTCTGGCTGCTACGGTTTGCTCTCCTGGGTGACCTGGTTGGCGTTCTAGGCTACGTTTTCGTACGGACTCAAGAGTTATTCATACTGTCGGCCATGTTCACAGCATTCGGTGGTTTGGCAAGCGCCACGATCCAGGCTTCAATTACCAAACAGATGCCAGTTGAACGAGTTGGTTCTATGCTAGGGGCTATGGGCCTTTTGCATGCTGTCAGCCGAGTCATCGCGCCTATAATTTTCGATGGCATTTATGCTGGAACTATTGAGACATTCCCGCAAGCGTTTGTGGTCGTCCTCGCATCATTGTTCGGACTTTCTCTCCTTGCTAGCCTTTTCGTCAGGCCCAATCGTAAGTTAATGATCCAAGTAGCTCAATTCAGTTGATTTTCGCTAATCATCTACAAGTGGTCCTTGAGGAAGAAGGCTACACCAGTATACCAGTGCGAGATTCTGAGGATCAGGGCAACTTAACTAACAGAGTTACCGATGAGTTACCAAGTGAGATTATGCCTAGAGCCTGAATAGGCACATGAAGCTCCAACTAGCGCACTTGTTCAGATCAGGCTGTGAGGCCTTTTTATGAGATCTATGCGTTTTTCTGTGTCACCTTGGACATATTGCATATTAATGAATGGTTATAGATGGAGATGTATCAGAGATAGCAACCCGGTGGTAAGACAATATCGGCAGCATCTACGAATGTACATTAGACTACATACAACATACCACGGCTTAGAATATTCGATGGCCCTAAGAAGTAAATAAAGTGTTGGGCAGACATACTTAAAAACTCGAAGGTATTAAGGTTAGCTCTATGAGACGCCCCTTATACCTTTGCGGCCGGAAGACTCTCTGTAACCGATTGACGTCTGTGAAAAATGGTACAATTATCCAAACTAACCCATATTCCACTTGAAACTAAGGGACTGCACTAGCATGAGCTTTGACCTAGTCAGCTCCCATAAAAGTATATAAGCCAGCTTAGTAACTCGGAAGAGTGTAGAGGTGCCAACTTGAAGGTTAGATATGTGTGCTACCTTTATCAGCATGTATCTCACTTAAAATTTCTCCTCTGATTAAAAATTAAATGGGTACCCAGTAGTTTACCATTGCAGTAGCCGGGATGATCATGGCGGTCTCTGCCAGTTTTTGTCTAAGATATAGAAATCAAGCTGGAGATTTTTACGAGATCTCGAACCGTCGTCCCAGGACTCTAATATTATGTATATAATCATATGAGCGGTAAGGCTAGCTCTCGTACCTGTCTGTTCAGCTAGGCTTTGCTCTCGCATCTGCTTAGTCGGCTAAGCTTGCTCCCGTATATACCTGATCAAATAAGACAGGCTATACGAGAGCGAAGGCCAAGAACGAAAGCGAGGCTTTCGCATATAGAGACCAAGGTCGTTGCCTGGCTAAGAAAGGTAGGACTAGACCCTATAGCCCCCTTGACGCTCTAGATGATTATTGCAATCTGAACACTCTTCCAAGCCCTTGAAATCAAGCCCTTGTTACAGAGAAAGATAGATAGGCGGTAAACTGAACGAGGTGGCCCATACAACTATAGGCATGGAACGCATTTGGATACTCTATACGTTATACCAGACGCCACGAATTGAACCTATCTGCCACTATCATATGTTAAATCTAGGCTTCTTTTTATAAAATAGGCCGTTATATGCGTTTTATTGTTTGTCCACGTGGTGATGCTGTATAACAGAGGATATTGCATATCGACTCGTCTAGCTTCCGAGGGTGTCTCGGGGCCCTTTCTGCAGGGGCAGTAGCGTATAAAACATACCTTGGGAGGCATGGTACCAGAATAGGGGACGTTACGACGCTTTAGAAGATCAATTTCCATATCTTAGTCCGCATAACCCGCCGCGTAGTGACAGGACGATGCTTCCAGTAACCAAATAACCCAAAGATTCATTTAAGGGCGTAATACCAGTTTCCGGCCCCTTCAGCTTCTTGGCCGCCGCATTGATTCTCACTTTTCACATTTCCCAACGCTACTTTACTGCCTATTTTTGGTCTCCATTAAACCTTCATGGCATTGGATGCCGATCTCGTAAAGTTTGAATGGCTTATTATCATCACAGTCAAACTAGGCGTGGGAGGTTATATAAATCACGTACTTATACACAAGCTTAAGTATGGTGATGTTTGATGGCTAGTGGTCTCCAAACATTCATGCCGAGTCATTAGGCTAAATACACAACCACCACTTTCCCGAAAAGTGTCCAGACAGGGAGGCAGAATCATAAAACCATTATCTGTTCTGTTTATGCTTTCGAGCGATTTGATTGTTAATTGTAATGGTGTTTGCAGTCGTCTTGTGGGTTTACAGGTGTGTCACAACTCCGCTATAATTTGGTGAGGACGAAAGTATAGGTGTGTCTGGAAGGCTTGTTGTGGCGCAGATAGTCCCAAAATACTCCATCGACCATTTACCAGTCCTTCCCATATTTAGAGTACTTTCCATGTGTAGTGTCATGTGGAGATGCTTGTCATATTCTGAACTCTCTGTATGCATATGGGAGCTCAGTGAGATGTAGGGGCATATCGCCTGGATAATTGTCTGTCTGGGCAAAACAAGCTGAGTCGAGGTATAAACTAGCAAGTCGAATTTATGGCGCTCTTTGCCAGTGGCACAGCGTCCCTATATTCTGGTACGGAGTTTGGGGTCTGCCTTGGACACTCGTTGTTGCGCGGGGGGCCTAGTTGTCACGGAACAGAACTGCAGCACTATACCACAACACTATCAAAAGATAGAACGTTGTCAAGTCAGAAACTTGACCGTCTGCAGTCACTTATATAGTTGGAACCGTGACACTAGTATATATCAACAACAAAAGCTTTGAGAATTGCTGTTCATACGGCCTATGTAACCTCTGGATCAGTTCGATATTGGAAAGGAAGATAATGCTGGAATATTGTAACTTGGTGCTAGTTGGGTTTGTTGTTAATATGGGACCGTTTTACTTCGTAAAGTGGTTGTTATCTTTTTTTCTAGAGTTAAAAATGCTGAGCTCTTGATGTATTAAACCTGATGTCAACTATGCAGGCCGCATAATTTGCTCTTGTGAAACTCCACAGAGAGAAAAAAAAAATACTCTGTATATAAGCAGCTGTGGCCCAGGAGAGTGTTTAGGATCCTTCGTATAACAAGAAATATTCAAGACATACCCCCAGATCCCGTACCAGAATATGGTAACGATATGACGCTTGCTGGTCTCAGTAAGGCCTATGAAGACATAGCTCCCTGTGCCGCTATTGATAAACTCTTTACGCCGTAGGACTCTCGGGTTTCACCCACGGTAAATATCTGAGATTAGGCAGAGAATGTTACGCACGTCGTCACACCGTCTGACAGTGGCTTTCAGTGAGTGTTCGTATAAATGACCCGTTCGCCCACTGATTCCAAATCGTGAAAGAGAGGGAAGTTTTCTATACAGTTAGTATGACACCAGAGCTTTCGCCTCTTGCCTGCATATTCTCGTCTTTCGCATTATGTACACAATGCTTTTTCGTTTGAAATTTTTTTCCGAAGCGGGTTATGGCTCCACCTGACCTGCAAGCTCAGACACCACGATAAGTGACGTTACGCCGTCTTATAATATGGCCTCATACGGCAGCTATGGGCTATACTATTTCACACCGTCTATAACCATGGCGTATCATGGCGTGGTATCCCTTCCCGTATTTGCGGGATGCCGAGCGGGCTGAAGGAACCTCTACGTCTGATGATACTACATTCCTAGCTATTGATTGGTGTCTGTGTTTGGTTGAGGCTTTCTGACTGGCGTTGAAACTGTCTGTTCACACGTCAGATTGTCGGCTTGCAAACTCGCTACTACAAAACCGCCGTAGGAGCAGGCCCTACAAAGGAAAACCGGGCTTCCCCAGGTTCCATGGTCCGTCACGACTAACTAGTCCTGTGCCTGTGACTCCTCTAAAGATACGGAGCGTCTTACCGTCTTGGCAGTCAGGACTCATGAATGTGATGAAAATTTTGAAGATGGATGAAATAAAGTGGCGGGATAAGCCGCCACCTTGGCTATGAGATGCATATCCGACACGTGGTGTGTCGCTGCTGTGTAACAAGTAGTGAGACCACTAACCAGTGCCCTGGGGCACGAGAGGTTTAAAGACATTAGCGCAGGGCGTGAGCGTATCTAAGACACCCGACTACCTAACACAAGCGTACTTTGAAAAGTCCTAGGTTAGATTGATTGACCCTTCAGCGCCATGCGGCTCGTAAGCCCCTTATCACGAACATATAAGATATCTGCAAAGATGATAAACAGATGCACGAAACGACATAATACGTTCCCGAGTGATACTGAAAAGTAACATGTTTTGATGTTGACCGCCTTTGCGGCGCATGGTCATGCGCTCTAGTCGATGCTACTGTATATTGGCATTCAACCGAGACGCCCGTTGATGCAATGCTTATCTACTATTGATCTCTCGCCTACAGGATCGGGAGAATTCCGGGCGCCAAATGGTAAGGTGCTGCTCGCTTCGATTTTCCCGTAATATCGGAATCGCTACCGCGCTTATTACATTATAGAATCCAACTCGCCTAGGCCGGAACGCTAGGCGGGTGCGCCGAGTTCTGCTCGGAAGAATGGCTAAGCTGACCACCACTTCAGCTACGGCGGGTCAAAATGTCGCATGCACGTGGCTCTGTACCCCTCCAGCGATGTTCTCATTGCGTATAGCGTTCGCCTAGTTGGCATGTGTCTGTACTACTAAGGTTGCTCCTGACGGGACGAGAGGGTGAGCCATGAGTTAACCTACATGGCCTCGTTACATAAGTAAATACAGGGGTTGAAGCGATATTGGCATGATACAGCATTTATATCATATGCTTTCTTTACAACTCGAAGTGTAGGTGGAAATAGGCGCCCAGCTTTTGGACCTTGATGTTTGGTTGGCTCTCGTACTCGGCGTAATACAGCGCCACACATAAGATCCCATCAATGAGATGAGACAAAATCAACGCTCGATTGAGAGCTTATGCTCACATCTTAGCACATGATTAGCTCATCCTTCGAACAAGAATTTCTGAGGGTGGAACTGACGGGATCTCTTTCGGTTGGTTGTTTTCGGCTGGCTGACTCAGTCACGTCCAATGAGCTTGCCGCGAGCTAAGTTGCCGGAAGGCCTCTGCTTTATATACTCTACACCCTTTCGTCTGGAACAGGAAATACGGAATCCACCTACGTCGTGGCTTATGTGATTCGAAACAGTGACGAAACGAGAGATGCCGGTAATTTAGGTTCAAGCCTAACGACGCCCCCTCAATTATGTTTTCTCTTTCGA
Organism: Xylaria castorea; assembly: GCA_022495115.1. Lineage (NCBI taxonomy): Eukaryota > Fungi > Ascomycota > Sordariomycetes > Xylariales > Xylariaceae > Xylaria > Xylaria castorea. The sequence goes on along the minus strand of MU382625.1, from coordinate 1,296,802 downwards.
GAATGCCGAGTGGCAGCCGCCGGCAAGAGGAATACACCGCTCGCAGGGAATCATCTCCGGCTATGCAATAATTTCATGCCCCTTCCTCCCGGGTCCATGCTGGGCTCCTCAGCCGTCGGGGTCTGGTGAATCGCCTCACCTGCAATCATCCTACAGGATTCCATCGAGAAGCTGGTGCACTTACGCTGGGAGGTAAGATGCGCTCACTTCCTGCGCCCAATTGTTGACACGCCAGCGGTCCAAGATCCCTTCGAAATCCTTCGAGACGTCCGGTTTCGCTGTGGCTGATCGAAATTCAACTGCGCCCGACCATTTCAGAACAATATCATATCGTCTAATTGACTTTCCTTTCGCTTCCTTCGGATCCTCGTGTCGGCACAGTGATCGACGTGGCGACTGCGATACCTGCTCTCATCCTTTTCTGATGCTAGCTCGGTTGGATTTCGAACCGAGTACTCCCCACGTCATTTGAGGCTCTTGAAATGCGCTCTTTGTATCAATGCCTGCCGTAGTCCACGCGGCTCAGGTACTACGAGACCTCAAGCATGGAGAGCAGAGCGGCTGCTTATTTGATGCAGTGGAGATACTTTAGTGTGATCAATGTGTCTTAGATGTTGAGGTGACATGATCCAATTGTGTTGCTTGCAGTATCACTGGCGGCACATAGGTCGGCTGCTCCTCGTGAACTGAAGACAGACTTCTCGACGACTGCTTTCGTTGATGCAAGGGGTTGCATTCGTAGGCCAAATGGTGTGGCCGCATAGGAGAGCGGGAATTAGGTAGCTTGGGTCTATCGTATGTTTGCTGAAGTATCGAAGATGATAGCAACACGCCCCATCTTTACCATTGGTAGATATTTGCCTTGTTCACTAGGCGTTCGGGGTGTCATCGGCGTCTTTCCCGGCAGATTGGATTGATCGCACCGCTAACGATCGTGACTCCGGTTCTATGAAGAACGACTTAGCTATGAAGCGGACGAGGTCTCGTGTCCCAAATGCCGTACAATTGGCCGTCTTCCTGCCTAATCAGGCAGGAATATAAGAACAGAACAGTTTATGATACTACCAATTGTGCCATTGTTGGAGGCTGCCAAAATTAGTCGTACTTCTGACTCTCAGCGCCCTCTGTAGTTTTACTTACATCAAAGCTCACTTACAATAGGCCTTGAGAAGCACTATAAAACCCGAAAAATCCAGTCAAGAGCTTCCAATGGAAATGCGTGTTAGATCACTCCTGTCTATCCTCTCTTGAATCAATGATATCCTATTACAGATAGTATATTGACGAGACTGTTATGCATCCGGAACTCAGAGTATTGTCACGCGCTATAGATGGCCATTGCACGTAGAGCGAACCCTTTCTGTTACTTGTCGTGAAGTTGGATCTTAGCTAGTCTTGATGATATCGACGCTAGCTCCCTAGATTAGCCAGGTTGTCGATTTATAGACAGACCCCGAGTAACCATGAGTAGGCAATATTTTGCTGCTTTAGATGGGCATCTTATAGAACACAGGCTACTGTATTGTGAACCACATGCGGATAGTTCGAATCACTCTAGGCGAGACTATGTCCTTGGCGGATGAGGTGCTACTTAGTACACATGGCTTCGATCCACTGGTTGAATGATCACAGGCTGATGTTGTCTGCGATAGGCTAAGTGATACCTAGTTAATCACGGTCCACTGGTCTCTTTGCTCGGCAATCCCCTGGTGGCTCGAAGCACGACTGCCGGCGACAATATAGGGAATCCTGAAGTAATCCCAGAAGAATCCTTTGGGACTGATATAAACAAAAAAATGGAGTCTAATAACATCATTGAAAACTTATTAGCCTTATAAATCGGTCGTGGCCTCGGACGCTGCTCATTTACCTAGATAGGTAAGCGATGTAACGCCCGCGTGGCTATTTTTAGTCCGATTAACCTTAAATTTTCAGGACGGGGGTCCTGGGTCCTGATGGGTATTGAAGGTGGACCAGTTTCAGGTCTCTCATTCAATCTATCAGTAACGTAATGCGACGAGGGCAAACTTTGATTCTGTAATGCTAGAGTTGAAATGATGTGTCGACTACAGTACAATGCTGTATTTATCGAGTGAAGCAAAATACATTGGCCTGCTTGCGTGTTTCCCCGGGGCTTCTTCTGGACGACGGAAAATTATCGAAGATCTCTCGTCGCGCAATCTTCCACAGATGAGCCTGAGTATAACTCATGAGGACTTTTTGCTTCGATTGAACCCATTACGAAATACGTAAGTAGAGTACGAAAGTATAGATAATCTTATTTAGTGGGTTAGTAGACGTGTTCTAGTGTGCGGCAAGGTCGGCACTGGCATCGACTTAATGGCCGAGATGGTCTTTGCACAGAGCACGTTGTCTATTTTTAATTAAGCTTGTTATGATCGACGTCCGTTATAACATATTGTACTCCGTACTGTATTAGCAACGGCTTCATATGGAGATAGTTAGCGGTGAGGCGAGTGAAGGAAGTGGAATGTATGCTGCTATATTGATCGAGCTTGAGACGAAAACATCAAATGCAGGCCATATGCATTGCCGTGTCATGCTCATGTTCGGCCGAGTTTGATTGTGTAATGAAACAGCGCATATGCTGGAGCCTGAATAAACCCCAAACAAACACGTTTTTTCTTGCTAATAATACGACCTGGAAAGGTAGGTGTTTAACTCGAGCACGTGCAGTGGTTTCACTCTCGGTATAACGGGCATGCTATCAAGCGGATATGACGAGAAAAAGGACACACTACCAGGACCGAAACCAGGACACGGGGAGGATCTGAACGGAGGAGGGTGAATCATGCTGATCTTGGCCTATTCGTCGCAAGCTTGGCCGCAGGGGTTGCTAATTTTGTTGACGCTTATTCCTAGATCAGAACCTAGGTTAGGTCGAAGCAACTCGATCGATTTATTGAGATTCGAGACTACGCTAAGTACTTAGAATGAGGAGTGATGTTACGTACGTTGTATGTAAGTACATCAGCACGTATCCCCATGTCCTCAATCACCGTGTTATCCGCCTACTACAGTACATACCTACCTACGTAGACATACGTAGTAGGGAGAATGGTAGGTATTAGTTATTGTTAGGTCTAAGGTACACTACGAGAGAGGGGAAGAATACTAGGTTAGTAACCAGTACCCACGCTGCTTAATCTTATGTCTTATGTCATGTCCTATGTCTTATGTCAGACCCGACAGAAAGCAAAGCCTCGGGCGATGCGAGACATTGGCTGGTGGGGGGAACCTTACCATGTGCCGCCTATCTGATCCGACCTGCCTGGAAGGCTCCAGTTTCATCAGCCGCAACGCATTCACCACGTTGCCCGGTTGTTCAGTGAGCAACATTGAAACATGTAGTGTATAATTTTATAACTAGGTATATTACAGTGCGTTATTTCCCCGTAGGTTACAGCCGTAGCAGCCCCCCTTAGGTGCTGCGCACGTGTTGCGACGGTTAGCTATCTACTTATACAGTAGTTGTCAATCTACATAGTGCAGCGCACCATAAGTTATACCCCCTATAGATCCGCAATAGTCTCTACACAAGCGACTAAGTTAGTTACATACGTAGTCTGAGTCCTCTGGCTACCTGGGCTTAGCTAACCCACTGTAAGGATTCACCAAGACTGCGCGGGGCCATATGTGATCAGGTGAGTCAAGGCGGTCAAGGTTCAATCATCAATCAAGTCCGCTCGGTGACCGAGTGGCCGTGACGGTTCTGTGACAGCTCGATGGTGGCTTAGTTACGCGCTGCACGCTGACTTATGAGGCAACGGGCGAATAAGTTAACGGAGGCTCGCCCGTAGCGAGGTAACGGAATAACCCGTAGCTGGCAGTACTACTTTACGTAAACTGTGACCTGCTTATAACGTAGGGCCTAGGTACCTAGGTATGCTCTGCCTTACAGTAGGTGGGTATGCTAAGAGCAGAATAAGAGGTGGTGCTACAGCAGAAACGTTGCCCCAATACAGCGGGTCTAACCACAGCACACGCCACTATCCTTCAGCCCATTCAATGGGCAAGGGCTTTTAGCCTACCTAAGTACTTACCTACAGTATACGTATTCACTACCTATAGGTTAGACGCGTAACGAACGGCGTAACGCTCGTTTGCTTATGGATCACCCATGCACTAGCAGACTTATTACCTATTACAGCACGCCGGTTCTCTCGACAACTGGCAGCACTTCTTTCCGGAGTTGCCTTGACGTCCGACCACCTGCGCAGCAGTTCTGTAACGAGGTCGTCTTATCTTACTTACATGACATCTGCAACTGATCGTACCTATCATCTACAACTGGTCTCACCCTATCATCTAGGTAGTCCTACACTACCTATTATCTACCACTAGTGTAACTTAGTACCCCCTACTGTATGTAATACGTAGTACGATTACAGTAGTCGCTAGCTCGGTTCTCATTAAGCTTATTTATCGGCATGTTTGGTCAACGAATGAATTGTCTAGTTCAGCTCCCAGCCGCAACGACAGCGCACCGGTACTCTCGAATCTAGCCAACAGGGCCGCGCCGATCGCTAGTTGCTGAGAGACAGCTCTGGGCTAGCGGCCGAAAATGGCATCTGTGGAGAAGCTTCTTTTCTTGTCTCTGGACTCTTTAGCAAAGTCCTGCCTCCTGAGACTAGCCAGGATCTCGCCGTGTCTTGTCCATGGGAAATTGGCCATCCCCACAACCTAGTGTAGTGAACTGAACCCCCAGAGAACTCCAGAACACTGCCCATGCCCAGCCAGGCCTCGACAGATCAAGCGCGATGACCACGTTCTTGTTCTTGTTCACTGCCTTGCTACACCCACCCGGTTTACCTACGGGATGGTGTAAGGGACCCGGAGGCGTCGCTTCTCCCTCTCATCTCACTGGTGGCACTCACTACGTATACTCATATACCGTATTTTCGGCAAGAGACGCTATTTCGGTCTTTACTGCCCACCAATATTACGTCAGGTAGCCTACAGTAGTGCTTTGTCTGCCTCACACGATTCTAAACACCTACGGGTTGCGTACGCTACACTGTACTAGTCTGGGTTGTCTGCGTGGGTGGCTGGCTGGCCATCTTCGCCGTTGTCGCCGATATCATTCAGGTACCCACATTGGCCACCTCGCATCGCAATGACGATGGATGAACAGTGACCTGCTTGTACTGGAGTAGATGGGGATGGCGATCAGCGAGAATGATGTGACAGAGCGCACCCCAAGATCATGAGAATGACCCTAGTGCCTAGTACAGTATCAAATGGTGTCGTGCCTGGGTAGACGGATCTAGGAACCTTATTAAGGCCGAGGAGGACCCTGGGCGGCTTCCGAGGCTTCCTCGACCCTAGTGATGAACAACACGAGTCCTTCGTGTTAGTTGAATCCCCGCGTCGAACCGGCGTCTGACATATGGATAGGTAAGTATCCTGGCACGGTCTTGGATGCTATTCTGAGTCCTCTACGTAAGTGGATAAAACAGGCCAAGCCTCAATGTCGCACAGATGTGCGAGATTAGCATATCTCTAGTGTGGGTAGTGTATAGTGTAGGCATACGGAGTACATACTTGCTAAAACTGGTATCACTACCCAGTTCAAGGTCGCTCTACTGTTGATACGGATTACCTACGTCCAACTTGTGACAGAACACGGTCCAATTCGGTGGAGCAAGCTGGGGCTCAGGAGGTGGAAACCCATTGCCTATGGGAAACCCTGACATCCATCCCCTCTATTCTCTGACATGGGATAAGTCGGGAATCGCTTGTGTCCTACGCGACGCTACCAGTGCTACACTACGCCTCATCAATCATCAACACATCGGAGCCGAGGAGTGCCATGCATACGCTTGGCGGGCGCGATAGATAGAGTAAGAGCCTTGTCTTAGTCCCACACCCCCCTGGTTACTTTGACAATGCTGCAGGAACTGCAATTTCGACCTTGTGGCGCCATACAGTCCAGGGTCTCTCAGTCAGTGCCTTACTACTCTTGTACCCCAGTTGGTTCGAGGGACGGGCAGAGATTCATAAAGGACTGCCCATTCCCTCTCTCTCACATATTTGAAATTTCCTCGAGTTCGACTTCCATACCCTGTTCATTTCAGTAGCCGCCAAGTTGAACAGTAGCATATCGCTTCTTCACTCGTAACTTTCATAAGCAATGGCAGCCGTTACTCAGAACTCGGGCAACACCACCACTAAGAGACCTGAGCGTCTCCGGGATACTTTATACGCAGACATGATGAAGCCCGATGAGGATCTCAGTAAAATGGCGGACCCTGCAGAGCGTAGGAGGATCCAAAACCGTCTCGCTCAGCGCGCCTACCGTATGTATTCATGCTCTGAGATGGTTGAGTTCTTTCTATTAACACACATTAAAGGACGCAAGATGCGGGAACAGAAGAATGAGGTTGAGAAGTTGAGAGATCAGATCAAGAAGCTACAGGAAACACCGGAATCTAGCAATACCAGCAGGCAGAGCACACCGTGCACACCCCCGGAGAGCAGCAGTACACCTGCCATGCCCACAGCCTCCCTATCGCCGCCTAACTTCGAAATTGTCAACACACCGTCGTCGGAGCACCAATGGGTGGGAGGATATTTCCATGAATGGCCTGCGGCACCAGCACCACAAGAGAGCTTTATGTCTGGCTTGATCTCTCCCACAGAACTGGAAGCACCGCCGCCTTACGACGAGTCACTATGTGGAGGATACTCATCTGATGGATTTGGTGGTGCTCCCGGCATGGTCAAGTCCCCGCCTACAAGCCGGCAACACCTCAAGTCAAGGCGCACTTCGTCTCAATCGAAACGGCCACGCCAGAATTTGCCTCGCAGCATCGGCAGCCCTAGACAAGCGCCACAAAGTCCCCACTCTCCATGGATGGCTCCTCAACCGTCACCCATGGATGTTCACGTTCCTCCCGGAGTTATGATGATGGCACCAGAGCCTCAGATGACCGTATACTCGCCTCACTTCGACCTTCACGGACGACCCGAGGAGTTTCACTATCCCTCGCCTCCACACATGGATGATGCGCCAGCATGGCAAATGCAAACCGCAGACGGGATGGTGAGGACTCAGTCAGACTCAAATCTCAGTGCCAGAGCAGCACCACGATCCTTGCCAGATGCCAATGCCCCTATACTGCACCTTGCAGTTGCCGGCGGTCACATTGATACACTACGAATTATTCTCAAGCAATGCAACGTTTCGGTAAACGTGCGGGATAGTGCTGGGTACACGCCTCTTCAACGCGCCATAATTAACGGCCACACCGACATTGTAGAACTGCTGCTCAAGCACGGCGCGGAAGTTAATATCGATGGCTGAGACGCTCCTGCAGCGCTCACCTAAGCACGTGTACACGCATTGATGACGGAATTTGGGACTGCATGCATACTGGGAGTTTTTGACTGATTTTACTTGGCTCGGCTTGGGTTTTGGGTTGGGCAAGCCTCTTGAAACATTGGAGAGCCATCTGGGGTTTGTGGCGTGAATTGACTTTCGATACCCCTTCTGTGGACGCTGCTCACTTGAGCGCCTTCCTATCCTGTCACCCAAAAATTATAGAGAGAAGGTTATTTTGGTGCGGGCGCATCTACTACTGGTTACCAACGCAGTCCGGTGATGGGTTAAATCCGAGCGTGGGCTACCCCGTAATTAGATAGCTTCGAATAACAACGGCATCAAATAATGTCATTGTAACCCGTTCATGTCTCATGACGTGTAAGCTGCAGTATATGTGTGTCTTTGTGTCCATTTCCTGAACTCTTCGCTTGGGGTTCACTATGCAGGTCTGGCATTTCACTAGTAAATAATATACCCCAACGTTGACCTCATACAGCTGATAACTGGTTATTGGAATCTATTGTTCGGTTACCTACCCTGTCACACAACTTCGTGTTCAGTCGACCAAAGTCAAGATACTCGCCGATACCTGGCACTTTTGGCTGGTGGCTAGGAGGACTATCGACAGGCACAGGGGCACTATAACCAATTCTATGCCGTTAGCGAATCGGTACGGATTGCGGTACCAACTTTATCTATCATAGCAGGCCATCAAGCTGAGATGTTGGGTCACACCCGGACGCTGGCAACCGCCTAGTGACGGCGATGGGACCTGTTACTCTCTAGTGAATCACGGAGTGAGTGACTGGAGTGGGATAGGATGGTTGAGCCCACTGAACAAGCTTGACTGCCAAGATCAAGTATCCTGCGTGGCGTCTTCTAGAAGGCCGCATCATCCCATGTCACCGATAACGAAAAAGCGAGATCAAGCACGCAAAGCCCGTCATCTTTCCGCTGCCCGCTACCCACTACAGCACACTGAGTGGTAGAGACATTATTACCTACTTACATCGTGTACAAGCACACACACAGCGCTACGGAGCTCGCACCGACGCTACTGCGGGCATTGCGGGTAATATTAAGGTTGCCGAAGATACTCAGGTTTTTCCATTAGCCCCCCTCGGGCTTCGTCTTGACCGTTTGCGGTCAGCTTGAGCTCTCGACCCTGGCTACTCGTGGGCTGAAGGATCCGATCCGGCTCTCATGGAGGAATCCCTCCATTGACCAGCTAATCAGCGGAAGAGAAAGAATGAGTCGTATTTGTAATTGTTACGAGATGAAGCAGCCGCGAAACGTGGAGAGAGATACTGGCTAGGAAAACTGCGTGCAATTCCTGCTAGCGTGCTTGAGGGACGATGGCTGCCCTGACGATCCTAGATTCTAGACTTTGCCCATTGTGCGATCTATTACAGCTGTGACCATTCTTTCATTGGAATGGTGTGCCACTGGGTTAGGCTCTCGACGGCCGAGAGACACTGCGTTCAACCGAGAACACACCGCACGCCGTGCTGTAAGAGGGAGGCGCAGGACCAGGACACAGCATAACAATGGTTCAACGCTCATTAGCGGTCAACGGTCGGACTTGCGGTTCCCTCCAGTGTCTCTACCGGTTACGCACCTGGTCCTCACTGACATGGCGATTGGCCCGTGGTTTCGCAGCAGACACCTTCGTAACAAAGTCCATATAGTGCGTAACCTTGGCACCCACCTTGGCACGGCGAAGAGACGGTTTCCAGCTGCCTATCTCGGCCAGCTTCGGCCAGCTCGCATATGAGTTGCCCCTACTGTGCTGATACGGGACGGTAGCCATTGTGGATAGAATGTACACATCTGTATCGCGCCCACTGAGGACGTGCACAGGACGATTAGAGAGTTGAAGGTACTGCAAGGGTATAACGAGCTGGATTCCATCTCGGGGACTGGCGTCTTGTTACGCTGTTCCGGGGGCTAGTATAGTTGCAGAAAGTCAAGTGGCCGACTGTGACTCTTGATGTAACAGTTGCCGCATTACATAACAATGCTAAAAGAAAGAGTCCTCGACGATGCTTGACGATGCATGTCGAGTGATACCTGCTGTGCTGTGGTATACGGCCTACATAAAATCACTAATATACACTAGGTTAGTACCCTCAAGCGAGACACGTTCAAACTAGGTAGGGATCTCGAGTTATCTAACGCTACAGAACAAGGTGCTAGGCGACTCCGAAAGATCCCACGCAGGGATCTCACCTCTAAGGCCTCTCTCAAGCCAATGAATACCGCGGAATCTGGGAGCCTAGAAGATGAGGCCCACAGGAAGCGCCCAAAAAGTAAGCTTATAACGTACCTTAAACGTCTCCCGCATACATCCACATTGGCTTCTGCATTGCAGAGTAGCGTCCAGCCCATCGGCTATCTTATCGACCTCACCAACCTCATCTCTTCCTCGACAGAAGTTGCATCGAGTGTCACCTTTCAAGCTCTTCTTCCCCACCACACTCTGACACGATAACGTGGCACCCTTACTTTCGTCGCTCCTACATACTGACAGGTAGACGCCCCATGCGTACGTACAGTACATGATCCACGCCCACGCTTTTTTGGGGGTACCCTACTCAAACGGTAGGTAAAAAAGCATGTGGGAAGGAGATAGCGGGCGTGGGCAAACGGCGCCCATATGAGGTCGCCGTCCCCGACCTTTTCGGGCAAGAAGAAGCCAGCTCCGCCATCTTATCAGAGCCGCAGTCTTTTGAAAATTATATAATTCTTACGCTCTGTCGAATAAACGTCACTTATACTCAATAAAATGGAAACCGACTGGCTGGGGACACACTTGAATGAATGTAACTGGGTGACAAGGGCATGACTGAACCATATTTCCTCCCCTCCATCAACCCAAAAGTGCTTGAAACCTAGTCCAGCCATTCAGCGAACTTCACGCCACCTGCAATAGCAAGTAATAGGCAAGAGGGATCTTACCTTTCCTCCCACCATAAATGCCATCCATCTACTCACATGAACTTACATGACTGCCCGATCCAGCGATATCAGCTTCGTCACAAAGGCTTGGCTGGACGGTCGCTGTAGTAAGTCATATGTTTGCAACAAGACATGCAATAGTATCATGAAATGAGCATATCACGTATCTGTCATCTTTCTGGCCTGTCCTTGACAACTCCCTTGGCAAGTTGAACAGGAATCGGCTAAAATGGACACACACTATCGGATGGTGAAGGACGCGTATTCTGGCCGAACATTTTCGATCTGTGGCGGGGAGGATTTCAAAAAGCCGCGAGGCTTCGTGGCTCGGTAACGCGAAGGCGGATATAAGTGCTCGGAATTACGGACTCAAATTTAATCCAACGTCCGCCGTACAACGGAGCTACGTACAGAGCAGTACAATGAGTATTAGTCTAGTGACATCACATACTTCCTCGTTCAAAAACCATGAATCATTATTATTATTATTATTATTATATGAGTCGAGAGGGCGTAGGTTAAGCAGGTATCTCGCTCATCACATCGATGTCGAACCTGGCTTGTCCTAGACCAGCAATCATGAATTCCAACCCTACTACGCCCAAGCTCTCATGACATGGATTCGCTTATTGGTGACTTTGGTTTCATATTAGTTAAACGAAGAGATCCGGGACGGCTGGGACAGGTACGCGAAACGCCACCTACGCAATGGTTTCCTATGGCTGTCCTATGCACTCGGCGTCGACAGGCCGGCTATTGGCTTCTCTGTGTGCTCTTTTGCTGCTTCTTTCTTCATGGTAGTCGAAAGTACGGACAGATGGGAGGGTCGCCGTCGCTCAGATGTCCGTATCAAGAAGCTACACAGCATGTGCGTAGACTCTGTACCTGCCTAACGAGTGCATCAATACCGATGCAGCCCAAATGCCGTTGATACCAGACGCCGCCGAGCCGGAAAGACCCCTACAAGTGTAACTCTAACTAACGTCCTGTCACTTTGCCACCACAGTGGAATCCGATTCTACGAAGCGACCCAGATCTGTTATCAATGTAATGTAATGTAATGTAATGTTTGACCACACCTTGACATGTCCTAGCCTAGCGTCGAACTCTAAGTATGTCTTTTTGTGTCACTTTTTCCTTGGTGGCTTACTCCGGCATGCTGAATGCCACGCTGATCGGGATGCGACTTCACGATGAAATGATGTGACGGCAGTCGTGGTTTTAGTGTTGCGAGGGAGGCAGTCGGCGCTCTTCCTTTTCTTCATGGCCTGCCTTGTCAAGGCATATGCCGCCGTTCTAGAAGTCCACTTATTCGCTCATGGAGTCTCATCGGCTCGTTGATCGACATCACATACATGATAATTCAGTTAGCAGGACGATGCTCACACCCTCTACTATAGAGGGCGTGTCCCACTGCACATGATAACACATTGCCACGCGTCCAGTGTTCACGCCCAACATCCTCTTCGAGGAACGCTAGAAGCGAAGCTAAGGGCGTTTCCACAAATCTATGTCATCCAGAGCGTGATGCGAGCTTGCTGTCCTCTTACATGTTGAAACGGTTTTTATGTAGTGAAGTTTCTCATGCACCTCATTTTTGTTCGCATGGAGAGAGACATAGCCTACGATCGGCGTCCCACCGTTTGAATGGTATTGGTAGGCCGGGGCAACCATGCATATCCTACCTGCTGAATGCCGATGGGCGGCCGGGGCGAGGAATGCGATTACTGCGGTCTTTGACGTAGTAATGGCATTTTTACATAGTAAGAACCGTTGCTAAGACGTTGTAGTCCCCGGTGTTCTTGAGTAGATGACAGCCCAAGAGAAAGCGATAATTCCAATTAAAAACAACCCACCATTTACTTCTATACGTAGTATATCGCCCGGCTTGAGATGCACACAACGCAGCTGATCAGTATAGGACGGGGAGATACACCCATTTCGTATTATGGGAGGCATAAGGCCAAGACGCGACATCAACGCGGTTCTCCAATAAGGTCCCCGCGTTAGCGCTGGCGACACACTACAGACGATGGCGAGCAGCCGGGGTATGACATTACGTTACTGAGGTTACAGATGTCGCGGGCTATAACGCCTTCTCGATATCGAATTACGTGTATGCGTGCACTCACACGGGCTACTATCGAGCACAAGAAGAAGAACTCGTGGTATGCTCTTGGAACATAGGTGAACGAAAGCCAAGAGAAGAGTTATCGGCGCGATGGGACGTAAAATCAGGAAAAATGATGAAAAATTGCGATCGGTAGGCATGAATGAATGTGAACGCTTCCGGATGTGAGGTCCCGGGCACTAATTTCGGGTCGTGGTGACTGATGGCGGTTCGACTAACTAACTAGTACTTCCCACGCCGGGTCACAGCAGACCAGAAACATTACAGAAACGGAAGATCGTGATGTGGGTGGAAAAACTAAACTGCGGAATAGACCGGGCGGCCGCCATAGTCTGGGCAGAGTCTGGGGTTGCCAGTGTTGAGATTGACTGGTAGGCTATGCGTTAGGCTATGCGTCCTGTCGTGAACCCATAGGTGCTGCCTCGCTTCCGGTACCAGACCGGGAGCGTCTCTGGCACGCACTGACTTGGCTTGGCTGCAGATTCACCAGAGCGAAAAAGATATACATAGCCAGAAGTGTTGTTTCAATGGCACGTTATTGCAATATACCCCGTGGTCACGCAAGGGTTGCAAGAAAGCGATTTGAGATGAGCCTAGTACCTGGCATAAGTAATGTCATGCAATGATAGGCGGTGCAGTGTGTGTGTTTTATATCTCCGCTCCAAAAGGGTACTCTATCATGTCATAGAGCTACACGCTCTCTAGGTTATGTATGCCGGCAAGTAGGATGAGTTTAGAGTAGAACGAAGCCGTCTTGGGTATGTTCGTGCTTGCTCATTTGAGTTTGAGCGTCGTCGCTTGCGAGTCCCAACTGTACCATCTTAGAGTAGACGAGATCGGCTACGGCAGCCATGCCTTCGGACCTGGGGTGGTAGGCGCCGCCTTGGTAGAACAGCTTCCAGGTGAAAGCCGAGATCCAGGGATACTCAGCCCCAACGGCGTGTGTCTCGCTAGCTTCTGCTATGCCGACGGTACTGCACCATTCTTCGCGCCCGTGCACGGCCTTGTGTGTCGCTTCCAGCAGTCGCGCGGCCACCTCCCGATGACTGCGACACCCGACGTCAGTTCTCGTCCATGTGAGCGGGATCTGTGAGTGCTTCAGGGACCGTGGGAAGTCTTTGCGGCGTGATTTTGCCCCGAAAAGGAGCCTTTGGACTCCACAACTCACTCGCCAGACGAAAGAACAAGACCGGAATCACTTACTGCGCAATACGGTCGGCGCCAAAGACAACGCTGTAAGACGTTAGAGAGTTAGAAACTGCCGTTTATATCGACAAAATTGACTCCTTGCAGAGGGTGTTTCAGGAGCATATATGAGCATATGGTACTTGGAAAAATACTAACTCCTCGCCAGGCCGGGTGTCCGGGCCTAACACAGCCTGATACTCGACGACAAGGACCTGGGCTGCGGGCGCCTTGCGGTGAATCGCGTCGAGCACGGTCGCATACCGCTGAGCGAGCTCATCTACATCTGACTGAAGCTGCGTCTTGGCTTCGCGGTCCGGGTCGGCGGCTTGCAGGTACAAGAGTAAGCTGCCGGGCCAGCTATGCTGAAGGGTATCTTCAAAGAGTCCCCCGATGTACCCCATGTCGTTACCGCCACCAAGGACCAGGATAACCTCGCTATCGCCAGGGAGGTCCTCGATCTGTGGGGGGAACACTCTACCACCCGCATGCTGCGGAGTGTCGAGGAGGTGTAACAGCGTCGCGCCACAGACGCTTAGGTCGGTCAAACTACCGCCCACGCGCTCGGCGACGAGATGCGCATAATTGGCACCCGAGCGACCTGCGCTACCGTTTTCTACGGGTGCAATGCTCGGACCTGCCGCAAAAGACGATCCGAGGCTTGCTATGCGAAGAGGCATTTCCCGTGAGGCCACTTATTGTCTTCTGCGGTAGCACGGCAGAGAAACGTCCGATGTTGCGACACCCGATGTTCCGGCTGATGATTAGTTAGGGATTACAAGTACCACCGCACGGATCAGATCGTGTCATGTACCAGCACGCATTTCTCTGCAAGCCGTATACCTGCACGCAAGTAGTTCCTGTTGATTGCCTGCAGTTGCGTTGGTGCGTTGGTGTGTATAAGGTAAGTAGATACAAGTGGCATAAGTGAACCTGACAATTAGAGATGACCCCGACCTCCCCAAGGTGGAGTTGGACAATTGCTTAGCAGGCCCCGACTAAGTAAATCTTGCCCGACGCTTTGGGTCATGTGGCTGGGAAGCGGAGAACGAAGCAGTGGTTGAAACACTGGTCTGAAGATATAAGAGCTTACCGTAGTTTCTTCGGCTGTGATATTTGGACTATTTATTAGTTAAATTATTTACTCCGCAGATCTTGCTTGTAATATGATGTATCACGTACTCGGTCATTGAGGTCTCTGACGCATTTAGTAGATGTTCTCCCATGGGCCACTTACATGGCATGGCACAAGGATAATATAGTACATATTCTGTACTACTCTAGTCGTGTGCATCGCACATCTTACATAAGATATCGCCGAACACGTACCACACGACGAAGCTTTGAAAAGGCTGAAGACTGTAATTGACGAACTTGGACCAACCCTTCTCATTCTCTCAGTCTCTTTTTTGTGTGTGTGTTTCTTCGTTTGTTTGCGAAAGGTCTTGATCAATCGGTAATTGGACATGGGCGCCTTGGCAGTTAGTTCTTCCGACCCCGGGTCACGCCGCTGGCCGGCCGGCACACGGCTCGAAAGATGAGCCAGGGGCCGAGTAGACAATCCCGTCGCACAACACAAACATTTAACTAATGACAAGCTTGCAAGCGGTGAGCCGTGACTCCTGTCGTGACGCATTGCACCTACATTCTAAGCTGCAGGAACAGTGTCCTGTCTTGTCCCTTTATTCTCTTAGTTGACTGCTATGACCTGTGCCATCGCGAAACTAAAGCCGGATTTAACCTCAGATCCTCATCCACTGACTGACTTTCTCTCCGAGACCTGCAGCAGCAGCCTCCTTCTAGTTTGCCGGCGAATATCGAAACAGGAATAGCGTTTCTGCAATCCAATATACTAATATAGCAGACCATTGATGTGTCACGGAATTTGACGGACTCTTCTTATCTACAGAGACACCCATACACAAATATATCAAATGAAAAGAGCTTGTGGTTACGCGACTCCTGGACCCTCCGCTTCGCTATTTTGACACTTGATACCGATATCAAAATTGATACTCGGCACATGACACTCTGGCCGTTCACCCCAACTGACGATAGAACGACGGGACGAACGCACCATGACGCCTTCCCAGCCGGGTAAGAACCAAGTGTTCTTTGGTACCTTCATACACGCCAAAAGCCTCGGTGAGCTGGAGTATCTGCACAACGCGGCTATCTGTGTAGATGTCTCGGGGAAGATCGTTGCCATTGAGCCCGATTGCAATCAGCAGAAGGCTGTCGAAACATTGTATGCCGGGTTAGGTTGGAGCCTGGATGCTGTAGCTATAAGCGTGGCCCGGGATCACCGACAGTTCTTCTTCCCCGGCTTTATCGGTGAGCGATTCCCTCCCTTCTACGTGGCGGCCGGACTGGACGTGGTCGTCCCTCGTTCTAACACGCGACGGTTCGCAGACACACATGTCCACGCCTCTCAATATCCCAACATTGGCGTCTTTGGCAAGTCGACCTTACTGGACTGGCTGAACACATACACTTTCCCCGTGGAAGCTTCGTTATCCTCGCTCCCCAAAGCACGCAGAGTATACACACGATGTATCCGACGGACGCTGGCACATGGCACTACTACGGCAGCTTACTACGCGACTAGAGACGTCAACGCAACTAACCTTTTAGCCGATCTCTGCTACTCCATGGGCCAGCGCGCCTTCGTCGGCCGTGTGTGCATGGATCACCTCGGCCCCGACTACTATATCGACGAATCACCTGATCATGCGCTGGCTGCTACCCGTGCCACCATCGAGCACATCCGCGGCATAGATAGCAACTTCGAACTCGTGAGCCCCATCCTGACCCCGCGGTTCGCGCCTGCGTGCAGCGCCGAGATGATGAGAGGCCTATCGGAACTTCAGAAGCAGACACAGCTGCCGATGCAAACACACATTTCGGAAAACGTCAACGAAGTCGAGCTGGTGAAGGAGCTTTTCCCGGATAGCAAGAGCTACGCCGATGTGTACGACACGCACGGCATCCTAAACGAGAAGATGATTTTGGCCCACGCCGTTCACCTTACCGAGGAAGAGGCAGATCTCATCGCCGAAAGAAAGGCCAAGATTGCCCACTGCCCGTGTAGCAATTCCGCCCTCACGAGCGGTCTCGCCCGGGTGCGCTGGTTACTGGGGAAAGGCATCCAGGTGGGACTCGGAACCGACATGAGCGGCGGCTACAGCCCGAGCATACTCGAGGCGGCGAGGCAGGCGAAACTAGTATCGAATCACTTGGCCGCGCTAGAAGGACGGCTAGGTGGCTTATCACAAGAAGAACGCGAGAAAGCCAAACTGAGCGTCGAAGAGGTTCTATACCTGGCAACGAGAGGGGGCGCGCAAGTCCTAGGTCTGGCCGACAAGGTTGGGGTCTTCGAGGTCGGGAAGCAGTGGGATGCCCAGCTCATTGATCTGGGTACCGTCCCCGACGAGGTCGCTGAAGACGATCAGGCGATTTATGGCAATGTTGACGTGTTCGGCTGGGAGACGTGGGATGAGCGCGTCGCGAAATGGGTTTTCAATGGCGATGATCGGAATACCAAGAAAGTGTGGGTGCAGGGATGTCTTGTGCATGTGCAGACGTACTAAGGTTGGCTTCTAAGACTGATGGTTTTTAGCCTGATGGCATACATGGACTATAGAAGGAGCAAGATAGAGAGAGTACTAATGCTTATGATAGAATGCTCTATACCTGATGCTGGTAAAGGAGCACAGTGCTCGAGCGTTCGAGGAGACTGAGTGCCAGCGTGCCGCCATGATAACTGCAAAGGATAAGTGCCTTAACAAAGGTGTCATCGACTGTTCTCTAAACTATCATCTTACCCCCACTGACGCGTTCTTTTCCGCCTCATGTAGAGGTCCATGGGATTTGATTTATATTTTGTTCATTCGTACTTACATGCTGCTTGTCAGGGACTAATCTTACCCGCTACTCAGTTGACCCGGGTGGATAGCCTCCGAATTATTGCATCAGACAGGACATGTGCCCTTCTGTAATAGTTTTCAATATTGGCACTAATCGACAAACTGGTCAATTTACCGGAATCTCAGCAAGCCCAAACCTAATGATTTGGGATAAGTGATGAGTTTACAAGCGCAGCGAGCGAGTCGAGAACAATATACATCTGGGCGTTGTTGGACTTAAGATATCAAACGACGTGAAATAGAAGCCCAACTCCTCCGGACACCGCAAATAGTCGCGTCTAACGTTTCTAACATGACAAATTCTATACATTATTTCTATTCATAACACACTTAATGCAGGCCTATGAGGCCCTCAAGCCACTTCGTCCCATTTTTAATACATTCCATGTTCCTTTCGGCCAATCATCAAGCTCAAGGGTTGCCATTAACCTGAATCCCAGGCGCACTGTTTCCGCCGGCGCCATGAGTGCCATTCACCTTATCTGTATCATCCTGATAGCTGTCCCAGTTCTGGAGAATCTGGGCGATCTTTGGTGAACTGGTTAGGTCGTATACATTTTGGAAGTACTCTCTTGTGAGTTCGAACGGACGAGCAGTAACATTGGGAATGTACTTCCCAACTAGTTTGGAAGGATCAATGGATGTCTTGTTTATCTTCTTGAGGAGAATGTTCCGGAAAGGCTTCACGCCGGATCGCAAGAATGTGGAATGAAATGGCACGTCAATGCCCTTCAGTGGGATAGTAGCGAAGCCTCGTTGTAGTTCCAGTGGCCGTGGCTTAGTTAAAGTCTGTTGAGCAGAGCCTTTAATGATGTCTGCGAGTTGCTGCTTCAAATCTTCGCTGCTGACATTGTTGAGTAACTGGTTAGTATCGATTTTCTGGGCTTTCAGATAGTTGGTAACAGTGGTAAGCGTGTCGAGCGCACGAAGGTCACCCGCACACACATATTGCATATTGGCAATGTTGTAGTTGACGATCTCCAAGAGCCAACCTGTCTCTTCGGCAATGCTGCGGACCACGAAGCGAAGTGCACTTTCGCCAAAAGTTTTAGAGATGCGGCTGGGGTTCACGGCACACATGGAGTAGTTGGATCGTCCTTGTGCATCACGCTCAACTGCCACTTGCATAGTTAATCCGCGATAGAAGACAACAGAAACCAAGGACTCGATAGGTAGCACGTTGGCTAAAGCGGCAAGAGCAGAATATTCTCCCAAAGAGTGACCAGCGAAAGTGCTGTCACGTGGCACCAGACCCTTGGCGTTCATGTCTTCGAAGCTGGCTTTCTCCATTAGCGTCAAGGCGGGTTGGGTGAATTGTGTTGCCGATAGGAGACCTGCGGGCGACCGATAGGTGTAGGACATCGTCTTCTCGTTAATCTCCTTGAAGATGCGCTCGGACTTCACGGTTCCATCTGCGCCGATGGTCTCAAAGTTCATCTGCATATAATTCTCTCGAATAGCCTTGCCACGAGGACCACCAAAATGAACCGTGAACTCCTTTGGATTATTCTTGACAATGTTCAAGATCGAAAAGCCTGAAATCAGTTAGTGGTGGTGCCAAAGTATGACGAGAAAAAACTGACCATATGTGTCAAGCAGATACTTGTCGGCCCTGTCCCAAACCTCTTTGGCAACTGGACTGGACGCATATAGATCCATTCCCATACCTTGCTCCTGGGAGCCCTGACCAGTGAAGACATATGCTGTAACAGGTTGTTCAACCTCCGCCTCACCGAGCAGAACTTTCTCTTCCGTTTCCTTGTTGCTGGCCTCCACCTTGATAATCTTTCGGCCGCCGATCATGCCGACGTGTTGCAGTTTGACCTCGATATCATCGTTGGGAAGGACCATGCCAACCAAAGAAGCATGGAAGCTCCGGACTCGACCAACATTATTCTCGGCAGCCCATGTTTCTACCAAGCTTCGGACAGATGCACTCGAGTACATACCATGCGTAATTGTACCCGGTAGATTTGCATAAGCGGAAAAGACACGGGAAACGTGAATGGGGTTGTAGTCGCCCGAGACTTTGGCATAAGTCTCGTTCGAGGCCGGTGCCTTCAGAAGAAGCGGGGTCTTTCCACTTAAAGGAATAGGATTTTCAAAGAGGATGGGCTGTTCAATGGAAGAACCGTGGCGTTCAAGGTAGTCTAGAACAGGATTCCCATGAGAAATGCCAGCCTCGTAGTCCACACTACCAATTTGGATGATTTCCTTGGTAGAAAGCTCAAGCAAGACTTGACCACTAGTTGCCACGCTGCTGAACACCGTCTTGTTCTTGAACGAAACAAGACTCTGAAGGCGGAAAGTCAATGTCTGGCCTAACAGCTCCATGTCACTGTTGTCAAATTGAATCCAGTCCTTAGATCGTAACACCGCAACGTCTTTCGATGTAGAGAGATGAACTTGCATCGGCGTCTCGAGTTTGCGTTGGAAGGTATTCTCAAAGTCAGTGTAAACGCCTCGATACAAAAACTGCGATGTGACCTCCATCACAGCTTGATCGTCTCGGTAGATGGTACCACAAACTTCGACCATTTTACCAGAGTCTTGATTAATGACGGCATTGATCTGAGCAGTTGTCTTAACTTCATCGCCCTTTTTCAGTGGCTCTGCACCGGGCATCATGCGAAAACCGTTTGACAGGTGAACGAGCTTTAGAAGGTCGCCGTCAATTTTGCGAGGGAATATTGGCTTTGTGATTGCCTTCCATCCGACGACAATAGCAAAGTCCATGGGCGCGAGCATGTCTTTGCCCGGGCGGTCGACGAACGCCTCACCCGTATTCCCAACGGCATGCACAAAATCGTTGATTTCGGCGCTGGTAATGGTAGTCTTACCGCCATCAAACTGGGAATGGACATCGCTGTTAAGATCAAGCTGCTCATTACCAAACCACGCCCGCCAGTAGAATTCTTTAATGCGGTCATTGCGGCCCTCCATAACCTCATGAATGGGGGCATAACCTGCTTCTGGTCGGTAGATAAATCTGAGAGGTAAAGATACGGGCTGACCTAAGGCCGTGGTATCCTTAACCATATTGACAGTGATCTCTCGCTTACCATCAAATTTGACCTCGATCACATCTTGATAGTGGTTGTGGCGGGGTTGTTCTCGGACAATGATCGACGTTTTTGCTGGCTCATTTGGATGTCGGACCTCGACGAACAGGCCACGGACGGGCGCAAAGATTCGCTTCATTGGGTTGGTTTGATATTTCTTCCCTTGAACCACGACTTCTGACGTGAAGAGAGCATGTCGCCAACTGCGGCTCGGGCCAGCTAATAGAGAAAGCCAGGTCTCAACCGGGGGTAGTGTGGCAGCGGGGGATGAAGATAGCCTGTAACTGTGTTTTTGCTCATCTTCGGAAACGACAAGACCTTCAAGATCTGAAGGTGTCTCTGTTTCTATGAGCTTACCACCAAAGTATTCAGCAGTTGGAATGGAGCTGGCATCGCCTCCATAAACATCTTCGGTCAGCCTAGAGATATGACCATTATGAATGCCATCCAAGATGTCTTTGATAGGCTCGTCCATCTTGGCTGAGAATTTGGCGGCCATAGGACCCTGTAGGATACAAGTTCGGCCGACATCCTGATCAATGACTGCTTCTAAATCTTCCGATTGCCACAGTGAATCCTTCTTAAAGAAGAATTCGAAGTTTTCATCCAACGCCGGAACGAAAGTTACCGGCTTTTGACCGCGACGTTGGCATAGGAGTAGAAAATGCTGGACATCTTGTGCGTTGATGATCTGAGTATCAGCTTCGGAGTACTGGCTAATGATCTTTTCAACACAGGGGACAGGTTCGTTGAGGTCCGCATAATTCTGCAATAGCGATGGCTGGTTGGGGTTGCTAGTAAACCGCTCCTCCAAGCGATGAATAAAATCACCGGTTAGCTTTCTGTAGGAGGGGTCGATCCATCGGGCTTCATGCTTCACGTAGAGAAGTTCAACCATGCGTCGCACAACTTCACCGTAGGTCATATCCTCGAGGTCTACAGTTTGTCCTTCTTTATTACGGCCAAACCATACCTTCTGGAAATCGTCATTGAGTTTCTTGATGATGTAATCGCGATTTCTCTTGAGCTCTGCCACACGCTTCTCTTTGGGTAAGCTGAAGATCTTCTGGTCCATCTCTGCCCAAAATCGAACACCTCGAGTTGCAAGCTTGTGGATCGGCTCGCCCATCTCGGATCTCACAGTAATAACGCCACCAGCAGGACCCTTGTAAGTCTTCTCCCATTGGCCATCATCGAGGCCTTCTGCGTCAACAATAGCTTGTTTGGCAGCTTTACTGGTGTGGGCTTCTTTAGCGACCATCATGCGACTACCAAACTGACAGCCATCAAACGGCATCGCCGGATAGCCATATTTCTTTGACCAATCTCCAGTAAGGTAGGGGTACGTGTCCTCTGTGCCACCAAATCCACTTCCGGCAACCAGAATAATATTGTCTGATCGTCTGATGCGACCGTACATTTGTAAAATTGGTTGATGGAAGTCTTCAAAGGAGTGATGTCCTCCTCCTCGACCACCAGTCCATTGAAGAATGATAGGAAATGTAGGGTTGGCTTTTGCGATATTAATAACATTTTGGATCGCTTCCATCGAACCAGGTTTGAACGATAAGTGTTTGAGGCCCAGAGTCTCGATATATTCCTGTGCAACCTCGAGAGATGGCACACCGGCACCAATTGTGAGACCTTCAATAGGAACACCCTCAGATCGGAGCCGGCCGATGAGTGGAATTTGCCAGGCCATCGCCCTTGGGTTGACGTAGATGAGATTTACGGCGATACCACGTCCTGCGGGAATCGCTTGTTCAATCTTATTCAATGCCTCTGTCATGGTCTTGGCATTATAATATCCACCACCGCCGAGCTCGATTTGGTAACCAGCATTCATGGTTGCAGCAACGAAATCCCAAGGAACGGTAGAAGGTGTCATACCGGCGACTACAATGGGGGGTACACCAAGCAATCTGCTCATCTTCGTGTCGACGTAAACTTCACCAGTTGACGTCTTCACAAGACGTGGGCCGTACTTCTTAACCCAATCATCGGCATAGACAATTGCGTGCTCTTCATCGCGGTTGAACAGCTCGGACTTGTACCCGATTTCTTGCGCGGAACCATCCAGTGTTCCAGCAAGAATAACGCGCACGCCTGTACCCTCCTTGTTACGACTGGTCAGAACGCCGAGACCCGAGATACCTCCCGGTCCAAAGTCAAGCACGTGAGTAGCACCGGGGAACTGAGTAGCTTTCTCCCATTGGACTGAGTCGCGCGTGATCATACGTACTAGCGAGGGGACGATATCTCCTTGGACGGTCTCTCTCAGATCTTCGCCAGTGCACGTGTTGTAAAGTGCCATACCAAGTGATGATACATCGATTTTAACATCGCTGAGATCTTGATCAATGAGCTTAGTCGCATCTGCAAGATATTTGCTATGGAATGGTGCTGTGATAGGCAGGAAGCGATTGACAAAGCGGACTTTTCGTTCTGTATGAGGTATCCTGTTCTGATCCAATCCTGTTGGGGCCTTGACTTTTCGTAATTGGAGGTTGAGACCATACAGGGAGATGGGAGGACCAGTTACAACCATGTTTCTTGGACTGTTGACTAATGAGATGGCGATGTGGCGGTCTTCAGGAAGATATTGGTTCGTAGCGTCAATGTGCTTTTGCACCTCGCTCTGCGGTAAATCGCGAATACTTAACATGGGCGTCGGCTCCCCCTCACCATTATCAATGGAATCCCGGAGTGTACCTGGTGTCAGCGAGGTCCTGGGAAATACCTGTTGGCTGCGGGCACCAATCCAGAACAGAATTGTCAACGCCTGAGCAGCGTATTTCTCGAAGGACTCCCAGGAGTCGGCAGCTGCAGTGGCTGCCGCAACTACAACACCCTGGGAATGACCAGTAGCACCGTGAATACGCTCTCGTAGAATGCCAGGATGGACGCCCAGACCCTTACCAAGAACTTGATAGTGGCACAACTGCACCAATCCGATCAAAGGGAAGCTGACTGGTGCGGAAACGAGGTAATCTATGTTCGGGGTCGCATCAGGAGAACGTAGCCATTCCACAACGTCAATCCCCTTAGCATACAATTTCTCAGCTCGAGGGTCCCGCGCCAGGTTATGGAGAAGTTCTGCCGATCTCGTAACCAACTCGCCTACGAATGCAGGATAGGTCTCATACACTTCACGAAGCTCGTCAAAGTATTCGACGATGTTTCCTTGGCCGCCGAAGATGCTGTAGATTGTTGTAGATTCTTCGTCGGCAGCTCTGAACAGGGCAGATTCATGAGGCCTCATCGCCCGATTGGCCACAGAACGAGCAGCGTAGTAGCTTCTTACCACAGCAATCTGCTTTTCGAGAATACCAGGCAGGGTTTTAGCCAGAGCGTGAACATCATTGCCCCTAAGGAACATGCGCTCAAATTCGTTCAGAACGAGCTTCAAGACTTCTTCGTAAGACCCCTGAGAATCGTCTTCCCCCTCATCTACTTCGTGGGCAACAAAACCCATATATCGGGCAACGAGCTCGGCCACGGATGATGGTTCGTCGTCCTGGGCCAATTCGTCTGTTGGCGAAGGTAGGCCGGCTGTGAAGCGGTCCTTAAGCTCGGAGGCATGGAAATGTAGGTTTGTTGGCACAAGGAAAGAAGACTCGAGTGACCCATGGGAGAGGGTCAGTGGCCGGAGTGACGATGAGGATCTGGGCGTTGACACGCCCGTCTGGGGCCCTGTGTTTGTGCCGTACATTTCGTAGAGGCGTCGGTTTACTTGTATGGCAAGATACTGGATTTCTCCTTGTCAGTCAATGCCACGCGCGTTGGACTGGCGCTCGAATGCTGAACTCACGTTGGTATGGGCGTGAATCTCCGTTGACTCAGCAAAGAGAAGGAGACGTGCAGCGACGAATTAGTGTTTAACGCCTCTAGGAAGTTATGTAAGAATAGCGAGCAAGTGGTAGCTCTATTAGAAGCGCCAATGACTTGAGCGCCGAGTAAAAATGATAGTGGGATGTATTACTTTGAACACAGAGGACGCAACGGCGACTTTGGTTCGTTCGGTTGGCAAGTATATGATCGGACCGCCAGGACTCGGATAAGTTAGAAGTTCAAAACTTGAATCAAGGAGATCGTCTAGTGTACGAGGGAAAGCTAGGTAGTATGAGTAGTGAGCCAGAGCGAGGTGGTTCAGCGTGCCTGTGACGCTCCATTCAGCCAGAGGTTTTTTTTCTTCTGGGGAGTCGAGACCAGATGTGAGTACTTGCCTAGGTACCTGTGTTGTAGATATCTGAGGTAGGCTTGCTGGGATGCCCTAGCTACAACTACCAACTGCCCACATTGAATACTTAACAAGTACTTTTCAAAACACATCCCCCTTGGCTCATCATTTAGCGGGCGATACCCTTAACCCACTCCCTTGACCCTCCTCAACACGCCCTCTGTGGGTACCTATCCCCCACCCAATAATACAGTACCGAAACGCCAAAATTGCTGCCAGGTGGCCAAGCGATTGGCCACTCGTTGTATCCACTACCTCGCGCCAAACACTCTGCTAATATCTTGTTGGGGATTGAGTTGGAATTGGGATGCCACACCTACGACATAGATCCCTGTCAGCACACCGACCAAGAGGGTTAAACCACCCCAGTTCCTCCACTCTTCTGACCTACAATAACGTCCTTCTAATCTTCGCGGTGTGTATGTACTTCATGTCAGGACTTCAATCGCATGAAGATAACAGAAGCGGATACATAAGGACACTGAAATCATCCATTAAATACCATATGTAAACAAAATTGAACTTGTAGCGGTTGTGGAATAGGATATTGGAACTCTTAAGTTAAGTAGGTACTATTGCCGTCATTTCCGCACATTAGTCGGTTGGGTGCCATTGCTGGTTCCCGGAAAGTCTGAACGTTAGCAGCAAGGAATTTATTTCAACGATAGCCAAGGTGTGTACTAGTACCTATATTTCTATTAGTAAGGTACAGATTGTTGCATGCAGTAAATTGTTGCCTGGGTACCTGTCATGCCATGTGCTTTGATGATTAGTTACACTACACCTCAGGGCTGCTACCACTTTATGAAGAACATGGTCTCATGTTGTACAACATGAGATTGCACTTTGACGCACTAGTGTTGACTAGGATCATAAGAGTTGTAGTGTAGGATAGGGAACCTTGGTTCAGAAAGACATAGTTGGGCATTGTTAAAGATTGGAGAAGAGATATCGAATTCTGACTAGAGGAAAGCACAAACAGCATCATATCATACAGTCGCGGTGTTTAGTAGCCGCACTTATGTAAATGTTCTTATAACTGAAAAGGACAATGCCCATCAGCATCGCAGCAAGATCAAAACTTGCGGCTCCAGTACATGTACTTAAATTGGTGTACATTACATAGTAGAACCCAGTTTAGGGCCTCCATCGAGCCCGTCCCACTGGAACTAGGGGACAGCGGCTGCCAAGCCGCCTAATGTATGTATATGAATGGGGCACGTTCACTAGTTATTGCTACCTGTTTCAGCACCAGGGGCTTCCAAGGTACTATATTATTCTAGGACATACATGTAGACAGTTATCTCACATATCTATAGTACAGAATATTCATTACATCACAGGGACAGAGAAGAGATGACAACGTCTGAGCAACGTCACTCTCAATCTTCACGAGGCTCTTAATATAAGTAGGTAACGGGCCTAGTGTACACGTGTATAACTGCAGATCAATGAAACGAGATTCAAGATGAAGTGATGTGGGGAAGTCGGTCGCTAAGTACTTGCACTGACAGAGTAGATACATGCCGCTAACTAGAGCATCTGGGCTGGACGAGATCGTTGAGAAACTGTGGATACAGTGAGACAGCCCACACGAATTAGACGAGGCACAGCGGATGGGTCAGTGGGATGCCATGCAGGTAACTTGCATACTTAGTAGTAGTTATCTTCCGGTACACCGTACCGATGGAGCTATTACTGCCAAGGCTACTTCGTCAATGACCACCTGCATCGATCTAAACTACACTAGGTGCTGTAGCTCAAAATCTACAGGTACCCTTTGCCCCGGGGACCGAGGAGACACCCCAGGTGTGGATGCCCAATCAAAAGAGGGGAGAAAAAAAAAATAAGATTCCGTGTTCATAATTGAGTTCAACATTTGGGAAAGCTCTGTCTGCCTGGCGTACTGCTACTGTAATCTAGATTGATTGCAGGGTTGCTTACCTTGTTGACTGGCATAAACCGCTGTAACATCTTTGTCCCCTACAACCTACAGTACCGTTGTTTACAGCAGACGTACTGGCGACCAGGTTCTGTTTGGGGTTATCCATCCCTCCTCCCTAGGTATCCAATCGTCTAACTTGTAGTGTCCGTACCGTGGCATATTACATCCCGCCTAATTCTCGAGTTTCTGGTGGAAGGGGGAAAAACCCATTGCTTTGCAGATCCCAAGTCCAAGCGACGGTGCTTCATTTCAGACTCGACTCCCTTTACTACACACAGTAATAGACACCTTTAATCAATTGTATTCAGTCTGTCTTCCTCTCCAATACCCTCAACCAAGTCTAATTAGCTGTTTCTCCAGCCTGCTGGTCTCTGCCACCATTCTCGGTTTTATCGATTATCATACGAACCTAACGAAACGAATCGAATCATTTCCCCTGAATAACGAAGTACGCACCGACCAACCACTTTTCAGCATACACAAAAGCGTCCTGCGAAATTCCAGGACTTAGAAATAACGATACCCCTACAGCCTGCCATCGTTCGCGTAGCTTGTACCTGTTCTCCTATTACACACCATCAAAATGCGCCCTGAAATTGAGCAGGAACTTGCCCATACACTGCTCGTAGAGCTTCTCGCATACCAATTCGCCTCCCCGGTGAGATGGATCGAAACACAAGATGTCTTCCTGGGTGAGAAGACAGCCGAGCGAATTGTGGAGGTTGGGCCTGCAGACACTCTCGGCGTGATGGCCAAAAGAACTTTAGCCTCAAAATACGAAGCGTTCGATGCAGCTAAGTCAGTACAACGACAAATACTATGCTATAACAAGGACGCCAAGGAGATCTACTACGATGTCGACCCGGTCGAAGAGGAACCGGAACCTTCTCTCAAAACTGCAGAGAGCTCTTCAAGC
This sequence comes from Xylaria castorea, assembly GCA_022495115.1. Classification (NCBI taxonomy): domain Eukaryota; kingdom Fungi; phylum Ascomycota; class Sordariomycetes; order Xylariales; family Xylariaceae; genus Xylaria; species Xylaria castorea. The sequence continues at coordinate 1,269,094 of MU382625.1, read as the reverse complement.
GCTGTACCCACTTCAGTTGCGGCCGCCGCCCCAGCTGCTGCAGCTCCAGCCGCCACCTCGGGTCCAGCCGCCGCAGTTCCGGATGCTCCAGTCACTGCTCTTGAAATCGTGAGGGCCTTGATTGCCCAGAAGCTTAAGAAGCCATTCTTAGAGGTCCCCCTAGGAAAGGCAATCAAAGATTTAGTCGGAGGTTTGTGTCAATGTCCTTAGATCTGGACGAGTGATGTTAACTACTGGTGTAGGTAAATCGACTTTACAGAATGAGATACTCGGAGACTTGGGCAAAGAATTTGGCTCAACACCGGAAAAGCCAGAAGATGTCCCTTTGGACGAACTCTCGGGGCTTATGCAAGCCACCTTCAACGGACAGTTAGGGAAGCATTCCCAGTCGTTGATTGCACGCTTGGTGTCGTCAAAAATGCCCGGCGGTTTCAACATTACCCTCGTGCGGAAATATCTGGAAACCCGCTGGGGTCTCGCTTCTGGTCGTCAAGATGGCGTCTTAGTATTAGCAATAACTATGGAACCACCCTCACGATTGCCTTCGGAGGCTGAGGCTAAAGGATACTTCGACGATGTAGTCCAAAAATATGCCTCCAATGCCGGTATTTCTCTGTCAACCGCAGCATCAGCCGGGCCGGCCGCCGGTGGTAGCGGTGGCATGATGATGGACCCCGCCGCCATTGACGCTCTTACCAAGGATCAGCGGTCACTTTTCAAGCAACAGCTCGAGCTTTTGGCACGATACTTGAAGATGGACCTCCGTGCTGGCGACAAGGCTGCACAGGTTAGCGGTGAATCACAACAAGTCCTGCAGGCCCAGTTGGACCTGTGGAATGCCGAGCACGGCGACTTTTATGCGGCTGGTATTGAGCCCGTCTTCAGTCCACTGAAGGCTCGCACTTACGACTCATCTTGGAACTGGGCACGTCAAGATGCACTTAGCATGTATTACGACGTGATATTTGGTCGGCTTCAGGTAGTTGACCGAGAAATCGTTAGTCAGTGCATACGTATCATGACCAAGTCGAACCCACTTCTTCTAGAATTTATGCAGTACCACATCGATAACTGCCCAACGGAACGAGGAGAAACATATAAACTTGCAAAAGAGCTAGGAGAGCAACTGATCGAGAATTGCAAGGAGGTGCTTAACGTTTCTCCTGTTTATAAGGATGTTGCCGTTCCAACCGGACCTCGCACAACAGTTGATGCTCGTGGTAACCTGAGTTATGAAGAAACACCCCGACAGAGTTGCCGAAAACTTGAACATTACGTTCAGCAGATGGCCGAGGGTGGCAAAATTTCCGAATACGGTAACCGGACCAAGGTGCAAAATGATCTAGGCCGGCTTGTGAAGCTCATTAAAGAGCAGCATAAGATGTCGAAGACCGCAAAGCTCGAGTTCAAAAACCTGTATGGCAACGTTCTCCGTTCACTTGCCATGAACGAGAGTCAAATACTACCTAAAGAAAACGGCAAAGCGAATGGTTTCGTGAAAAAGCCTAGCCTAAAGGCCAACGGCCAAACAAGTAAGGGGAAGATGGAGACCATACCCTTCCTGCATCTAAAGCGACACAATCTCCACGGCTGGGATTACAGTAAGAAGCTCACTGGTGTATATTTGGATTGTCTTGAGGAGGCAGCTAGGTCAGGCATTACCTACGAGGGCAAGTATGCTCTTATGACTGGTGCTGGCGCAGGCTCAATTGGTGCTGAAGTCCTGCAGGGCCTTATTAGTGGTGGTGCTAGGGTTGTGGTAACAACTAGTCGATTCTCGCGCCAGGTGACCGAATACTATCAGTCTATGTACGCCAGATACGGTGCTCGCGGATCCCAGCTCGTTGTAGTACCGTTCAATCAGGGCAGTAAACAGGATGTCGAAGCGCTGGTCGATTATATCTATGACCCCAAGAATGGTCTCGGCTGGGATCTTGACTTTATCATTCCTTTCGCTGCTATCCCGGAAAACGGACGGCAAATTGATGGCATTGACTCCAAATCGGAACTTGCCCATCGAATAATGCTGACTAACCTATTGCGCTTGCTCGGATGCGTAAAAACACAGAAGTCTGAACGAGGATTCGAAACTCGCCCTGCACAAGTGGTATTGCCTCTTTCTCCTAACCATGGGACTTTCGGCAACGACGGTCTCTACTCTGAATCAAAGCTCGGACTCGAGACGCTATTCAACCGTTGGCATTCTGAGGACTGGGCTAACTATCTTACCATCTGTGGAGCTGTCATTGGTTGGACCCGCGGCACTGGTTTGATGTCTGGCAATAACATTGTTGCTGAAGGCGTGGAACAGTTCGGTGTTCGCACCTTCTCTCAACAAGAGATGGCATTTAACCTCCTTGGCTTGATGTCACCTGACATTGTGGATATTTGTCAGAATGAACCCGTCTTCGCTGATCTCAATGGTGGTCTCCAGTTCATTCCCGACTTGAATGACACCATGACCCGACTTCGAAGAGACATCATGGAGACCAGTGAGGTCCGAAGAGCTGTGACTAAAGAAACCGCTTTGGAGAACAAGATCGTCCACGGTGAAGACTCCGAAGTGCTTTACAGAAAGAAAGTCATTGAGCCGCGAGCCAATATCAAGTTCGACTTTCCGGCTCTATCAGACTGGGAGAAAGAAATCAAGCCGCTCAACGAGAACCTTCAAGGTATGGTCGACTTGGAGAAGGTCGTCGTGGTAACTGGCTTTGCTGAAGTCAGCCCCTGGGGTAACGCAAGAACCAGATGGGAGATGGAAGCCTACGGCGAGTTCTCGTTAGAAGGCTGCATCGAAATGGCTTGGGTCATGGGTCTCATTAAAAACCATAATGGGCCTATCAAGGGTCAACCATATTCTGGCTGGGTAGATGCGAAGACTGGTGAACCTATTGAAGACAAGGATGTGAAGCCGAAATATGAGAAGTACATCCTTGAGCATGCCGGTATCCGCCTAATCGAGCCCGAGCTATTTGACGGATATGACCCCAACAAGAAGATGATGCTTCACGAAGTGTCGCTGGAAGAAGATCTGGAACCGTTTGAGGGCTCGAAGGAGACCGCAGAGGAATTCAAGAGGCAACATAGCGACAAGTGCGAGATCTTTGAAATTCCAGAGTCCGGCGAGTATATCATTCGGATGAAGCGGGGTGCTACCCTCTGGATTCCCAAGGCTCTACGGTTCGATCGTTTGGTTGCTGGTCAGCTTCCGACAGGTTGGGATGCGAAGAAATACGGTGTCCCTGAAGATATCATCTCCCAGGTAGACCGGGTTACCTTGTTTGTTCTGGTCTCCGTCGCTGAGGCCCTTTTGACTTCCGGTATATCTGATCCTTATGAATTCTACAAGTACGTACATGTGTCCGAACTTGGAAATTGCATCGGATCTGGAATGGGTGGTATGACCGCCCTTAACGGAATGTACAACAAACGGAAGATGGACCAACAAGTGCAGAACGATATCCTCCAGGAATCATTCATCAACACCATGGCAGCCTGGGTCAACATGCTGTTACTCTCGTCATCTGGACCTATCAAGACTCCCGTTGGTGCCTGTGCTACTGCTGTTGAGTCTATTGACATTGGTTATGAGACGATCATGGAGGGTAAGGCACGAGTTTGCATTGTTGGTGGTTTTGATGACTTCAGTGAGGAAGGCTCTTTTGAGTTCGCCAACATGAAGGCGACAAGCAATGCCGTCGACGAATTTGAACATGGTCGTACCCCTCAAGAAATGTCCCGTCCCACTACCACTACCCGAAATGGTTTTATGGAATCTCAAGGGTGTGGTGTCCAGGTTATCATGACAGCCAAGCTCGCAATCGACATGGGACTCCCGATCTACGGCATCCTCGCACTAACGACCACAGCAAGTGACAAGATCGGCCGCTCTGTTCCAGCACCCGGGCAAGGTGTTCTCACAACTGCACGTGAAGCACCCGGGAAGTTCCCATCGCCTCTGCTTGACATGAAATACCGCCGCCGTCAAATCGAGCTTCGCAAAAAGCAAATTCGTGCTTGGAAGGAGTTAGAGCTTGAGTACATATGTGAAGAGGTTGCAGCGATGCAGGCTCAAGGTCAACAGTTTGACGAGAAGGAGTACACTCAAGAGCGGGCCGTTCACATTGAAAAGGAAGCAGAGAGGCAAGAGAAAGAAGCTCTTCGAAGCTTTGGCAATAACTTCTGGAAGCAAGACACCACCATTGCTCCGCTACGTGGTTGTTTGGCTACCTGGGGTCTCACCATCGATGATCTTGATGTTGCGTCGTTCCATGGCACTTCAACTAAGGCAAATGATAAGAATGAGTCATCGGTCATCTGTCAGCAATTGCGCCACCTTGGTCGTAAGAAGGGCAATGCCGTTATGGGCATCTTCCAGAAATATCTGACAGGTCATCCCAAGGGTGCCGCTGGAGCTTGGATGTTCAACGGCTGTCTTCAAGTCCTCAACTCTGGTCTAGTCCCCGGCAATCGCAATGCCGACAACATCGATCAAGTCATGGAGCAGTTTGACTTGATTGTATACCCCAGTCGGAGCATTCAGACAGATGGTGTAAAGGCATTCTCTGTCACTTCATTTGGCTTTGGCCAAAAGGGTGCCCAGGCTATCGGCATTCATCCTCGATACCTGTTTGCAGCGCTTGACCAAGAGACATATGTCGAATACCAAGCCAAGGTGACGGCTCGCCAAAAGAAGGCTTATAGGTACTTCCATAACGGACTTGTTCACAACTCCCTCTTCCAAGCCAAGTCGAACTCGCCCTACACCGATGAACAGCTGTCGTCAGTTCTTCTCAATCCCGATGCGAGAGTCACCGAGGACAAGAAGACGGCCGAACTGATATACGCCTCGGATTTTGCAAAACAGGCCACCGCGCCACAGCTCGCAAGAACCAGGACTACGAAGGAAGTAGTCGAAGGTTTAGCGCGTAGCCTCGAGACCGGAAAAAACAATAAGGTTGGTGTTGACGTAGAAGACATTGCTGCCATCAACATCGACAACGACACATTCGTGGATCGCAACTTCACTGAGAAGGAGATTGCTTATTGTCGGAAGACGGCGAGCCCGCAGAGTTCTTTCGCTGGGCGCTGGAGCGCCAAAGAGGCTGTATTTAAAAGCCTTGGCGTTCAAAGCAGAGGTGCTGGTGCACCGCTGAAGGAGATCGAAATCCTACCCAACGAAAAGGGTGCTCCCATAGTCTCTGTAAGTCTAAGACGACTCATCCCTCTTCTGATCAGCCGACTAACCGTCTCTAGCTTCATGGCGATGCGGCAAACGCTGCGAAGAAGGCAGGCGTAAAGGAGATTACCGTCTCTATCTCCCATTCTGAGACACAGTCCATTGCCATTGCTGTGGCCACCTTCTAAGGCCTACACAATGTTCTTCGTTGGCTTTTGTACGTTATAAGCTTGGCGTTCGGCTGTGTGGGCTTGGTGTGGCTATTCATTGTGTACAATGCATCAGTGTAGGACAAGACACGCATAGTAGAGGGCTTCGTATTGGTTTCTGTGTATGAATGGCTGTTTACGGGAAACATCCAACAAGATAGCAGTTGCAGGGGCGATCGCGCCGTCTGTAGATGCTAATAAACCTATAGGTTAGAGCATCATACGGAATTGAAAGATCTGATAATTCTTGTTGTATAATCTAAAATTGAATGAGCAATGTGAGTATGGTGTGCAGGCTTTATGTTTCTACAATGGGGTATCAGTTTTTTACATCTGAGACCCGAAGTGGTGGGGTTGAAGGGACCCGCTGCTCCCCACCCTGTTCTTTTTGACATGTGAAAGTTGTCAGTGCACAGGACGGGATAGTAACATAGTCAGAGAGGCAGAAGCTTCGACATCTTTTACGTCATAGTTTTAAGGTAACTTCCCCTCGTTTAGGACAATTGTGTAGGAATCCAGATGTAGAGTCAGTAGACAGACTATACCTTTACGTTTCTTAGCCTAATTCATAATGGTTTCTTTACACTACCTTCTGTGTGCAGGATATGGGGGATTTTATCCACGCAATACATAAACTGCAGCATAGGAGACCGCGAATTGTTTGATCAGGTAGACCATTGTTCTACTCACGTGCACTACACTATACTTCCGTGCTACGAGAACATCCCGATACGGTTGCCCACATATTTCAGGGTCGGGGGAAAAGCTTCTATGTCACTTGCTGCATGATAAGCAGCACCTTAATGTTGTTGAAGTCAAGAAAATGCTACTCAAAACAAGTTTCGTCTGTGAAATCCCTGTTGGTTTCGAAGACGATACATATACGGAAATAGATGGGAACAGCTATACCGAAAAACGTGCTGATATGTAAAGGTTTAGACAGCTAACATATACTTTCAAGTTCACTAATTTTCTATTAAGTAGCACGACGTTTTAGAACCAAACAAAGCTCTCGCTCATGAAGGGACAAGGAACCTTTACGCAAAGCAAGTGTTCAAGACACGCCTCACGTATCATACCAGAACAGAGGGACACTATAATACATGATCTTCGCTGTCAAAATGCCCCCACGAGAAAAACATTTACTACTTAGCCCAGCAACACAGTGTATAACATTCAGCACTAGTAAGCTAAGGTACATGGTTTCATCAATTCAAGCTAGGAAATAGTCGATACTAAAGCAGGGTATTCAGCAAGAGCAAGGGTCCAGCCAATAAAAGGGGTTATATTGTACGTACTTATAGCAAGTAGCGTGCAAAGGAGGGTCTGATTTCGGAGATTCTTAGACATCTTGGCTAACTTAGCCACCTACCACTCCTTTGCAAAACACCATAGCTATTATCGTCGATTTTATCGTTTAACTACTTAGTTAACCTACTTACGTTGTATTTGATCAATCGATTCCCCAATTATATTCTGTGACTACTGCCAGCCTTGGATACGTATTGCCTGAATACCTCCTTCGTTGGGGTGCCGGGTTCAGACAAGCTCGCCCGGGCCGATTCAATACTCAAACGTTTTCAGCTAACAAATGTATTTGCGACAGTACCAGAAAGCTCTCTCGCATGTCCCCATTAAGACGTTGAAGCGTGAGAGAACCATACAGCGAAGAAGATAAAGTCGTCGTCATTTTGTTATCAGGCCAACCGTGTCTCCAATGATGATGACAACGGCCTCAGAGGCGATTTTCTTTCTTTTTCTTGCAAGCATCTCTTGTCTACCTTCGGATCTTTGCTTGTAAGCACTAATACCTAGATGCCATTACCGCCTTCATGTGTTCATCGATCATTCTCAAAGTAAAAGCCAAGAGCCGTGAGCTATGTCACCCCCAGGATGAGTTTCCTGATAAATGATAGATCTAAGCTGGATAGAAAGAGTTACGGCGCGTGTGTAACTAAATGAAGGCCGGCAACACCCAACATGGGTCATGGCCAACATGTTTTCTTATTAAACTATTATTAGATTTGTGTCGTATAGTGTTGGCTTGGAATGTCATTTGCTCATCAACCTTCTTATGTTGCCCGTGAAACTCTGTTAGTGGACTCTGTTGACTGCCTTACATATGCAAACGAAAGACACTGGCTACTAGGACACGTGTTCTAGCAGTTACACTGCTTATGCAAATCTTCCATCGGGTATATATATCCGAGAATGTAAGGCTAGTACGACGGATAGCGTGTAAGAGCTACCCCCTTACGGTGGTTATTATGCCATTTACTCCATCTCTTCGACAACATCAACATCAACATCCCCCGATTTGGCACACAATCGTAGTCAGTCTTCAAAGTACCTCTACGCGGTACCTTTGGATTCCCTATCATGGTCCTTCATTCATTATCACGATAATGTAGAATAGGGAATGTTCCGTAGTTATCCAGGGAATACCTTATACGTACGGCATCAGCTTACGGCACCAGCTTACGGCTCGCTCGCTATCTTATTTCCACAACTCTTACGTCATTCTCCACAGAACTTCCCACGGTATCTTAAGCTATTAATATAGGAAGATCACCTGATTGAGACTACGGTTGAATTGTTGATCAACAGCTGACACTACGTGCATACTGTTCGTATTACCTATTTTTTGAGAGCCCGGGTTCATTCAAGGCGGGCTCAAGGTGCTCTGGCCGTCTGGCATGCTTGACGGGATGTTGAAGATTAAAGTCCGCATGGTTAGAATGGAAATTTTCGCGGTATTGAATAGTCGGGTATTTTTTCCCTCGACGGTGCTTGTATGAAAGGAGTATGGCCGTGTGTAAGAAAGATAGGGGCTACCCCTCACGGTAGCGGAGACTTCACCTCTTTAGCTCATTTTTGTAGATTCAGTTTATAACACTCACTTCGGAACATCAGAAAACAAAATCTTTCTGAATCACTCACCGATCTCCTACCTTTGGCTGCGATTAGAAATGGCACAAGACGCCAAGACCTGGCTCATCACTGGTTGTTCCAGTGGTTTCGGCGAATTGTTTGTCCGTCAGCTTCGAGACTCAGGGCATAATGTCATTGCCACTGGCCGGAATGCCGAAAAAGGGCTCGCTCATTTGGTTGATACAGGAGCCAGTATCTTAGAACTCGATGTTACCGCACCCGCCACCGAGATCGAGGCTAAGATGTCTCATGCGTGGAGTTTATACCCGAATGGAATCGATGTTGTTGTGAATAACGCGGGATATGTCCTGAGTGGCGCAGTCGAAGAGTTAACGTGAGTTTCTCACATCTAATTCTCCTTTGGAAACTTTCTAATTATCGTTCTAACATAGAGGCTGAGTACAATAATAGCTGACAACATTATATCAATAGACAAGAAGAGACAGAACATGTGTTCAGGACCAACTTTCATGGCCCTATGAATATTACACGAGCGTTGCTTCCTCATCTTCGTGCCAGGGGAAATGGAACGCTATGTTTCATGAGCTCACAGGCCGCTTGGCATGCCGATGCTGGTGCTTCAGCCTACTGCGCTACTAAGGCCGCGCTTGAGGGTACATGACACTCGCATTATGGTCATTGAAAAGATCACAAGTCAGCTAATGCCAGCACTACCTAGGCGCCGTCGAATGTCTCTCCAAAGAGCTCGCTATTTTTGCGCCCAATCTGAAAGTGCTTATAATAGAGCCAGGATATTTCCGCACTCGCGTTTTCAGTAACATTAATCATGTACCGGCGCGCGCGCCTGCTTATGCCCAATTCAATGCTAGCATTCGTGATATAGAGGCTGGCATTGTTGGCAATGAACCAGGCGATGCAGCGAAGGCAGTCTCAATCATGATCGACTTGATCAATGGGACCGGCGTCGCTAGTGGCAAAGAAGTGCCGCTGAGAGTACCGTTAGGTAGTGATGGTTGGGAAAGGATTAGGGCTCAAGGAGAAAGTATAGTGAAGATATGTGACGATTGGGAGGAAGTGGCTAAGAGCACCGACCTCAAGTCGAGTCCACAAGAATGAAACCCTCAGTTGTTAACGATTAATGATGCCTCAAAGGCGCGGGCTAGAGGCGAGCTGGTGTTTCTTCGTCAGCTGATTACCTTCGGCTTTTATTCGATGCTATAATATGTTCAAGGAGGAGTAATCTAGATATTTTCGGCGTACTTAGCCGCGCTCATCATCAGTACGTTAAATCGAAGAGCTTACTCATTCATCGAGTTGGAGCAAGCAGTACGGTACCAATATGAAACCACACTGACGCGAGACTGGATAAGAACGGGGCTAGCACCCGGAATGCGAGGAGCTCATTAAAATTTGGTTATTATGCTTCCAAATCGTCTTTTGCATCCCGCACTTCGTCAAATAATTGGAGTCGCAATCATCTGATACTTCTGTTAAACTGGCCCAGAACCTACCATACCACGTCAACTCTAATCTCATACCTCCGTGTTAAGCTCCTTCTCTAGTGAACCAATCTCAGTACCATACTCGTTTCTTCGTCTCAAGCCACCGGCTTCGTCATGCTCCCTATCCCATTTATCCACCTCCTCTAATGGAACTTTAACAAGCCGATGGGTGTTCGCGCCTTGGTTACCGACGTTCAAAATCTCTGGACGTAGCTGGTAGCCTCCGAATTTCGGAAGAAGATACATCCATATCACGTAGTAAATTGCGCAGAGAATAATCCTAGGAATAAGATCAGCAACTCATCGAGTAAGCAAGAAGTTCAACTTACACGCCAATACCCACCACAGCGTAAGTAGCATACCAAAAACTAACTTCACCGGCGTACGGGCCTCCCTTCGGAGGAATCCAAGGCGTCGCAATGGTGTAAATCTGTCCTAACACGAAGAAGACAAGACAGATATTCCAAGCCTTGAAAGCTGGCCTCACGCGGTTTAGACGTTTATGTCTATGTCGAATAATCCCAAGGCCAATCGCCATGGCGACGAAAAAGATTCCATCCGGGTAGGATTTAAGACTAACAACTATACGTTTAATGTATTAGAAGCGACATTAGGATCCTAGCCAAAACTGATAGCCGAATGACTTGCCAAATTGGAATGCATCACCCGCCGGGGGCGCAATAATGAATATCAGGGTTACCACCCATTGAATTAAATATGGTCCGATTGGCGTGCCAAAGGGCTGAGTTTTTACCCAAAATTCAGAAAACGGTAGAACTCCTTGCCTGATTTCCAAAATGCCACCACGTTAGTAACTTATGCATATGAAAGACATATAGTATCCGGTGAGATTTTCACCTTCCTATCTCGCGAATTAGGCGAGACTGGCCAATGAGATTGGACAAGAGGTTGCCAAATGCGCTGATTAAAACCAATGCATTCAAGGCATCCTGAGCACGGCCTGCGCCAAACACAGCAGCAAAAAAGTCAGACGCTGCAGTAGCTTTCGACCGGGCGAATTCTTCCTTAGACACTTTTCTTATGGGTAAGTAACTGACTATATGAAACTCGTGAAAGGGAAAAGAGGCATACCAGCTGAAAAGTACGCAATGTTACAAAGAAGATACAGTGTCGCGACCACAGCGATCGAGGTTGTACCGTTCCTCTTAATTGTTTGGATAGGGTTCTGAATCTCATTAACCACTGAAAAAGCGTGGGCGTAACCACTATATGCGAAAAGAATGTTGACTAATGCCACTGAAAGGTCATTGCCATTATCAGTCGTGCCTTCGAACGCATTGCGGAAATTGGCGCCGGGATCTGCAACTCGAGAGACATGTCCCCCGAGAATGACGAAGCCCGTGATGCTGATGCTTTAGAAGTCATATAGTTAGTGCTATGATAGTGGTATCGACAGTCAGAGGTTTGTACGTACAATATGAGAGTGAGAATCTTAACAATGCCGATGATGTTCATTGCCCACTGCAACACTCAGAATTAGTTATCTCCTTTTAGAGCATGACTTGTGAGGGTTTCGGAAGGTCCTATCTAGACACTATCTCGGCTTAAGAGGATCCGAAAGTTGCTAATAGAAGAAGAAATTGGTGCCGAAAATCACTCACGAGGGAATATTTGTTGTGAGCTATGACACCTGTGATCCGTAATATGAGAGAATGCTTGTATCCTGGTAGTATCAAGACTCACATATGACAGCAAGGCTATAAGCCGCTATAGCAACACCTTTAACCTGCCAATCCGTTGGTGTTTTACTGTTAGAAATCAGTAGTTAGTTGTTTTTGTGAGTCGCAAGAGTCTCAACAAAGTGTAGCAAGCTTAGAGCCTGTCAAAAGAAGAATCGAGGAATTTTAAAATGCGTACTGAGTCAATGCCCATAAGTAATTAGAAAGCACTATTGACAAAAGCTCATGTGAGTTACGACGATCTCTCAGTAATGAGGTAAAGGCTATACGCACCGATCGCGTTACTACTACTGAAAGCGAGAACAACGGAGTAAAACGCGAAAGAAATCGGGAAGAAATGTCTCGGCCTCGGATATGCTTGCTCGAGATAAACGACCTCAGATCCCGACCGGTTTGGAAAGTAGCTCGCTAGCTCGAGGTAAACTGCGAAACCAGCAATCGATAGGAAAATACCAATCACCCAATAGATGAGTGCGAGGCCAACTGAGCCTGTTCTCCCCAGAATCGTGCCCGCTGTGTAAATGTAAGCCTTTATTCAGTACAGCTTATTCGCGGAAGAGTCGGCCGGTAATATCAAAATACACGCACGAGTAGAAAAGATTCCAGTCCCAATCATTTGATTTACATTTAAAAAAATGACAGTCACCCAGCCGACGTCATACCCAAGAGGCGAGTTTGACTCAACGGGCGCACCAGTCGCTTCTTGCCTACGTGGATAGAAACATGTTAATCAAGATCTTCAAGTCGCACATCATGGAACTTATTAGATCGTACGAAACAAGGAGAATAAGGAATCAATCACGGAAGGTTTTATTACACACCAAGTCACCCCTGAGTCATTATGTGCCTTGGCTACAGTGTAGGTTAGGTCGCCGTCATGGATCACTTCCAAATCGCTGGAGCTGTCCGGATCTGCAGATGCAGTGGCCGTAGGCCGCCCCCAAAATTTGGGAAAGCCCATTTCGAATAAGTCGTTTCACTCAAGAACGCGTTCAAAATTGGGTCGAAATATACTCGTGTGATAACAGGTCAAGAAGGAAGCTTGCGATGGTGTAGGGATGTCAGCATCTTATACGAGAAGATCATTACGTTCTAGGAAGGACAGAGAGGAGGGGGGGAAAGGTTGATAGACGTCCGATAAGCTCTGGCGAGATTGTGCTATCGCGTGCTTGAGATAACTTGCCAAGGCCCAGTGAAAAGAGCTTCCGAATGTGATGTTGTATTCCCTAACTTGCATAGGGCCAAGGAGCACGCGATAGACACCAATCTTTCGTTACAACAGAACCATGTGGCGAGCGAAGCAGCCACGAAGAAAAAGAAGACTCTTGCCATCGGCATGGATAGTCGGGCAAATCAATCTCCTGAGGCTGGAATCACAATTGAATCCGAAACCCGCAAAGATAGAGTGTCTAGGTGATCATGTGGTCTTATAATACACCGTCATCAAATGATAAGAATACCCCAGGATATAAATGGTGGAGTGCATGACCAGCGTGTAACCCAACCCTTAACTGCGATATTTATGATTGGTAATAGCTTTCCTTCTAATGTTTAATTTTCACGTTCTTATTGTATATCTCTACTACATTACTTTAATAACATATATTGTGTTACTCGATCTAACGGCCAAAACAAGTTATAATGGCTGCTTGTTATTATATATGTAAGTTAAAACTGTCACGGAACACCACGGAATAAACCCCGAAGACCAGGGGTATTGGGCACGGGCCCTTGGCTCGTACGTATATATACTGACAGCGTAATCTCTACTATGTAGATAGGGGCTTTTCTCCTTGTGCAATAACAATAGTTAATACTGGAACTATCGGCATTGAGAACTGTGACAAAAACTATGTTATAGCTAAATAAACATTTTCGTACTAACTACTTACATTTACTTCAATTAGAATCTAAGAGTTTGATATAAATTAGCTAATAGTCGAAACTCTAGTTGCATGGGCACTGTATGATTGATCAAATAAATTAACCAAATGACGTTGCCTCACACGGCGAAATATGGTATCTTCATCCTTGCTAACATTTGGCATTTATTCGTGGTAAAAGGACGGTGGTACCACCAGTTTATAGACCTTTTATAGCATTGCAAAGGAAAAGACAAAGAATGAAAGTTTATTAAGCCAAAAGACATCTATCACCAAGATGAAAGCAATGGCTGACACACTTGTGACTCTTATGCCTTATAAGCTAAGCTATTATTGATAAATAATAGACAGGGGGTTTCCAAAATATTCGGCATTTTTTCGTACAGCAAACGGGTTCTACCGACTCGACTGTAACCATTCAAGGAGCGAGACCAAGGGCGCTGTTGACATTTCGAAACGTCTGGGATTACTTCTAACGGTTAACAAGTTCCTCCTAAGTATCAATATCCTTTCATATAGGTGTCAATGTCTTCACGATAAAGGACTCTCTGGGTCTAACGAAAGGGTTGATGAAGACTGCTATGGTTGTTTTTGTCATTGCCGTGGGATGGTCTCAAGATACCCACGTTGACTAGCTCTAGCCCTATACATCACAGTGTTGTAGGTGGGGCGTTGAATCAACTCATCACGGTACGTATATAATAGCTGCAAACAAGTCAAGTGCCGACTTGATTACTCCACTTTTGGTAGTGTCGTGGTGTAGTGCTACAATTCTAGTTCAGTGACAGGAATCTAGCCAACGGAAAAATGCCAAGTGGCCCTCACGGGTAAAGAATTTCATAATGTAATAAGTGCTTGAGATCAAGGGCCTGGAAGGATTATTCAAATTGTAATAATCTTCTAAGGCTTTAAAGAGGCCATGAAAGTCTAGTCTTCCCTTTTAGCCAGGCAGCGATCTAAGGTTTATAAATGTGAAAGCCTCGCTTTCGCTCCATTGCTCTCTCTCGCTCTCGTATGTTCAGTCTCATTCGATCAGGCATATATGGGAGCAAGTCCAGTCGCTCATATAATATATACATATATTGAAGTCCTGGGCCGAAGTGTCCCGGGTGTAGTCCCAGTCCCTTAGGTCCGTGTGACAGGTAGAATAGACTTCTTACAATATAAGGAGCACTCTATCTGTTCAACATACTGTGCTTCTTTGTTCTACCAAAGTGGTTACAACACAACTCTCGACCGTTTGTCATTCAATGATATTGAAGAGGGTTAATAATTGCCGTGTACATCAAAATCAAACAATTGAACTAGTATTTACTAGCATAGTCTTTTATAATCTTCATAACGCTAATACTACCATTCTAATTCCTACATGTTTTTTATCCCAAGTCAAGATAGCCCTTGAAGCTACCTTGTGATGTGGCACCGCTTTCTATAGAGCGATGGAGACACCTGATGTATTATGAGTGAACCCTGCCCGTCATAGAATCGTGGCCAACAACCACTATTCATTATATTTATGTTTATCGTAGCTTAGTTTCCGCAACCACAATTTATGCCTTTAAGTTCAGAGGGCATCCCAACAAGGCAATTAACTCAAGTATCTCTTTAGTGTTACGAACTTTTTAAAGTATTCAAAATTTAAGAATCTAGTTACTGCTGGTTGAAGGTCTACGGCATGCATATGAAGTGTGTCATCAATAACTTATTATCTTCCTTGTGTGCCGCGGTTCATTTCATTAATGGACTTTATATCACCTGCGAGCACGTTTGCTAACGTATCACCACACCGTGAGACAGAACCATGTGCCCGAGAAATAGATATAGATCGAACTCACTCTGACTCCCACAGTCACCCGATTTTGAGTTGTTAGTCTTCCCTAGATTTGGTGCCAGACTGCTTATTATTCTTAGCGAAGGGTCTATAAAAGCTAAGTAAGTACTTAGCTGTCATGGAACAGGACTGCAGCACTAACCATAACACTACTAAAAGATAGAACGTTGTCAAACCGGGCACTTGACCTTCTGCACCTATTATATACGTACGTACCGTGACACTTATACATGAAACCGTAATATTAGCTTAGTAACTTGAATACCGACCTACGGGTCTTTAAGTAATTTTCAATAGTAGTTTAATTGTGCCATGGGGGCTATCGATAAAAAAAGGTTCCTTGCATTTGTGTTGTTACTGTGACCCCAAGTTGTGTCGCGAGAATCTGGCTCTCATCTCGCGCTCTTCATCCTTCAACACATACTTTGCCTTATGCTCACACAAGCCCTACTCACCGGGTCTAAGCATGACACTAAACTTAAGGTTGTAGGGTGTTGTCTTGAGCTTCCATTGGTGGTAGCATGGCCTTCCCTGTCAACGCCGAACTTGGCGGAAGAGATTTTTTCGCCCTGAGTTTCAATGGAATCGAACCAAGCTTATACGAGAGGCTCACCTGATCCTGTTGATCTGCTTGGCAAGCGGCGCTAACATGAACAATTACCTAGCGCTCTTCGCCAAGATTCCAATCAAGTGGGGGTTCGTATAATAAATGAACATCTGTACTCCGTACAGTAGTTACTTCCAACTGCTTAACGACAACTACTCATGCGCCTAACCAAAAATTCAGTTTGAAGGATTCATCGAAGTTGACGAATCACGGGAGGGCCAGATCTTTAGATAATGATACGAGTGCGAGTAGAAAAAAAGAGTGAATAAGACCTTGTTGCTGCTACCGAGGATGTGTCACTCCCGCGTGGATGCCGGCACAACAGTCATGTTCATCATATTGGGCGCACCCATAGATCTTAAGTCTTCATGCAACAGGCATATCCTTTACCTTCATGACCCAGTGCATATCGGCTGAGAGTGATATGGCAGGTAGTCTATATATGCTTCTACTGAATATACTGTACGGGAAGAGGGCCGACTCCTACTACAGAGCAGTGGACCTTTGAGGGATTTGCTATCTTTGAGACAAAATTTACCTAGGAGCTTAATGAGACTTGAAAGGGAAGCATTGCGATATAGCACAGGGTGCGTGAAGAGAGCTTACTTAGGCGGCGCATCTTCGAATCCTATGATTATTCTGTTGCCACGTTTTCAAAGAGGGTGATGATGACGGCGTGTGGCATTATTTGTCATCGATCAAATCCTCCTGATGGCACAGTTGGTAGCGCGTTGGACTGTAATTGAAAGTTGTTTAGAGATCCACAGGTCGGGTGTTCGAGTCACCCTCAGGAGAATTTATCTATTTTTTTGCGCTCTTTACATGCAATCTTCTCAATTGGTTCTTTGTGTATATGGGTTGATTACCACGTAGCTGGATAGATATGTATCGACAGTATGGAGATGGTGTTGGACTGAGTAAGGTAAGCTATTGTTTTTAACTTTATGTTATTTCACCAACATAGGTCAATGGCGGTTCCAATCTGTCGTTTTATTGTTGTTATCGCAGTAATTGCTTGGCTTATTGCTAGCAGACCTCTGGCTAGATTTAGTTGCGTAGAAAGACTGTTTTACCATACCGTTGCAAGCAAGCCAAGGTCTACTAAATCCTTAGACCATGCAAGACTGTGCCGCATGAGTAATCATGAAGCCACATCATATCACCATGTTTGCAAAGCTGTTCCAGAAAGAGGGATATCGAAAAGCTGCCAATGCGAATTGACGTATCCCAGTAAATCCCGACTTACATCTACCGTACTGTATTGGATGTTGCGCCGTGCCGCAATTTCGGATTTAGTTAGAAAGGAATGCCCGATCGACGGAGAGATGAGATTATTGACCTGCTTATCGTTGACCTTCTAGGAGGGATGTGGTCTATATACGTTGCGACGTAATCTTGAGGCGTTTTCCAGTATTGTACATACTCAATGATCTGACTGGGCGTCCGTTTTATCCAATTACATATCCGATGGAATCTACATTATATGGAGCAAATCTCAACCATTTGTCGGTGAGTATCTGACCGGGACTCGATTTTAGACCAGGGGACTGCGTTAGATCTCGCTGTTGTAACTGAATCTGACAACCGATTTGGATTCCGATCATCCCTAGCCTTAAATGTAAATCCCGATGCCTGGCGGTTTTGCATGGATCATTCCCGATGACGAATGGCACTGAAGGGATTCTCTGTTACGTACAGGGCTCGATCCTTGGCAAACACTATCTAGTATTTGTACACTGCGTTGTGGTTATGTATAGAATGTTGGTGATTTAACACAGTCTGTACAAAGCAGAAAAGAGTTAAGGAAGCTTAAGATTGTCATACCACATCTAATTTAATGTTGCAAGTGCAAAGGAAGACGGGTGAATCCGCTTGATAACCTAATCGAGCTAGTAACAACTTAGCAAAGGGCGAAGGCTATTAGCTAAAGCTGCATACATCGTGTAGACTCTGGGTACAGTAGTTGCATTTTCCTTCAAGGCACGACCTACCGGCAGTGCCGCCCTGATATCTGGCTAGTTTTTGTACCTATCTTGATTGCTTATTGGTTTGACCCTAGCATTGAGATGGCGCCGGTCCGAGCAAGTAGGTATTACGTAGCTACTTATTTGAGCCCTGCTAGTTGCATTTATGTTACTACTACGTACTTATACGACGTATCGGATCTTGGGCCACATCGGCTATGGGGCAGGTCGAACACCCGAACATAAGTTTCTGATATCTAGCTACGAAACTCACTCTTTCTAGTAAATAACCCTATACTTCTACCCGATTGATCTAAGTTTTACTGTTTTGTATTAGGTTTGCGGCTAACCCCAAAATCGGTCTAATGCGTACGGTCGTGCTTGTATGTATAGTATAAGATACTGAAGCACTATACTATGGCGATGTCGAAAAAGTTAAGACAGCTATTATATACGTAGGCCTTTACATTATCATTACTAACAATCTTTTAGACCTGTAGGTTGTTTAAAATATATTCAATTGTATTAAACAACCGAGCTGGACTGTCGTTTTTCAATTGTATACAGTACGTGGGGTGTCTTCCGGAAAGGGCTAATCCGACCTAGCTGTGGGGGAATTGCCCGCGGGACATCACTTCATGCTCTAGCCAGCTGACTCAACAAATGGTGCTATAAAGAGCACATGCTTTTTGCTCGATATTATATTGTACTTCCTTTCTTTTCATTGGAGGTGTTCATGGCCTGCTAGATCCATGAATTTAGTAAGTAACAGCAAAATAATGATATATCGATGTTGTAGAGAAGGAAAGAAGAGCGACCTACAAATTTGAAACGCTTTCTTGGAAACCAAGTTGCATGTTTAGTGTATATGATATTCGGCAAACACTCTTGGATCAACTGTTATTTAGCATTAACTAGCGCTCACTTAATTCCACTGCTGCGTGAATGTGGCACAGCCGAGTCTCTTCCAGTCAGCATCAATGTACGCTATTACAGGTAAGCGGACTGTGTCCAGATTTCGCAGTGATCAGAAGTTCCCGTGGAGAAGTTTTCAAATATATGAGAGACTCACTGAAGGCTATTTATAATACAACTATTGCCCCCGTAGTCTACTATTCTACTAAGTTGGGCATCTTTCGTCTCTGTCATATCAGCAGATTTGAAGATACAACCATGAAGCCAGCAATATTGTTTACTCTGCTCTCGAGTGCGGCGGTTATAGCATCTCCAGTACCCACGAGTGTTACCAGTGACGAATTCACCCTACCGACCGTTAATTATAAATATAAGGTTAGAGCTGCCACCACCGAAGCGAAACGAAAAGGCTGGCTATATGAAGAATACCCAATTGGTGGTGCCTTCTATCCAACTGGGACACTTGCGAACAAAACAATATCCGAACAACAGGCACAGTGGTTTCCTGTAGTAGTAGAGCACGCGAAGTTAATTGCTCAAGAATCGGTGTCTGCTTTGGCTGGCATTATTGCAGTAAGCAGACCCAATCTGGTAACCAATACTGCTAATCAAAAACATAGAAAGGCAACTTCACTACGTTAGACGATTATGCGAATACCTATGAGAACCAATGGAACATGTCCCTTCCTCGGGGGCCAATGCTAGGCATGCTCACCAACTACACCGACGACCGCTTATTTTCAATGATGAGACTGGTGAGAGAAAACCGATCCTTGTTATTTTCTTATCCTGAGACCCTCGGTAATTCTCAGACCACTGCGTTTCATACTTACATCTCTAACTTGTATGTTTTGGTTAGTCCGGAACGCCATACAAGATACAGCGTGTCCAACTTCATGAAGCTTTGCTTTTCCCAGTCGACAATGCCGCTTCGATTACTGGTGGACTTTCTCTTGGAGACCTACGAGCTCAAGGCCGGCTTTTTTCTACGGACTTTGGCCATCTGAGGGTATGTGTAAAAACATCTCCCTTAATCTCATTTCGTTTTCATAGACCTCATCCAAAACTGACCCTTTGCAGTAAGTTCGTGAGACATTAGATCTGCGACCGAGGGCCCCGTCGGCAGTAATCCAGAGAGCAGACCCCTCGTTTCCTAAACGACACATAAATAACATCGGGAGTAGTACTCTGTAGTTTCTCATGCCATGCTTCTACATGTATCAAGAGCAAGAGATGCCCGGAGTGAATTTTTCTTACCCCGCTGCTCTTGGGAGCTGCTAAAACACTCCTTGTTGCTTACCGCAAATGGTCGTTACTGATTCCAAACCCCAAAACAGGGATCTCCCTTCGAGTGGAAAGTATGGTGCTGGATGCCAAGCATACTTTTATATAGACCGGTTGGGTGACTTTCTCCCTCTAGCCGTCAAGCCTATCGTGAAGGGTAGGGAGAAGTCGGCTCTTGTTTACACGCCCAAAGACGAACCGGCAGATTGGTTACTTGCCAAGATGCTATTGAATCAAAATGATGGCTACCACTCCACCTGGGCGCACGTCGGGCAGTCGCACTCAGCTGCGGAAGCTCCTTTTCTCGCTGCGATTCGGAGTCTCAGTAATGACCATCCGGTCATGGGTATTCTTAACCGGAGTATGTCTAGTTTTCTGTTTCACTGTCATATGTTCGCTCCGCTGACAACTACTGGACAGTTGAGAAAACGCCCTGGGGTGTCCGTCCCAATCTAGCGAATGGTCTCAAAACAGGAGAGGCATTCACTGGGCCTCAATATTATCCATGGTCTCCGGATGCCGCCGTAGACTACGTAAACAAGTTATACTTATCTGGAGAGTCAGCTGATTTTGAAAGGAATTATTACCGTTCGGAGTTTAAGGCACGCGGCTTGGTTAACAGCTCATTTGGGCCGAAGCTAAAATCGTTCCCGTTCTACGAAGACACGAGCGTTATCACCGAAGCGATTCGAGAGTTCATGGAGGCTTTTGTCAACTCGTATTATCCTAATGATAAGGCGGTAGCTCAAGATATAGAGCTCCAGGCCTGGTACCTCGAGACTATAGCTGCACGGGTCTATGACTTTCCTCGTATCAACACTAGGCAAGCTATTGCCGATGTCCTCACACATCAGGCCTACCTCAGTGTGATTGTGAGCAACGTCATGAGCACGAACGGCATCCACCTAAATTCGATGTCCCTGCCATTCGCCCCGGCGGGGTTCCTACAACCAATCCCGTCAGAAAAGGGGCTTACAGAGAAAGACCTCAGTACGAATACGTACAACCCTATCTCCTCTTTTCCAGAACGCTTGTTCCCACATGCTCCTGCGTGCTTCTAGAAATCTCCAGAATAAGTCAATTCTCCACCATAAGCTGTAGCTCCTAACACCCGAATTATTATAGTGTCATTCATGCCGACGCCCGAAGGCGCCGTCTGGCAAGTTTCAACATACGTCGTCGGCCATCGTCCTATGTGGCGAGATACCAACGAAACGCTTTCTCATATATTTGACGATGAGACGTTGCTGGCGAGGACGAACAACGCGACACGAACCGCTGCTGCCAAGTTCAAAGCCACCATGATGGATTTCAGCACCGAAGTTCGCGCCCGTAAATTTGATGAAAACGGCCTCAACCGAGGTATGCCATTTGGTAAGGAATTCTCACAACCATTTCCTTCTTGTTTTGGCAACTTTCAGAGGACAATATTTCCTTTTTGGGCCAAGATAGCGTCTAATAGAAGCTTTTGAAACCCTCACAAAATACGCTCCAAATGGCGATAACTGACCCTGAGAGTTGCAGTATGGGATGCCCTGGATCCCAACTATGCGCCTTATTGGAGCGTGATCTAGAGTAGCTGAGGAGCTGTACGAAGGAATCCAGCAAAAAGAATAGGGGTAAAGATGTGGTGCTGTTATCGCTCCATGCGTCGGAGTCGTTGACTATCTCCTGTACGAATCTCACGAAGGGCTAAAGGGCTGTTGTGATACCTATAATATTATTTAGGGGTCAAAAGCTATAGTACGTAAAAGCCACGTCTATGCAACATGACACGGTTTTATGCCTCTAGGAGTAACGAGTTCGTGCCTAATGTTGATGTCTTCATCTGTGCCAGGAGGTGTTAGCTAACGTGTTTTCCCAAAGCTTCCTTGTTAAACATCTTTACCACAGAGCAGAGAAAGGAAATTCATCACGAGGCAGTATAGGTGAATACAGAAAGAAATCCATAGTGTAAGTTAGTAATCACTGAGAACCTTGGACTCAATAGGGGGCTTCGGGTCGCCCATCCCATGCCGGACGGGAATATTAGCGCGCTGAAGGATAGCTGACGCATAGCAACCTGACACTTCCAAAAGGCACAAAGACGTACCTAATATGACTTAAAGGGAAAGGGCATTTCCAGAGATGTTCGTTTAACTACCAGGCTGTTGGTCTTTAAGCCATCTAAGTGAATCATGTCTTTCCTCTAACACTGCACTAAGCCTGCGCCGAAGAGTCCGCTTTCCTTCGTGGATCCTCACTGCAGCGGAGGGGGAACAATAACCTGTAATGTACTCTCTGGCACTACGATGGCGGTCGCTAGTCAGCGTACTGACCATCGGGTTATTGGCCTGGGCTTATAGCCGGTGCTCAGTCGGTGTGCCCTCATAATATTCCTTCGAGGGAGGCTTCGTGGGCTTCGTTGGCCAATAGTGGAGCCGTATTGTTATAACTTCCCAAGTTAGGGGATAAGTAGGTCCGAGGCAACGGAAGCAGACGAGGGGCAGCCGACATGTGAATTAGAGATGTAGACAAATCTCAATATGATAGTCTAGGTGCACATGAAAATGACTAGCAGCTTGTTCTGGCTTTAATGAGTAGTTTACACTGGAAACGGCGACTAGGTCCTGACTCCAACGCAGCTCTCTGTGGTGTTGACTATTCGAGCGGTCTTGATTATCATGGGCCCAGTACGACACTTATAAAATTAATATTTAGTAACTCAAGATCGTTAGCAAAGATGGCTTCCTGACTGTCTGAGAAGATGCAGCTTACGCTCTATGCATAACTTCTGACTCCTGATCTGGATGCCTTTGCCTTAGACAATCCTGCAAGTATTGCTAGCTGAATTACACGAACTTTCGGGCGGCGACGGACGTAACTCAGCGCAAGAGGTTACTACAGCAGGAGGCAGCAGAGTTTCAAGTCAGTGCAGGAAGAAATGGGTATACCTTAGAGTAGCTCTTGACCGTCTTTTGACAACTACAGGAAATTATTGCAAAGTGGCGTAGAACTTTCAGGAAGAGTATTAGATATCAAATGAAGAGTGGCAAAACAGAGTCCTCTCGTTAGGGACTATGCGCCCACAGACGTCATGCTTCCTTCGATATCAGATACCAAACCTCCAGCGACCTCGCGTAATCTCTAGTCTCAAGATAGAAGTGGAGACTGGGACTCCCTAGGCGAATGTAGATTGTGTTGACAGCGAGAATACGATTACGACCTATCTGAGATCCCCAGTTACCCTTCTGTGGATTGTCTTTGTCTACCTAGGATGACTAGTTAGTTACACTTCATCTCTAGAGTACCGTCCGGGTGCCTCACCTAGGTGTGTGCTGGTGCTTTCGCCTGGCGCGCTGAGGCAGCCAGCTTCAGGTGGCAGAAATAGGTGATGCACGGTAGTCTAGAGTAGAAGCTTGGTCGAGCTGCGGGCGCAACGTGGCAACGTGAAGCATGAGAGTTGTGGTACTGGCTGTGGCATATGTGGGACGTGAAAGTGAAACGGGGGACGATCCATTACCTAATCAATCACCGATGACAATAGGTTCATTTGTTCTAATTATAATATTCCGTAAGGGTTTGTGGTTGGTACGTCTTTTGCCGAACTCCCGAACAATACTCGTCTTGTGTGTACACTACAGCGATGGGCAGCAAGGGGTAATCTGTCTGTGACGACTGTCTCTGTGGATGACTGATTCTATCAATAGGATGATTGCCCACTGAATCACGATGGACGCCATAGAACTCATGTTTGTTCTCGAAAAAGCAACCGAAGGACAAATGTGTGGAGAAATACAAAATACGCTAGGTACTCAACTATGGCATCCACATGCCTGCATTGTCACGATGATAGGGTAAGTGATAGGGTAAATGTCATAGAGTTGACAAGTACCAGGCGGCGGAATAACTTCCGTCGCGGAGCCAAGACGGTGCCACCCGACCCTCTAGTGTTACCCTGATCCAGGAACCTTGGAAGTCTCTCCTAGCCTAGTCCCTGGTCTGTCCTAGGCACTTTGTGCCGGGGGTCTGCAGGCCTGAGGTGTAGAGTACTTGATACCGGTAGGATACTACCCTACAGTAACCAGTAACCGCTAACGCACAATGACGCTAAATAGATCTAGTCCTTGAGAAGGGCCTACATCTGTAGGTGCAGCATCGTACAGCAGGTACAGTAGTGTAGGCAGATTTCCTTTCTACTTACAGTATCTCGGGGATTGAATTCCAAATCTTCCCGCAGGACAACCATTCACATTTACTCGAGTAAAATTTCCATATCGGGACAGATAATGTCTTTGTTGGGATGGGGGCGCGGTCTACCACGTGAAGTACCATGCATCCGAGGAAAGAGGGAGACTGATCTCATTGCTTATTGCCCCATGCATTATAGCGTAGGTAGACGTATATAGCTTTGGGTAGGTACTGTGTGTATATACAACAAAAAGTAAGAAATGCCTATAGCCTCTTGTTCGAGATCTAGACCAGCCAAATCGTAAACATTATGTACTCCCGCCGGCATACATAGTACGTACAGGTGGCAGGTGGTGGTGTGTACCACTGTACGGTACATGCATCGCGCTATCAAATACTGGGTAGGTGAACGGCTCTTGGCCATGTAGAAGTTCCTCCGATCTTATTTATGTACATATGTACATACTCGACAGGCTGCATCCTAGTGCAGACTGGGGTCCAGCACGACGTCTGCCACGCGCTTCATCGTCTTCAGCTTGCAACGGTGACATCCTCCTCCCCATGCAATGCAACACAAGGCACGAGGTTTTATATTAACGATATTAGCTGTCAATAGTCACTTATCGAACGCTCAGAAGACGATTATTTTTTCTCTCCTGCATCTGTGTGCAGTAGGATTCGAGACAGGCCACATGACCCGGTCGGGTAGCCCTGAACTGCAACCTGCAGACAGTCTGTGTGTGTATTTGGAGAAGCCTGCAGGTGAGGGCAACTCGACTTCTTTTAACCTGCCTGTCCCCTACCTACAGCCACCAGACGTCTAGACAGACAAGGCCTCTTGGCGTGAGGCTGAACTGCGGCCCGCGTGTGCACTAACTAGTGTGCTCTGTAGTGCGGTACTATTATGTACGTATATACTTAGGCCTCGGTTCATGGCTCCGAAGTCGATTGCCTGTAGATTCTTGTCCGTTGTGGCGTACTCTGAATAAGTTTAGCTACCGTAATCTACACATGCATACCATTATCGATCGATGCAGGTGGCAGTCCAGTACCGCAGTCCCCCATCTCTAGGCTAGCCCACCTGCCAGATCCGTTGAGATATGGTGTGTAAGCCAAGGGGGGGATTTTGGAAGTCCACCGTTGGGCTGAAAACCTAAACCGGAAGGGATTTTTCCCTCCGCACATTGCCTACCTGCACGCGTAGTGTACTGTAGATAGAAAGACAACATGCTGGGTAACCTGCTGGGTAGGTGCCGGTCCAAGATCGTCAGGCCCTGTACATCAACTTCCGTATCAAATCTAGGTACTTGAGAACAAGAGTCCTCTCAGCGAGAGTGTTCCGCTCTCCTGAGAAGGCAACCTATAGCTAACTGTTGCTGGACCCGTTGATCCTGTTGATTCCGTTGATCCCTGGCATGAGCTAAATCGGACGACGACATTGGAAGGGACTAAAGATCCCGGTTCGCATCATACCATGCGTTGCCGTGACCAAAAAACAGCCTGCAAGAGGGTAGGCAGGGGGGCGGGCTTGTCAGGTTAGGTAGTGCCCCTCCACCCGCAGATTGTGGCTGAAAGTACGGCAAGAAGTAACTTGGCGTCTTATTACATGCAGTGATGACCCTCCACGGTCTATGCTATGATTTCAAAATAATTTCGTCAGATAGAGAGTGAGTACATCTGCCGACGTTGACCCTTTGTGTTTTAGACAGATGCAGGATGGTGCCACTATAGTTATGAAGGTGTGCTGCTCTTCGGTTTCTCCTTATTCAACCCTCGTCAATATTGGACTACTTATACTCGGCTCCGGCTTGACAACGGCGATACATAATCCGATTGAAACTGGGTTGACTTCACACTTCAATCTTCTCACAATGACTGGGCGACAGGCGACGAGGACACGACAAAAGTACAAGGACAGCTGTACGCATTGCGCGGGAGCCAAGGTCAGGTGCACCAAAGAAAAACCACGTTGTACACGATGCAATGAAAGAGGACTGGAATGCTCGTACGGCCTCTCGTATCGCTATGGACGTCTCCCGGCCCGTGCTAAGCTGAGCACCGGCGGCTTCATCGACCAGGCGGCCACAACCGCTCCGCCTACACCCAGAGAGCTCCTCCCAAACGGCTCCAGGACGCCTTCTCCGGCTTCAGAGCCAACCACAATGCCCATGTCTTGGCTTAGCGAGTCGAATATGAACATGTTGAATGCCAGCACAGTCATCAACGGGTTCAGCAACTTGAACTACGACGCCCACACATCTGGCCACTTTATGGGACATAGCTATAATACAACTACTGTACCATTAGCCCCTATTACTCCGGCCCAGGCATTTCAGGCTCTTACGCCAACTTCAGACCCCGTACCCTCCACAGCAGCCACATTCAATACCATCAACTATATCCCATGCTTAGACACATTAAACCAGCCCGCCACCCGGCGACAGCATTCGAGGAGTGTTTCGAGTGCGTCAAGCATGCCGTCTGGATACGAGTATAATACTACCGCATTTCCGAATACTTCCACTCTAACTTTTGGCACGCCGCCGGAAACTCCAAGGGCACGGCCTCTTCAAAGTTATTCGGCTAATATGCAGCACGACTGTCTTTCTCAAGCGGCGGCTACATTAATCTCACTACGCCATGAGCCAATAATGCCGCAATCGAGAAACCAAGATATGATGGAATACATCATCCAGATGATTGACTGCGACTGTTTCGCTCAAGACAGTCATGTGCGGATATTCATGGTGCTTATCGGGTTTGAAGTTATGGGGAGATACTCGAAAGCAACTCGAGACGATACGACAATAACAAGCACCGAAGGCATCCTCGAGGACTTGCAAGTCGTTTTGAAGCTCATTGAGCGATTGCTGAGACGCCTTAGGGAGACCGGAACCGGGAATTATACCCAAGGTCTAGCGCCAGGCTCTCCGTCGAGTCAAGTTCGGGGCAACACTATCTCTTTTGCGGTCTTCGGCCAGCTCGAAGCCGACCTACGCAAACATTTGCGGGGCATTTCTCATAACACAATGAACGTTTTTCGACGAGTTTGAGCTACAGTTCTAGGATAGCATTGGCGTTAGGGATATGTAAATCAGTCTTGCTTTCATGTATAACACTTTCATGTAGTTGCGCGGCTGTTTGTTCTCGAAGTCATGTGTTTGACATTGGAAAGCTGACGAGGTCAGTGGCAAGGGAGCTATTGGAGCAGATCATAGACTAATTCAAACGATCCAACCATAATAACTTCCCAGAGTATCATTTCATGAATGTGTGAACAAGTCCTTCCAAATCAGTATTTCTTTGTTTCCGAGCGTGGCTCACGCTACTATTTGATCTACCGTTAGGTACTGTACCACTACTACAACCACTGGTACCCTAGACACGTGTCTTACATGCCGGATCCAGACCCCTTGTCGAGGCAAAAACAGCTTATGAACGTCTTACATATTCTAGTGGCGTACCCCATCTTACCGCCTTCCCCATGCCTCTACATGTACAGTACGCCCCTGCACTAGTAGAAACCTGCTTTTGACAAGTCTCGAAATTGGGCTCACCGAGCGCTAGATATGTACGTCAATCCTGCGAGCCGTCCCGTCTAATCAAACCCCTCGACTATAAGCTCACTCTTCTCGAAAACGTTTGAAAACACTACCGACCCAGGGTCACGGAGGTTATTGATCCTGCGCCACTACGAGATGATAAGCAATGGACTGGGCTCCGGCAGTAGATAGTTGCGCGCCTCGATGTTACGTGTGAGCAGATCAATTTAATCAATACTACACACTGCAGCCAGATATGAGGTTAATGTCTATGAATAGAAAAGACATGATGATACCGTTGCATTACGTCTCGCGGTATTCTCCGCACTCTCAGCTTTGCTTCGTATTGTAGACTTTACGTGCCCGGGCAGTAATATTGCGAAGCATAGAACGTCACGAGACAAGTTTACTATAAACAAGCAGAAACAAAGAATATCATTGCCTGTCTTGAATGACCGACGGTCAATCAAGATGCACATTTGGCTTTGGAATTCACCCCGGTCAAGACGTTGAGAACGGACAGGACCACAAGGCCTTATGCACGAACGAAAACGTCATCGGCAACGCATCATAATCCCCATAACTTTCCTCCGTGTGAATGTGTTACGGGGAAGCTGGGGTACTTCTCGCCTTCAGCCGGCGCCTCACCGTCCAAGATAGCCCCCCACCCCCCAGCGACAGGCGAAAGCCGGAGGGCGCCTACGCGCTGGGGAAGTAAGGCGAACAAGAAGCGAGATGAGAACTCTATTCTCAGCTGTTTCAACGTTACGGTAGATAACCCGTAGGGAGGAACTACCAGTAGAAGCCGGAAGATCGATACAGATGCAGCGCAACGCGCCAGGTCTAATGCACAAGCTAGATCTGCAACGCAGACTGCTGTTTTGTTCCAATGCAGCAGCGTGCTTCACCTGATACAACCGTCGCGCCCTCCTTTACTTTGCGGTATGCCCCTTCGTATTCTCAGGTCGTCCTCCCTTGCTTTAATATGATTTCACTACCTTTTTACCACCTCCAACTCTTCGAATGTCCCCGCTGGAAACATCTTGGAGGCTGTGATATGTGCCAAGTTAACGATGATCTCATGCCCGCCTTGTTTGTCGCGAAATCTGCGAGGGGCCTTATTTATTTTCACGGAAACGTCTTGACTCTCCCCCGGCGGGCACACACCTATTATCCTGCAAGCTTATGACAGTTGTGATCTCAGGGGTACCTTGGGTAAAATCCGGTTTGGGTGCTGGGGCTTTTGAAACTGGTGGCACGTGAGGGGAATCTACTGACCGAGTTTGGGATATATGAACCTTGAAGGCTGAAGTTGACGATGCGGAAAGAATACCGCGGGTACAAACGTGAGTATCATGACGCATTCGAGGTTGAGATTTCAGGTAGATGAAGGGAGGGCCAGAACGAAGCTATGACACCACCAGAATGAGCTCAACATGCTACTAATTTTACCCAGCCATCCTCTTCAACACTATACTGGATCGTATCTAATCGAATTACTCAGGTGGGAGAGGTCCTATACTATGAAAATAGGACTAACTTCCGGGATTTTCCGAAAGCAAAGACTCGGTTACTCATGTGAATAATTCTCTGCTGGGTACGTTATCGCTTTCCAGCTCATAGTCACATAACGGTGGTTCAAACAAATAGCTCATCATAAACAATGATAAGCTTTTAGAGCCAAAGGGATAGGTTTACGAACAAACCCACGTTTAACTACAGCATTGGCCCATAAAGAGTAGATATGCACATATTGGCGTAGGCCCTTGAAGACGAAGGTTGGCTTTTCTTCCCCTTTTCGCGCTATTGAGGCTCATCAGTCTCTTGGGCCCCTTTTAGCTAAATAAGAAAGGATGTTTTATAACGTAGGGAGAGCAATGAGAACTACGCGGGAAAAAAGAAAAGCATTCAAATAGAATTATCATACCACCAGTAGAATGAACATCATATCAATTTCGTCGCTTCATTATCCATCCGTCCAATACTTATTGCAGATATATAGTTCAACAGAACTAAAAAGGGTACTGAATATTTCTCGGTGGACGGACTAAAGATATTAACGCAATACTAGTCATTTCCACCCAGCGCTTTTGACTTAGGAGTCTTCTATTACTCTTATAGCTCTCTGGATAAGAGATACCCGAAACAAAAACCTTTCGTTTACTGTATCCATTGTACTTGTTACCTTAATGTTCTCTCATAAACGACTAACTACAATGTAACCTGCGCATTGTTTGCCCTGTTTGTACTTTGACCAACGTACAGGCGCGGGCAGCCGCCACAATGATTGGCCCACACGGCATGTTATATTTGAACTCTTTAAAACAAACTGCTTAACCCGTCATCTTTATTACTGTCTATACAAAAAGGATTGAAGTGGTGTTACCAGCACAATAAGGAGACGAATAGGAATGACATGTAGCCACGCGCCGGTATAGGACACTAGGACACTAGGACACTAGAAACTTTGGAGGCACAGCTTACACTTACCACCTCCCTACCTTGCAATACGCAAATAGCTACGACAGTAGTGTCGGTTAACGTATCAGCTACTTATTTAAATTTTACTTTTAATCATTCAGCTATGTAGTGTTTCTATTCAGGGACATTTCCGTCATCTTTATTATCTTACTAGCATATTAACCAACCTCAACATGAATATATTAATCGAGACGAGGAAATGTATAGTACAAGAAATACATGTTCAAGTTCCCTGCGTTCTGCTCCAGTTGTATACTTACGTTAAATACGAAGGCATTACCATCATAGCGTGCTAGGACATGAGCAATCTACTTCTCTAACAAAAGCCCCGGAAAGCAGGCTGCGACCCCCCGGGTCGTTCGACCCAATCGCCAACCCTACGGTTCGTCAACGCGAAAAACCACTTACCACTAAATGAGGAGCGGTCATATGCCAAGAATTGGATATTGTGTAGGATCTAAATAAAATTAAAGGATCCAAGGAAGCCATTGTGTAAACATCAGCGTCCCGAGGAGGAGTCAGCCACAGAGATGTATGAACAATATCATTGCTGCTGTGCGAAGAGCCCCAAAGGCACCTTGTTGGTCAGCCATATCTATACACATGGTGTGTTCCTTGTCCCACGGGGGGCGCACCATGGCGTCCCATGCTATGCCTACACCGTTTCTAAAAACACACGAGCATCGAATATTCACGTTGACTATAGTAATTACGACGTATCAATCATCTGGGCTGCAGTACTCTTCCGGATGATGACTAACACCATCCTTGCACGGCACGAAGATCATGGCAATTAGGTACCTAATACTAGTATACACACTATCATGTCCGGCACCGCTCACGATGGGGATATGGTTCTCAGGACCTACTGCGCTGCCGGGGGCGTCTCGTACGCAGCGCACGCAGTCCTCGGAGAAACCCAGGTCGCCGATTAGCCCGTGCCGCTCGAGCTCCGAACTGATCGTGATAGACGGGTCGAATATGCCGGCTAGGCCCCACGCCTTCTCGAGAGGGATGTCTCCCGCCCACACCCCGGACGAGACCCATGGACTTGGGGAACCTCACGCCCTCCTCGCTGAAACACGGCGGAACAATTCGTTAGCAAAGAAGAACTGCTACAGAAGGGGGGGATAATGCTGACTTTGTCCAATTGATGGCTCTAACGTCGTGCTCGGTCTGGAAGCTATTCTCATGGAGGGTCCGCAGTACCTCTACGGCCGCTATGTCAGGGAACTAGTTGCCAACTACCCTATGGGGTAGAACTAGTGAATATTGTATATATAAGTGACTGAACCCCCTTGATTTAGGAGGTTCAGGAATCAATTGACTACACTATTGAGCCCTAACTACTACCCTGGTTGCAGACAGGTGACACGCTATAACCCCGAGGATACTATCATACCGGCCTCCCCTGGGCTGCGTGTCCAAGTGGCTTCCCGTGCCCGTTATAGGAGTTCTTTAGTTCAGCCCGCCAGCCCGCCTCGCGAACATGTTGCGTATCCGGCCTACTTTAAGCTCGCAGTCGATTTCTGGGTTTCGTCAGCGAACGATCGCTGCACGCGAGCATCGTCGTCCGAGAGCGCCAGTTGCGTCATGCCTCAATCATTAGAAGAGATGAGGAGGTATCGTCATACCCAGCTCTCTGCTCGGTTTTGATAGAACGACGCACGATTGCTGGCGAAGCACCGGAGATGGTTGAGCAGGTGGTTCGGAGCATACTTGAGAAGCTAAAGGACCCTGTTTCGTATTTCAGATTTGATATCCGAACTACGTTCAACCGCCATGCTTTCTCGGGTCCAACAGATGATGCTTTCGTCTTGACTACCGTAGACCCGGTATGCGGGAGTCTCGGGACAAAGCCAGTGTTACGTGGCGGGGTATTCTGGGTAGACTTTGCACTATTGTCTGCCGAGGGTATCTCAATCTTGATTTGGGGACCCCGGGGTGAAGGTTTGCATGCAAAGGGAGAATTTGTCTATGTGGATTCTGTGACGTGTGTTACAGACACTTTGTCAACTATTGCGACAAGGTATTGCAGTTAAATGGAAAGGCACAGCGACACCAGCACAAGGAGTGTCGGAGCTGGCGCATTTTCATGCAGTGTCTGTATGCGCGGATTTAAGAAGAACTCAGACCTGCGCCGTCACGTAGCTTCCATTCGTCGTATAGGGACTATTCGGTGGGTTTGCGCAAATCTTCTATTAACGACTGAACAGTCGAACTGCGTCTGGCGAGTTGGCCAGACCTAGCCCGAGTGTGTCTTTTGTGGCTACTCATCGCCCGCCGAGGAACATTTTCAGTCGCACAAAAGCGCTCTGTCGAAGATCGAACTTTTTTACGCAAAGACTACCTGTGGCAATACCTGTATAAGTTTCACGGCTGTCGAAAATGGGAGGGGTGGTCTATTCAGCTCGGACTACTACAGCAACCTCTAGGTAAAAAAGAAGTTAATGTTAAGATTATAGAACCAAGTTCTCATTAAGCTAAACTGGGGGCTCACGGGCCACTCCCTTACGAGCTACCCAGCTACCCGCTTTTTATATATATACCCTGCTTTTAACATTTTGCGTTTTTTATACCGCTTTTATTTTTTTACTTTTTTTTTTACTTTTATTTGAATTGTTTTTTTTTAAGCTTTTTTAAAATGTTGTATATTTTAAACAAAAAACGTATTAAAGCTGTTATATATAACGTAAAGCTTAAATTATTAGTGCGCGCAGTAGCTAAAAAGTAGAATATTTTATAAAAGCAAATAATAAAGCGTTTATAAAATGTTTTTATTAAAAAAAAGCTTAATTAAAACTTTTAAATATTTTTTTTATATTTAAAACGTTAATTAGCAATTTAAGCAATTAGTTAAACTAAATTAAGCTTTATATTTTTGTTAGTTAAATTTAAGCTAATAATTTAATATATAGTTATTATTTTTAAAAGCAAACATTAAATTAAAAGCGATTAATACGTTTGTTTTTTTGCTAAAAACTTAAAAATAAAAACTGTAAAATTTTAAATTATTAACTATTTAAAAATAAATAAAGCTATAGCTATAAATATTAATTTGTTTATAAACTGCTTAAAAGTTTTAAAAATTGCTAATATTTTATTTAAACGTTTTTATAATATAAACAAAATAAAAATAGCTAAAAGCGTTAAAAGTAACTATAAAATAGTTATTAAAATTAATAGCTATATAACTTTTAAAAAAAATATTAATTAAAGCAAATAAATTATTATATTAAAATATATTAGCATTAACGGAGTAGCTTTTTTGCTAGCTATAATTTTTAAAAAATTTAAAGTACAACATTAATAGTTTTTTAATAATAACTTTAGTTTTTAAAAAAATTAGCAGTTTATATTATTGTTTAAAAAGTAAATAAATAATAAAACAAATATAAACTAGTTTAAAAACATTTTTATTTTTTTTATTCGAGCTTGTTATAATAATAAATAAGTTATTTTAGTATATAATAGCTATAATTTATATATAAACAAAAAGTTTTTATAACGTTATATATAAAACAAAGTTTAACTAATGTTTTATAAACTATACTGCTTTTATATAATATAACTGTTAAATATAAAAGTTTTTAGTTTAATAAAAAAAAAGCTTAAATTGTTTTTTAAAAACTGCTTTAATACTATATTAAAAATAAAACTTTTAAAAAAAAATATTAAAAACGTATTATTTAATAAAACTTAAAGTTTTAAACGTATATAATATTAAAAAAGCTTAACAAACAGCTAAAATTTATCCGCAAAATTGTTTAAAGCTATTATTATTAAAATATATAATTTTTAAAAACGTAAATATAACTAAAAGCTAACCGGAAATACTTATTATATAAAAACAGCTTTTAATATTAAAAAATATAGTAAACAAGCTTTAAATAAATATAAAAACATTTTTAAATAGTTAAAATATATTAAATAATAGTTAAAAACTAATAGTTATATATTTTGCTTTTAATATATATTTATAAAAGCTATTTATTATAAAAGCTAATAAAACGTTAAACTTTTTAGCTAATAAAATTATATTTTTTAAAGCTAAAATTAGCTATTTAAAAGCTAAAGTAGTTAAACAAGTTAAAAAACAATAAAAAAAAGTAAAACTAACGTTAAAACAACAATTTATACAAATAAGCTAAATATAAAAAATAAAACGTAAACTAAAAAGTAGGGCTATATTTAAAAACGAAGCTAGCGATATAAAAATGCTTAGCAGTTTAAATCGGTCCGTAAACAGCTAGCCAAAAGACCTAACAGAAGCAAAGGACTATATTTTAGTAGAAAACACTAGAAACTAGCTATCGCAGTTGTATTTGTTGTTTTTTACGGCTTCAATAGATGGGGGGTGGTTTGGGTGGTTATGTGGCTCGCGAGGGAGTGGCCCGTGAGCCCCCAGTTTAGCTTACCGGAACAAACTTAGACGAGAAGAGGGGGACAGTGAGACTAATGAGATTCTTAATCGCTTCCCAAATTCAGATGCGCTCTGACGCAACGCTCATGTTTCGGGACTTTCTTATGCTTGAATATCTAAGAGAGATAGACCGGCATAGCGAGAGCACAAGTAATGCCGACGTCTGGGGCTCAGATTGACGTCTCTTTTTCCCTTCTTGCCATCACCATTTGAATTATCGGGGAAAGTTGTTTCTTCTTTAGAAGCTGACGCTCGGGCTATATTCTCTGGGGACCACATGGAATGACGAATACTGAACATTGAATATCTTTGACGGATGCTATACACCGTTATTTTTACCTTGCCGCAGTATCCAAAAACGGGCTGCGGTTCCTTTTCGCAATCCAACATTCAGCCTGCGTCCATAACTGCCTGTTAAGGTCCTACATGTATTCGGGCTGGTTCTTGACTATAGTGGCAACAGTGACGAAGACCACAGGAAGAATGTGGTGCTTTAAAGGTGCCTCTCGACACCACTACTACAAGGCGTCAGACCCCCTGAATAAATACGTTGCGTTTATTGCTACCATGCTAGTGTTGTTAAGTTGAGGTCGTGATTGTACTTCTATTCAGGGGAATGAACTTTTGGTGCCCAGGTACTATTCGCAACTATGTGGGCCCTGCTGCTTCAAGAAATGCTAGAATTAGGACTATGAATAAAGCAAGCCATTAAGGAATGAGCTACTAAGAATATCAAATAACTTGGTAGCCAAAGCAGACAAGCAGTAAAGGATGCTTAAGGTACGCCTTAAACAACCTGAAGCCTCATAATAAGCAATACAATAGTGACTTATCCCTCGGCAGTATAAATTTCCAAGTCCACTCTGTTAAGCAGGTATAATGGTGTTATAATACATAGATTAATGGAGTAAAGCTTGTAGGAAACATTCGTCGTAGCAAAAATGAGTTGTCTTTATAACAATGGGTCTACGCAGAAGGGTCTGCTTGATGACATTGTCTGGGAGTACAAGTATCTGTGCTCTACGTCGCTGTTCTGAACTTTTTGCTGACATAAAAACGTTGCACGTTATATCAAGTAGCGTTTCATAAGGCCGGATCGTGGTGCCGACCTCAATTATGGTAGAAGATCTTACTGCGGTTTACTAGGAGCTGCTAGGTCCTAAAACTTCCTGTCTACTATTAAATGCAGTCTTACTAAGAATACAGCAGCGATAGAATAGCCAATGCCCGGAACTCTCCTTTAGCATGTGAGCCTGCTCCATCGGAGAAACTTGTGGTACTACGTAACAAGAAATAGAGTCGTGAGTGGCGTGGCTACTAAATGTTTTCGGAAACTTGACTAACTAGCTAATATTAGATATTTAAGCTACATGCGGAAGCTAAATTGAAATTCCCGGCTTGAGCTGCTTGTGACATTGTGTTCTTGAGGTTTGTATGCATAGCGAGAAATTTATCTACCTGTATGTTCTTTATTCGAAAATTCGTCAGGAAGTAGGTTTAAATCATGTAGCCCCTAGCGAATTGGTGTCGAGTGATAGCAATGGCGCCGTCTACCTCAGTGATATCCAAAGGTTGATCAGTGTCACAATAGAAAAGCTTAGCATAGAATGCCTCCAATTACGCATCGTAGTAATATGCCAAAGAGACCCGTTTGAAAGTTACATTTTATTGGGATATATCTGTATGTCTTTACAATATGAAAAGACTCACAGTATGGTTTACAGAGAATAAAGAATACCGGAGGCAAAGGACGCTCTTTTAATCGAACAGGTTGTTATAGAACTGGCCATATATGAAGGATGGCGATAACGCCGAAGAAATCTGGCAGACGGTTTTGTTGATGGCACCATGGTATGGAGATAGGGTATATCATTGACTGCATAATTGACCATACAAGTGACCTTCCCAAATGCGGTGGACGGGATATGTGCTCGGACCTCCATGTCCAGACCGCTGGTCACCTCTAAAAGAATTTTTTTCCAATATTGGAAAACCCCTCAAAAACATCTACGGCCTGAGTTTGAGGTAGGCACGCAAGTATCTGCTCGTCTGGCTAGGTAGGTATTAATCTATCTATTGCGCTAACACAATACAGAGGTGCTTGAAACGAATTCTCATTGGAAAACAGAATTCCAAATCAGAAACTTTATCTGCACTACACACCTATATCATCATATGCTGCCATGTATATAGGTGCGCGCATATATGCCCGGACCGCAATAGGAAACTCACCTGCCTACAGTACGGATTGTATACTTCTAGGTTCCGTGAGAAACTAAGAGCTTATGCTGCATGCGCCTCGCTTGTTAAAGCAGGCCGTCTTATGCTGTGCCTCGTGCTTGAATGGTGTAAGCAACGCTGAGGTAAGAAAGACTGTTGGCAGGCTAAGCGTTGGCACTGCGCATAATAGCCACCGCCTCTTGCGTGAACTGTCGTAGGACTTTTTTTCCTTCCCCCCTTCCCTTCTCTCTAGTCATTTAGTGCCGGCTAAGTTCGCTAGCTGCCGTCTCGCTTTAATTTTACACGGTAGGGGGAAGCTGCAGCCTTATGAACTGGCTCGTCCAGGCAAATATCTGACTCCAAAATTCACTGTTTATTTAGTCTTACTTTATCCAAGGTGAGATTGGTAAAATTTACAACTGATGTCTAGACCTTTTGGGCCGGCGGGTGCCACAGTGATTGAATGCTTCAATGAATTTGATTTCTAACTTAAAAGTCTCATCAACTAAAAACTAACGTGACCGTGACCCCGACTCCAATACACTTGTCACACACGTTCAAGGTATTACCGCTCAGCTCAAGCTCAAATAAAAAAGACACTGTCAATATTGTTGCATTTCCGTCATTACATCGTAGAGGGTACACTAGGGTAGCAGTCCAACCCTATCACCGGACTAGACTCCTCGTCTAGAAGCTACCGATGGTCGCCTCTGGCTTAGCGGAGAGGACAGCGTTGAGGGAGTCGCGGACTTCGAACTCTTCCATGACAGCGCCGAAGCTATGACACGAGTTAGTTATAATGCAAAGCAAACATTTCGTATTGAGTGTATTGACTAACCCGTAGCAGCGGACCTTGCCCTTTAGATCATCAGTGATCTTCTCGAAATCTTTGCGAGTCAACTCTGTGAGACGTGGGTGTCCCAGAATCGTGCCCCAAGCCATGACGGGAGTGATCTCTCCGTCGAGATCCAGTCTCTTGCTCAGATCTAAGAGGGTAGTGAGATCTCCCTTGGACAGCTCCCAAGTCTTGAGTAACCGCTGCTCCGCATTCTTAGCCTTTGACTCAGCCCCATCGACTGTAGCGCCGTGGGCGTTGCCGAACGGGATTTCGCTGTTGAGCTCGGCGAACGGTTCCGGGGGGCACGAAGCCATCAGGGCGTGACCGCAGGGCTCGCCGGGGCTATCGCTGCCTTTCTCTAGCAGCCACGGTAGGTGGTCCATGCAAGGTTTCTCGAGACTACAATGCCCAACGCGACCGCTTTAATTAGCGACACTGTTCCCACTTTCTATTTGGTTATATACGGGAGAAAAAAACCACCACCGACGACGGGAAACACCGGAAAACTCTCTCCTTGTTTCGTCAAGTGAGAAAGAAACCAGCCCTTCCTCTCCTCGAAGTGGGGACTTGGTTACCTTTTTCACTGATGGGGAGGTGACATGTATGCCTTCGAGGGGTCAACGGGGAGCTCGTACGTTAACACGAAATCAATCCCAGCCTGGTCGTAGTCCACAACACTCTGGACGGGGTGCTGCTGACCCATGTGGCCCCCCATCATCTGCGCTGAACCAGCTACAGATGGGAGTGAGGAGATGGATGTCATGGGCGGCGTGAATGCGGAGCTCGAGCCGGGCGCGTAGCTGCCGGAGATGCTCCCGCTCGAGGTGTATCCCATGCTGGGATTGCTAATGACATCGTCCATGGCTCCGACGCTGGACGAGGCAATGCCATTTTGATGCAGTAGGTTTCGCAGCTGTCGGTTCTCGTCGGCGAGCTTATCCTTGTCTTGTGATACGTTACTGAACACTTCTTTCAATCGCAGCACTTCATCTTCCAGCGCCTTGATGTAAAGCTCTTTGCGCTCACGGTGCGTTCTATAAAAGCAGAGTTAGAACGGTGCACTCTTATTGGACTAATTCTCTCCATACCTCTGCGCTTGACGATTCAATTCCTGACGACGGGTCAAAGCTGGCTTGCTGTCAGGTTTGGGGCCTCGCCGCTTGGGGGGATTGCCGTCTCTTGTTGTCCTCTTTTCGCTTAGGGTTTTGAGAAAGTTGAGATTCAGTGACGACAGAGGGCTCTTGTCGTTAGAGGTGGCTTGTGGAGATGAAGAAGAAGACATGGAATTAGGCTCGTATGTACCATCCATCATGGGCTTATCTGAAGGAGGCGAATACTGTGGGGGGGAAGGGTAACTGGCGGCGGGACCAACGTTAGCAGCCATGGTGGCCATTATTTTTTCAAGAGAACAAAGAACTTGCACGATGAACAACAAACTGAGGACATACAGACAAAATACAAGCCGGAACTGTGGGAGTTAAAGCTCTCAAATACCCAACGAGAGGTGGTGGCGGTGCTGCTGACCGGGAGCCGACCAGTAGGGGTGTCAGTGTTACATACGATGACAGATAACTCAAATCACTTGTTGCCAAGGTAAGGGTGGGTTCCGCCGGTTTATGGGGCCTTTTTCTTTCGCGCACAACACCAAGGCGCCATGCCAGACTAAGCACCACACAGGACAAAGCGGGCGGGAGGCAATCCTCTTCATGCGAGGATGGCGTACATGGCTGGCTCGCTCAAGGGCACGACAAGGGGATTCGGTAGTAAAGAGCCTAAGAGGTGAGACTAGATCTGGTTCCTGGCGAACGCAAGGTGGAGGGTATCAAGTCGAGCCCTTGTTTGTTTCGTGGTTCTGTGTCTGTGTGAGTGTTGGTTGGCTCTCGATGGGCTGAGGCGTCTGTGATGCGATTGGACAAAGAAAGGGCTGCGTAGTAATAATCATGCTAGCCCATCCTCGCCCATCCCCTTCACCTACACGATCTTCGCCAACCAGAGTCGAGGGATCTTAAGCGCTGACTCCTTCGGGTTAGGAAGTTTACTGTGTTAGCTTATCATCTAGGGATACGTGATCATATGCTGATGCTGGTTATAATTCTGCAAGACACTAGCGGCAGAGGAGTATCATTTGTTAGAGCATAAACAAATATACTGTATGTTTCTCGACGTAGCGACTGTAAGTACGGTACTCTATGTATAGGACAAACAAGCTTCAATCATCGAACCTAAGCACTAGGCTGCGGACAGACCACTGCTTGTTCCCGCTCGGATCTGGGGCGGAGGATAACAATTAATTGTCACCATCTGGGGTCTCGGGGACTGCGGATCCCTCAACTCCCGGATTGTCGTCGCCTCATGTAAGTTGTGCATATAATGGGTATCATCTTCGGAGTGAAAAAATGGAAGGCTTTCATGTGTGCGGTATAGACTTTTCTGACTTAGCACGCCTTAATAGCCTTCGTAAGTTCACTAATAATAACAGTGATCTACAGTGCTGCAGTATCGTATTCGCCATCGTAGGACTAACGAATGACTGTCCTGACAGTACAAAGTCTAGGCTCCCGTCAAAAAGCTCTGACCAAGTATTGTAGCCCTATCGGCTCTTACTAGTATAGTTAGAGTACAATAATACATGCAATGGCCTAATCCGAAATGGCTCTGGACTGATCTGTTAGTCAATATCAGACCCTGTTACGCAGTAATACTGTACTTATGTAGTACCTATCGCTCGAACTTACGGTGTGCTAAAAGCAGAGTCAGACTCAATGCACTTCCTTCCAGAACATCCTGAAACACGGAAAGGCGCGTCTAAGCCAAGCTTTATGAAAGGATCGGTACCGACCGTCCAGGGCTGAGCCCCCGCCGAAAAGAGATTAGACGTGGGTGAGTAAGCTATTATTACCGTAATCCGTCTTGGAAAGGAAGGTTGCAGGGGCTCTCAATGGCAGACGCGACGTTGTAGCTCAATCGTTCTCTGCCATTTCTGGAAAATCAGAAATCTGAACTGAGAATAAGGTCGATCGACAATGCCTGCGGCTTGCAAATACCGAACATGGGTTCTTTGACTGTGCCATCCTGTCAGCAAGCCTCGGGATAGAATAAGAATAGATACCCTTGATACCAATTCCCACTTGGAGAGTAGTCTACCGATTCAAGAATGGATGCTACGCGACTTGAGATAGTGAGTGCTGCTTGACCTTGCCTCGCCATATTCGAACGATGGTATATACGTCTTCTGGACGAGCGTCATGAGTGAATTAGGTTGAAAAGGCAAAGCGATAAGAAACAACAAACACCTGCGAGAAAAATACCCCATATTGGCTTAGACGTGTCTCATGGTACAATCATATCTAAAGATAGTCACGGGTCCGCCGAGGTGGTCAACGGGATGGTCAACGATAAGTATGTCTGCCTCCTTAGCAACTACAAGCGAACTCAGCTCGAGAAAGTCTTCATGTTGGGAAGAAAACAATATCGACAGTGAGTCTGCTCACTTGCTATTCAGCCTTAATTCGATAGCTTATGGGTTTTCCCTTCACTACTAATTATGACATTCGAGCGCCAGTACGCCTCCGTTCGGTGTAGCAATGACATGATGTACTTTCCGACGACTCTCATTTCGCGTATACACGATCCTTATCTACCTATGTTGAGCATGGTCGAGAAATCCACCGACTGCCGAAACGAGATTGCTGTTGTTATAATCTCCTATTTGGTAGTGCTACGTCCTGACGTCTATCCTATATTACTGACTAAGCGAGGCTAGATTGTTGTTAAAGACCATACCCCTCGCGCGTATTCATGTGGAAGGAGAGATCATGGATGTGTACACCACCACTTACAGCCTGTGTGTTGTCTGCTAGCTGTTCGAGTCCTTCGGCATTGGGATCGCCGCACTTCGTGACCGCAAGGTGCTTCTACAATTCTTTATACGGACTTAAGAGACAACGCTCTGGTCTTTCTATAGGCGCTTTTATATCGGGTTGCATCGGTAGGTAGTCTTGTCGCTCTTGCATCCAGCGAGACTGTTCGGCCAAGAAGACCTGGCATATCGCCTACGCCTCGCCATTGCGCGTACTATCTGGCTACGAACTCCAACGGCTCACAGACTTTCGATGGTACTGTGATTAACACGCCGACAGTTTGCCCGAGAACGAGCCGGTCATTGTTGTCTCAAGCTCTGCTACGTTGTTAGCCTTCTATATAATACAAGCCTTCGCCTACCACCGGTACGCCGCGTGAG
This sequence comes from Xylaria castorea, assembly GCA_022495115.1. Lineage (NCBI taxonomy): Eukaryota > Fungi > Ascomycota > Sordariomycetes > Xylariales > Xylariaceae > Xylaria > Xylaria castorea. Next base: position 1,227,214 of record MU382625.1, on the reverse strand, counting down.
TGCGAGGATGCAGCTTTGAACGTGGCTCCCTTTCCGGGCTTAACGATGTCTTTGGACTATGGGTATGCTGATGATAATTTGGGGAACGCATTGAAACCGAGCTTCAGTGTGTCTTCAGTGGTGATCACAATTGACTAACTCGTGAGCAATAGACGGTGCGGTCGAACGGCTTGGAGGCCACACACACTGGCGCCAGGTATAATCAATCAGCTTTATCTATGTTAAATATGAAAAGGTTACAGCTGGATAGTCGTCTACTATCACTATGCCTCCTCGATGTACAAACGAGGGGATTTATCCCGACTGTGCATCGTGTGTGCAATGCCCACTACGTGAAAGTGGTCTACGATTTTAAAGATTGTCTATCGATACAAAAATCGTCAGCTCTGCGAAGCACCTAATATCAAAGCACTCAGCTTCTGAATAACGGCGGGACCTATACATGTGATACGCATATCATGGCTTGTCGTTTTCCTGACCATCGGGCACGGACGGATGGGATGTTAAGCAGATAGCTTCATCCAAGACGAATGGTGAGAGGGAAGCGATTGGACATTAGGAGACAGGATGACGACTTGAGAAGCGACTAAGTACGGTGCCGCAGTGATGCACAAGGCCATAAGGGCAGATATGGCGACATCTCTCATGATGATAATAAACTCAAAAGAGAGCCATATGGATAACCTCATTCATCTATGGGTTTCAAACCCCGCTTGGCAAAGTCTACCGGACGGCGGACCCTGTTAGCCGGTAACATTCAAGCGAGTGATAGACGCCGGACGTCATCTGCCTAAAACCGCGGTTAGCTTCACATTGCCGCGACTCGGTTATGCATCCCAAGGTTCGACGACGACTCAAGTCGTGAGTGAAACCTGCGAATCTACTGTATATTCTGCCTGGGTCCTGCCTGGGTCCTGCCTGGGGCGCATGGCATGGTGAGTTACAGGGAGCAGTTCCAAAGCCAAGAAGATAACGATACATGATGTAGGTAGACTAGACTAGGTGATGGATGGATTCCAGACCGATCATCCCCGCCTTTGTAGTTGAGGACTTGGCAGAGGCTTGGTAAATTCCTGGGGAAATGTCTCATGGTCAGTTAGCCAGACAATAGGATCGAACATCGCAGCTTTGACCAGCATGAGGCCCGAGTGATACTGAGACTTCTAGAAGCTGAACTGCTGATCCTGAAGCAGGGACCGATCGCAAAAGGTGACACGTCGTACTACTATGTCTTGATGTAGTGTAGATTGTCGACTCGGGTGCGATGACAAAGGAGTCCTGACATCATCCGATGTCCGCCTGAGTCAATAGGGTGCACCAATGAATGTTAATCATCAGACCTTCGTACAAGGCAATCAATTCGTGTCTATCATGATATATCTTGTACCGCAGGTGCTACTAGCTTGATCGAAATTCAGTAGTCGGAACAAGTCAAGATCGCCATGAAGCCTGCGATCTCTCTACTGTACAATAGCCACAAAGGGGATAGATGGTAAGTGACCAACGTAGGACTGGAATGAAGATCAATCGTGGGTAGGGAGGGGTCGTCATCTTCCTCGTGCTCTTAAGATCGGTGTAGGATTCGGAGATTCCTAGTGGTCAATGGGATGACGATAATGTCTGGCTTGACTGCGACACGGCGTGTGGGTATTTTCATCGAGGGAGAAGACGGAGATTGGCTGATGGCATAAGGGTGTTGATGTTGCTCATGCGGGCATGATAATAGCATTGGTGGCTTCTGCAGGGAAGCCCTTTGGTCTGCATGGTCTGCATGGTCTGCATGGTCTGCATGGTCTGCATGGTCTGCATGGTCTGCATGGTCTACATGGTCTGGTCGGAAACTCAGGTGATACTCTATAGACTATGAACATAATAGAGGGAGAGAGGTGAGACTTGCTCAGTGGGGTGATGGGAAGTGTTGACATCGGTTGGTGGTGGGATGGACATCGGCCGTTGCCGTTTTAGTATCTCTCAAGTTTGACCATTGTGGTGCCTCGTTCATCCGGTTATCGTCCTCCATCGGATCAGCATGTGGTGATATACGCTACAGTACTATGCACCTGCGCTACATGAGGCAATATCTGTCGTTGCATCAATGCTATCGCGGACGTTCGGGTCGTTGACGTATGGACGTGTTAACGGTCTGACCGCCTCCCTTCCCCCCTCGTCCGTGACCAAAGTTGCATTTGCTGACATGCAAGCCATGTTCAAGATGGCGAGGGCTACCCAGCATGCATTTCTCATCACTCAGACGATAATGCGTTGCCAATACATGCAATAGTAGCACTTCGGCATATCTCTTTACCAATGCGCATGTGCGTATGGGTAGATCCCGGGTTTTGCATACGACGGTATTAATTTCACACTCAACCATGCGTACTTTGGTGCTATTTATATATATATCGTCCAAGATGGACATATATTCAAAGTTTGTGAATCCTGCACAGTTCGGTCGCCTACTACCGAGTAGTACGTATTCATCGCATATCATACAAGTTCTGCGCGTGGTTGGCAACGTGATGGCAGCTCCCCGCGAGTCAGCTGTAGACTTCAATTGTACCCATCACGACGGAAATGGGATGCGCTAATGTACTGCAACCCTGACTTTTGTCCTGTATCTAGACTAAGACGTAATAAGATAAATATTTGGTGTGGTTGAGAGTCTGGGGTTCTAGCCACTAGTTCGAATGGTTCCCCAACTGAACATAACATCATAGGCAGGATGAAAGGCCCAGTGGTGGAGAGCCAACGCAGATGTTACTCGGGATGAACGTCGATTTGTCTAGGAAGCAGTGAACAGCTGCATTAGTCTTCTAGGTTGTCTGGAGACATGATCATGCCGTCGACTACTTAGGCATACCCAGTTAGCATACGGTAACTACTGTACTGCACATGCCAAACTACCTAGGTAGGGTAGGTAGTACTGTTGGCTGTTGCTATAGGGATATCTTGCGCCATTGAGAATGTATATAATCGTAGAGGGTGGTTTAGAAACAAACCGGGTCCAATGTACGTAGTCTGCGTCTACTCAGATGGTTGTGAGCAGCCAGAGAGCCACGTCCTCTGGTCTACCGGTAAGTATTTATTAAAGATAGACGGTTAGTAAGACATAAGGGCCTGATCTTGGGCGAACCGACCAATGCCATACTTATTTATTTACAACGGCCTTACAGCATACCGACACATGTGCCCATCTCCGGGAAAAGTTTCCCCAAGTGACCACTGCAATGCTCGGTTCTGTAAAGGCAAGTCTAAGAGAAAGCAGAGTGAGAGTGGATTGTGGCGGCTGTATCATGCACCAATCTTCGTTACTGTGCGTGTTGAGCATAACGGCGACTTATCCGCTACCGCCCGCCGTCTTTGGCACATGGTTTCTATTGGCCTAAGGAACTGGAACCGTGTATGGTGCGAAGCTAGTGTATGCCTTAGCGGTCTTGTCTTCCTTTATCATGCTTGGTACGGAGGGGTAAAGGATTGGACAAGGGACACATTGGCTGCTCTAACCCTGGGCAGAACTGGGTTGATATAGGTAAGATATTATATGGGTTGTTTGGTCAGCAGTCATGGAAACTTGTTTATGGGAGTTGTAAGAAACAAAATATCTTCTATCTGCTTATACTTATCTTGAGAGTACTGGATAGGTACGCGGCCGATGTGAAACCAAGTACAGCATACATGTAATTGAGGGGAGCTGGTCTGTTAGCATATCTCGCTCGATCTTTGCTATTACACGTGCGTGTGTATGGGACCCATTTTGACAGCTCAATCCAGACTTGAACACCAGAAAGAAATAAGAAAAACATAAAAAGACCTACTCGTACTAGCGCTATTATAAAACCACAGGTTAAGTCTATGTGAAACCAAAAAAAAATATGTTTTACTGTAGTCTCCATGTTTGGTTGTCGTGTTATATGGTGTAACTGCTCAGATCGGGTTAGTAAAAGAAATTAAAATTATTGCTCTAACCGTGACACATACCTTCCTTCCCTACTAATGGGTTTTGGAGAAGTGATAGGCGAATTCCAGCACGTCGAATGCCCCTCCCCCCAATGTAGAGAGGTACGTATAGGTATTCCACTATTCGAAGTGTCCAGGTCACCCACCTGCATTAGCTACCCACGCAGGATGAGCATTAAGCTTACACTAAAATTACAGTCGTTTCGTGCCCACCGTTCCCGCTTTATGCACTCGACTCTTTCTAACTTCGAAGAGTATAGTGAAAGGAATAGAGACCCGTTACAGACCCGTTAGTAGGCCCGGGGCCTTTGTTCCTCAATTGCCGGACCTGTGACTCAATGCTGATTTGATAGCGAACATGCCCGACTGTCTGTTTTTGATCTTTATAAGTCCGGCGTTTTGTTTCGTCGTCTAGTCGGGTAAGAAGGAGCACGAGACGTCAGGTCAACTCAGCAGCTGTCTATACTAAGGTATAGTTACCTACTACACCAGAGGTCCCACAGTGCACCGACTCAGCGTCTCCAATTCCCTTCACTTCCGCGACGTACCGGTCCTTTGCCCTCACCCCGACATTCCTCCCCCCGCGAGACTGACAACAACCTTGCAGCTGTATTGCACCGGTCACATCGACGCCGACCGCTCTCTGATCGTCTGGCCTCGTCCGATCTCTTTATCCTCGAGCTCGACGTTTGCTGCCCTCAGCAACCGACTCGCTCTTGTACGAAGAACCGCACCAAAGCACCTGCACGCACGATACGCCCTGGCCAACAGCTCCCGACGCGGCGTCAGGCCGCCTCGTCTCGTCCTCGATCGCCCTGACTTCAGCGACCTCAGCGACCACGACCACCAGCTGCACCGCTGCACCGCCCTTGCGCACGTCGACTCCCGTCATGTCTCGGGCTCTTGCCAGCTGTTGACTCTGGCTCCTCGCCAGCCCACCTGGCCCTTTGCGTCGTGTCGACTTATATAACCCTGATTTGCCCTCTGCTTGCCCCAGCGCGAACCCCGTCCGACGTCTGACGTCCGACGACGTGTTTGCGCCCCCGTAGCCCCCTTGACCTCACCTACGGGGTCGGACTCGTTAGTCGATGCTGCTAGCGCGCAATTGAGCTTTGTGTCTAAACCCCCCTCCTCCCCTAACAATGGATCTCGATCCGAGCAAGCTGGCACCTCCTGTCGTCAGGTCTCTCCGAGCTCAGGCTATTGGCACCGCCATGATGGAGAGATCGTTGACTGAAGACATCAGGGAAGAGCGAAAAGAACTCCGTGAGGCCGCCGAGCAAACTCTAAATATCATCTTGGACCTCAACCTCGATTCTTCGATCAAGTGGGTTAGCCCATCTTGGATTGACGTGGTTGGTACGCAGCCAAGTACTGTCGAGAACAGCCTTATTGTCGACCTGATCGTCAGCGAAAACAAGAATGCCTTTGCTGAAGCTGTCGACTCAATGAAGAAAGATGATTCGCGCAGCCAGTACATCCGCTTTACGGTATGTCTTGGGCCTATGTCCAAGCTGTACCCGTCCGAAGCCATGAAAGAAACCGAAGCTGAAGAAAGTGAACCTATAACAATCGACTTGGAGGCACAAGGCATTATGGTATATGATCGCGCTACAGGCGGCGAAAGCCACGTAAGAGCCTCCACCCTCTCTTCAGATAGTATCTGTTTTGGCTAATTGTTCTACTGAGATACTAGACCATGTGGATGATACGTCCATGGGTTGCACCTCGTGAAATCAAGATTGATCTTCCGCCTCTAATCGTTGAGTCCCTTGGCTCAGGAGCGGAGATTCTTGCTAGCTACTTGACACAACTGGCAGAGTCGGGCCAGGGCGATCCTGCCAGTCAGCCGTCGGTGCCAACACCAGTTTTATGTAGGATTTGTGAGCGTCAGATCTCGCCATGGTGGTTTGAAAAGCATACAGAACTTTGCTTGCAAGAGCATCGAGCCGAGATGGATGTTCAAATGGCACAGGAGAGCCTGACTGAACACCGACATGCCATCGTCAAAGTACTTGACGCACTAGAGGCCCGCAAGAGCCGCCAAATATCGGACCTTTCATCGCTCCCAATTGCTGAATATAAAGGCCAACCAATCGGTCCAGGTTCCAGCGCATCGTCTCCTGGTGGAGCCTCCCCTACACCATCGTCTAGAGATAGATCGACTGGGTTTGGACATCACCGGTCCCGGTCATTTGCTGTTCGACGCCCACAAGCTCGCATCGTTGAACTTCTCCTCGATCTTTGTGATACTGCCATGGAGATTAGCCCACCGGCAATCAAAGAATCACCCTCGCAAGGCTCGGGTGAGCTTCGCACACAGTCCCCTCAGTCAGAATCCCGTATATCTCAAGTACTCCAGTGGCAATCGCCTGGGTCGAACACGGTCGAACAAGAACAAGGTCTGGCTCTTCTATGTGCGGATACAGAAAGAGTAGCAAAAGATAAGGTGGAGGCTGTCTTTCGCCATCGTAGAATCATTGAATATTCTGAACGCATCCGCATTGAATTTGCTGTTCTTGTTCAGGATTGCATTGATGAGGCAATAGACAAAGCCGTCCGTATAGTGGCGGGCCTCGGTGACTCTACCGAAGACGAAGAGATCGAGGAAGGAGAATTGGAAGAGGAAATGGGACCAGAGCCATTGCTAGAACAGTCCGTACAGCATCAACCTTGCGAGACCACTTCGTCATTTACTCTCGCCCTAAAGGATCTCGGCGAAAAGGGAAAGAGCATCTCAACCACTATCGAATCAACAAGATCGAGCAGCCCAAGAGAATGTCCTACCCCTAAGTCTCATCGGGACGCTTTAGGAGTTTTGGGCCAATCTCGAGACTCGCGCCGGGGTTCGATGCTGGTTGAAAGTGATGCTGGAGATAGCGACAGTAGCAGGTCTGTTTCTGTTGCCTCCAGGCCCGCGCCTCGCACTGATTCTCCTATCTCTGAGTTTGGTGGTCTGCGTCGCGGCGCCAGTTCTCGCCAACATAATAGGCGTAGTCTGATTCTCACGGGGACCTCATCGCCACACCGACAAGAATCCCCTTCTAGAGGCGCTCAACCCTCATCTCCTCTCAGAATATCGAAACCACGCAACCTCCAATTTACTCACGATGGTATTGCTTCCCCAGAAGCTTCTCCTATGCTCCCGCATGGCGAGTTCACATCTCCATCAATGGGGCCCCATCATCGACGGCAGTCCTCTACAGTGTTTCCAGAATTTCACAACCGGCCGACCTCACCTCGGTTAAGCGCTTCCAACCCCCCACCTCTAGCGCGAGCAGTGCCCCCTTCGATCAAAGACTTTGAGATTATTAAGCCTATAAGCAAGGGTGCCTTCGGGAGTGTTTATTTATCAAAGAAAAAGTCCACTGGCGAGTATTTCGCGATTAAAGTTCTAAAAAAGGCGGACATGGTTGCAAAAAATCAGGTCACAAATGTGAAAGCTGAACGCGCTATCATGATGTGGCAGGGTGAGAGTGACTTTGTAGCAAAGCTGTACTGGACGTTTTCAAGTAAAGACTACTTGTACCTCGTGATGGAATACTTAAACGGAGGCGACTGTGCTTCTCTCGTCAAAGTACTAGGGGGGCTACCCGAGGATTGGGTAAAAAAGTACCTCGGTGAAGTAATCCTAGGAGTCGAGCATCTGCATAGTCGTGGTATCATTCATCGGGACTTGAAGCCTGATAATCTTCTTATTGATCAGAAAGGTCATCTCAAATTGACTGACTTCGGGCTTTCACGTATGGGCCTTATTGGCCGTCAAAAGCGAGCTCTCAACAGCACTGCCTCGGATAAACCTCCAGACCTCCTCAGGTCGGGCCCCTTTGCGCGTTCAACGTCTGTTGCATCTTCTCGTTCAGCCTCGCTCGATCTACACGGCGCTCGCCATTCCCCGGGTGTCACTCCTCAGATGTTCCCAGACAACAGCCTCGGGCAGCCTTCTTATTTCAACTTGTCGCACGTCTCCCAAGAACCCCGCCGGATATCGGGCCAACGCAGTGATAGTGGGGGTAGCGAGACTCTCACACACATGCTGTCGAATTTCTCTCTCAACGATATTCCCCTCACCCAGTCAACTCAGTCTACCGTTCGGTCTCCACATGATGAAGGAAGTGAAGGAGGTGCTTCTCCGGATCTGCCATTGTTGCACCAGACAGGTAGCCATAATAGCGAAGCACATCGCAGTACGCCACCTCAGTCAAGTATGATGCCCCCTCATATGGCTCTATTTGACCCGCAAGACACCAACCGGAGATTTGTTGGAACTCCCGATTATCTCGCCCCGGAAACCATAAGCGGGGGGCTACAAGACGAAAGCAGTGATTGGTGGTCTGTCGGCTGCATCATGTTCGAGTTCCTTTACGGTTTCCCCCCATTTCATGCAAGTGAGGCCGAACAGGTTTTCGAAAACATTTTGGCCCGCAGGATCGAATGGCCAGATGATGAAGGCATGGTTTCACCCGAAGCCAAAGATTTAATAAACCAATTGCTTTGCGTCAGCCCCCAGCAAAGATTAGGAAAGAACTCGGAAGACAAATTTGCTTCTGGTGGCGAAGAGATTCGGAGCCATCAATGGTTCGCAGGTACGAATTGGGATACACTGTTACAAGATGAGGCACAGTTCGTTCCCCAGCCAGAGAATCCCGAAGATACAGAATATTTCGACTCGCGTGGGGCTACGTTGCAATCTTTTACTGAGGAGATAGAGGACCAATCGACTCCACCAAGTGCATCAACCCCAGACTATCCAGACCGACCTCATGATGCGTTATCTCGGCCTCGATCTCAAATCCAGGTAAATCAAATCAAACGGGGATTGATACCACTCTCTATACCTCCACACATTCGAGATCTCAAGAGCCGCCGGACAAGTGAGCCGGTGGCCTCGGATGACTTTGGCTCCTTTGCTTTCAAGAACCTCACGGTGCTTGAGAAAGCCAATAAAGACGTTATCCAGCAACTAAAAGCCCAAGCATTCGCAGCCCAGAACAGGGCCGTCTTAAGTCCCAGTAGCTCGCACAATAGCACAACTCCTTTCCCCAGTCTTGAAGGTAGCCCAGTTCTGTCGATGCCTGTACAGAGGAGCTTATCTAACGCCAAAGCTTCAGCATCGCAGCGTCCAGCTTCGCCTTCTGCTGCTAGTCATGCTAATTCATCACCGAGTCGAGCCTCGCAGCCTTCCTCGCCGCTTATGGTCTCTTTCCACGCACCACCGGGCTCAGAGGGTCGTCGAAAAGCGTCGAGTAACGCGTCGAGCTTTTCTCAACAGTCAGGAGCAGGTTCTTTACAACCTGGCAATTTATTCGATGTTCCGAAATCGACTCCTAGCCTCCAGAAGTCCACGAGTGCTGCAGCTGCGTCTTCTGCCAAAGGTAAAGGAGCCCCGCCTCCGTTGGCGATCTCACCACAGAAGTCGATTGCCACACCGAGACAGGCTAGCGGATCATCGACACGTTCACGATCCTTGACTGTTGGCTCGCAAGAAGGCAGTCCTGTAGCATCAGAACTTCTGCATCATCGCCACCGCAAAAGTCAGGTGTTTGACATGTCCCCATCATCGTCGGACAATGAAAGTAGTGAAAGAGCGAACGCCTTGCTCAAGGTCCAACGCCGCCGTCAATCCTCGAGGCGAATGTCTGCAATCATGCTCGATAGCCCAACTTTCCGTTCTCTAGATGTTCTCATCTGCGAAGATCATCCTGTCTCGCGCATGATCATGGAGAAGCTTCTAGAAAAGCTCCGTTGTCGTACTATATTTGCGTCTACCGGCTCAGATGCTGTTCGATATGCTGTCGGCGAGGTCAAATTTGACATCATCTTCACCGAATTTAAACTTCCCGCGATTAGCGGAAGCGATGTGGCTCGTATGGTCCGTGAAGTAAAGAACGTTAATGCCCATACACCCATTGTTGCCATTACGGCTTATTTAAAGGAGCTACAGGCGCCCCATTACTTTGATTCGCTTGTTGAGAAACCTATCAGTTCTTCAAAGCTGATTGAAGTCATCTCCAACTTATGTCAATGGAAACCGCCTACCCCCAGCCAAAGCCAAGCGATAGCTACTCCAAACCCTATTTCTGCCATCAAACCAATCAGTGCGCGCCTCGAAGATAGCCCAACGTCAGGTTCTTCTGGGTATGCTCGCCCTGGCAGCAGCAGCTTTCGTGCATCCAGCAGAGAAGACTCAATTAATTCTAGCCTCTTTGGTGACTCGGAATCAGTAGCCACGGATGACATACCGATCGTATTGTCTCGTAAAGCTACGGGTGACTGGAACGATGAAGCAGGACTCGGGATCAACACTGATGAGAATCTTTCAGGCTCAGTACCGCGGGCACCAGCGTTGTTGTCCCAACAGTCGGCCCCTGCGCAAATGGAAGGACAAAGAATGCTGGTTCCACATCAATCGTTGGAGAAGCTTAAGTCGAGGCGTGAGCATCTTGAAAGACGACGACATGAGGGCAGCGATTCGGCAGATGACGAGGATGAGGAGATGGGAATTTCTCGTGATCGTGGCCCGCGTGCTAAACCCTTACCCCCAAGTTCTAAGCTGGGGATTGAAATGATGAGAGCGAATAGTCATGATAGCGTCGCGATTTCATCTGATAGTACAGCAGAACCTGTTACTCAAGTTGTCACTCCATCGGAGGAAACGGGAGCACTATCAATTTCCGGTGCTGGATCGCCATCAAGATCCGCGTTCAAGACCACACCAAAAACCACTCCGAACCTTGGGACTGAAGATGCCGATCAAACTCCCCGTCCAACTACAAGCACACGAAGCAGCCCGAGTGACGAACCTACACCCCGGCCGAGAGCTAAACCTTCGAGGACCTGATTCCAGATCAAGCAGCCCGTTTTATGGGTCTCGAAACCTGTTTTAAAAAGAATGAATAGTTTAATGCAGTCTTTTAAAAGTATTTTACAGCATGGCGTTGAAGGGGTGGTCATGCCAAGACTGGTATTTATTTCCTATGTAATCGAACGAATGGCCATGGAGTTCGAGGGGAGTTTTCCTATTTATATTCATTTTCACTGTGTAAGATGAGTTTTTCGTTGTCCCGACTTACAAGGACGATTAAGGATTCAGTTGTCGCATTTACAGTCCCCCATCCCTCATACATCCAATGCATAGCAAAAGAACAGAAACAAACTTCGTGCCCTTTCTTATCAATGATCAGTCATCCGCCCACGAATCAGAATTAGGGGCGCGGTTTTATGTATGTATGAATGTATAAGTATTGCGTTATCGACCGCAGGTTGACAGCAGCAAGTCTTTTCTTCTAATGCTACAGTCTCTATTCTTCGTCTTTTCTTCTTCTCGTATTTATTTCCGGCCGGGACACGCACGATGAATCACGCGGTTCGATGAGGAATGGATTATGTATGTTCAGCATCGACGTTACCCGGAAAGATGAACTAGAAAGCAAGAAGCAAGAATCGACAAAAGAGAAATGAGAGAAACGGATTGTGTAACGTAAAGAAAGACTACAGACAGGGTATGACATGGCATGGCATTATGAGCTTACTTGTTAGCAGTTAAATACGATCGTTCACGCATATCAAGATGAAGAATGAAATATTGTGTCCACTGCCTCTCCTATTTGACCTTGTTGATTTGTTGAAATTCTGTATTTTGATTTGCTAGCTGGCGGTCGTGGGACAGCAACGAATGTATAAGCCAATTATTGCATCGCTCTAGTCTTAAAATGCCGCATTTCAAAACTTGCCATTCTTTTGTTCTTCGATATGTTCCATTTCTGTTAAAATTATCAAGCGACTAACTACTCACACACCCGCCCGCCTGCTTGCCTGGGGTATAAGTCCATGACAGAAGTAGATTAATACCTCCCGTACGCCATATCTCATTTCAGACGGGAAAAGAAAGTGAAATCCCCGCCACAACGCTGACCTGATGCTGATATCGACTACCTCCCGCCTCCCTTCCTTATCCCTCTTTGCCCAACCTGTATATAGTAATTATAGGTTAGGTCGATTTGAGTAAGGCCATATAAGGTAAAAAGAAGCTGTGTAATATCGACAATGCATAACCCGATCCCAACAAAAGAAATTAAACGTCAAGTGGACGGACCGACATGAGTCGGCCTAGAATTCCTCAAAACGCCGCTTCGCGTGTCCGACAAATGGGGTTCACCCTCGTGTCTTTCGTTGCATCATTCGTTTCCGTACGAGGATAATATATATATATGTGCGCCATTGTCCTGATAATGCCGATTCCGTCGTTAATCCTGGCTGCGATAAAACCGCTGGACAAAACGCGGCGTTTCCCCCCTCTTCCCCAAAATGGTATTCTCTGCTGTGCATGGCAAGGCAAGGCAACGGCAGTGTCCTGTGTTTGCGCGTCTAAATCGTGCTCGAAAGAAGGATGACTACCTTTCATGCGTCCATGTTCAATGGTATTATTCGACTGAAGATCAGTGTCAGGACTCGGCTGATTTGCGGCCGTGTGAGATTTAGTAATGCCGTGGTAAGTGGTTTTCCGTCGCTCGTCGTGTAGTACTCATGCGAAAGGCGGAAGGTGTGGTATCGAGAGCCTCTTTCGCTTTCAGTTTAATAGAAAGCGAATCGGTTCCTGAGACTAATAGGTGACTGCCGATCTTTCACGCCACGACACTCCGTCCCATCCCACTTCCCCAACGAAACCTTCTTAAAGTACCCCCGCTGCTTCTCAAGACCTCTCGCCCACAGTTTCCTCCTTCAGCAACTGCACTCATATTGCCTGCGCCGCCTAGGCTACTGAGTGCTTCTTGGCGCCCGACCTCTCTCCCAATAACATATCCAGCCCCAAAGCCCACGACAGAAACGAGCACGACGACACCCGCACTGACAACCCACGTTAAAAGAGTTGGGCTGATCAAGGTGTCCTCACTCGCGACCGTTCTCTTTTTCTTAGTCGCACGAGCTGCCTTCGAGGCAGATATTGGCGTTGCGGCGCGCTTGTTTTTCTCACCAGTTACAGGCTCTGGCCGTGATGGGGGTGTTGCTCTAGTCTGGGCAGATTGGGTAGAACTCCGAGACTGTGCTGGGGGCGGTGATGGCGCCATCAGCTCGCTCTCTGGGGCGAAGCGTAGTGCGATGGGTTGGCCAGTATTGATAGAGGCAGGACGCTCACCCGACTCCTTTTCGCCATCTCTCGGAAGACTCCTTGCCGCTGCGGCACAGCTGAGTAGAGTCGTCAGACTGGCACGCAGGGCGGCATCATTGTCAGCCTGGTAGTTTGGAGACATGAAATCGTGTGTGCGGCGGTCAGCTCGTGTGTGCGACCGTCGGGTGAACGAAGGCCGTCTGCCATGCTGAGGGACGGCTGAACTTGTCGAGTGTCGATGGAGAAGGTGAGATGGCGGGTGAGAGAAGGCGTTGGGTTGGGGGCGGAACGGTTCAGATGGCCGCCTACCCAGTGCAGTAGCATTCTCGTCGTCATCATCTTCGTCGCTCAAGTCAGTATTGACGACCTGCGCCGAGAATACTTGTTGAAGAGGTGTCTGGTGAGCGGCATGTCCGGAGATGACATTTTCAGTTGAGCTGGTCAAAAGATGGTCCTCCTCGCTTTCCGTCTCGTCATATTCCTCCTGACTACTGGCGCCAGTGGCAATATGTCCCTGTCCTGTAGGCGGTCTTGCATCGACGTACGCATACGCTTGTTGATGTGGGCGTCGCCGTCTAGGGCGGTAGCGCGAACCAACCTGAAGACCGGTGGTGTCGATCTCCTCACCAACGGAAGACACGGACGAGGAGGAGGGGTGCGAGGACACTTCAATCCATGATTCTGGGCCTGTAAGCAGCTGTTGTTTATCAACACTCAACGACGTGAACTGACCATGATGCCGTCGCCGCTGTTGGCTTGAAGTAGTAGTGGATCGAGTCGTAGATGTGGCTAGTTGATTAGCAGGGTAGCCTGGCGGGCCGCGGCCAGGGACTTGGCTGGTCGACGACATGTTCTTTCTTGATGCTGGCGTAGGTATGTTATCATGGAGATGGAGATGGAGATTTCGCGCTCGTGAATCAATATGTTACCGTTGTTGTAGCATAAGTAAGAAGAACAATGATAGCAGGAGGTAGGTAGGTAGGTAGGTAAATGGAGAGGAATAGGACGACGACTACGGGATAACAGTTCACAGTGGTGCTGCACGTCTATGCGTACTACAGTAATTAGCGTCCAGTCCGGTCGATCTGCGCGGGACTGTCGTAAAGTTGTACTGTTGTCGTACGCGTATTCGCCCAATAGTTGGGTTGGGACCTGTACCGTTGCCCGATGCGGTAGCGGGGTATCTCCCTAGACCTACCTGTGAGCAGAGGATCTGGTAATGGTGATACCTGCCTGGGTATGCTACAATATGCGCTATCGCCGTTAGTTATCAGCGCATGCCACGCTGTGGGTCCGAGGGGGCATCATCCTTACTACATCATAGGAGGGTCACCCGTCTAATACCCCCGACCTCTAAAGCATCACCTGCATCACCTGCATTTCCCTAGCTGATTCGATGGGGCGATTTGTATTTCGAGGTACCCCGCCGCTGCTATCCAGTACATATAGATTTCAATGTTCAATGTTGGTTGGGCTGCGTTTACTACATACCTATACCTAGATACTGCTGTACATAACAGGGCAATTCACGGTGGGTGCCTGGTTTTCTCATGGTCAGTTGTTTGCCCAAGGCACCAAGACCAAAGAACCATTGTTGGGTGCCTGCCTCCCTGACAAAAGAAGACGGATCATTCATCGACACGCCATCTTACACGATCCTCATCCCACCAAAGTCCCATGCGCCCACTCCCACTTGGTATCATTGAAGCTACTACTACTACCCATTTGGACACATGTAGACAGTAGAGTAGGTACAACAGAATACCACGGCATCCGCTTTCAAATCTCGCATTTGGCCATGTACTGCCACTGCCGCGCTCCCCGTGATCTTGGTCATCATTATCATCATCGCTGAGTGGCTGGTCATTGTCATCTCAAACTTGACCGAGCCGTATCCCTCTTTTGTTTTTTTCCCTTACCGGTGCTCGTTCTCTCTCATCCCATAGGTGCAATTATATATCCATCACATCACATCATACATAAAAGCATGTAGACATATAGGCCTATAGTCACATAGACACGCAGACTTCATTTTTAAACTTCGGCCCTCATATAATGTAGGTTTTACCACAATATACCTAAACGGGATGCCAACCTGAGCCACGCCGCTTTTAACCTGAACCTGAGGCGAGCCTGAGCTGGTCCCGCTTTTGCACAAGTCCATTTGCATTATTTCAACCTGTTATAAACGGAGAGTAGGTAGCTCCCTTATAGAGGAGTTTCCCGATAAAACGGTTTAGTTGCTTTCAACCGACTTCCTAGGAAGTCAATCTTAGCCGGGTAGGTGAGTAGAGCCAATACAGCTTAACTGTTCTGAATGTTTTTATTTTATTTTGTGCCCTTATTTACCATCAGCCTTTTATAAGCATAAAGGCATGGACGAGATCTCAGGATTACGATGATTACTTGAGGAATATAAACAGCGATGAGAAGAAGCTGAAAGTCGCATGCTGAGTGAGCAACGCCGACGCAAAGCAGAAAACCCTGCTTTTAATCACAGGAGTGAACTCGTGGTACTACAGCTTTGGAATGCGGACCAGTATGACATTCGGACTAGTACGGATTTGAATTACGGACTGGTACGATATTCGGGCCAGCTGCGTCGACAGGGAGGCCTGCCGCGCGCGCGGTATCGTCTTGTCCGGATTCAAGACATCAGACGAGAACAACAGCACCGAGGTACCGTAAGTCTAAGCTCTCCTCAGTGGCCGGATTCATATTCCCATGTTCGTCCTGCACGAAACCATTCTCTAGGAAAAGGCCAGTCAGCCTCGCAACCTCGATGCACTGCTGCTGCGCTTTAGACGTCGCTCCCAGGTAATGGTAGAATGTGGTCCAGAACTGGCCTCGGAGCTCCCGGTGATTGGGGAAGTAGGTCCAACCGTGCTCATTCATTGTCCGGACCCCAAGCATAGTCTCGAGTCCCCCCAGGGACATGCCAAAAGGACTGACCTCGGTGCCCCTCCAGTCACAGATGCCCGCGATGGCACCTGTGTTTGGATCTACGTGGATGTTGTTCTCAAGGAGGTCGGTGTGGTTGGGCACCAATGGCCAGTTCTCGTCACAGATACTCGGGAGTTGGGGGATCAAGGTGTCCAGCGTTGCGTGAAAGCGATCAGGAAGCCCCTTGCGCAGCCATTGGAGCTGCGACGAGTAATGTTGAAAAATCTGCCCACGATCTGGCCTGCTCATCGACCCAGGCGTGTTATAATACGCCGAGGCGAAGAATCTACCCCAGTCGAGTCAGACGTAGGCATGTTTCCCTGCGTTGGAAGAGCAGAGTCGGAGAGAAAGAGGGCGGTCGGCGCGTTAGTGTTAACAAACCTTGCGTAGCTGTCGATGGTGTTTCGCAGGAGCTCGTAGTTGTTCCTTTGCAAGTAGCCTCGGGCGAGATACATAGAGAGGCCCCCAATATTATTCATCATGTAGACGTGGAGATTATGAAACAAACCACAGTCCTTGTGCCGTGGCGTGAAGTCTGGGTAGGCTTGTTCGATACTATTTATCAAGATCATGTCCAGGGGGGAGCTTGGAATACGGAACTGAACGATGACTTGACCCGCGTCGACTGTGTAGCTGGTTCCGCCCTGGCAAGCTGTTGGAGTGACGGACTTCCCTGATATGCTTTTAGCTTTGTCATTGCATTTCTTCTGCGTGACAGGAGCGTTTCTCTCAAAAAAAGTATTCATCTGCATCCGAGACAGCGCCGACATATCTACCGCCATTGCGTGAAGGGTTATAGTTGTTTTTCGCTTGTGACGCTGATACCATCGCGGTCGCCGGCTTGGGTGACTAATTGTACCTCTCAATTACTGTAAAGAAGGGTGACAGTTGCAGGGTAAAGGGTTCGAAGCATGCCGCCCTGACAGGACGGTTCGTGATCGATCTAGTGACTACGAAGGAGAAGAGATGAAATAAAGGCAAAAGAAAGAAAAAGAGTTATGTCGGATGCTTTATATTATAAAGTCAGGTAGGGGCAAAGGTAGTCGGGGGGCTCAGTCTGTTTTATGATAGAAGCTATAACTTATTCTCCGTTTCCAATGTTGCAGCTTGTATTCAAGTTATGGAAGCAAGCGATTTTAGCATTGAGAAGCTATCGAAGATGTGTATCAAACGAAATTGTGATGATTACACACATGCATGCATGTGGGTACCTAGTACAGCACTGGTGTTGTTGATGGTATATGTACTTCATCAGGTACCTAAATAGATTACTGTGGACAGCTAAACAAGGACCGTTCTGCATAACTAAAGATGGAGTGAGCTAAGCCTGAGCAAAAGCGGCGAGCGCGCTAAGCCCAATTGGTTTACGGCATAGAAGGTGGTAAAGCTTAACTAGAAGGAGTGAAGTCTCCTGCTAATTAAGGTCTAAGCAGATACTTAATGCGGTTGACGCGAATAGCTAAAACAAGTTCAAATCTCAAATCTCAGCTTACTTGGATATTATTTCATGACCGTCATAATTCTAGTTCAAATGACAATATCATTAAAATCGCTAGGTCATTATCTAAACTGCCCTTATGCAAAGAGACCTCTCTTCTTACTAAGTAGGTACCTGGGTACTGTAAGTAAACTAAGGTACTATCTGGTTAGGTACTCAAGTGACCCTCGTTTTGAAATTAGATACCCTCGTGATTGCGCCATCACTCGTTGAACTGAGACAGGCCATCAGGGACGGTCCGGCGTCATCTCAGATGGTACCTCGATCATTTCCCCACAATATTCAGTTATGATCGCCGACCCTTACTCGATATTTTCAGTATGATTTCTGTCCATCCGGCACCCGGCCACACCATGTGGACATACCCAAAAATAGAAGGATCGGCCGAACTGCCGGTTAAGGACGCGGCGGCTGGATCACTATCCTCACTGGAATTACAACTGTTCTCTCACGTTGATATGTCACTGGTTTTCACCTTCCCTCGTGAATGATTGCATCTCGTCGAAGCAAGCCGCGTGAGTAGTTCGTTGCATATACTCTTCAAAAGAGAAAGCATATCTAGGCGGAGCCGTGCCTCTTATATGAGAAGCGCCAAAGCAGCACCCATCAAAGTCCAGCCAATCGCGTTAACAGAAGGAGAGGCGGCATAGGAAGTCGAATTCCCTGATCCATCACCGTTACCAGCAGATGCGGACGGAGACGCGGACGGAGACGCGGACGGAGACGCAGTGGGCGTGCAGGCGGGGTTTCCCTGATCGTCGATGCCGTTCCTGCAGAGGCCCGTCTCATTGCGGACCTCGAAGCTGATGTTGGCGCGTGGGAAGTCCAGCGACGGCAGATTCCTGCTGCTATCGTTCAGCCAGAGCGTCTCGACGCTCGGTTGGGGCGAGAACCCATTAGCTAGGTAGTCGAAAACGCCTTGCGTCTACTACCAGACTTGGACCGTCACGTTGAGAGGCTCATTCGTCAAGAACATGAAGTCATCAAAGTACGCGTAGTGGATCTGCAGCCAGCCGTCGTCGGCCACACTTTGGTTCGTTTTCAGCCATGGAGTCATGTAATTCAGAAATGTAATTCAGCTATGCTCAAGAACAGCCGCGTTGACTCCGATTTCACGTCCAGCCAAATTCGCGCAGCCCAAATGAGACCGGACCTACCCGCTCAAGACAAAGAAGCCGACGCCATCTTAGCCCGCAGCAACTCGCAAGCACTATTCGTTTTCTCGAATGATGCGAAACACCTTAAGGTCAGTTTATACAATACGAGTCTATAAGAAAAGTTGTTGCAATGCGAGGTGGAGTTTGGTATTGTAAAAGTGATAGAGATAATTGACATGCAGCTACCGTCAGGGCTAACTTTGTACTGTAGATACTGCCCCTCTTACCTGCCTCACAGAGCCCGCCCTCAAGTTTCACACGTCCATCCGTACAGTACCTCACAGGTGGATTGATGCACCGAACTGGGGCGGTTCACGCATATAGAGACCACCTAAACTAGTGCAAAACGACAATATAACCTTAGTGTATATGCATCTAGGGACCAACTTTAATACATTGTATGTCGGTAGGCCATACTCCTAGGAATACAGGGTCCGTACGACCGAAGGGTCGTACGTAAAAAGGGGTGGTAGGGAGTCCAATTCTATTGACTAAACTGCTACAAAGGTCTAGATCGAAGGGGCAATTGGCAGGGCTAATTGCCTGGCTATATACAGGTAGGTCAGGTGACTAGGTGGATCCTAGACCTTCCATAGGGTTCCATAGGGTTCCATATGCCTCCATATGCTTCCGTGGCTTGCGCCCGGAAGCATGTGGCTATTCGTACGAATATTGTTCTAACATTGTATTTATTTTGGACCGGGGAACAAA
Source organism: Xylaria castorea (assembly GCA_022495115.1). Classification (NCBI taxonomy): domain Eukaryota; kingdom Fungi; phylum Ascomycota; class Sordariomycetes; order Xylariales; family Xylariaceae; genus Xylaria; species Xylaria castorea. The sequence continues at coordinate 1,207,839 of MU382625.1, read as the reverse complement.
TCAAGTGGGCCAGTAGCTGCGAGGCTCTAGTCACGGTCTAAAAAGTGGAGGCTTAAAACGTAGATCATAGAAACTTTGAGACTGTCTTGAATGCACAGAGCACTTAGACTAGGAAAGCTATAAAAGGCTACCTGAGGCATACCAACAAATAATGCACAAGTGGGGTATAAGGATATACTCACCGACGACTAATTCGTATTTCCAGGTCTGAGATATACCAAATGGTATAACAGACAGGATACATCGACCGACGCATGTACTTTTGGGTGTTTGCAAAGCCAGCAAACAGACGAAGCCCACCGTAAAACCCTCGAACGCCATCATAAGCCCTCATAGTTGTGGAAGCGTGGTCCACATCAAGATGCTCGCAAGGAGCATAAGAAGTTTCCTACCACCCTCACTCACTAGAAGCCCTCGGTGCCCACAGAGGAAAAGCCGATCGTACCAAATTTAAGAGTCGTCAGAATCGTCTCATAACAATGGATCAAATACGCGCAATGAATCCCAGACATTGGCGCTTTCATGAAGCCCTCAGCCCTCAGAACCCACGTAGGAGTTCCCCCCGGATCAAGCCCACAGGTAAATCACAGCTTCAGAACGAAGCTTAGCCCTCAAAGCCCACAACCCCTTGGGGGGGTCAATAGTTTTTGCGAAGCCGACAACCCACAAAGCCAACCAGTGTGTTTGAAGAGCCCTCAGAACGTATCATGTGCGACTGTATCACCTTAAAAGGTGGTCTGCGATAGCTAAATTAGTCATCGAAATGGGGTGAAGGGGTTGCAAGTTTCCTCACCTTCTTGCCCTCAAAGGGTTTACCACCGCGACCGCCACCAAACCCTCCGCGACCGCCACCACGGCCACCACCGCGACCTCCAAAGCCGCCGCCGCCGCCGCCACGGCCACCACCTCGACCGCCAAAACCTCCACGACCACCGCCGCGACCACCGCCTCGTCCACCACCAAAGCCACCGCCACCGCCACCAAAGCCACCACCCTCACGGGGAGGTCGCTGGCCAGCGAAGTCCAAGCGGACAGCGCGAGAACCGCGGCCCTCGCCTATGTAAGTGCCGTTCTTTGAGTTTAAGACGGACTTTGCATCGTCGATAGAGTTGAAAGTGACATAGCCGAATCCTTTGGGGTTACCAGAGTCACTAAGAAGAGTTAGAAGATGAGGACCAAGATAGAAAATCAAGAGTATTAGGAACATACGGATCCTTGGGAAGGCGGATGCTCTTCACTTCGGCGATATCACCAAAGAAGGCGCCCACTATATCTTCATCGACCTCGAACGGCAAATTGCCCACAAATAGGGTATCACTCTCGGGACTGACTGAGTCTCCGAACTGCTTGGCGCGATCATTCGCACGGGCGTTAGGAGTTTCTTCGCCAGCGGGGCGAGGCTTGGAAGGATCAAGGTTCAGTGCTCGACCCTCGAGCTCAAAGCCTTGCATTTTCTCAAAGGCAGCCTTAGCAGCTTCATGAGACTCGAAGTCAACATATCCAAAGCCACGGGATCGTTGCATGGCCTTGTCAGTAACCACACGAGCACCTGACAAGCCCTCAAAGTCCTTGAATGTGTCGTACAAAATGTCATCGGTCACGCCCCAGCCTAGATTTCCTGCAAATAGGGTTGTGTACAGGCCCTCGGGTGTCTCTTCCGTCTTTGTCTTCTTGAATGGTGCAGAGACCTCTTCCTCAGCCTTACGCTTCTTGGGAGCTTCGGGCTTCTTTTCGGCCTCCTCTGAGTCGTCTTCAGAGTCGTCAGAGTCTTCCTCAGATTCATCGGAGTCTTCCTCAGAAGACTAGGCTATGGTAAGCTACTTTTCATTAACTCAAGAATGGTTTACTTACATCAGCCTTTACCTTAGCGCCACCCTTGATCTTCTTGATATCTGCCTCCTCAGAGTCAGAGTCAGAGTCAGAGTCGGAGGACTCAGCCTCCTTTTTAGCCTTGCCGTTTGTAGTGGCCTTCACAGCTGCCTTAGCCTTCTTGGGATCAGCCTTCTTCTTGTCTTCCGCGTCGGAGTCAGATGAATCAGAGTCAGAAGCATCTTCAGACGCAGAGGCACCGGAGTCGGACTCCTCCTCGGACTCGGATTTGCTGATCTCCTCCTCAGACTCAGATTCAGAAGAGGACTCGACCTTCTTCTTCTTCTTGAGGTCCTTAGCCTTGCCGTTGGTGGCCTTGGAAGCCACGTCCTTGGCTAGCTGCTTGGACTTGGCCTTCGGGCTGTCAGTAGCCTTGGTCACGCCTGCCTTCTTCACTACGGAGAGGGGATCTGCGGCCTTTGCGGCCTTGCCGTTTGCTTGCTTGGTCTTGCCCATCTTGGTGACTACACAAATGATAGTTGAAAGGGATTAAGGTGATTGTGTAATGGAGAATAGAGAAGGATGATGTGTGAATGAGCGAGTGCAAGTGCAAGTACACAGGAAGCTTGCTTGTATTTATGCGGGAGGTGAAACTGCGTTCTCGATCTGCCAGAAAATTTGTTGGACCCTTCCCAAAAACTTCGATTTGCCGGTGGGACAAGTGGGGCTTATCGCAGGCGGTGAAGGTTTAGTTTTTAGATTGTGGATGTTCAATGCCCGTCGATACCTTACATAGTGCCTATCTAGGTAAGTACATGTAGCGCTTAGCGCGCCGAACCCTGCTCCCATCTTAGTACCTACCTACTTATGAAAGTATGGATAGCACAAAACAACAGGGGTCGAGAAACTGAGTGGCTCCCGTCTCCAACCTTCCAAGTTGAATGTCTCCCGGTATTTTGCCAAGACAATTCACGTGACCTATAACCTCTACCAGTGGGGGTGGTGGTCCAGCTAATGCAGCGGGAAGCTCTATTCATTAATGGTTATTAGGATACTGGGTGAATACACGCAACAAAGCAGTTCTCTGCACTAACACGCATCCCCGTCGCTCCCAGATTCTGGGTATCACCTCCAGCTGTCCTCAGGAGCCAAATAGACAGACGTCCAGCGAGCCCCAAATACCTTCGTTTCCGCCATGCCGACGCCCGAATCTGAGGCCTTCCTGGCCAAGAAGCCGACCGTCCCTCCCACCTTCGAAGGCGTCGACTACGACGATAACAAGCGATTGAAACAAGCTCAGGACGCCGTAGTCCGCGAGCAGTGGGTGAAAGTCATGATGGGACGTCTGGTCCGCGAGGAGCTCAGCAAATGCTACTACCGCGAGGGCGTCAACCACCTCGAAAAGTGCGGTCCTTTACGAGGTTAGTTGGTTTACCCGGTAGCTCTCGATCAATCAATCGAACGCGCATGCGAAACACAACACTCCCCGACGGAATTTACACCTCCCCATAAGCTTAAATTGTCGCGCACTAGGGGCTAACTTGGTCGACAGAGAAATACCTCCAGATGCTCAAGGACCATCGGGTACGGGGCTACCTGTTTGAGCAACAGAATTACCGTGAAGGAAAGAAATAGAGGAACACGCTGTTTCAACTAGATAACGATTTTCCAACGAGATGGACGGTGTTTCGGGCAATCAACAGTATGAATACCGATCTGGGGAGGAAGCGTAAGGAGAGCTATGAGTGACATCTCAGGTTTGCGGTGCAGGCGCCTTGGGATGTCCACTAGACCAGTAACTGTACATAAGCAACGCAAAGAAGAAGAAAGCAACTGTGCAATTGAACCTATCAATCTATAAATATTTTACCAATTAACGTCTATTATATTCCGACCTAGGAATTAGTAGTGGTTGTTCCGTTCGCCATGCATTCATTATTTAATGGATTACTCGATAGCCGAGTCGGAGGTCCCCCGTCCTGTCCCGTCTAAGAGCCGCAACAAGCATCGGCCAATCCGCCCTCGAAGCTCCGACCACCCCCCCCATACAAAATTTCTGGAGCTTGAACCCGTTCCCCAATCAGTCATTTCTATTCCTAGTATCGAGAACCTTTAATTGCCCTCCACGTCCCGTCAACGGTTCTGCGCAAAATCAACTGCCCATTGACACAAACTAGCTCCGCGGCCGGTGCCTTTCAGTCTAGACCGCCGCAATGATCTGCCGGCGGTGTCTGCAGCGCGCCTCGGCGCTGAGGACGCCTCGAGCCGGCCTAAGCACCTCCATTAGCTGGAGTCTACCGGTCCGCAACAGCAGCAGACCGATCTCGAGCACCGCAGCGAGACCATCGGCCGCCGAGGCCCCAGCGACCGAAGCTGCGACAACGACAACAACTCCATCCTTGAGCACGCCGTTAGCCGACAGCGAAGGTGCAGCAGCGAAAGAAAGCCTGTCGTCATGCCGCGAAGGCACCATCCTGACGGGCCTCAACTACTTCAAAACCAAGACAGATCCCCTCGCGCTCGCTGACGATGCGTACCCGGAGTGGCTGTGGAGGTGTCTCGATGTGCAGCATAAGACGGACGAAGGCGAGGCTGACGACGCCGGAGACGAATTCTGTAAGTTCTTTTTCCTGTCTTCTTTTATTCATTCATACAACATACATACATACCATTATCCAGTGAGCTGCGCACCCCTACACATATATGTATAGAGGAAAAAGAGAGAGAGTGTGTGTATCAAGCACCAAGAGAACTGACCACGCCGCCAAAAAGCCAAATCCAAGAAACAGCGCCGCCTCGCTGCGAAACGGCTGCGCGCCCAGGAGCTGAAGCTGCGCGCCGAGGGCAACCTCGAGGCCCTGGCGCCCAAGATTCCCCTGCAGCACCAAAGTATCAACTTACCCTTTAACGCGGATGGCACCACCGAGGGCGCCCTCGCCGCTCACAATGCCCGCGAGGAGCTCCGCCGCGCCATGCGCCGCGAGCGCAAGGCCAAGATCAAGGAGAGCAATTACCTCAAGTCGATGTGATGAGCGCTAGCTGCCGAAAAATACAAATGCTGACTCGGAGCTTGGGGATACTTTGCGAGTCTCTACTTTTGGATCTTCGCTCTCTAGAGATTGGGGCTGGAAGTGAGCTGCAACTCACGGTACGCCCAGGTTGAATATTGAAGAATGACCCTTTAAGGCGTCAGACCCAAGCGCAAAAAGAGGGCAAAGCGGCGAGAAAGCAGATGAGACAGATATCGTCTATCAACTTGCCACTATGTGTATATGTGTTGTATATATAAATATTCAGACTAAAGTCTAGAGTCAGGTTGGCATGTACAAAAGCTACGTCAGTACTTCCAGTGCAGAGCAAGTTCTCGTTAGAGAAGCTGTAATAGAAAGTGTACATCAATCTTGTAATCATATTTCTTGATGAAGTCAACAATGTGATACAATCTCTTTGTTGTAGTATATATGAGGGTTCACGGCGAGGCCATTGCAAGACTATATCATTTCACAAAGCACTCTCATTCCCGTAAATGTTCCCATAACCAGCTATATTCTAGGTTCAATATAAATGCAAACAAAACGTAGACACAGCCGGTTGTAGAATCATGGTGTCGGGTGATTTGAGTAAAAGCTATGCTCCAATCATATAGCAAAATAACAATATGTAGCGTTAGCAACAGAGCGGGTATCAAATGAGGTCCTTTCTATCGCCTTTATCCCTTCCGACTTGTCCCATAAGAAACATCAATAACGCTGTGTGTATGTTCAACAACAAATTAAAAAATCGTTGTTTTCGACCACTTTACTTTCGATTGGTGACAATCTTTTTATCCCTGCTATATATCCCCCAGAGACATATATATAGCCCATAGTCAAGATCGTGTTATTGGCTATTAGAAGTAGGTTGGTTGATTCTGGTTTAGCCCGAGATGAGATTTTCTATCTCTTGATCCGATGTGAGTGAGGTGTCTGGGGTGTGGCCCGGTGCATTTTCTTCGATCATGGTACTTAACGACAAAACCGGCTCATAGTTTTGTTTCCTGCTGTTTGCAGAGTGGTTTTTGCGCGACTGTATCCGTAGCCTAAGATCCGCAATGACTATAGTCCAGAGCCGCAATTCGAGGCTCGTGTCATGATCGCATATTGCCATTGGCAGCCGTTCCAGCAATATACTGCAGTGCTTCATCCCGCTCCTTCTCGGCCACGGAGAACTCCTAGTCCTCTTCCGTCAATCCGAGAGCGGCCTTTTTGACACTGATCTCCTTCTTGATGCTTTCTATGCCCGAAGAGATACGCTTCTTGAGGATCGGCATTGTTGTTGTCTCGAGCTTCTTCTCAGCCTCCTGTAACTGCTTTTGCAGCTCGTGAAGCTCGCTGAGCTGTTGCTTGCGTTCTCGGTCATTGCCGTTGTCATCATCATCCGCCTCATCGTCGTCATCATCATCTTCATCGGAGATATCCTCCTCTTCATCCTCTTCTTCGGAGACCTGTTCTTCTTGAAGAGGCATGGGCGTATTTCCGCCTATGGTCATAGGTGTAGGCGCTTCTAATTGTGCCGCAGGTGTGGCGCCGCCGGGCTCTTCGTCGTCTGCCAAAAATTCTCTTAATAGATCTTCTTCATCCAACTCTGCTTCAGCATCCATATCCATATCTTGTTGCGTCTGGTCACCAAAATAGTCGTCTGGCTCGAGGTCACCTTCGGCATCCTCGTCATCTTCGTAATCCGCATCACCATCTTCCATGATTACATCCGTTCTCACTTCGTCTGCTGCTGCGTCATCCTCGAGAAGCTTGGTAACCACGCTCTGGGTGCGTTCCCACTGTTTCTCCGACAAAGTTCTCCTAAACCGCCGGTTCGGCGCATCATGCATGGGAGGCGTGATCCCGTGGGGCCACCTGAGTTCGTTCTTCATTACCATGGAAGGCAACGGCACAGCCTTGGCTTCAAGCTCTCCACTAACGACTGCAAAGCACAACAACATCTCAGTTACATCAGAGTTCTTCATCATGCTCCTGCGATCCCAAGTCTTCATCGCTTCGGTGATAGTCGGGAGCTGGACCAGGACAGCTGCATAATTGATGCCGTTGATCGTCACCATCGCTCGACGCTCCCTACTGTCGATAAACTGCACAGAGAAATCCGCGCCGCCATTGCCTTTCGGTTGTCCGATTGTACCATCCGCCAATGCCTTCTTTAGGTACTGGGTAGGCTCGCCGTCCATGACACGCAGAATAAAGTTCGTCTCTCGTTGGGGATCCGCCTCACGATCGCTAGCCTCAGAGTCATACGCATCACCGGGCTTGTGTGAGATAGCTTCTCCCTTAGGCTTAAACCTGATAGCGTTGATAGGCGTACTAGGCTGAGGGGCGGCGGATGATGGCTTAATTTTGTGGGTTGCTTTATGCGTGAGTTTGATCGTCTTGCTCGGGCGGGATTCGGCTCGGGCGACGGATAGTGGTGTGTCTTCGTCACTTTCGTAGCCGCGCTTCTTGGACTCGGTAAGTTTCGCAGTTGGTTTGGAGGTCCGCCCGGCCTTGGTCTTCGTAGCACTTGGTGTTTGGGTGGCCGTGGTCGGGGCAGGTGTGCCTGGTTGGCTGTTGATCTTAATCTTCAGAATCTTCTTCTCCCCAGAGGGGGTAGGGGCGCCATCGCCGCTATAAGATGACTTTCTAGAGCTGGTATTGAGCTTGAGGATTGGTCTCGGGTTCTCGGGCGCGGGAGTCGTAGAGGCCATGGATGGAGGAGGCATCTGCTGATGGTTTGTATTGACCTTTAGAGTTGGTCTGCCATTAATAGACGCCATCGTGGAGGTGCCTTCTGGGTGGGTGGCAACGTGAGGCGAGGCGACACAACGCGGTGTGAGAGGCGGCTGCGTCGAACGTGGGAAGTTGAAGATGGTTCGTGATGTCCCGATTTAGGTTGGAGGACGGGAGATTGCGGAGCGGCTGGTTACAAGCTCGCTGATGATAAGCCGAAAGCAATAGATCGAATAGCGCTTAGTCACTGTCGGCGTACAATCGCATTTGAGATTTAAGATGTGGTCGAGCTGCGCACCTTGCGCTTCGGGAGAAGATGATGGAGAGATTAGATGATAAGTACAGGTTGGATAACTTGTCGCATTGGTTATAACTATTTGTTATCGCGCCTCGAGGTCAACGAAGATCCACATCTGAGTAGGTAACTAGTAGGTACCTAGCTAAAGTCACCTAGTGAACGCCCGCAGTGTGGGGAAGCTACTGGTACCTCCTAAGTACATTATATTACACGTCCCTAGGTGAAGTCACTACCTCTATGCTTTACTTTCATGCAGCTAGAGTCCCGGCAATCACCCAAGTACGCAAGCTCCACCGTGTATCAAAGTTAGCTTCCAACTAACATCATATCGTGTATCTGTAGTCTCTGAGTCTTTGCTCGTGGATAAAGCTTGTTGTAGGAGTGCCAAGCGGGAGAAGAATCAGAGACAACAGCGAGAGTACTTAAGGATCTTGAGTAGAGACGGGCTAGCAGGGTACATCCCCGAGATATCAACCCCACTATTGCTACTTAGTGGGGCCTCGCTACAAATAGGTACCTGACAACATGGGGTGTGCTGAACGGCGGTTCTGGGGATCAGCCAAACTTTAAGTTCCTTAAGCGACAAACTTTACCAAGCAGCCTTACTGTAGCCCTCGAAACTAATTATAATTCCTGAGTTTAATAACTTCTTGCCCGCCATGCTGCTGAATTCCGCTTGTCACTAGTTGTCCTACTCCTCTTTCGAATAATCCGCCCAAGCACGCGTCCAACGCGCCGATCATCAACTCTGCTTTTCCTCAGTCGGCTCACCTTCAAACCCTACAGACCACCTAGTAGAGAGCTGCCAACAATCGACATCATGGCATCTTACAACGGTCACCGGCTTTACACGCCGTCCGAGATCCACCTCGCGCTCCTGCGCCCGGCCATCCTCCAGATCCTGCGCGCCCAGGGCTACTACGCATCGGCCCCGAGCACCATCGACTGCCTGACAGAGATAGCAGGGCAGTACCTCTACACCATCGCCAAGCGAGCCGCCGAGCATGCGACCATGAACAACTACGTCGGGCCTCCGGGTACGCCCGACCTTGTCGATGTGCGGCTTGCGCTGGAAGAATGCGGCGCGCTCTGCCCTGGTGCGAGCCCGGCACCGCCAGCCAAGCGTCGCCGTCTTAGCCACGGTGACGCAGTAGACGACGACGAGACCTTGCGGGAGTACGACGATGAGGCGGAGGATACGAGCGGCGTCGACGAGTTCATCCGCTGGGCTACGGGCCGCAAAAACCAACGCATACGCAAGATCGCTGGTGTTATCGCACCGCCAGGTATTATAGCGGCAGGTGCTGAAGGAGAAGATGGCGCAGTAGAAGAGAAACCGTCAGATTATTTGGATGGTAAGATCCCTTGGCGCTAGCATGTCTACCCCTTAATTTCTTAATCATTCCCACCTAATACCCAATCATGGACTGGTCCTGATCGTTTCGATTCTCAACAGCGTTGAAACGGAAACATAACAAGACCGATCAAGAATCCAAGTACGCCGGTACTATCCTAGGACGCAGTATCGATCATGGCGAGGTGCTGATAGAGGGAGGACCCGACACGAGCCTTGCTGCATGGGCCGCTAAGAGGCGAGAGGCATCATTACGGCCCCCCGGCTCCCAACCCACGGCAGACGACGATAACGATTCTCGACCTCCTAGTTCGGGGCTTAGTTCGTTAGCGGACGAGGAGGTGGAGATGATGAACTTTGACTGAGGATATACCAAACGAACAAGCGGAGATACCATACCTGGGAACTATCAGTTCAGTGCATGTAACGGAAATTGACGACTAAATTTGCCACAGGGAAGAAGCAAGCCGTGCTAATGGAGGAAGACGAAACAAAAGCGAAAGGTCATGAGACTGGCACCTATGTATATTTCTACGATGCCCAACTCCCTCCTCCTACGCCTCAACCATACCACCAATGACCTGGCACAAGCCATGGTCTGCTGTTGCCGGAATACAACCACCCCCAATCCCCCAGTTGCCTGCCCAGCCTACATTCCCAGCTAATGTTGGCGTTGACGTTGTGAAACCGCGGTGCGCTTTATTGGGCATTCCTCCCATTCAGAGAGGTTATCTTCTCTATGGTCGGCGCCAATCGAGTCTGGACGAGTCACCCGCCACAAGAGGAGGAGGAGGAGAGGGACATGCAGCATAGCCCCGGCGTTAGTGTTTCAAGGGTCTGCATTTAAGGATACCCCGAGCGCGGCCACGGCGTTACGGTTTAGATGAAGAGAAAAAAGATACCAGTAATCGCGCAGAAGTACAAGCTAAGAACGAAAGACAACAAAGTGCTCCGTATGCATACCTACCTACGCAAGTGTACCATTTTAGGCGTGAGTTTGTCAGAAAGGGTAGGGAGAACCATTGGCTTACACAGGAGACAAATCAAATCCAACATGGCAGTCATATCACAGTGTACTACGAGGTAGGTAAGTAAAACATGGCAAATCTCTAAGATCAACCCATAATGCCGCCGTGGTGCTAATGAGAACAATCCCAAGAATGCTGACTGGACTAAGGCTAGTTAGAAAAGCACTCAGAGAAAATCCTGATTCCTAATGTTGCCTATGTTCCTTCCCTTGCCCAGTGCACTCGAGAGTTATTATCCCCTAGGTCCTTAGATGGATACTTAAAACAGCAGTAGAAGTTTAATGAGGATTCATCTAGTCACCGCGTGCGTGCACGGACGACACATGTTCGAAAGTTTTCTCTTTTTTTTTTGTTCTTTTAGTGCTATTTCATCATAAGATCTCTTCTAAACACTAGATAGCGAGCGACTTCGTCATATAATATCCCGTACTTCAAGGATTGGTCATCCAGAGACATTCCCAGTCTCGCCCATTTTCAAATATCGTTTGCCTCAAATCTTAATAATGTAACACAATACTTGGGTATCGCCAATTACAAATTGATTGCATAATATCACCTCACATTTCCGTAACACGAAAAGGTAGTTTTGAGTAAGGGTACCCGATACCAAACGTTTAGTCGAGCCAACCTCTTCACATAACTGTACACTTCCTTTCTTTGGTAAGGGCCAGTGGCCCATTTGGTGGCTTGGGAACATCCGTCCAGTCCGCAGTTGTTACCGTGTCATCCTCTTTTATTTTCTTGTTCTTTTTCCGTCCCGTCCAACCCTTCTCTCTGGCATCTTGAAGATTTTTCAGAGCGCCCCGACGAGCCCGGCTTGGGCGGCGCTGCACACTAGTACGGCGGAAGAAGAACTGGGACGAGGGGGTAGGTGGTGCAACGAATGTTTCCGGGTTGGCTCTAGGCTCTGCCAGAGGTTTGTTACCCGTGATATTCTCTAGCCGCTCAGCGGTAGGTTGATTTAAGGGATTTCCAGGGGTCGGCCGTGGATGACGAGGCACTGGTGCATGAAGCACTGGGCCGCGTGGTGCGTTTACAGTTATGTTTGGTTGCGACACGTCAAATGCTCCAGCGACTCCAGTTGGTGTGCTGATAATGAGTGGTTGCTCGGGAGGGGACGGAGGACGTCGTTGAGGCAGCCCGCTGTTTAGTCGGGAGTCATCGTCATGATCACCACGAGTATTCGCAGCAATCTGCGAGAATCGTAAATTGCCTGACACGGAGCGATGGGCGTTACGGCCGTCCCGTCTAGTCTGTATGTTCGCAGTCGCCTCTAGCCCCAGCTCGGACCCTAATGAGGCCGCTATTAGTTCTTCGTTATTCAGGTTCGTAGCTGGCGCAGAGCGAGGGTAGCCAGCAAGCGTGGATACAGATGCGAGCGGCGGAAGACCAGGTGCCCTTGGCCACGTCGATGCATTTGGTAATCGACGAACAATAAGAACTTCGTCACCACCCTCTCTCCCAGTTAGTTCGTCGTGGGACATGGGGCTACTCGCGGATGATAAGGGAATATTAGCAACCTGCTCAAGAGATCGCATCGATCCCGAGCTGATGCCTTCTCTAAGAGGCAGGGAGCTAGACGAGGCTGGAGTGTACTCCGTTGAAAATGACTGGGCCCCAGCGGAAGGCCGTTCGCGTTCCGGAGTTACTGCCGGCATACACTGTGCCCCTGATGCTGGACCTTCGGGGGATGGTGTCCCAATAGGAGTGGCATCATAGATATCCTCAGTCTCCGGAACTTCTCGATGTGCTACGCTGTCTTGTGCAAAGGCGTTCGCCTGTGGAGCGACTTGGCCCTCCGTCCTTGAATTTACATTTCGTGTGGCTCCCTCCGACACAATACTACTCTCGGAAATCTGCCTGGAGGGCTCCTTTAAGGTAGAAGTGCGAATGCGCGGTAATTCGGGTCGGTTCGTTGCAGATGCTGCACTGGCTGGCAGAATCTGGGAAACGGGCAATACATTAGGCAGTGGTGGCACTGGAGGTATGTCGGAAGATGTGGGCGGATGTCGTGCTGCATGTCCAATCCCAGGAATAGGTGTATGGCGTAGAAAAGAAGGGAAGTCCACCACCGGGTCCTCTTTAGAGTACGGGGGAGGGGGGGGCACCCAATTATCAGCATCGCTTTCATGAGGATGCTCCGCTCTACCATCAGCTCGCCTGTACTCAACATGACCAGCCGCTGGCGGTTGCGGGTTGCGCTGGCGGTTTACAGCGGCAGCAGTCGCAGCTCTGCGCAGGGTTGTACCGGAGCGTGGGCTAGCATGTGTATACGGAGCGTCAAGTGCTTCTTGAGCTTCTTCTAGCGACACATCATCTACAGCATCGGAAACGGGGGTTTGGGGACCGTCCCGGGCTGTCATCATGCGCCTCGGGATGAGAGGATCCTCCATATCTTCCTCAAAAGCGGGCGCCCGAAGTAGGGCTTCGGCCTGACGGTGGATGCTGGTAGCAGCGCGCATCCCACCACTTCGGTTCCCTCTCCGCTGAGCCACAGTTCTCCTCCGGAAAATAGCAACCTCAGTATCTATGTCGCGGTGCTCCTCTTCGAGGGTTTCAGGTTCCATCGTGCCCACTTCAATGGTAATCTCTTCCTCCCGGCCGTTCACCAGGCTGTAGTCAAAATCGAGAATCGTAATTCTCCCGCCGTCAACGAAATCAATACCCTCCTCTTCAGTGATTGGCCTGTGGGGCACAATTCCTTTCGATGCGATAATCAGCCGCTCTTGAAGGGACCATTCTCCAAAGCCAGAAATCCATTTGACGTTGCTGACACCACCTGATTCAGCAATCATTCGCCCACTAACAAAGGTGTTGCGCAGCTTATCACAGAGGATCTGCCATTGAGGGACGCGATACCCATCAGCCTCCTGTACCCGTGAAGGCGAGCGAACGGAAGTCCCGCTACTCCAACGATGGAGAGTCGGTAAGGTAGATGAATCCACAGGATGATGAGCGTCTGGCATGGCTTCCAAATCCTCGGGCACACCATATAGCCAAATATACTTACCCTGAAACCCAGCGGAAACCAAGTCTCCCTGATAGTTAGCAGCAGGCAAAGTGCATGGCAACAGCGGTCCAGGTGAAGCGGCGGTCGGAACCGGGCCTGTGAAATAAGTAGTACCGTTACGAAGATCGTCTATCCGCACGGCGCGGAACGTCTCAAAACTCCTATCATATGTGAATGTCCATGTTGCCTCCATCGAACTCGACTCCTGTAAGAGCACAGCATGACTACAGTCTCGACTCGTGTTGGGGAATAAGATGGAGGTCGTCCACAAAGCACTGATATCATCATTCGCCAGTTGACTTCCCGGGTCGTAGTATGGCGCCGTCAATATAACGGTATTTGGGGTTGTGGAACTTGTCGTGGTGCCCAGAAGCTGCGTGCCATCAAAGGAAAAAGCCAGCGCGTCTACGCCATCGCATTTAACAGCTCTACGTTCAGTGGGAAGAGCCCCCGGATTAAGAGACGAAACCTCTATACCACCCTCATACGCAGCCGCCAAGACTCGACCACAAGGCGACAAGGTCATCGCTCGAGGTGTGTTGTCGAGGATAAGGGATTGCTTCCTCTGGGGCGGCTTTTGATGCAAATCGTAGAGATCAACTTGCATATCGGTTGACAAGACGGCTAGAAAGCTACCATCATCCACAATGCACGTCGAAACCGGACGGCGAAGTATCTTGAGCTCGCGTTTCACAGCCAATTCGGGTCCTCTGAGATCCAGAACATAGATCCGAGATGAGTTGTAGGCGAGGAGATGGTGGCCGCGAGGAGAGGGGCTAAATTGCATGCCTTCGCCGCCGGGCGCAGAAGACGAACTAATCGAATTCGATATCAGTTTGATGGTGGTTTTCTTGGGTCGCAGATAGGCTTCAAAGAGGTTTCGCTTCACTTCACGAGCGAAAAGCCGGCGTAGGTTAGGCAGATTCTCGTCGTTGATCAACCTCGCAGGAATAGGAGGGTGGCTCGTAGCGTAGGAATGGCATATTGAGAGGTGGTGGGCGTAGAGGTGGGCTTGTTGGGATATGCGCTTCCATCTTGAATTGAGAAGGACGAGAGAGGCGAAAGAGTCGGGGTCAGTCAGTTGCAAGATGCTGTGGCCATCTGTTAGGACTACATAGTTGGAGGTACACGGAGAATAAGAGGGGAGGAACAATGCGCAAGAAAGGCAGGCCTACTGCTGTATGATCTCATCCGGGAGGCTGCCAAAAGCAGAAGTGCTGGGCTGATCGGGTGGCAACGGAGGTTTCTCGTCTAATGGACGCAATGGCGATAGCGATGGCGACGGTGAGGATGGACGAGACGAAGCCGAAGGAGGTTCAGGCGACGCCATTGCGACGCGCTCTTCAAGAGAAAAGTTATTCGTGAAGTGCACCGGTCAAAACAGTTTGTGCTAAGGCGGCAGGATTATCAGGATTCCGGGATTGTCAGGATTGAAGAGCGCCTCAGGCCATCGTCATGTATCGGACAATATTTGAAGCCATCGACGAGTAATTGGCAAAGCTCAGGCAACGTGAATGTTTATCTTCACTACTTCATGGGTGGCGACGCCGTGCTCTATCGTATTGCTGGCGCCGGTGTCAGTGGACAATGAATGAAGATTTAACCTCACTTGTCAGGGGGACAGCTGACAAGACCAAGATGGCGACAGGTCACAGAATCGACGCGGTCACTGCCTTGGCACCACCGAGATGGATGTTGAAGATACAGTATTGCCGTATGCGGTACCAGTACACTCTACTTAGACCCGTCCTACTTTTAGATTTGCGACAAAGTCCCTCTACTTCTTCTCTTACACAGCCCCGGCATAGGTCTGCTAACCAGGCCCCCATTGGCCAGTGCAGGCATCCCGGTACCAAAAGAGGTGGTGCGCCAACTTGGGACAATCTGGGGGCATGAAACAAAACTGGTCTGAAGTACTAATATATATATAGTCATTTGGGGGGAATATGCTACAGAGATATCCAGCTCAACAAGACACATTCACATGGCATCCCTTTATTAGTGACCAATTGAGGATCTCTATCCAGAGTCACAATAGAGGAACACCTAGGTAGGTAATAGAGAAGGAAGACACATTTAACTAATGTACTTATGTATAGAAGAAATGTCACCGGTTACCTGTTATACGCATCAGCGCGGATAACAGTGTATTTTCGGTTTCAACCCAGAACAATCTATGATACACAATAGTTAAGACTCACCTGCACTCTATGCTACATCTATGCTTTTATTTTATACATTCGTACAGCTTGTTCCGTGTCGAACCAGTTGAGTTTTGACCTTTAGCAACATGTACACTAGAGTAGGTTAGTGTTGTTTCAACAAAGCCATCTGTGCTAGGGTACATCTATTTTTAGATTTCAGTTGCTTAAGTACTTACTCTCATGTCAGCCTTGCCAACCCCTCTGTAGAAGCCCCCCTCAGTTCAATATATGTTGTACCATACCACTCGGCTACACCAGAACGAGGCCCAAAAAAAAGAAATAGGTATTTTTTTCTTCTTCAAACTTGCAGATCAACGTCGGATACCGCGCTTGCTCCTCAGTTATATCCCGTTTCACAAAGAGATGCCACCGCTACAAACGACACAGAGGCCTTAGATACCTTGGAGGTAGGTACCTCCCATGCACAGACACTCTCCCCCACAACGTTAGTACGTAGTAGTAGAAGTTCAATTCACCAGTTTTCTCAATCAACCATTGTTAGACCAGTAAAAGTAAACTGGCATTCTTCGGATTTATTATTTATTTGGCCCGTTTTTGACTCGTACCAATTGTTGTGGTGGAAAACAGAGGTTTTAGTTGTCAGATTGACCAGCTGCTCACAAGACATAATAAGCTACCACATACACAAATGTCTTGACGTATATGGTTTTGTACACCTCCAAGATATGTCAGGTTACAACAGCCTTCATATGTCCTTCATTCAGTAAACCCCAAGATATAGTCAGGAAATATAGACTTAAGACAAGACACTCCACATAGGTGTTCCAGAGAAAAGCGCTACACTAACTATTAGTATAAACAAGCAGGGACCCAGTGTACCGTATCTATGATGTCAGTTGCTCAATAATGTGTGGTATGGACAACTGACCTCTCAGCTCCCAAACTCAGCATTAAAATTATTCGACAAGAACGGTTTGGTCAGTTTTATTGCTTAGATTAGGTACCCAGATAGGTAGGTAGAGTTAGGGTCCTGCAAGCAATCATGTGACCCTTGCCAGACAAGCACTTCGCTGTCCTACCTCGCAGTTCAAACAGGCCGATAGTCGGCCACGAAACATCATCACTAACTTCGCAAATCAGTAGTCTATTCGCTTTTGAAGTAAGCCAACAAGAAGCACACATAAACAATCTCTTTCATTTTGGCACCAGTCCGGACTTCCCAGGCTCACACCTACTCGTTCCCTTCTTCTTTTTTTAACTTACTTACCCTGATTCGTCTTCCGAGGGACCCGGGATTCCAAGAAAATGACTACAAATAAATGCAGCACGATGAACGCCTCGACTCGAGACGCCTCGGGCTATCTACCCATTGAGCACTATGGAATGATTGGCAATATGAGAACATGTGCGCTGGTGAGCCTAGATGGCAGTATAGGTGAGGCACGCAACATCCTACATCATTCCAAATAAACTAACTCGAGGTCTGATCACTCTAGATTTCATGTGTTGGTAAGTTACTAACAGTGTGCACTCTCTTCTCCTCCCACGCAGCCGCGACCCGAGATATGCTACTTCAACTGGTCTACTGGCCGGCATGTCTTACCTAGCCCAGGGAATTCGTAGCTGCCTTGGCATATAACTTGAGGTTCCCGGAACCAGCCTTATGAACATAGCTGACGTCGGACACAGGCCTGACTTTGACTCGCCGTCTATATTTTGTCGCCTCTTGGACAAAGACAAGGGCGGGTACTTCAGCATTGCACCTCCAGATCCAACATCCTGCACCGCCAAGCAGCAATACCTACCCTCGTCTGCTATCCTTCAGACCCGTTACATCAATGAAGATGGAGTTGTCAATCTCGTGGATTTCTTTCCACGTCCGAAGAATGCAAATATCCTTACCCCAACCACTGCACAAACTTCATATCGAGAGACCCGTAGTGTTCCCGAAGAGCTCAAGAAATGGCTAGTTCGACGAGTCGAATGCATTCGTGGGCAGTTCACTCTAGGTACATAGTTCTAGGTCGGTTCCAAAGGCCCGGTTTGCTTACAATAATATAGATGTCGAGGTGTTCCCAGCATTCGATTACGCTAGAGAACCCCACACAACCACGATCTTGCAACAACTCAAGTGGGCAGATGATTGCCAGAGCAAGACTGTGACGTTCCATAGCAAGCATGAGAAGCTTCAATTAGATGTCTGCATCGACCATGGAGGGGATGAGTCGATGACGGGTCCGAGTGTAGACTTTGAAAAAGTCCAAGGTAGTGGTATGCAGGGCGAGGGTGTAGTGGCTAGGGCAACGCTGCAGGAAGGCCAAAGCATCTCCTTCATTCTCCGTCGAGACATTCCGGACCACGTAACTGGTAACATTACAACGGCGGTTCTGGACTCCAAACAACACGACACGCAGATGTTTTGGTCCAACTGGCTGTCTAAGTCCCGTTATAAAGGTGCCTGGCGAGAAGTCGTGTTCAGAAGCCTAATGATATTAAAGATGCTCACATTTGAGCCGACGGGGGCCATCGTCGCAGCACCGACTTTCTCTCTCCCCGAAGCTATTGGGGGTGTTCGGTGAGTTTTACGCTTCGATGCTGCTTGGATAATGTTAATCAAATATAGCAATTGGGACTATCGTTTCTCGTAGGTACTCCTCTCAATTTCTGCTTCGGAATATGCATTCGGACTAGCAGGTATCGATTTGTCTATATCGGAGGCGGTATTGTCTTTCTCTAATTCTTCCTCAACTATGATGACCGGAGCAATCCATGTACTGACGGGTGATAGTTGGGTTCGCGATTCTAGCTTCACAATATACATTTTCCTGCGCCGTACGTCTCACCTATTCCTTTATCAACTTTTAAAATGCTTTAACGTGTGCTAACACTAATTGCCACAGTGGGATTTACGGACGAGGCAGACGCATATATGGGGTTCATTAACGATCGTTTTCAAACGTCACTAACCGAAGAGGGCGCGCTACCCATTATGTTTACCATCAGAGGAGAGACAGAGATACCCGAACAGGAACTTAGCCATCTAGAAGGTTATAAGGGAAGCAAGCCTGTTCGAATCGGCAATGGGGCAGCTTTCCACCAGCAATTCGATATTTACGGCGAATTAATGGATGGTATCTACTTGTAGTACGTATCTTCCTGCTCCTCTGTATGCCGGGTATTTCCGCATGCTCCCAGGTCCTCAGAGCATAAGTTGTCTCTTACTATAAGCGATGAATTCTGACGCCTGACTTCTTATAGCAACAAATATGGAAAACCAGTCTCCTGGGATACTTGGGTATCTGTTCGGAAGATGCTCGGTAAGTCTTCGAACTGTTATCTAGACAAGAGGAACGGCGACTGACGAGTTGAAGACTTTGTTTTGACCATAGTAAACCGTGAGTGACCTCAAGATCGATTACTCTATAAGGTGGAAGCTGAGTCGTTCTAATCTACATTTAGAACCGGATATGTCCATCTGGGAAGTGAGGAACAATAAACAGCACTTTGTGTATTCAAAAGTGATGCTATGGGTAGCGTTCGACCGTGGACTCCGACTCGCAGACAAGCGATGCCTTCCATGCCCGAACCGTGCGAAATGGCTAGAGGCGCGAGATAACCTCTACGAGGAAGTCATGGAGAAAGGTAACGGATACAGTGTTGCTTCAAAATCATAACTAGGCTAAGAGGTCTTCTGAATTAACATCATAACAACAGGGTACAACATCGAGTTGAAAAGTTTCATTCAGAGCTATGAGAATAGAACCATGCTGGATGCGTCGATTTTGATTGCGCCGCTCGTGTTCTTTATCACGCCCAATGATCCAAGATTCCTCAACACCGTGGAAAGGATTCTTCTTCCGCCCGAGAAAGGTGGCTTGACGGTCACCGGCCTCGTTCATCGCTACAATAGCGAACTTTCTGACGATGGTAAGTTACTTTTCAACTTACTCTCGGCACGCACATCTTCATTATAGGTTTCTTTTAGCTCTGCATTATCATTCTCTCGCATCTTTCGACACCATCAAGCCAAGTTGTAACCGATCAGGCTAATTAAATATCACGACACTAGGCGTTGGTGGTGACGAGGGTGCCTTCTCGATGTGCACATTCTGGCTCGTAGAGGCGCTTACACGCGCTGGCGCATATGACCGCAAATACCTGGTACGTGCAGTGAACCTGTTTGAAAACATGCTGGCCTTCTCGAACCACCACTCGATGTTCAGCGAGGAGATTTCGCGGACTGGGGAGCAGCTTGGGAATACGCCTCAGGCCTTCAGCCATCTTGCGCTCATCTCGGCAGCGTTTAACCTGGACCGCGCTATGAACAACCGGCATGAAGCGTCCTAGACAATTGAAGAGCGCATAAACAGCGTCAAGAGCTGGTAGATATTTATAACGTTGATGAATTAACATGACAATGAGAGCAACCTTTTCGTATACTGCTTCAAGATGTGCTGTAACAGCATCATCTGAATGTGATTAACTAGAGATATATACACGAAAGCACAGTAGGTAGGTATGGTCACGACGACCAATCAATACTACTAGCTTACTAGGAGCAGCGCCACCGCATCATCACAACGAGTCTTAGACAGATTTCTGGTCCGTGTGCGTGTAAGACGATGGACCCTTTGATCAACTTAAGTCTGGGGATTTGACTACGCTAGGTGCCGGCCAGATCGACTACTGTATCGGGCAGACCAAACCCCATATTGTGAGATTATAGCTCATGGTAGGTGCCGACATGCCGCTGTCGCGAAAGAAGCAGGCTTAGTGTAGAAGTGTTGGATTCCATTGGGATTCTAAACCTAGACCAAACCGAGGCAATCTGTTTGGAGGCGATATGTAATAACATCATGAAAGACAAATTCAGGGAACTGACTGCTGAAAAGACCCAATGGAGGCATGCCGCGCTCATGCTGATGGATATTGCTTTCGCTGTAAGTAGACACCGCATTGCGGGCTGAGAACTTTACTGCCTACACATGTGATGAGTTCACCGGACCCAACTCCTCAGCGATGAATATTTTCTATAGAGCCTCCAATTCATGCTGTTGTGTGAGCATTTAGACCGAGAACGCGCCGGTTGGACCTGGGCGGTTGGCTTATTTTGCGCAAGCCGCATATCCCATATGTCGCACATCAGTAATTAGTCTGTGGCTCTGATCAAGGCTACTACGGGGTATACTGGGTGAGCTGACGGGGTGTGAATGTAATGACCGTTAAAGGGATTTCACTGCAGTTGTAGACGTATTGTTGTTGTTGTTGGCGCGGATGATAGTATGAATATGTTGCCGCGCCTCAACAAGCAGTATTGAGGATGTAAGTCCCGGACCACCCGGGTTTACACTGTCAGCAACATCGTTATTCCACACTCTCTGCTCCCTACAATCACGCTAAGCTGGCATGCTATCTAGCATCGGTGGCCGATGAATGTTTTGGTCGTGATGCGGTTGCGCGGAGGACGGGCGCCGGGACGCGAATTTTTCTGGAGGCCTGTGTTTCTGATAGGAACGTCGTACCATCACCCGCCAAATCGGGAACTGGGCGATAAAAAGAAGAGACGCACTTCGGGACCGGGATGGATACTGGTTTTATCTAGGATTTTTAAACTACTTGTGTCAGCTCTGACTACGCGTCTGTAGGCTATGGTCGTTGCGCTGTCGTCTCGTATAACGGATGAATTATATCAGGGATCGTGATACCGAATACCTAGTAAAAATTTAAAGGACGTAATAGTAATAATACGGCTCATCATTTCGATTCCTTTCCACCTTCTGCTTTTGTTGGGCTCGGTTGAGACAATCGACAATATTTTGATTGATTGATTGATTACCTTGATAGATGACACGTGCTTCTCCGAGCAATGATGAGATACATAAGCACTATCCAGTGCTGAGGCTTCACAGGAACGGATTTAGCTGCCTTCCTTAAAGCCGACTTTTAACAAGAGAAGCACTTTGCCATGGTGCGCTTTTCGAATTCATTATCCTGAGGAGGAATCGGCATTTTGTGAACCGACAAGGAGTAAGAGAGTTGGAGAGCAAATTAAGGGATACGGTAGAAGGACTTAGTGCACTGCCTGATCCTAGTGGCTTTCCCAGGGATGCAAGACATCGTCCTACTGAAACTATGTCTTATCTGGCTCTGGCGTATGTAAGTCATAGACCATCTACAAGACTAAAGCCCAGCCAGTTAGGTATGCGGACAAGCTTCCACGTAGAAGGACTTTGATCGGGGTTCTAGTCGGCTTCTGGGTCGGACAGGTCGGTCGCATGCAATTGACAATATTTGTTTGAACGAGACAAACCTTGGGGTCGCTTAGAGTTTTGAGCTTGAGCTCGTGCTGTGGTGCATATGTGACATGCAGCCGATCCCGCCTGGGCGCATGTTGACGCAAATAGTGGCGCCTTGACACGCCTTCTTTTGTAGGTTTCTGTAGTAAGTCAGTCACGAATATGGTGGTTGGTCCGGACATAACGCTACGAGCACGATTTCACTCTCGACAGAGCGGATTTATGCTGTGTAAGCTGGTCGATCAGTTAGTATAGATTTACAGTCCGGGAAGGAGTTTTGTGGCTTTCGGATCTTCAACGAGATACGCCTTTCGCTTTCGGTACGCCACATCTGGTGTAGCTAGCATGCGAGCTCACCCGCGCATTCATATGTATATAACTATATACACTAGCCACATGGAATTGCAACCTAAGGTCACACACTGCTTACAACGCACAATAAACGAACGACGAAAGCATGTCGTGCACTGTCAACGGCCTTGCTTCCAGCTACACTGTCCAGAGTTTGGTAGCGATAGGTGAGCAGTCCTGCAGTTACTACAGACCTCGTGCGTATCAGTATGCAGTTCATCAAGTCGTGTAAGTTGATTGGGCGGAGCGAGCCTGATTTAAGCTTAAACCTCAGAACGTTGCATTCCACGGGACGGCCATCTTGGCTCTGTAGTAAGAGAAGAAATATGCCCCTTTTCACCAATGACAGCTGATCCGAGGATCCGAACCTGAGCCAGAACACACGATAACGAAACATAGCCAAGCCGCATCGACGTGAATGCCAAGTCGCATCGACGCGCATTTCGCTGCCCGCCGACTGGCATGTCCTGCCTAACCCATACAAGCCCACCGTTTTCTCATGCACACGTTTTTGTGCTAGGGTCAGCTCGGAACAACCTGCTGATATGGTTGCTGTAAATAGAACCCACAAGCGAAAAGACCACAATGCGAATAATTAGCCTACTGTAGGCACTGTTCCTATTTAGGTAAGCAGAATCTACACTAGACGGGAGGCTAGGCTAGACGCTACTCGTCGATCTAGCATATCAGTCCCGTTAGTTACTATGTTAGTAATCTTGGCGAAGCCCAGTCGAACGACATAACATACGACCTATAGTAATATTGCTGAAAACTTCATCTTTTCAACATATTTTGGTCTTCTACACACCATTTTCGAAGGCCCTTAATCTTATGCAATCTTGAGCAATAAGACGATAATCCGCAAGTCAGTGGTGTGGCCTTCATCCTCCATGACACTCCGAAAATAGACCACCAACGCCTTGGCAAACAGAATATCTGCCCACGTACCAATCACACTCGGGCTGGGCATACAGGAGGCAGAGCCAAGAAGCTAGAAGATATTTCTACCGTGCCGGTAAATATCATACAACACTGTGAGTGTTCTGATAACGAGCGCCGTCCTCTCGATACCGGTTGATAGCTGCCTCAAACGGAATGATTGCCTGTTACACTCAGGTGCTACGGCATTCTCAATCAGGGGTGAGGTGAGTGATTAGGGGGGTATTCTGTAAGTATGTCTGGTCTATAGTCATCTGCCGCAGTCCAGTCGTGGATAGACTATCTAGGTAGGTATCACACGATTTCTCGACGGGTGGAATCCCAATTCGTCCTATTTTCGAGCTGAGCTTATCCCAGACATTCCCGCGCAGCTTCTACGTAGTAGCTAGCCTCTTGGCTAATGCGTCCAAGCCAGGGATTGTAGGATCAAGCCTTTTCTCGCTCCACATGTGGTGCATGTGTACACAGTGAGTTCTGTGTAGGCCAAAACGAGATATTTTCTCGCCTGTTTGGTACTCGACTGAGACATTCTGGGTAAGGTTGTGTGCGTTCTCTCTGCTATGCGTTCTCATTCTTCCACCCCAGTCGTATCACGCCTTGGGCAATCCTTCTTCTGATGGGGCGTGGACAAGCTTTTACGATGACCCTAGACATTGCTCAAGATGATCTCCAAGGGTCAAGGATCCAGCGTTGAGGCGTCCGGGGCTGACTTTGGCCGCTCGATAGAGTCATCTCTCTAGTGATTCCAACCGTAAGCATCGCACCATGAGGAGTGAGCTTCGAGTAATCATCCACGGCTGTGGCCCTGCGGGTACGTATCGCCGAACATGGGATCGAGAACAATTAGACTACCTAGTTCTCATGTTCGAGACATGACAAGCGGCAAAGCTTGTTCATCTATAAGAATCCCTCAGCCGCTCTCTCTCTAGGATGGAATTTTAGGACACCAGCCCTCACGCTCTCTTCTTCCCTTCACCCCTTCCTTTCCTCTATTCCTTCTCCGAACAATAGTGGCGTCGCCGCAATTGGTTCAGGTCATTCTTTCTTTCGGACACTAGACTTCATTCATATAGACTTTTCGTTTCTCTTCGTACTTTGTTACAATGAAGTCCTTCGCGTACTTGGCGCTTCTTAGCGCCATCGCTCCCTTCACGGAAGCTGGGTAAGTAGAACTCAACTCAGAAGTAATAGCCTCGGTAACTAACCGTTATCTTTAACAGAGTGGATCAAAATGGTATCGACGTGCTCGTCGACAGAGTTCCAGTCCAGAACAGTTTTCCCCAGACTGGTCCCACTCTCAAGGCTGAACGCCCCCAGAAGAAGTCGTACGAATATATTGTTGTCGGCTCTGGCCCCGGTGGTTCCCCTCTCGCCGTTAACCTGGCGAAGGCTGGACACAGCGTTCTGCTAGTGGATGCTGGTGGTGACTATGGCCACCTTCGAGAAGTTGAATCTCCTGCCTTGGCCAACCCTTCATCTGAAAGGAATGAAGTTAGCTGGGGCTTCTTCACCCACCACTACGCGAACGAGACTATGGTTCTGAAGGACCGAAAGCTGACCTATATGACGCCCTCTGGTCAATACTACAGTGAGTACCAATCAATCATTTTACCCACAGTGTCGGCTCAGTCTAGTTCCTAACTCCGAATGTCACAGGTGGTGTGAACCCTCCTGAGGGCTCTACCGTTCTTGGTAACTTCTACCCCCGTTACGGTGGTCTGGGTGGTTGCTCCGAGCACAACGCCCTGGTTAGCTTGCTCCCCAGCAGAAACGACTTTAACTACATCCGCGATCTTCTCAACGATGACTCCTGGGATACCGACAGCATGCGCCAGTACTTCGAGAAGTTTGAGCATCTCGAATACAAGGTTCCCAGCAAGGAGGGCCATGGTTCTAACGGCTACATTGATATTACTGTCGACCCCATCGGTATCGCCACCCAGGACATTAAGCTCACGGCCGCCCTTATGGGCGCTGCCAAGGCTTTTGGCGTCAATACGGACGCTATTTACGCTGCTGTCAACGCCACCCTCGCGACTATCAACGCTAAGGGCACTGTTGACCCCTTCTCAGAGCTGCTGCCTCTCAATGTTTCCCAGCCCATTGCCGATGCCTTGGGCGCCATGCTGTTCCAGGATATCAACCTGGTTGATCCCGAGCGTGACCACAAAAAGGTCTTCGCTCAGCTTCCCATGCACATGGATAACCTCCACTACCGCCGTTCGTCTCCTCGCGACTACGTGTACGACACTGTTACTGCTAAGAACGCGGACGGCTCCAAGAAGTACAAGCTCGACGTTGCTCTTAACACTCTAGTCACTAAGGTTACCTTCGAGAAGGCCAAGAGCAGCTGCGGCAAGCCCAAGGCCAACGGTATTGAATATCTCTACGGTCAATCCCTCTACCGCGCCGACCCCCGCTCCAGCTTGACCGAGAACACTGGTTCGCCCGGCTCCGTCAAGGCTACCAAGGAAGTTATCGTGGCCGGCGGTACCTTTAACTCTCCCCAGATCCTCAAGCTGTCCGGTGTTGGCCCCAAGGAAGAGTAAGGCGCCCCTACCCCTTTCCCCCTCTTACCCGCGCACCCACTAACCCCATTTTCCTGCAGACTCGAGAAGTTCAACATCACTGTTGTCGTTGACCTCCCTGGTGTTGGCAAGAACCTTCAGGATCGTCTGGAAGTCTCCGTGAACGCCAACTACCCCTCCAACTTCACCCGCATTCTCGACTGCACATACCTCGGAACCGAGGACGACCCGTGCTGGGCCCAGTACGTCGACCCCAACAACAAGGGCGCCGCCAAGGGCACCTACGCCTCGAACCAGGTCTTCAGCGGTGCTTTCTGGACATCTAAGTTCTCCGACGACGGCGAGCAGGACCTGTGGATCGGCGGCTTCCCCGCTCTGTTCACCGGCTTCTACCCCGGCTACTCCTCCAATGCTGCCACCGCCGACAACAAGACATGGTGGTCGTGGCTCGTGCTGAAGGCTCATACGCGCAACACCGGCGGCACCGTCGAGCTTGCTAGCGCCAACCCCCGCGACACCCCCATCATCACCTTCCACAACCTGTACGAGGGCCAGACCAAGGAAGACGCCGACAAGGACGGCATGGCCTTGGTAGAGGGTATGCGCATGGCGCAGAGCTTCTTCGAGGAGGTGCCCGACATCGACG
This sequence comes from Xylaria castorea, assembly GCA_022495115.1. Lineage (NCBI taxonomy): Eukaryota > Fungi > Ascomycota > Sordariomycetes > Xylariales > Xylariaceae > Xylaria > Xylaria castorea. Next base: position 1,181,662 of record MU382625.1, on the reverse strand, counting down.
GCCAGCCGACCGTCTTCTGGCCGCCCGCCGAGTACGACACGGACGAGAAGCTGCTCGAGTGGGTCAAGGAGGAGGCCTGGGGACACCACGCCTCGTGCTCCAACAAGATCGGCGCCGACGACGACCCGCTCGCCGTGCTCGACGGCAACTTCAAGGTCCGCGGCACCCGCGGCCTCCGCGTCGTCGACGCCTCCGTCTTCCCCAAGATCCCCGGTACCTTCGTCGTCGTGCCCATCATGATGATCTCCGAGAAGGCTTCCGCCGCCATCCTGAGCGGGAAATAGATTGGGGAAAAGAAAGCCTTGGAGCACAATATAAGGGTATTTAATACTTCTACTGTATATATACGTTAAGCGTCTCATTGTATTCACAAAAACATTTATATAAACTTAACACATTTTTGGGCTGGTTACACATGCGCGACCTTCGTGATCATCAATGGCCGTGTATGGCGACGTGAAGTTACTAATGGGGCCCCCATGTATTAAGTAAGGCGCTGTATTGAATACTAACCGTTAGCATCACTCGCGCCTTCTTGCCTGTAGCGGCCGGGTTTAGATAAATACGCCTTACTATGCTAAATGAAGATTTAACTTTAGTTCGACTAGATGTTAGTTCCTATACATACATATGGCATATTACGTCTTGATATGCTGTATCTATAACGTATATCTTATATCAGTAAGCTTAGTGTAAATATGTTGCTGGAAGCCATTTAGCTGTTCAAGTGAATCGATATGGGGCGAGAGCCTTGAGACGTGTGTATGGACAAGATGATGCCCTAGTTCTCTTGTGTCATTACCTAGTTGGCTCACTAATTGGCCTACTGGTAGATAGAAAGATGTATTGTTCCTATACAGTTTTCTTCCGGTAACTTGCAGGATATTGGGGCGAAATATCATATGAACGCCGACGGAAAGCTCTATAGAACCCTTCAGAATAAAGGATGTGGGAAGACTGAACACACGTTTGATTAATTCTCGCTAGAAACTAACTATCATCTGTCAGTTACGAGAAAGAAGCCAAGATACATAGCAACATATAATCATCTCACTGGTCCACTGCAATACCAGTCACAAACATGCCTGGTAGTAAACATGATTGATTAACTCCTGTTACGCTAGCTTCTGTAAAATCTCAAGCCGTAGTCTCATCGTTCAGTCTATCTTCCAAATAATCAAGAACTTCCAACGACGAAATAGCATTTCCCCCCAGCACCATTTCCAGTATCCCCGCTAAGTTGACTGCTGTATCCTCGGAGTTATCAGCGCTGTAGCCAATCAGGCACTCGCCACCCTACGGTAGTTTGGTGGCATAAGAGGATTGACAAGAAGAGCAGATAGTCTAGGTAATCCAGGTAGTAAATTCCTCACGCTCCTATTGATGCCTTGCAAATCCAATGGCAGCGATCTACCATCACGCGTCTTGCAACAAGGGGAAAGGTGCTAAAAATAGTTAAGATATCCCCTATTATAACGGGCAGGTGTCAAAGGAGACGCCTATATTAGGTACTGCCCAGAAAGAGGCAGCACCCCTGAAATATTGAGGCAGGACGCGAATGAAGTTTCCTTGACCTGCATATTCTCATATCTGTGAGACATGACACCCGATCTGATTTCTGTCTTCGCGTGTATTTTCACGGCCAAACTCGTTGCCAAGCCCAGAGGCCCGTGTCATAATTCATTGCTTCGTGTCGGCCAAACCATACGTGGGCGCTCATGTACGTTTCACTGCTGGTTCTACTAACCGTCGAATGCCTCCGGGTGATAACCTGGTCATCTGTACGGAAATTTGTGAGCAGACGTTGATCTCCTTCCCTATGCCGGATTAAAATCTCTCCTTCATGCGGGCTGATACAGTCCGCAAGTTGTTGTACACCTTGCCAGGAGGTTTTCCCAGAATAAGGTTTACAACACTACTTCGCGCGATCTGAATGTTTTTAAATCTGAGTTGCTTTAGGTTAGTCAAGCAGTTCAGACGACAGGTTTTTTAGTACTCACGCTCCTAATATATGCACTTTACTGTCGGCGAGCACGATTCGGGTTCGGGATGCTAAGCAGGGTTAGTTAACGATTTAGTGTCGAAATTCCCTGATCCTACCGTTCTCGATCGCAAATTTAGTTTTCCCTTGATTGCCCTTCAATTTAAGTCAGCCTTATTTTTTAGTAGTATGCGTAAGGTAGTCTAACAGCGATTCTGCCGATAGCACGGGCGAGATGATCACCAGTTAAGGTCTTCACATCCTTGATTTCAAAAGTTTCGAGGTACTGCGCAGAGGTTAGCTTCCGCTATGAAGATTGCTATAGGGAGCAAAATCATGTGAGGCACACCAAATCGTCAAGTCTCAGTAGCGCTATGGCATCTTAAAGGAGGGTGTTAGCCGCTATAGTTACAGTAGAATTAATAGGAGCGAGGAAAGTTACCCTGTACATCAAATCCTAAACAAAATGCCTGCACCATAGTAGTTAGCGACCGTCGGGCTACATTTTTTTATAATTTAGAAAGTAATGAATGTTCACCCACTCTAATGAAATCCTCTCCCTTCTGGAGAGCGCCTGGTTGCGATGTTTTTGAGTTGCGAAGCTCGACCCTTAAGCGCCAAAAGTCAGTGTATGACACATTGAATACATGTGTTGTCGTTTTGGCCATGTGCAAATTTAGGCGTAAGTCGAAACCGCTATAGATTTTTTCTGAAGCCCGGTGATAAATGGTTTGAAACACTTACGCTTTGTGCTTTACGTTCATCCTGTCAAGTATTTTTCCTTAGTAAACGTCTTCCAAACGGTCAAAACTCACGAGAAAGAGACTCTCGGAGTTCTTGGGAAAGCTGGCGCACTAACCTGACTGCAAGTTTCAGATGTTCAACGAGCGGAGCTATGAGCCACTGAGAGTTAACACCTCGCCCACATGACAGTACGACCAGGTAGAGGACGAATGGGCGCGGGTGTGGGCAACGCTCGGCAACGTACGGTATATTTGAGGCCAGTTACTCTTTAGTGGGCTGAAACGATGAGGAGGTACGGGTACTTTGCGCGACTGGTTGCGGAACGAGCCGTCATCGTTCTGAACTTGAGGGAAATGTGGTCGGTCCTCCTCGTCGACAATCTCCATATCCTCTCCCTGGGCTGTGGCGGGCGCTTGTATGGCGCTCGATTCTGGTAGGTCATTCATACCATCGAGGGCAAACTCTTCGTCATTGTCGGGGCCGGGCAAGGCAACGTTGGTCGGAGGGGCATCGTCGACCACGGGCCTGAGCGGAGCGGTTGGCGCGGGCATGGTGTTTCTGTTTTCTCCGATACCGATTCGATCAATTTTGTGCGGTATATGTACTCGAATGTTCTTGTATCGAGACGAAAGTAGGAAGATTGTCTGGTCAGCTCGCAGATGTGGAGGTATACATGCAGTCGGTCGCTGTTGGCAGTGGTAGCGACGAAAATCGATAAGGCGTGGGACTTTAACTTTGGCTTGTGCTTGTGGTGGGATGTTTGGCGGAATAGAATAAAAATATCTTATCGATAACTACCTATTGCAGATGCAGAGTATAAATGGGCGACAGGGATTGCATAGTGGGGTAACTTATGCTTGATCTGGCATAGAGCGATGAGCTAGACGGATCTGCGCTGGCAGAGCTTCAAAGCCCACCTGCAGTCCGCAGTGATTCATGCCCTTCGAACTCGACGCTCAACCTCGACTCTACCGTACGTAACCTCACATCCACCCGCCCCTCACCTGCTAGCTTCTTTGTGTCCCACTACGTATCGAAAGGGGCAATCTTCTGTTTAATCGTTTTGCTACTGTTGTATTCTGGATAATACTCGTTCGCTCTACAGCAGCATGGTGTTATAATGATGCGAATCAAGTGGTCACCATGAACTGTTCCTGTTCCTGTAATGTCTACGGCTAGATCGACCGCCCCGTGGTTGGGGCGCCATGTCTTACGAACCCTTTACGAGTCACTCGATTTCTCTTCGCGATTGTCACCGAAACGATATCCCCAAAACCCCCTTCACCTGACCCAGTCTGCTTCTTTCTCCTCGTCGCCCGGTCTGCGTTTCTCCAGAACCCTCTGGTGGTCGTTCCCCCGGGTATCGAGGCCGAACACCCTCAATGTTCGACGTAGCTGTACATCGGGAGGGCTGCTGCTCGTCACCTTTACTCCACACTCCTCGACAGCCAGCACTGTTGCTGCGACATGCTCGGCAGCTGCCGATTCTACCATCTCGGGAAATACCACTTCCATCCTGAATACTGCCAAGCTCTCGAGACAAGCATGGACGCGAACAATACACACTGGCCGCGGCCGAACGACACAGGTTCATTGCAGAGCCAAGTCTTCAAAGTCATATAGTGAGAAGGTTGAAGCGACCGAAGCCCACCAGAAAAAGCCTTCTTCCAATGTATCCGAGTCCCGTTCAGAACCGAAACTACCCGATGCGGAATCCCCCCATATGTCGAAGTACTTTCATTTACCAGGAATGCCACACTTGCCTCATCGACCGACGAAAGAAGAGTTCCTCGCTGCAGCCAACGGTTTCTGGGAACGTCTCAAAGTGCGATTCAAGTGGATTTCCATAAGAAGCATGAGACCCTGGAATATCGACGAATGGGGTGCTTTCGTCTCATGGTTTCTTTTCGGCCATCTAGTGTGGATCTTGGTTGGGACAACCACGTTCTTCTCGCTTGTCATTCTCTCAATCAATACGATGGTGGCTCAAGGTCAGTACGATATCATTTTCGTTCAGTTGGCCGTACTAACATTACCCAGAAACACTCGCTCAATGGATCGGCGATTACTTGACGGAATCTGCTGGACTGACCGTCATTTTTGAATCGGCGATTGTCCCGCGATGGAAAGATGGCGTTATTAGCTTTCGTAATGTCTTCGTTTCCCGAAGACCTGGACAAATCAAGTCGACTGTGAGTAAAGGCTCATCTTCGAATGCTGCCGCTGTTGCAGCTGCGGAGAGGGGATCCGATAAAGAATTGCCAGTTGTTGAGGTGGACGACGGGAACTACACGCAGTTTGACGTGACGCTCAACACTGTTAATGTAACCCTATCGTTCGTGAAGTGGTGGAACGGTAAGGGGCTGCTCAAAGACGTTGAAATCAAAGGGGTCCGTGGCGTCGTAGACAGAACTTCACTCAAGTGGTCAGGCGAGCATACGGATCCTTTATCTCATCGGCATGAACATCAGCCCGGAGACTTCGAGATTGACGCTTTCAAAATGGAGGATCTGCTTGTGACTATTCACCAGCCAGGTGGCTTCAGACCGTTCTCGGTCAGCATATACTCCTGCGAGCTACCCCAGCTCCGTAAGCAGCATTTATTCTATGATTTTCTATGTGCCAATCACATGTCAGGCTCTTATGACGGCTCTCTCTTTACTATACACCCTCGGCAGATCCACGGGCTTCCGGCTGGGCAAGTTCGCACCGCCGATCCCCTGGGCGAGCCTGATGCATGGAAGAAGCATAGCCGACTGCGGATAGATGGCCTGAAGATCGACCATCTCAACCGTGGGGTTGAAGGTCCATTTGGTTGGATATACGAGGGAAACGTTGACATTGTAGCCGACGTCCGGTTCCCATACGATGACGATGATAGTATTACGAAGGTGATGTCTGACTTCTATGACCGCCTCGAGGAAGCCGTTACGTCAAACAGGTACATACGTATTCTTGACGGGCCGACACGCCGACAGGAGGAAGTTATTATCAATGAACCAAATCCTATTCAGAACGCTGATGCGCCGAACGTGGCTGATCCTGCTAATGATCACCTGCCCGTTTTCCAAACCAACGAAGGTACACCAGCCCCCAGTTTGTCATCAGCCGATGAGGAACAGCCACGCTATCTTGTGATGGATTTGCGGATCCATCTTAACGACGTGAAGGCAACGGTCCCTGTATTCACGTCGAACTTATCCTACGTGAACCAGGCGCTCGTCCGACCCATTGTAGCTTATATTAACGCAAAGCGCACGTATATACCAATTGGATGTCGCATTGTTAAGCGGGCATCGGATTTCGACGGGTCGTGGTCTATTTACGACTGCGGTCTGATGGACGATACCTCGGCCGAGGTCTACACCGCCTTCGCACGCGACGTTGAGGACCAGCAGAGCCGCGTCCGCCGCCTCAAAAAGGTTGGCTTTTGGACACTAAGCTTGGCCATTCACGCCCTCTTTATGGGTATGGCTGGTAACGTTGTCTAATAGAAACGAGCGTATATGCCGGCTTGGAAGTCTTGCGATTTATCGAGTCTCATTCCTGGACAGTGTATGATGAACGATGATTTTACATGATACCCCTCTCCCTCCCCTTATCTCTCTGTAAATAACCACCGCCTATTCTGCTTATGCCCAAACATCTCATGTATAAAAATAAGGAGAAAGAGAAAAAGAAGAACAAGGGCTGGAGCATCCGGCGTTGGGCATTTCTGTTTTTCTCGGTACGCAGGTGCTTGTCAACGAACGAAAAATTCAACGTTACCATGGACGCGAACACGGCGGCGAAAATGGAACTGGGTCCTTTTTGGTAGGCGTTCATGGCGTGATCATATAAAACGGCAGAAGAGGGAAAGAAGCAAGAGCGAATAAGGTTAGAAGCACCTCGCATTCAAGTTATATGTCCTACCTACCTATGGTAGTGCTACATAGGTATATATCCTCTACATACTACCAAAACGCAACTTACTCCACGGGTCGCCTTACCATACGCATTGCCCTTACTTAATTTTAGACAATTCTCGGGCATTTAGATAGTCGCCCACGACACCTCTGGCGCGGCGTCCCAATTCGGTCAATTGGAGTGGTGCTAGACTTGCAAGTACTCTGAGCTTCGTTTCATCACATAAGCAGCCTTTCTAGGAACTAGTTGACCCTGTATGTGGCAACGCGTCGTTCGAATCTACAACAAGAACTATCTAGTTCTCTAAGTTTGCCTAGAGAAATTATAAGGATAATGGAAAAGGTCGATCAAGATATTGCAAGCTAGGAAACCGATCTCTACATCCTTCCTGCCAAGACAATTAGTAATACCTGGGCCAGACGCCATAGCTAACGGACAGTTGTAGAGCTGGGACGATCCGTAGGCTTTCTCAGGTGGTTTCATCGTGAAGCTTGTTGAACTCCTATACTCTAGTTCAAAGACATCGTCGAACTCTCGGCTCTCGGCTCTCGGCTCGAAACTTACTACGAAGGTTATAAACCTATACTTAGGTATATCCGGTGATTGCATGAGTCCTTAGCAAACCCAGTCAGCAGTCAATCCCGACCTTCCAAGTCCACCAGTCAGCTCTTCGTACGCATGTCTCCGCCTCGCTCCCGAACACCCCATGGATCCTCCTAGGTAGTATTCTAGGTATGAGTACAATAACACTCCATCACCGGCATTGCGTGTCAGCTTCTTCGTGAATCAGAGTGACATACCGGGATACACAATTGTAGAGCCATCGTTAACCAATCTTGGGCAAGTAACAACATATTCTAATGTTCGAAAGCAAATACGTGACATAAAGCGTAGAATGGGATATTTACCTTTTCATTTGATGAAGTTGCTTGACACTACTTATATATCAGCCCTACAATAAATAAGCGCTAATACGACTGGGGCTTCGCGCTCCTGGGCTCGGATGTATATCCGCCCCATCTGCTAGAAGGGCAAGTGGGGGCCTCGCGGATAATAGCGGGTTATCCGAAGCATACCTTGGTACCTACCTAAACCTCACAATGCAGCGGGTGATAGTGATGGCGGGGCCGTTGGATAAGTACAAAGGAAAATGCACGTAGAAGGCCTCTCAACAATGCTAAGAGAGTCGGGTCGAGAGGAACCACCAATTTTACCCTCCTGGCGTTATGCGACAGCTCAATAGGTGATATAAGTACCTGATATGCGCCTGAGCTTAGACCGCTAGGTGTGTCAGGTATGTACTTAAAATCTTGTCCTAGTGGTACCTGTTTATCTTGTTAATCTCGCCCGTACTAGAAGACGTGGACGGGGCCTGGTCCCAACTTCCTTTAAGGGCATACCAGCACTTCCCTCTCTTAAGGTCTAGAGGTCCTCGGCATGTCATGGCAATTTCGAACAACATCTCAACAACAACGCTATTCATCTAGACGCACGTAGGAATCAAAATGATCACGAAAGCCTGGAACTCAAAAATTCTAGTTTTGGAGATTGTCAGTTTATATAGTCGCAGTATCAACGTTATGTATTCCTAGATCCCCAAATGAAAAAAAAGAGGGGGGGGGGGGGGATGGGTTAGACTCAGATTTGGGGCTGAGAGTAACAGACGGGAACGAATAGGCTCGGTGACAAAGTCCTAAATCTAGACTCGCGTCCCAGTTAGCACAATAATTGGCGGTGGTTCACAGTCAACTTACTCGAGCGGCATTGAGATGTCTGTAAGTTAAAGGAAACTAAACATGGAAACAATTAATGAAACTAACATCCAAGTACATGACAGGTCCCTTGTTTACAGAATGAGTATTGATACGGCCCTGAATGTTAGGCAAGGGACAAAAACAGCTTCAAGTGTAGATTCTTGCTCGTTTTGCTGCAGTATGTAATTCTATAACAGGTGACTAATGGAGAAACAGCAGGGGTAGAAAAGCGCTGTATTATGTGGACTATGCATGCAATCTATCGATGGTCCCAAACCCTTTGCTTGTAATCTATAGCATCTCATTCCTTCGTCCTTTCCTCTCGTAATCTCAACGCCACATATGGTTGGCCGCCCAACCTATTGCAACACCAGCAACTATGCAATAAACTCAACAGGCCTAGTGAAGGCTCAATCTCGCTGGGTTCTGGATAATTCATACGCTGTCACGGCGCTATCGGGGCCGACTACTTTCCTCGCTCATGTGCACGCAGTAAACAACAATAAGCTCCGGATTTGACAACATGGCTATTTTTTCCATCAACACAAAGTCTCTATACGACCTTCCAACCCCTGATAGAGGGATGAATGAAGCAGCTAGCGCCACGGCAATATAATTGTATTAACGTGCAAGCGCGTTCAAAGGCTTCGAAGACCCATAAGGGCAGTTCCTCGAAAACCAGACCGGCCTCACATAAAGTCCTCCCTACAATTGTAAGCCAGCGGACCACTATGGTTTGTTGGGGCGTTAAAGGACTTACTCTCCAAAGCCCTCCTCATCATAAGTGGCCACATCTGTTGTGTTAGGACGGCTCGCAACCAGCTGTGTCTTTGTCTTTTGGGCCTTCGTCTTCTTGCCACCCTTCTCAGCGGCCTTCTCCTCCTTCATCTTCTCGTTACTGAGAGCAGTCAGAGTGCTGCCGATTTTCTTAATTTGGTCGCTAGGCAGATCCTTGGCCAGTTGCTTGGTGAGCTCCTGCAGAAATAGAGTGTAGTGGGCCTTCTTGTGACTGCTGCCAATGATGGGGATCAGTGCGTTGCGGAGTGTCTCGAACTGGCCCTTGGTTGAGGGGTTAAAAAGTGACAATGTGGCCAAGTCGACCGTCTTGTTCGGGTCAGAGTCAATCTGAATGGTTGTGCCGGTACTAGTGGCCTTGCGGCCGTTTCTGAGACTCAGTCCGGCACCCCCGAAAAGATCCTCGGCGTGCTTGAGATCCGACTCCTTTTCGGTACGTCTCAATCGCTCAAGACGCTCAGCCTCCGTTTCCTCATCCTCTTCACTCGATTCGGCATCCTCGGCTAGACGGCGAGCATTTTCGGCTTGACGCTCGGCGATGCGTTGGGCCCGAGATTTCTTATTGGCAGCAGCTTCGGCCTCGGCCTTTGTCTTGGCTTCGGCAGCCTTCTTGGCCTTCTCACGCTCGACCTCTGAATCTTCGGCGGCGTCCCACGATTCTAGGACCTGAGACGGATAGTATTAGAAAGAGAGGCGGCGGAGGCGACATAGATTCCAACAGGGCACTTACATCGCTATCCTCTTCGTCGGCGAACTTGTTGCGGCGAACGGCGCCGAGAGCTGGGGAAGCCTCAGCCGAGCTAGACTCGCTGTCCTCTTCGTCTGTGCAAGCAAAGAGCGTTAGCCGAATGTGTGCAAAGCGACGGATGCATGTCCACGGGGCCACACAGGCCGGTCGCATCACTTGGAAACCCAATGGACGAGTATCAACAGACCGATCAGACCCACTGGGGGCCTGTCCGGACCTATCCGGTGGTTCGGGAAGGCGTTGATCGCATCGGCTGGTGTATCCTGCGTGATGACGGGAATTGTTGATGTGGCCATTTGGGGACGCGCATTTTTTGTCGCAAAGGGCCAAAGAGCATAGTAACTGAGAGAAACTCACCCCACTTTTCTCCAGGAGGCATATTGGATTATCGGATAGATACAGCTAGTATTCGTAAAGACCAGTTGGCTTAATGGGTTGGGTTGTAGATAAGATGAATGTTTGTGAATGTTTGTGACAGAGTTTTGGTTGAGAGCAGAGAGAAGTTCAGAGGATGGTGGGATGGTGGGGGGATAATGGGTGGAAGCGGCAGAGGGGCAGGGCAGAAGTGGCGCGGTGAAGTACTTACCTAAATATGTATTAGATTAGAGGATTAGACACGTTCCGGTACCCCAGAGTTGGGCACAAAGTTTCTACCATACCTTAACCTGTAAAAGTTTTTGTGGGTGTGTGGAATTATCAAGTTAGTCTAGTTAGTACGTACTTACCTAGGTATGTAGTGCCTATCCAGCGCACGTGTGCTAGAGCATGAACAAGTAATTGGGTGCAGCCGGCGGTTGAGTGGTGATACCCGGCGTGTGCCTGTGACTCAATGTATACCTAGTTTTTGCCTACAGTCTAAGTTTAGGTAGAGTGTACCTACCCGCACCGCCAGACCTTAAAGAACAATGCAAGCGCGGGGCAATCCGCCAGGTTCAGCTTTCATTCCATCTTTTGCCCTGCACAAAGTTCATTCGCTCTATGACGTCGGCTAAAATTGCATGTGACAGGCCTACCAACTCGTCCATCCCACTTCCTACTTCCTATTAACACTAACCACTATAATCTTTTACCTCAATGGAGATCGTTCTAGCCGACTATACTCTCTCGATCCGTCCGAGACAATCGAGTAGTCACCGCTTCATAATTTCTAGCCTCAATGGTTCCCTTCTTGAGACACTATGTAGGTATCTAATAGGGTACCTATCACTTGCAAGGGAACCATCTTACTGCAGATAGTTATACGGTAGGTATGTTCATTATAATTTCAGCAAAGATAACAATTCATGAGTACAGACTCCCAGTAGGGCAAACTATTTTATGATGATTCGTACCATCATTCCTTATATTTACTTTCCTCAAGAAAGCAATTTTACACTACCATACCGGGCTATCATGATTGACTCTTTGCAACTGTTTTGCTTTACCCAAGGCAGCCGCACACCCACATTGCTTAGAGTCGAACACGATCTGATCACAGTGGTCATCTTAACACGAGGATGGTCGTTTGTCAGCTATGTATACTACGGCGCCCCGTTGTATACTTACCAGTTATCCCAGGGCCGTAATGGATATAAGACGGCTGGCCTCTTGCAAGTTGTAATAGATATATCGACAGGATACTTGAGCCACGATTGCGTATATATTTAGCGCAGGTTGCATGTGCGGGTTTACGAATAAAAAGCATTTTAATCATTTTTATTGCATACTTAAAGAAGACATGTTTTTACGGGAGGGCGGATGGGCTATTGAATCGTTACTGTTCGTTGCATTGGGGATGCTGTTTTGCCATCAAGTTGTGTCCAACGAGATTAGCTCAAGAGAAGATGGTACAAGAGTTATCATAATTGTGAGTACTCTCGTTGCTCATGGGCCTTAGGGATCCTCTACCAAGAGACTAACAGGTGTGATATCGAAGGATTTCGGGAGTGTATGTTTACATGATGTAGCCGCTCACACATTCGGTTAAGACCATTGCGGGTACACTCGCGAGTCGCATACGGAAGATGGGACGGCTCGGAGGTAGGCCTCTCATCGGCGAAGGTACTTCCGTTAATCTGTTAAAATTCCTCCTTAAAGAACATGCCTTGTAATAAGTTCCTGAAGCTGGCCAACTTTGGGCTATGGATGATCCGAATCAACAATATGAAATCCCAGAGTATTACTCTGGCGAAGATTGTCCGATCAAGATGTGGATATACTAATCAACGATCTCCCTCACGAGGTTCTGAGCGATCACTAAGATAAACTTATATAAAAAGAATTAAAAAAAAAGCAGGCAGCTACGAAAGAGTGTACACCCCTAAGCATGTCACGAGCCTGATGATGCAGGGGTTAGAGCACATGGCTGAAGGCGCATTGAGCAATGATGAAAAGGTAAAAAAAGCCGTCATCATAGTACCGACTTATTCCAGCGACAATCAAAAGCAAGTCATCAAGAAACCAAGAAAATTAACCGACCTAGGCGTCCTTCGCACCCTGAAGGAGCCCGTGGCTATCTCTGTAGCCCACGGTCTGGATCGGCACCCTTGCAACCAACAACACGGCCGGATAGTGACACCTTTTCAGCATCGTCTCCAACCGTGCCTTCCTTGCTCACTAGTGCGGTTGTCGTTGAACGCCTCGTGCGCGGGATAAGAAGCCGACTAACTCGGCAGGTCAAGTTGGTTGGATGTTTGTATTACTAGATATGGGTGCTAACTACGGCTTCGGCGATGTAGAACCACACCATTCGTGAGGAAACTCGATTACGAGGTAGCTTATGAAGTGGGAGGGAAACTAGAAAGTTAACTTAATGAACTATGAGGCCACAGTAGTAAACATGATGATCAGTGATATTGTTGTGTCCCATTCAACAAGAGAAGCAATTACGAATACTCGAACAGTGTGGCATGTATATTATTCCAACTAGAACAATAGAAATTTCGTGCCTCTGGTGCTGTTTGATTTATTGAGACATCTTGCGCAACGTGAAACCGATACGTTGCCGAGCCAATGGGATTTGGTGGCACCTCAGGCAAGGACGAGCGTTCAAGACAAGGGAAGGGGTAGATGGAAGGAAGCACAGACCATACTTTAAAACTTCACGTTCAAGCCCTCCTTTTAACCGCTACAAAATTATTACTTTCTAGGTGCTCGGATATATGATGGTCGGATTTGATGTATCGGTGAATTAAAATATCCCCTCATGGTCCTGCATGTGATATTGCCTTAATGATTGTGGTAAATGATGTACGGTTCAATAGGAAAGGTAGAAAAGACGTGAAAACGAACCAAGTAAGGAGTAATTATCATCATCAAAATAGCAGTGAAGTTTCATTAAGAAAGAAAAAGCAAAAAGAAAAAAAAAGTTTGTAATTTCCTTCGAGAAGATGAGCCAACGATCATGGTGCACCAGACCGAACTCGAGCTCGCAGTTGCAGTTGCGGCTCCACCTGCACGACCTAGGCTATCTCTATCAATTCAAGCCATGCGATCGGTGGTGGGAGGACGTATCAGGCGGGTTACATTTTTGGGATCCCTTTCCTGATAAGCTAGACGAGGCGGATTTCATTTAATCCTTTTTTCCCGGTACAGTGTTTACATAGTGTCGTGCATTCAGCATAGTCTTACTATATCGACTTCGATACGTATTCGAACCATGTGGGCAACGATGTAATATTCTCCTAGACTAGCTTTGTGACACCGTCGACATTTCGAATGTCGACGGACCAGGCACAATGGCTCCTCAGCTTTACCGCTGAGCTACTGAGCTCATTTTCTCTTGTGAAATTACAAGCGGGCGCGCGTTGGAGATTGCTCGGCTATTGGTGCATATAACAAACGGGAGGGAGGGAGGTGCACTCCTTATGCCGAACTTCTACCGGGCTTAGTGAATGGCCTATTGAGTGTAACACGAATGCTTTTGTCGGGTGGTACAGTCTTGACAAGAAAGAAAGAGTTGTGATAGCTTCGAGGTGAAGTGTGGAGAAGAGGTGAACATAAAATGGGCCTAGCTAGGTCTTGGTCCCAGCTGTCAAATGGAATAGGTGGATAATCCGGGGATAAATGTGTGCATCCATTAGTCTACATCTTTTCAGTCAGCCCATGCTAACTACCTACCATGTTACCGTTAACCGAAGATTGGACGACCGACGAGACGAATTTTCCGCGCCATTGGGAACAAGAATAAAACGACTAAAAGTACAATTAAGACGGTGTCGATTCGAACCCTCCTTGTCTGTGTTTTAAGGGGCCCTGGCCGTATAGTCAGCCTGGAAATTACCCAGGTAAAAATAAAATTGGACAAGATAGGTACATACGTAACGGACAAAAAAAGATCGCCTGTACAACTTCACTTGAGAATTCTTCCTCTTTTTGCTCTTAAGCTGACTATTACGGGACATTTCTTTATCATCTCATTTAAACTCATTATCATGGAGCTTTATCAGAGAGAATGATAGTCTCTCTTCTCGCAGCTTGTCTTTTATCTCTTCCGGAGTCTTTTCTTTCGCATCCTCCCCCTGGTCCAGGATGGGTCCTCAATGGGTAGCCTCTTTTCTCTGTGACCAAGGTCTGTGCTCGTTTGAAATATCTCCTGGAGTTCATACGACTGAGCTACGGGCTTGAATTTCCCAAGCAAAGCTGTCCTGGCGTAAGCGCGCAATTGACAGTTCAACCAATATTGGTGCTTATATAGCATAGTCGCCACTACATAGACTCGCCAGAAATTCACCACCACGTTGCTAGCGTTTTTGCATGCAATCAAGCACGCATTAGCATTGCAGCAGCCTTGCGGCTCTTTGTGGAGAAATGTAATTAATGAATTCTTCAAAATGTTACCCGGCTTGCGCCATTTATTCCGTTATGCCATGTCGTCTCGTCCACTTCGAAGTTCTCTGAGACGGGAGTGGCCGGGTTCAATGTTTGTAAGGTCCATACTTGACTTCTGTGGATTACCTGGTTGGACCCAGTCGCATTCTATTACATGGGATGGATACCTTTTTAAGTTATATAGCCAGAGAAGTCTGTGGAATTGTCGTGCAGATAGAATCTACCTTTCGCAATTGGATTGGTATGCCCATCATAGCATTTTGGCCTCTGATGTAGGGATTCATATAAGCGACTTTATAAGTAAGTAAGTAACGCTGATTTATCCCGAAAATAAATCGCAAAGCCTGGATGGACGAAAATGCGACGGAACGGCCATTCTCGTAGTGGAACTCCTGCAATTCCCGACACTCCAAGCCTTGTCCGCAATTTTCACCACCAGCTGACCAGCTGTAGTCTAGGCGTGGTGCTAAGAACCGCCTAAAGCTTTCTCAATTTTCAAATCCCGTAATTCTCATTCGCCTGGTTCCATACTTCTGGTTCTAACTCGGTGACTCAACCAGACTTGCGGGTCCAAGATGAGGCTGATGATGCGGTAGATCCCGCACCAAAGGCTTGATCATATGGACATTCATGATGCTTGTGACATTTAATGAGTAAAAACAGCTTGCGGACTTGGGCTATTGTAGGATGGATTCGGGGATCCGGCGAACCGGACTCGGCGATCATAAATCGCGACGCGATTGCGTTCCGCTCCATGAGTGGTTACTTACTATACGAGGTGCATTGCACACCAGCCCAGGTATCTCCCTACGGTAACGAATTACGGTCATACTGCCTAGACAGACCTAGGTAGTGCTGGAATTGGGTCTTCTTTGTGTTTCGGCGATTCGCCGCGTCATCTTGTCAGGTCCTGTGCCGAGTCAGAATGTCGGGAATAATAAACAGTCAAAGAATTAGATAAAAGCGAGGCACTACTTCCCGAGACATTGCTTACCCTTCGTTTGCTAACACTGTGGTCAATGCAGATAAATTCTCCTTTGGTACTTGTTTAAGTATTAGTACTACTGACTCATATTATACAGTCTATTCACCCTTTCAACTAGACAAAAACTCCAAATCTTCAACTCGATGCTATCAACTACAGCACAGACAAGGCTGTGCTCACCGAAGCAGGCTGCTCGGCTTTCCCGAGCTATAGCACCGCTTTTGACAACCTCGACATCGACACTGGGCCACCCAGTTGGCATTCACCTCGCCTTCATCCCTGCCGTCTCACAACACCATCACCACAATCAGTCATATGGCAGCACGAGGGCCTTCTCGACCACATCCGTGAACCGCATGAGGGACTTCTTCCCTGCAAAGGAAACCGAGAACATCAGAGAAACTCCACCCGCATGGGCGCATCATGGCTACACCGAAGCCGAGATGCTTGCCGTTGTACCGGCGCACCGCAAGCCCGCGACATGGGGCGACGTCTCCGCCTGGAAGTTCATGCGTTTCTGTCGCTGGGGCATGGACTTCTGCACGGGGATGAAGAGCGACCAACAGGTCGACAAGTCGAACCCTACGACGGCCACCCACTCCATCCGACCCCTTACCGAAGCGCAGTGGATGATACGCTTCTTATTCCTTGAGTCTATTGCAGGTGTCCCAGGCATGGTGGCCGGCATGCTGCGACATCTACATAGCCTTCGGCGACTTAAGCGTGATAATGGATGGATTGAGACGCTGCTCGAGGAAAGCTACAATGAGCGGATGCACCTCTTGACATTTATGAAGATGTGCGAGCCAGGTACGTTGATATATTTTGCACATATTAAATGCAATTCACCAAGAGACTGGTCGCCCATGACCTTTTGCTCCTTTATTTTCCAGTAGAAGATTGCTAATTTCCGCTAGGTTGGTTCATGAAACTCATGATTTTGGGCGCCCAGGGCGTCTACTTCAACGGACTGGTGCTTTCGTATCTGATCTCGCCCAAGATCACGCACCGTTTCGTCGGCTATCTGGAAGAAGAAGCCGTGCACACCTACACGATGGCCATAAAGCAGATCGACGACGGCCACCTGCCCAAGTGGTCGAGCCCGGACTTTGTCGTCCCGGATATCGCGGTCAAGTACTGGCACATGCCCGAGGGCAAGCGAACCATGCGCGACCTCATCATGTACATCCGCGCCGACGAGGCCTGCCATCGCGGCGTCAACCACACGCTGAGCAACCTCGACCAGAAGGAGGACCCCAACCCCTTCGTCAGCGATTACAAGGGCGGCCGTGCCCCGCCCAGACCCGCGCTCAAGGGCGAGGGCTATGAGCGGACGGAGGTGTTATAACCTTCTTACTCTCTTTAACCGTAGACGCTTGCGCGACGAAGTGGTCATGGGAAAACACTGCAGTGCCAGACTGGGTATTTTCTTTGTGCCTGTAAAAGCTGCATTTTTAAGGCGTTCGGTTATGGCTGGGGTACAAATGTACGAGAGAGAAAAAACGGCGCATAAACTAATTCGATACCCCAATAGATCGCGACAACCGCGCTAGATTACTAGACTAGATATAAGGAGCATTCGGGTCGGCGTTCCTTGTGATACCCACAGGGACAGATAGATCTATTCTCCCCACTCATAGAATAATTCATTCTCTCCTTTGCTGTTCAACTAAGTTTCCTTTCTTTACCGTCAGCTAAGTAGATTTTCATCTACTTTGAGGAGCTTGTGGCTTAACCTCAACCGGTTCATTAATCTGGTACTCATAAGTAGGCATAGCATATGCGGACTCGCCTACGGTCTTCGCAGATTATCAAGCTCGCACCCTCGGCGACACCGTCGCCATGATGAAAATAGGGGATGCGATGTGTCTCTATCGTGGCAATACTTAGGATTCGGGGATCCTAAACTACGAGGTTCCGGATCCTGCTGAGGTCCGCGGGTTGTATCTTGGTTCTACTATTCAGCTTCTCCGCTTGATACTCTGAGATACTGCGCGTGTTGGCCATATTGAGGTGAGGCAGTCAACCATTGTCTACGCGATGCAGTAGTTTCGGGGAAAGCGGCTGGGGTCCGCGAAAATCTCGACAACTTGCCAAGACTCTACCAACATTAACCACTCCATCATAAGATGAATATTGAAATGTTCTACGAGCACGGTTTCGGCGGGTAAGAGTGCGTTTTCTTATTGTTTGCATACTCCACAAGTAAGCCAGATTACATATAGTCAAGATTTCTTAATAGGTAAACGTATACAAGGAAAAAGAAAGGTGAGTGGGGCCCCAAGACCTCATCCAAAAGATGATTCATCGTACCAAAACCCCCGCTTCAGAATCCGTTTAGGTAGGTAGGTACGTTGTTCTATCATTATCTTCTCACACCAGATTAACCCATGACGATGACGACTCCAGACAAGGACGCCGTACTCGTCGAAGTCATCGACAACGAGGATGATTTCACAGAAGGGTACCAATGCATAAGCGAAGCCTTCGGCCGGCAGATCCACGACGGGATCTGGACGGCCTTCAACCCAGGCTGGGAGACGCCCGAGGGGCAAGCGGCGGGGGCGAACCGCATGGCTCAGCGGTGGCGGTCCGTGACGCCCGATAACAAGGGGAACCCGAATACCGCGTTCCTCAAGGCGACGCTCCCGGACGGCGGGCGTCGCGTCATCGTCGGCTTCGCCATCTGGGTCCAGGCGTCGGCCGTGGAGGGCTACGGGAACATGGCCTCGGACGACGTCAAGATGGACCTGGAGGCCCTCTACCCCGGAAACGAGACCGAGCAGCGGTTTCTCCGGCAGATGCTCCGCTCGCTGACCAAGCGCCGGGTGGAATACGTCAGGAGAAAGGCCACGGCGGACCCGCCCGCTATCATGGCGTTGGATCTATGCGTGACACATCCGGCCTTTCAGCGCCGTGGCATCGCGTCCAAGTTGGTACAGTGGGGTCTCGACGAGGCGCGCCGGCGCGGGATCCCGGATGCCACGACGGAGGCGTCGAGTATGGGACGGCATGCATACGCAAAATTGGGGTTCAAACCGCAGGGATCTGATATCGTGTATGAGCTCGACGACGAGTTTTCAGGCCGCGATCAACCACCGAATCTCTTTATGGTTTATTCCCGTAGCTCATAATGACACAGTAGATCTGGAGCTGAAAAGCTGTCTCCTCAGTCATTGGAGACAATTCTAGCCCCGGGAAGAAAATAATCATCGAAGAATTAGTCGGTTAGATATACAGAACGCGTTCCTGGGAACACTCTCCTACCTCAGGAGACGACTTTAGGAGCCTATATGACAGTTATAGATGTGTCAAATAGCGAATCATATAACCGCGTTGCTCGACGCTTCTTCCCGGCACATATGAAGCGGCATGGCCAAGGGAAAAGGCGAATAAAAAAGGGAATTGATACAGACACATGACTTTTCTGCCCTTCCTATTGGTCCAAAAATTAATTGTTTGTACAGCTTGTTTCGCAACCCTCCTTCGCTGCAAACTCTTCGCTGCAGACCTTGCAATAGTTTTTGATTGGCTACGCTAGCTAAATTATTAGGTCTGATATGGACAGAAGTGTTATAGGACGTGATGTTGAATCAGCCAAAAAGTCATATGCCTGTAAGATCATGTGTCTGTATCAATTCCAATACAAAATTAATCCATAGAGAAAGACTCATAAAATAAAGTTACACCCGTGGTTATCAGTCTCATCCAATTGGTTAAGCTCACCGGTTTGAGACATCAGTAGCCTGATAGACACCAATAAAATTCTATCTTCTATAATCCCAGCAAATATATGATTTCCTATGACAGACTAAACCCACTCTAAGACTCGTTCAACCGGCCGCTCTCTTGTCGTCTTTACAACACCTCTCGTGTTACTTATGCCAAGAATCTTGCGCATCTCATAGGAAGAGAAAGTGGCTCTATATATTGATTCTTCCTTTGAGTCTACAGTTTTGTTGGGCGGAAAAAGGAGGGAAAAGGAGCCCGAACATTACGAAGAATCTGGTTCAAGTAATCTCAACAAAACAATGGTTATACGTATAAGATATTCTTATTTGCGAACGGTGGGGTTTATGTTAGTGGTGCCTGAACTGATCTCAACATCGCTTCAAAATAGATAGTAAAATCGCAGATCTATAATCCTCGCTGTCAGTAAGCAGCCCAGCATTGAATAATGATGCTGGATACTTATGAGGCTGGCGGCACCACAGTTATCTACTTATCAAGTTGAATATTAACATTTGATGATAATGCTCCGTCAAAGCAGACAACCTTAAAATGGATTCACCAACCGTGACCCTACGGGGAATGATATATTACTCTCCGGCCACTTGAATTCTGTTAATAGAGATGTGATATAGCTGTCTGTATAGACATAAAATTATTGCTGTTGCGAATTATGGCTATAGGTTCTTTGATGAGCGAGGCGAGTTCCTGTCCGAATCCGAGAATGCGAAACCGAATGCATAAATCAAACTTGGTGTTATCGAGTGCACGTTCCTAGAGAATAACCCTTACAGGCTAAGAATAGCGTCATAGACAGTGAGCTTCATTGACAATGGTTAATTTATTTAGTTAGATATGTCTTCGTAAAAAGAGACCATAAGAGATCATACCCCATACCCGGCTCTATGGAATGTCATTCAAACAACGGATATGAACATGAATATATTGGTAGTCTCGCTTTCCTTCAGCTGCCCTAGCCAACGCGACAAGGCAGTAGCTTTCCACCCCCGGATTTCACGCGACGCCAGCTTTTGTCCTATCTCGGTCGACGCACTGAAAAATGAGAAGAAGATCTATATTGTAACTGGTAAAGGTCTTTAGATCTGCTTGGTCACAAGGTTCATAACCTCCTGGGGAATGGCACCCGTGACTCGGCCGTTGGGCTCGCCGTCCTTGAACGCGACGAAGGTAGGCATAGCAGTGATGCCGAGCTCTTGGCTTAGGTCGGGGAGGTGGTCGACGTCAATTTTGACGAAGTAGACATCCTTGAACCTATCCTCCTCGGACATCCTTCACAGGTCACTGTTAGTGTATGTCTTATCTGGCGTGTGTATGTAAACGAAGAGAAGTGCATTGTCCCTTGTGACCGGGAAGGCCGGGTAGCCATAGACGCGCGCAATGGTCGAGGAATATCGTATGTGATGGTGAGGGCCGCTTACTTGGCAACGATAGGAGCAATAGCCTTGCAAGGGCCGCACCACGTAGCGAAGGCGTCGACGATGACAACGGGGTACTTCTTCACGGCCTCGTCGAAAGCGGCCTTGCTGTTGGCAATCGACCGTTAGTATTAGTGTCATAGAGAAGGAGGGGTAATAGCAGTTTATGCGATGGGAAGTCGAGAAATGCGCGGGCGGGCGAGGGCTGAGCGGACTTACGTCTCGATGTTGTGGACGGTCATGTTGGGCAGTGTGGTGTGAAACTGGCGCAAAGCGGAAAGGCGGTGATTGAGGGTTGGAAAGGCTGCTGCTCGTCTAGATGCAAGATGTGTTGCTACTCGAAAAGACATGGGGAAGAGAATGAGGGCGAGGAGGGGCAGGTGGGGGTTTTATGTTCTGCAATCAGGTACAGGATGCGGGATGCTGGCTGACGAGGCGTGAGCTTTGTCAGGATACCCTTCTACGGCGTATAATTAATTGCTGTACATACAGTACGTGCGGCGCGGGTGCGGCGGCTTAGCTAAGGCTACCTAACCTAGGTAGGTGCTATGGATTAGTAGTAGCAATAAGTACCTACCTATGGAGGCAGATGGAAAGCGGCTTCTGGTTGCTACTAGCTACCTTACGCATAGGTAGGTAGGTTAGGTAGGTAGGTACTGTAAGTTGATGGCTCGTGATGTCAGCGGTGCTGTGATTTGTCAGGGCACCTTAAAAATCTACATAGTAGATGACGCGATCCTGTTTGCATTATGCACAACACGCCTTACCTGGATATGGCTGCCGCCGACAGCCGCCCCGACCCCGCTAAGCGGTAAGTAACACTACTTAGTATACGAAACCTCCATCCCCTCGGGTTCGGGTCTGCAGCACAATAAAGAGCTGCTGCAGATCGGTGCGAGCGTCTTTATTTGCTTCACTGCCGCCGCTATGACCTTCCCTCGGAGTGAGCCCGTATTTGATTCCACATCATCTTCTAGAAGCCTGCCAAACACCGACATGCGCCCCTGACTGACCTGCATTGTCGTGATTCCTAATCTGCTGCAAATGTTTTCTTAGCCGAGGTGACACGGAATTACTACTGATTGGTCCACCGCCTTTCTATTTGATTTGATAAAGAGGATTTGCAATCTGGAAATGTGGTAACCTAAGGTGCCTCATTATGAGGCACTATCTTTCGATTCACATCTTCCGTGGGTGAGCGGTGCTAAACCTGATAGCAGATTATTAATCAATGATACTAGATATGCTTGGAATGGGTCGATCATCATGTTATAACGATTTACGCGTTACCCCAAAAACAATTCGAAGTACGCTTGGTCTCGGACTGGGTTAGACGAACTGGTATACTACACCGTTGTGTCTCACGTGAAAACGGACAAGGGCCAAGTAGATGAACGTAAATAGAAGACTTTCTAGAATTCGGTTCGCTCATGGTACCAGACATACATTAGTCTGCTGAGACTCGAACCTCTCGAGTGGCATACAGAACTCGGGGAACCCAAAACTTCTCGAGAGGGCTCACTCGCGATTATCACTATCCAGTTAAGTGTTTATCCTTTTCCCGGCTGCTTTCTTTCCTAGGTATGTTGCTGTTTAATTCTCGCAAAACACACAACCTCAAAACACCACAAGGGAGCCCCCTTGACTGTAAACTCAAAAACGAAGATGGGTATTGAATCAGCCAGAGACCAGTTCCACGGTTAGTCCGATGGACCTTTATGTCGACAGTCAAATTCGAATTTGATTATGGACTAGCCAATGTGTCGTTTGTTGGTTCCTTTTCCTGGCAATCAAAACCTGAACTCCATGCCGCGGTATAAAAAGTCATTGGTATCAAATGAACCGCCGCGCGCGATTGTTCGCAGTATATCCAAAGTGAAGAGAAAAGTAGTCCGCCAATATCGTTCGGTAAAATAGAGCGATATTGCGGAAGGCGTATCGTACATGCGTCGCGATCTATGTATAAGTCTGTGTAAGACGAACAACTTCGTTCGGTCCGCGAAACGACTCGGTAAGAAATCCTCCGAGGCCCTAGCGGCGTGGGATGCTATATTCAGTTGCTTGAAATTTGGTGTTAGGTGACGGTTAGATCGAGAAATGGCTGGGTAATTCGTCTTTTTTAAGTTTCTTTTTTCTTTTCATTCATTTTTTTGCTTGTTTTTCTTTTCATGGTTTAGAAGTCTTTTTTCTTTCGAGATTTATGATGCACGATTTAAGGAAACGTAAAAATGAGCGAATTCGGTCGGTGTTAGACATAAGGAAATTCGAAGGAGTGGGTTGAGTGAGATCCGGACGAAAATCGGAACCTCGAGTTCTTTTTTTTTTTTCTTTTTCTTTATTCTTCTCCTTTTGAAGACAAGAAAATGATGATTGATATTTGGCCATTTCTGATCGATCGTGCGCCTGCACCTACCTCATTGAGCATACTGAATTGTAATAGCCACAAAGCTATTGGGTGTTCCGTTCCATTGCACTTCTCCTATGGTCGCTGGAGGTACGAGGAGAGACCTCTAATAATTTCGCGCTGCCGGCACTAAAATTACGAAAATGACGTTTGCCAAGATTGACGCTCGTCGCTCGTTGCGGTTCACCGGGGCTTTGCGCATCACCGTCATCTTCACTTTCATTAGTGCTGGCAGATTCTTTATCATCAAAAGACTGGACAACCCCTTCTCGACTTCGCATAGTCTCGCTGTGTTGTATAACAGTTGGTGTGTGTCCCACAGCGCCCCATTTTGGGGACAAATCATCTTCTTCATCGCTGCTGGGACGTGCTTCACCAGTAGAGAGCCGATGCAACCTAGCTGGGACCATGCTATTTAAATATTCGTCATCGACAATATTATCGTCTTCGGTGTGTTCTGAAGTTTGCCCTTCGGATCCACCAGATAGGGCAGAGACTGTTCGAGGAGGATATTGAAGAGAAGTCCGCATGCCGGATGAGGTACGTTTCCGGCTGATTCTGCCTGAAAGCCAAGACGCCTCAGAGTCTACTGATGCGAGAGACATGGAGTGGAGGGCGGGGGAGGGTTGGACGTCATCACGGTGTATGGAGATGGGGGTGGCTCGCATCGCTTCCTGGTGTTGGTGACCTTCTATGGGTGTATCATAGCGCATGGCTACATCATCAGGTATTACTGGCAAGGGCTCGGCTGCAGCTGGTTCGGCTTCAGGAGAGGCCATACGGGAGTCAGGGGGTGAAATGGGTAATTCTGGCAGATCTTCCCGGAATCGAGACATAGTTCGCTTGGGAACTCCAGAGCTTGGCTTCCGAGGTGCTATATAGTTCGTAGGCGGTATCGGTTGGCTACCTAGCATTGAATCCCGCGAGGTATTAGAGAATGACGACGGCCCCGAGCCGCGCCGGTTCCTTCCCCATCTGAATAGCGACAACCAAGGCCGAGAGGATCTGCTATCTGAAGTCCGGCTTACAGACTCTGCGTCATCAATCTTGATAGAAGCCGTAGGTGGTGAATGCACCGCGGGAGGTATTGATTGTTCGGGCTGTTTTGGTGAGTTCGAGCGGGACTTTTTGGATCGAATGAAGCCGAATAGTCTAGGACTAGGGGAGCGATTGGCAATAGATTCTGCTCGCTTAGGCGACGCAGCAGATGCAACAGCCTTGGTTGAAGGTGAGCGCTCAGGTGGCGGTATGCTGTCCGTTCTATAAAATTCGTCCAGCGGCGAGGGTGTCTTCCTATGGGCTTCTATGTCTTCGATCTGGCTGGATGGCCTGCTCCGTCTTCGGGGAGAGTCGCTTGAAGATCTACGTCTCGACGAAGTAACGACTGCTGAAGTTCCATCGCCACCAGAGTCAGGTACTTCCCGACCTAAGACTCCCCGCTCCAGATTCACTGGCGCTGGTGAGCCGCTCTTAACAGCCGCGGCTTCATCCGCTCGTTGTTTTTCTTGTCTGCGAGCCAGCCGCCGTTCCGCACGCTCTCGTTCTTTTTCTATTTTACGTTCTCTACGTCTCTTGTCCCGCTCCATAAGTTCCCGTAGATCTGACGCGTCGAGATCGTCTGCCAGGTCATGAACCCTCTGGCGGGCGTGTAGAGTTGACTCCGGGATTGCCATGGGTCCTGTGAGCTTCTTACGAGTTGACTGAGATCGTGCTAATCCCGAACCAGGGGCCGAGCCCATAACTGGATTGGAAGAATACCGTAACGTAGGACGAGGAGAAAGTGCATCGAATGCAGAGACTTTCCACGAAATGTGTTCAGAGTCGGACGACATAGCCGAATGCAAAGACTCGGGTACGGGAAGAGAGATATCAGACGATGGTCGACCGACAACGCCTCTCGACCCTAATCCAGACTGCCTACTCTCCCTCTTCAGTGGGCGGCCTGCAGTCCATTGGTCTGTGGCAGGCCTAGCCGGCATGAACTGGCTCATCGCCTTAATCTCAGCTTCACGATCATGATCCTCCTTGCGCCGTTTGCTTGACTTTTTGCGCGGCAGCGGTTGACCTCTTCTCTTGTTCCTTGAATTGTCGTGATACAGAGTCGGCATCCGTTGTGCTACATCAACGTTGGGTAGCGGCTCGCGGGGTTGTACGCTTGACCTTTTTCTTAGCTTAGTAGCACGAATGGAATCTTGACGTCCCGGTGAAAAGCTATAGGTCCGACCCCGACGTTGCGGTATTCTGGTCCCTCCTGCATTGTCTGCATTGGGTACAACGGAGGCGGGCTCAGTTTTCGATCGTGGCGAAGGTTGGTATTGCTGGCTGCCGCCCGGCACGTCTGTGTTAAACTTGTCGATAGGGGCGGTACGAGAGCGCCGCCGCGAGCCCTTGCGGCGAAAGGGCCACATCGCTATGATCACCGATGGTTATAGCAGACGGGGTAATCGGCGTTGATGTTGGCAAGGGCTGTTTGACAGCTATCGACTAATGCTGAGTGGTGGATGCTGCCGAACCGTGGTCGCCATGTGCGCAAGTTGACTAGAGTTAGAGTAGATTGAGTTTGTCGAGCCCAATAAGATTGATTGGGTATATTCAATATCACCAGTCGAGTATAAGCCTCGAGCTGTGGTCGATTGAGTTTCTTGATAACAAGGTTCTAAGGCTCGCGACTGTCTAGGATTAGTTCGTTGGCGCGCGAAGTTGATTAGGTTGTCTCGGTCGGCATTTGTCTGCAGGTACGAGGTGTTGCTGCTGACGAACGGTAGGAACTGGGATGTGGATACGTGTCGACGCGCCAGAAAATTGATTCAAAGGAGTGAGGAGGTGACATGAGAAAAACGAGTTGAAATGGGACAAGACTGGTGAGTCGGAATGCTGTTGTGTGAGTTTCAGAAGTGGTGTGGCGGATGGGCTGTTGAGGTTCAGTGTCAAACTGGGCTACTAGGTAACCCTTTGCTGGATACCTACTACCTACTACCTACTACGTAGGTACAGCCAGCATTTGCGTACATGTACGGGACAGGTGGGCGGGAGAGCGGCAAAGGGTCTGGCGGGGAGTGGGGAGAGGATCAGGACTCTGCCCTCCCAATCATGCGCTGCCCAAGCCCACTTTGGACGAAATACGGGGGGGGCAAATATAACTATTTTCGGGTACGTCACGTTTCTAGTCAGGCAGTGGCAGGGGGTCCATTATATGAATTTTTCGTGAACAATACGCTACGACGAACAAGGATTGGTCACTTGCTCTAACCGCTGCTAGTAGGTAACAGTACATGACCACTCGCCAGACACTTTTATACTGTTCTGTAAGCTGTAGGTACCGTGCCGGAAGTGGAGCCTTGCCACCTGTCTTCCCTGCAGCCCAATGACGATGAGTACCTATATGTAGGTACATAAGTTAGTCTTCATGCTGTGCTCGAACTACGTCCAGTACTTCTTGGCGTGAGCGTAGGTATTTGCCCTAACCAATGTTGGCCTCGACTCAACACACTTTCTCTCGATTCTGCTCGAATTGGGATAAGAAGCCGTAGATCACCAGGTCAATCACCAGCAACCCGTTACATTCACCAGTTCAAAACTGAGAACTGGTGATGTAACCAACCTACCGAAGCTATCTGGTTATGCGAAGCCAACCATGTGACTTTACAAGCATGTACTGTATTGTACTGTACTGTAGTTACAGGATGTATGTTTTTCGAGCCACCCCAAAACCGTATTTCGCATCTGTAAGCCACAGTTGTGTTGCACCATGTCCTCCTCTCCTGACACTTGGGTATCTGATACACGGTTCGTATCTCGGTGCAACGAAGGGGGATCAACTAAAGTCGCCCGGGTACTGATGAGCGCACGTACCGAAAGAGATGCGCAGGATGCCTACGTGTGTCCTGAGCCACGACACAAACTGACACCGGCTCGAAGTAAGGACAAGGAATGCTGTATGGTAGTACCCGGCCCTGTCATTATCCCGCACGTTCTTTGCGGTGTGTGTGGCCTGGCACATTTTGCAGTTGCTGTTAGTCAAAATGTATTATGTAGCAGAAGAGCTAACCCTCGACAGCATCTAGGACGTTGGATGGTCTAGATCACATTTGTCCCACTCACCAAACATTTCCTATCTCAGTTGGAATGCCTACCTATACTATATACCTGGCCCATGTTATTGATTTCAAGGCAGAATCCAATGATGCTACCTCTTGATGATAGTAGGAGATGTCATGGGTGATGTCAGCGCAGCATGGAGCTTTACGCCAGTGAGTGGAACGGACATGGCTTCCTGCAATCATCTCAGTCCTGGTCGGTTGACTTGCATGTACCACGCCGCTTCCTTAAAGGTGTGGTGCGACGCCCTGATTTTGCGGCCGGCTACTCTCTTCTAGCCTTTAGGGCGCTCGAAGGCTTCTTCTGGGTTAAGACAATGGCATTTGTCTTTCGGGCCCTTTCAACAGTCTTAAGGGGCCAAGCCACGAGCTAATATTACCTACGTAGTGTATGGGACGGTTGGGTTTGTTGCTGATCTCCAATTTAGTGTGACTCTCGGCGCTAGTGACGAATAACCATCCATTAAACAGGGCAGATCGTCAGATGTTTGTTTGCCAAATACCAGATATCTTGTCGCAAGGGAGCGACGTGGGTTTCCCAAGCATCTCAAGCAGAAGCCTATTAGCTTGACATGTCTAAAAGGCTGGTCTGCGTGGGGTCTGATAGGTTACATGGCAGAGTTGAGTTCTCTGAGTTGGCATGGCACATGGCACTACTTAGCGAGTTTGAGGATTGTGCATACCAGTTGAAAATTATGTATAGATGCAAACATTCCTGAACGCTTAAGCAGTTTACGGCTTCTTTGCAAACAATAGGCGATGCAATGACGTTTTTACAACCAGTCAACCTATCCAAGAGTCCTTTCGCGTTCGTCTAGGGTGTATCTACTGTCGTCGCTGATTAGCCACCATAGGTATTGAAGCAGTCTAGTAGGACCTATTACTTGTATAGTATCTGCCGGGCCAGTGCCGGGCAGGAGTTGCACGTCATTGTAGAGGGCAACCTGATTGGCAACTTAATGACCTTCCAATACCCGAGCGCGATAGATGAGTGGCAATCATCACCACCATCTTCTGACCATCTGACGTGGTAGATATATCTTGGACCACTAGCCTTAGCGGTCTTGTAGCCCCCAAACGCAAGTGGCTGGGTAAAAATCTGAATGTGTCCTAGCTGCATGAGATGAGGATGCTGGAATTGACACGTTGAAAATGCCACGGGATGCACATAGTAATATTCACATGCAGGAGGATAGTCTCTAAGACTCCCAATGGACAAGCGCTCGATGGTATCTCACCCACTAAGGCAGTCACGTATCAATGCGACTTTCAGCCACAGCTCCAGATCGCTGTGTGCATAGTAGCCGGTTAATGGCTCATTGCTTCAACGAGTAGCATGCCTGCATCTAAGCGATCTAAGCATTCGACGGCGATTCATGCGCGCGCGATAAGAGGAGACAACTGAAGGGCGAAAGCAGCGACACCGGCTGTTCGCGAGGTCTCCGCACGTAGCGGTAAATCTGTACCTCGGGCTGTGAGAGCTGCTCACTTCGAAATCACGCCTGGAAGATGTTTCAAAATAGCCGCTGGTGGTCGGCTTATATATGTAGCACGGCTATATATAGCTAGGATGCGGCTTCTACTAAATCCTAGGGCCTCGAGTCTCATATCTGTCGGGTTTGTGGATCATCACGATGTAGCCATGATGATGATGTATAACGATATCTAAAAGCCAAGACGATAGTTTGAAGAACGGGGTTAAAACTTCTTACCGTGTTCGTATCTATTAACATATAACTATGCAGGTGCTGGGCTTCGCACCCCTCATATCTTCTTGAGCATCCGAATCGAGACACTTGATGGGCTCCAAATAGAGACATGTCCACCTTTGTACGTACCAATCATTCAATGTTCTTTGCAAACCTGCTTTATTTCGGTAGGTATGATCCTTGTAGTGGGTGTAAGTGCGACGTGACTTTCTAAAGAGGTCGCACCTAGTGTAGGTATCTCGAGCTCTCGACTTAAGTCGGCATATCTTATCGATAACACGATAGAAGAGCCTATCAGAATGCATGTTGGATTCCATGTTTACTTCCAAGAGGACATAGCAACCACCACCAAAACAATTGACCACCGCTACCGCCAGCAAAACAACATAGGAGCTATATCCGGAACACACATACCGCTATCGTTAAAAGAACGGAGGTACTGTTTCGAAGCCAGTTAAATCAACAGAAATGGCGTATAATGCGCGAATGTCGATACTACCGCCGTCGCAAACACAGTCGCGTACGCGCAAGAAAGAAGAGGAGGCCGATGCATTCATGCGGTTGTCAGATAAGGAAATTGTTGGATGTATAACAGACATCGGCATTCCCTTTACAGTTGTGGATCTCCAGAAGCCCAACCCAGTGCAGGTACAGATGATATTCGAGTGGTTCGCCGAATTGCTGCTGAACGCGACCCGCGAAACCATAGAGCCCGCCATGCGCGCTGCCGGCGAGGACGTTTGCGGCGAGTTCATCGACATCGTGCCCCCTGATACGCGCAACCTGATGGGCTTCTACGTGTCTCTGCGCAGGC
Organism: Xylaria castorea; assembly: GCA_022495115.1. Classification (NCBI taxonomy): domain Eukaryota; kingdom Fungi; phylum Ascomycota; class Sordariomycetes; order Xylariales; family Xylariaceae; genus Xylaria; species Xylaria castorea. The sequence goes on along the minus strand of MU382625.1, from coordinate 1,151,751 downwards.
TCCTGCTCGAGTGCGGCATTACTGATTTCAATTTCTCCGACTTATACAAGCCGACGCACCCCCGTCTTGTCAAGATTTTTAGCTATTTGATCAACTTTGTGCGCTTCCGCGAATCCCAAACCAACGTCATCGATTCACACTTCAACAAGGCCGAGCAAACAAAAGCGCGCATCGAGGCTCTGTACGGCGAGAACCAGGATGCGGAGGCGAGACTTCACGAGATGCGGCACAACCGCAAGGCCATGGAGGCGCAAGTTCGCGAGAAGACAGAGCGCAACGAGGAGTTAAAGAAGACGCTGTTAGAGTTGCAGCACAACCAGTCAAAGGTGGCCGCTCGGTTGGAGGATGCAATAGCAAAGAAGGAAGAACTCGCGCAAACCCTGAAACATAGAACCACCGAGAAGATGTTGCTCAAGCAGGAGAGTGCTAAGCTGCGACCATACACACTCCAAAGCCCGCAGGCGCTACAGACCAGTCTAACAGAGCTGAACAATACCCTGAGCGCAGACAAAGCCCATATCGATTCTTTGGATCGCCGGGCGCGGGCCTTGCAGACTTCGACGGATTCTTTTGGCGTTGTGTCGACCGACGTGGCGTCTTGTATCAAGCTACTAGATGAAATCTCCGTCGAGTTGGCGAAGGAGGAAGAGGAGCATGCCAGAAACGTCAAGCAACGCGATGCACTATCCGAGCGAGGGAATAATGTCCGAGAAGTCGAGCGTACAGAGGCATTATTGCAAAGACAGCTAGGCAAGTGGAACGAACGCACCGAGAAGCTTCGCGAGCAGAGCCGCGAGAAGGCACAGGAAGCCAAAGAGAAGATGGAGGAACTTCGGGCTCTGCACAAGAAGCTCACGGAAGAGCGGGCAGCCAAAGGCACCGAGATTGAAAGAAGACGAGTCCGCATCGAACAGACGGAGAAAAAGGTATGGCCTGTTTTCTGATTATCACGCTCAGATTGCAAAAGAACAAGGTTCGCTAACTGCAAGACAGATGCTTGATCTCAAAGAGAACATCGAGAACGAGGTGCATAGCGCGTACGACGAGTATCTCAAGATGGAGTCGCACATTAAGCTGTACATCACCGAGATGGAGCAGGCTATCTGAAACCCGTCGGCGTCGGGCTGCATTACAGTTATGTATACGTGTCATGAGGTTATGAAAGGGGCTAGTGATACCATTGTCGGCGTTCAAGGGATTTAAGCATATATCAAGTGCTGAGTAAGTACATTGAGTGGGAGTTTTCGACTACCACTTATTTGATTTAGGCGGCTTCGTCCAGCACGAAATACAAAGTCTCAGCCAAGTTAATTACCCAAGCGCTTACACCTAGCCGTGACTGTCACTAATATCCCACTGCGCCCTCTGAAAGTGAGACCACCGGCCTAGGATCCTGCCAACCTCAACCGTCCGTCCAGTCCAGGCACCCTCCTCGGGATCTGGCCCCAAGCTCCGCGCGCCGCCATTCAGAATGGGCACTGTTTCTCGCAGCAGTTCCTCGATCACCGCACCGGTTCGGGGCTCGATCAGAAGGGTCCTCCAGGACAGGCGGTGGACTAGATCCACCAGCGTCGAGGCCGTGTTACTGAGACCCTGCGCGCTCCACTCGCTCGTATCGCGATGCAGCTTGAGGAAGCCGTACAGGATAATGTGCGGCTTGCTATGGTCTCTTGTTGGTGGGGATGTTGGTGGGGATGTTGGTGGGATTGGAACCCTGGATTCCTCGGGTGAGAAGACGGAAAGATAGGCGCGTAGGTGAGTTACGGTTGGTGTGTAGATGACGCGGATGTGGCGAGACGCCGCGACCTGGTAGAGAGGCGAAGACAGGAGCGCATGATTTATGTTCGCATCCTCTTCCACAGAGTCTGGAGGATGTGACGTTTCGCCTTCATGTGGTTCTTTTTGCTGGTCTATGTTTGGCGTGGGTTTCTTCGACTGTGACCGTATGTCCTCAACGATTGATGTCAGGAACTCGGCTTGTGAAGAACATATGATCAATGTCGTGGGATACACATGTTGGTTTAGAATATAGGATAGAAGCTCGGATGGTGATGCTGGGGATAAGAATATCGGGATTGTCATCTGATGGGATAATTGACTTTACTGCCTCTTGTCGTGAGAATGACAAAGGACCTCAGGGCGAATAATAGCTCTCCAACGAGTGGTATCCCATATACTATTTTATTTTTTTTGTTTACATGTTCACCTGCAACATTAAACATTGTAGTGAACTGGAGCTTAGTTCGGCATGATGGTCGCGTTGCCGGTGCCGATACCGTGACGGATGAGGTACGGTACCTAGGATTGTGGGGCAGGTGGTGGGATGCGAGCACCACTATAAACAGCCCCGCGGCACTATACCTAGGTACTGCACCTAAGCGTACCCTATCTAGCCGACGTCACTTTTCCAAGCCTCAAGTGCCCGCAGCAGCAGCAGCACCACCACCCAGAACCCTACGCGACCAGGACACAGGACAGCAGCTTTACACGCTGGCTGCGTGCGCGTACGTCCCGCGGCCATGGAATCGATCTCTAGGATATCCGACCTGCTCGAGAGTGGTAAGAGCAGAAATACCTATCGCCGCGACACCGCTGTCCCTCCGCTGACCTGCTCCTCCTAGCCAGGGAGCTCACCCTCGATGCCGCCCAAGCTGCCCGGAGTACCCGTGTCACCACACGGTCTCTGCCTACCGCCCAGCTCAAGAAGCTCCTCGACAGCCGGAATGATCGCGAGATCCTCGATGGGCTGCGGCGCGTCACTGCGGTACGCCTGTCCGTCGACACCGGCTTCCATATGCTAGCTAGCTAACACGAGACTACGCCAGATGATGTACCGCCAGCAGCGCACACTTCCATTTTTTTCCTCCGTCGTAAAAAATGTCGCCTCACCGAACATAGAGATCAAGAAGCTCGTTTACATATACCTAATCCACCATGCCGAACAGGAGCCCGACCTAGCGCTACTATCCATCAACACCATTCAAAAGTCCCTGTCGGATACGAGTCCCCTAGTGCGCGCCCTGGCTCTGCGTACCATGTCCGGCATCCGGGTCCCTGTCATCAGTCAGATCGTGTCCCTGGCAATCAAGAAAGGGGTCGGGGACATGTCGCCACATGTGCGCAAGGCTGCCGCCCTCGCCATTCCCAAATGCTACCGTCTCGAGCCCAGTACCCTTCCCCAGTTGTTAGAGTATCTGACGACCCTTCTCGGCGATAAGCAGTACTTCGTCGCCGGCGCGGCCGTCGGCGCCTTCATGGAAATATGCCCTGAGCGTATAGATCTAATCCACAAGCACTATAGGAGCCTCACTAAGAAAATTGTCGACATGGACGAATGGAGTCAATTAGCTATGTTGAGGATGATGACGGTATACGCGCGAAAATGCTTCCCACGACGAACGAAGAGCGTTAAGCACAAGGATACCGCGGAGGATCTCCAAGATTTTTACGGGGAGGGTGGAACACAGGCTACAACGGAGACCGAGGGTGAACAGATCGCGGTTCTCGATCCCGATCTCGTTCTTCTCCTGAACGGGATCAAGCCTTTATTACAAAGTCGAAATTCCGGGGTTGTGATTGCCGTAGCTCGCTGTTATGCGGAGATTGGTACACCAGAATATACAAAGGCGGCTGTCGGCCCCCTGGTTGCCCTACTACGCGGGGCTCAGGACATCGAACAAATTGCGCTTTACAATATTGTATCTGTGTGCCTAGCACATCCAGCCCCCTTCGTCAAGTATTCGTCTCACTTCCTCGTGCGTGCTACTGACACAGCTCCAGTATGGGAGCTCAAACTTGAGGTCCTTGCCTTGATATTTCCCCATAGCCCGCCGCAAACGAAAAGCCTGATTCTCAATGAGCTAGAGCACTTCTCTCGAGGCACTAATAAGGCACTGGTTCGGGAAGCCGTTCGCGCCATTGGCCGTTGCGCGCAGGGAGATCCAGCAACAGCACCGCGCTGTATGCGGTTACTTTTGGGACAAATAACAAGTCTCGACGGCACCCTTGCTGCGGAATCGCTGACGGTCATCCGCCACCTCATTCAACTAGACCCCCACGCACACATGGGGACGGTTGTGAGGCTAGCAAAAAATCTGGACTCTGCGACCGATCCGCAGGCCCGCGCAACCATCATCTGGCTCGTGGGTGAATTCTCCGGCCTAAATGGCGAGGACAATATCGCAGCAGACGTCTTGCGTATCTTACTCAAAGACTTCCCCAACGAGTCAGAGGTCGCCAAGCGGCAAATCGTCCTGCTGGCCGCGAAAGTGTATCTCCACCACATCAACCGAGAAGCAGAGATGCAATCGGAGACAGAACCTACACCGGAAGACGATAGCGAGGCTCCGGCTCCACTGGGCTTCACTCCCTCAACAGACCACCCGGTAGTGAGGCTCTGGGACTACGTGTTATTGCTCGCCCGCTACGATACCTCGTACGATCTACGCGATCGCACAAGGCTCTATAAGGCTCTCCTTGCCGTCCCCCAGCTCGCCACCCTCATGCTCCTGGCACCAAAGCCCGCACCGCAGGCCCCAAGCCCATCCGAAAAGCGCAAAGGATTTTTGCTCGGCTCATCTGCGCTCGTCCTAGCCGGCGGCTCTGCTGTCCATGCCCTTCGCGGTTACGAGCCCCTGCCGGACTGGGTCCGGGAAGGCGCCGAACCGGACCCGAAACTGCGGGCGCAGGACACTACTGGAGGGGAATACACCCCAGAGGGACGCAGGGCAGTCCCCGCGGCCGAGACACTCGGAGACGCTGGGGCTAGAGGGAATGGTAATGGACTTATTGGCACGGGCGCTGGCGCCGGGCTCGGAAGGATGACGCTGGATGAGTTCCTTGCCGAGGACGAAGAGGAAGAGGAGGAGGAAGAATCTGAAGAAGATGATGATGATGAAGACGCGGAGGATGAAGACGCGGAGGATGAAGAGGACGATGAAGAGGAGGAAGATGAAAGCGAGGAAGACGAGGATGACGAAGATACAGACCATGAGGAAGATGATGAGAAAGCGGAGCTCGAGGGATTCCTTGGTTCTTGAATAAAACCAACCTACCAACATATCAACCTACTTAAGTAGTTACTACTAGATCACGTACCTAACGTACTAACCAAGCAACTAACTGCATAACATAGAAGCAAACTTACCTCGCTTCGCCTGATCAACGAACCTGTTAGTTTTGAACCTGCGCGCGCGTGTGTGCTTGCTATTCTGATGACATGTTAGCGATTTTGATGGGGTTGTCATTGGATGCGGGGGGTATACCTCTACAGGTATATATATCCCTCTTTCCCTAGGTAACCATGATCCGGACTAGATAGTAGGTTCCTTTGTTATCAACTGGTCTGCATGCCTAATGGAAAGAAAGGAAAGCTGGCACGGTTTGTTATTAGCAATATATGACGTGCTATATTATAGGACATTTGAGTGTATGAACGATACTTAAATATCGGATAAACTCACGTGGCCTCTTCACAAGATTTACAAGTCAGACTATTCACGTAATTAAATTGGCTAGGGAACATTACGAGTAGATGATAATCACATATTTACTACACTATGTCACGGGCATATATACATCTATTCCTTCCCACCAAGGAACCGATAAATAACAGAGAAATCCCTGCCTTTACAGCTCTCAACCTTCTCAGCCTCTTCGTAGACATCGCGTGCACGAGCGCCCAGCTCCAACTTAGCGCCCGCCTCTTCGGCAGCCATGATAGCGAGCTTGAGGTCTTTCTTCATGAGGCTGATGCCGAAACCGCCGGCGTAGTCACGGCTCGCAGGCGCCGTCTCGACCACGCCCTTGACGGGGTTATTGATCTCCGAAGGCCAGCAGCGCCCCGTGCTAACATTGAGGATGTTTGCGAGGGTCTTGGGTTCAAGACCCCACCGGATGCCAAGGTTCATCGCCTCGGCCGTTGCGATGTTGTTGATCGCCAGCAGATAATTGTTCGCGAGCTTGGCGCTAAGGCCAGTCCCCTGCACACCGCAATGCAGTACCCGCTTGCCCATCCGCAGAAGAATTGGTTCTATCTCGGGTACTAGTTCTTCTGGGGAGCCGAGCATGAAGGTCAGTGTGCCGGCCGTAGCGCCCACTACACCACCCGACATTGGGGCGTCGACAAATTGACCCTGCTTTGCATCTGCGACCCATTTGGCAACTTCACGTGAAGACGATGGGTCGATGGTTGAGGAGTCAATGAAGACCCTGGATTTCGGTGAGAGGTCGGATTTTAATATTTCCGAGTAGACGCCCTTTACGTGCGACGGCTCAGGCAACACCGTTATCACCGTGTCCTTGAACAGTAAGTCAGCTTTGAGAATTCGTATATGATAAAACACGAGAAGCTGTAGGCTTTGTATTTCTTCAGAGGATTGGCTTTATGTATAAAAAATAATCATAATAAGACCGGCAAGCCGGCCCCAACTTAGATCATAGATAGAACATGCTCATCATAGAAAACAGGACGGACGAAATGATTGGACGGTGTCAGAGAGGTCAACTTACTGCTTCTTTCGCAGCTTCGGCTACGTTCTCGGCCAGCTCGACAACAGCGCCACCAGCTCGTGATCTCATATCCTCAGCTAACCGATGCATGGCATCTTTGTTGATGTCGAACAGGCATACAGAGTCGGAAGGGAATAGCTTGAACTGGAGATTCTTGGCCATTTGGTAGCCCTGCATACGAATATTAGTTAGCCGAAGGCCTGGATGCGATGGGGTTTAGGAGAGACGTACCATCTGACCGAGACCAATAAAGCCATATCGATGCAGCCGCCTCGAAGAGGCCGAGAAGGCTCGTCGTTGAGTACGGAGCGTACTCGAGAGGAGGCGGTGTGCCCTCATGGTAAAAGACGATGCACGTAGCTCAAGACTGCCCTGCTACCTAGCTTGATGCGTGCTTGAACACATGCATCCCTTGTGACGAAATCGATGTAGGAAAACTCAATTCCAGACGACAAGCTATCTCGGCAGGTAGAGAGAGCATGGGATAGGGTCGGGAGGATTGGCCAGAGGTAGGAGGTAGGAATGGTAGGAATGCAATTGCCCCAGAGCTTCCCCAAGTTTCGGCTCGCGGGGTGCGGTTACCCGGGAGCGGTTCAGATTCTGAACCGGCCATTGCCGACTCTAAGCACCCTCCAGAACCACATTGGATCGACGGTGAAGGGCGGCTAAGAGTCACGCGCGCCAGCTTGCGCAAATAAGCTATAAGCTATAAGCTATAAGCTAGACGTTAGAATTGAAGGCATATTCCAGCCTACTAATTCTCGTCTACATTGCTGAAGATAGCATTGCGGGTGCTTGTTTACACTCTCATAAAAAAGTGTAGAAGATGGTGACCGGGAATATGAAATGAAAAGAGCGGAAATTTTTATTTATCTTCTCGCTTGGCGTCCCGAGCTCAGACCACTGTGAGACTTGCTTAAGAACAGGACTATACAGTATTCAAAACAGTCTTATACTGTAGGAGACAGCATAGGCTCTTTCTTCCTTGACGCTAGCATAGCAGTCTCGGGTTCCACCTCATACAGTACATCGTATTCCAGGTGCGGGTCCTGACAACGCTGTGTTTTGCTTTGCTAGGTTAGTCGGAAGACCACTCGATGCTAACTACTTAGATGATGGATTGAGTGACTTCTCTTCACGATAGTTCGGTCATGTTTCTTATGAAAAATCCAATGCTTCCTTATACTGATGAGTTCAACTCAGCCATCCCAAATCCCGTAGCTTATTCGTTCGTGACCCTAGTGCCATCCTGAAAAACATTCGACTAGTCTAAGACAGTTCGAGCCAAGTTCGACATCTCTAGCACTACACTACCTACAGTACAACAGAAGAGCCTCCAATGAGTTGGCATCTTGGCGAGCCCCCATCTCCGTTGAGCGTAGCCCCATTCTCTCCACGTCCCTCTACATACCATAAATTTCACCAGCGCCGTTGCTGCTGTCCACCATAGATGGAGGAGATGACTTAAACGAGCTCATCGTAAGTATAGCCAATTATTCTATCTTACGATACAACATCACTTTCAAAATGAAGTGTCAACGGCAGGATGAATTGGTAAATGAAAATCTAAATGGTCCGCCAAGCCAGAACTTGAGTTTCTATCCTAGGTTGACGGAGAACCCTCAACCGAACGGAATGAAGCAACTGGGATTAAAACCTTGTCCGAGTTCTCAACACACGCGGAAAAATACAGTTCCTGATTCCCCGTAATCTTGGCAACGAGGTCGAGTCCTCCAATGGCGTTGAACATAACCCCTATATTCAGAACTCTGAAATGAAAACATCGTAGTGAGCGGTCGTTTACACGTAACTATTTAAACACGTTAAGATGGCGGCCGATCAACCCGCACCCGAGGGGATAGTAGCTTACTGCCCACGGAGTATCCGGTATTCGCTCTCAGTAGGTACCGTATCTACGGCGTGAACTTGCCCAATATGAGATATACCGCCCTTCTCACGCTCGCGCTCGCCGCATCGGCGACCGCGGTCGACTTCTCCGGGTCTCACGACACAAACAGCAGCGTGTGGTCTTCCGTGTCCTCCCTCCCAACCTCGGCATCCCCCTCGCGGCTATGGAACCGGCCATTCAAGCGTCAGAACGGTTGGAGCCCGCCCTCGGACCTCGCCAACGCGCTGAAAGAGGTCTGGGATCACTGCATGTCCACGTACTCTGATTTCTGGGGGTTCAAGAACTACGGGTGGGACCAGATCCACGCCACCGGGGGCAAGATCAACGTCTGCGTGCGATGGGAGTCGAGCACCGCCGTCACGGAAGCCCAGCGCGCACAAGTGGCCTCCGTATACGCCGCGCAGTATCAGAAGTGGTTCTCCTGGCTGTACGGCTACGACAACTTCCCGTATTCCAAGATCGACGTCAACGTAGTGGGTTGGGCCGTGAGGGACAAGAGCCTGCTGCAGGGCTCGACGTCCGGCATCACCGTCTATACAGACGAGGATGCCGATGGCATCCCACAGTGCTCTGAGGCCTGCGGCCGCTTCTTCCACCAGGACAGCAACTATAACTCGTGTCCCGGCGGCGCCGACGCGCACTACGACCACTCTCTCTGGCTTACTGATGGCTTCGGAGGAGGTGCCGGTGGTGATTGGGGCCAGAGAATCGGCCGTGAGTATTTCATGGGCGCGCTTGGATCCTCGGATGTGCATATTCTACTACACGAGATGGGCCATACTTTTGGTCTAGATGATTGTAAGTGTTCTCATGCTAGATTGCTGTGACAAGACCTGCTCAACGCGCATTTTACTAACGAGCTCGACAGTCTACGGTATGACGACACGCAACGCCCGACGACGTAATTCTCCTTGTGGAACTGACTAGCTGACATTTCTCTCTTCTAGACTGGACACCCACTGGACAGACCAACTTCATAATGAACGCTGGGTCCTCTACGGTTATCACAGATTTTGATGGCTGGATGTTGCGCAACTGGTGGAACGGGCTGAGCCGCAACCGTGGCTGGCAGTGATGGAATGGATAGCAGGGAGGCAGCTTGGCCAGACGCTCAGTCTTATTGACCGATACAAGGGTTCACTCGTATATATTACTGCAACACCTCTTATACTAGGAGGCAGCATTCACTATCACGTTGGACCAACGACGCCTTCAAGTGAGAATCGATAGGGGCCACCTAGCTACTACTTAGATATAAAGTTCATGAGTGCTGATATATGTAGAAACGCAATTTACATCCGCCTTTCCGCGGTATCGATATGCGGTAATAGGCATAATGAGCACCCAGATAGGTAATCCATATTTGAGCAAGGTAATCCTATGATCACAAGAAGCGACTATGACGGTCTTAGTTGCAAGGCCATTGCTCATCGCCTTCACCTCGGCCTCTACACAGCAATGTCGTTCCTTTCTTAAAAACCCAATATCCAACTTGCAAGAAAAGCTATATAGCTTTTATATTTGTTCCTCTTCCTCCTTTTTGGCACTATCTACCATCTGACAGAGGGTGTAGAGGGACAAAAGAAAGAAATAAGAGGAGAGAAGTCCTAGTCTCTATCCTCCAAGGTAAAACAAGACATAAATACCGGTTCCGCAAAGTTTTGTTTTAGCCGTCCTCCAAGGAACTGCAACCTTGTCGTCGGCCATATGTTGCCCTCGACATTCGTATAATTTGTCCTGGGCCATAACGAATTCTTCGCAGTCACCAAAGAACGACCGTGAGGCGAGTTAAGAGATAGGTATCATCCATTCGTCATAGCTGTTCTGCTGATCACCGAGTTTCCGAAGCAGTGGGTCACGAACAAACAGGGGGGGAAAAAAGGATACCTGCCAGCACAGAACGAGCCGCATGTCTGTTTTCGGGCGTTGAAAATGACACTCGGTAAGGCGGGTGTAGGAATTAGGAATACCTTCGTCTCGGAACCAGGAAGTCGACGGGAAGACCATGCCCACAAACGCGAGCGATAAAGTTAAGAACCAGTTGTCTCTATATATTTAGCGTTCATCGAATGCTAAACTTCACATTCACCATGTCAACGACAGTAAACTCAGGCATCCTACTGGATTGAATGAATGATGACTATCTTTATTGTGAGCCGCCATCCCGATCGCCCAAGCGAGCCTCCATAATGTTAAGGGGTGTGTACAAGTGCCATCTCGATCATGGTGTGGGGGATTTCAATCAAAACTAGTAGCTGGAACACAGCTAACGGGGTATGTGTATGGGTATGGGAAAGTGAACGACTGGATTTTCCAGCTGATCAGGGACCGCCGATATGACTCTTATATTTAGGGTTTAGAATCTGTACTCAGATGAGACCAAATCAATCTTCGAGAATTATGGAACGTTGAGGATGCAGTTTAGAAGACGCCCATTACGTAAGGGATCAATGCGCTGAGTACAGTTAGTAGCTGAACAGCAATATTTCGAAGACGGAAAACACTTACCCAACAGCAAGGGTCGCACTGAGTCCGACCAATGCTCGGTTTCTGACGCGCTGTTTCCTCAGCTGAACTTCCGTTTTGATCTTCTTCGATCTATGCTCTTCAGATGACTCGCTTGGTTGCTCGTCCTCTTCATCGACAGCAATATCGCCGGCCTTCCGCTTCCCTTTATTGCTTTCACTTGGTGACTCGTCAATCTTGCTAGCCTCCGCAGATTCGGCGGCTGCAGCTACGACCATCTCTTTCGCTTTTTCAATCATTAGTGCAGCTTCCTCTGCGCTTGGCGGGCCATCTGCAAAAGGAAGCTCAACTTCCACTGCGGTATGTGTCGTCTCCACGCCCGATTTGAATTGAACTTCCTGGCCGACCTTAATATGTATCTTCGCCTCTTCCTCGACTAGTGCGAAAACGACCTCAGGTTCCTTCTCGATAGTCTTCATTGTGATATCTTCAGTGAGAGCGGTTGATACCGTGTCTTCTGTCTTCGCACTATTCGTCTCGGGTTCGGTTTCTTCTTGAGTAGGCACAGTTTCAGGAGGGCTGGGCTGCAAAGCCGATATTTTGGCAGATCGCTTGCGTGGAGAAGCAATGGCTCTCTTCTTCGAAGGACTTGCAGAACGACGGCTGCGAGTGCTTCGAGGCAGTGAGGAGGGAGTGGGTGGTGTCAGCGTAGGTTGTACTAGACCCGTAAAATCAAACTTGGGCGGTGCGGCGATCTTCTTTGGAGGGCTATCTGGCGCATTCGTCACGGGAATCTCTGCTGGGTCTAGTAGAGCAGAGATCCAGGGTGTGATACCGTACTCTTCTGCCAGTAACATGGCCTGCTCCGGAGGAATCCACACGTTCCCAGCCGTCTCCTCGTAGCTTGTCGTAGGTAGCGACTTCATAAACTTACGCTCGGCTTCCTCCTCAGCAGCCTCAGCGTAAGGGAACGTTGCCTTGAACATGCCAGTCGCAGAAACATAACCGTCTTGGCTACGGCGCATGAGGAAGTACGAGCTCGGAGAAGATTTGAAAATGCCTGACGTAATGCCCTTGGGTAAGGGAGCTCGAAGGTGCGCATAGTCGAACACGCCCAGCGCCGAAGGGTCTACCTCACCAGCAGCGCCGGCGGCGACCATCTTGGGTGTGAGCTGGGTTTGACCCAAACGCCGGCGCGACACGAGGTCAGTATCTGCAAAAGGTATCAGCGAGAATCCGTCGGCAGAAAGCGGACCTGCGCAATCTCTTACAGCCTGGTACGTCCTCGGTCATGAGGGGGTTGGGTTTGTTCGGAAGGGTGCGCGAAACCACCATTTTGATAGATGTACTATTGGATTTTTGACGCGACTGAACTGGTAATGAAGCCAAAGCCACTTTGCGCAGCGGCCGGCAATTATGATAAAAGAGGCAGAAAGCTGATTAAAAGGGAGATTCTAATAGGAAATAACCTGGTGCTAATGTCGCGGGTTAGCTGATGATGACGATGGTTGGATCGCGCGAGGTCGCGGATTCGAGGGCCGCCATCGAGGCGCGACGAGGTGCTCAGCTCGAATTGCGCGGGCCGCCTAGGACGATGGATCTCACTCACGTTGGGGACAGGGTCTAGTAAATGGGGAAAATGAATAAGTAATTAAGAGAAGCTTGCGTGACGACTACGCTGTCTTTCATAGGAAGCGCAAAGATGGCAAAATGTTGAAGAAGGAACTGGTGCAATCAACGAGTCAGTCGGTACGAATTGACCTGAAGATGAGGTGAGAGAGGGAGACGGGGTCCGTTCGTGGCACCCGGCGCAAACTGTTGGTTTTTTTCTGTCGGTGGGTTCCAGCTTGATCAGAAAAGGCAAAAGGGTGTGGGAAGCCAGCAAGACAAGCTTGGGGGAGCGAGGGAAGGAGAGATGGGACTTGTGGGAAAGGGAGATTCTGGTTGGGGGAATAGCTCGCCAAGCACCGCCGATGGGCCAGGGAAGGTGCTCAGATAGGCTTGGGCAAGGGAAGGTACCTCGATACGTATTAGCTCCCGGCTAGCTACATGGGGAGCCTTTCTGATTGGGGAAGCAATTTTTGATACGTAGTGCCTTGCCTTCGCAACTTGTAAAATCCCGGGTAGGTCGCCTACATGGGTGCAACGTTTGATTGGGCCAGATGGGCTGGGGACGCGACCCCGCCACTAATAAGAGCGAGAGGAAGCTTAGACCAACAGCTCTTTTTGGAACTCATTTAATCTCACATATGGGTCTCATGGTAGCTGAACCCTCCTGGTATGAGTAGGTGAAATTAATACTTTGGAAGTTGACCAGTGTTAGGTTTTACCGCGATGTACTAGATGGAATCCCACACTGCTTCTAGCCCGAGGCGCGGTTCTTTTACGTTTCCCACCACGTGAGCTTAACATGGCAAACTTACAAATAAGCCTGGCAACTCTTCACAAATTACACCGCAGTCCATTTGTGAAAATGTCCAGGTCGTTTTCTCACACATCATGTTTTCGTACTCACACATCAAACTAGCCTTATTTGGCAACATCCCCGTGGCCTCACGCTTCCCGCTCTTATTCTAACCAAATTTGTATAGAACTGGCAGCAGGTCCTATGGAAATAGTGGGGAGTCAAAAAACAACAGTCTAGCTCGGTCGGTCGCGCTGTCCTAAATAAGTGTAAGTTATTTATAAGTACAACAAATTAGCTGTAGCTGCTACTAAAATAAAAGTATCAATAGATTTAAACCAACAACACTTGCAGTTAGTTTGATCAAAAATAGCCAGTTCAATCAAAAGCAGCCAACTAGTTTAAAAGCAGTCAACTTAGTCGGATCTAGCCAATCAGATTATAGGCAAGTGGTTATGTAGGTACGTAGCAGTGCAAGTGGGTCCACGGTTTGTGCGTGGAGTGGCTAGTTGTGGCTGTTTGTGGCTATGTTTTACTACACCGCGCGTAATCTAGACCGTATTTCTAAGTTAATTTTCTTAGGAAGACTGGGGCTCAGCTGGGGTATGCTTAAGTGCCCATATAAATCTAACCAAATTTGGAGCAAACCGAAGCTTTGTGGAGCTCTTAACTAGATAAGGCTAGTTTGATGTGTGAGTACGAAAACATGATGTGTGAGAAAACGACCTGGAAAATGTCCTCGTTTTATGAGGAGGATGACAATCACTCCCTCTTGCCGCGCTTCCTCCCAGATGTCAACGATATAGATAACATCAAGGAATATCCGCTGGGCGGCTATCATTCCGTTCGCTTGGGTGATACCTACGATGATGGGCGGTTTAGAGTTGTGCACAAGCTCGGTGCCGGCGCTTGCACTACCTACTGTTTGGCTGGCACGATACGAGAGCGAGAGGACGTGGGACAATGATAAGAACACGCCATTCCCCTGTTGCTTTTCGAAGATGAGATGGAAGCTTACGACCTTATGACCGTCAATGCGGACAATATCTATCTCTTCGGCTACAACGACGAGTTGAACAAGCTGCTAAAGGTAATACTGAAGATCACGGAGCTCGAGGCTGCCTTGCTCTACGACCTATTAGTACTGTCCAAAATTATCACTTACGACCCGAAAAGGCGGTTTACCGCCAAGAGATACTTAACTAATCCCGGTTTCATGTGGATGGGCAGCCTTACAAGTAGAGTTTTTGGGGCACGGAAAGGTAGCAAATGTTTAAGTTATATTGTTGTTGCACTATATAGTCGATCTAAATGTCGTGGGTTGCTATGGTTGACAAACTAATAGTAATAACTTCTGAATTTTTATTTGGGTATTTGCAGGTTTGTAGTCTCTCCTCCATCCTTTCGTCTTTGAATGCCATCCCGTTACTACTGGCTACCATTGATATCAACAACGAACCGACCTGTTGTACTAACCTAATTATCCTCCATTCGGCCATTGACAGCGCCAGTAGTTAAGCTCCTTGCTACGCGCGATCTCCGCTGATCTCCCCGTGCCAAAGATGCTGACGCTGCCTCTGCGGAACCAGGGAGCCATCGCAATACCCGCTAGAGACGCGCGCTTCATTCTGAGGCTCCGTACCGTACCGTATGGCTCCCTTGGTCAACATAACAGCATCTAAGAACCGTCTACTCCGGTATTAAAACCAATCTGGTAATTTTTGAAATTAACAACCGTTCGCCGTCCTGGACCATCTACAACGGCGAGCACCACAAGGGCCAGGGATACGGTTTTGTAGCGCAGCTAGCTCTGTCTGACGAAGAGCCGGGATGGAGTGGGGGAGGCCACATTAGGACGACGCCAAAGGTGTCGTCCTTTAATATACACTACTTAGGGATCGAGGTGATCCGACCCTTGCTCTGTGAGTGGCCCCGGCTAGTCCGGGTGACGTCGTCCTAGTTGAAGGCGCTTGGGGCACGGGAGAGCCGCGGGCAGATTTGATATATCGCGTAAGGCCTGGTTAGCATCACGTGTGATAATTCCAGAGGGCAATTTTGCTGGTTCCAGTCCAACACTCAGATCAAGATGAGGTCTTTGCGAGATAGAGAACAGCTAAAAGAGAATGAGTTCAATCGGGCTTAGGCGTGCACTAATCTTGCTAAAAGCGTTTGGGCGTCTAGGTTAGACCGAGACGACACTATGATACGTCAACTGTATGTATATGGGTTCAAAAGGGCGTTAATATTAGAAGTATAAATCTTTCTGACCGAGTCTAGGATGAGAACGTTTTTTATTTATCCAAAAATTTTATGGGTTTTCGGGATGGATTTTCTATTCATGACGAAGCAAATATGGAAATCAAATAAAACTGCAGCATCTCTTTATTTGGCGTGTGTCCTAGCTTGAGGGCTCGATGTCGAATAGGTACTTAGCAAGTAGGTGTAGATTTGGGGGCGGTTTGGAGCTGAGAGCCTCGAATAGGTACTAAGGTATGGCTAGCCGCGGCCAGGTGACTACTGGTGGCTGGGTAGATGGCTGTGCATCCCGTCCCTCTAACATTATATAGTCTAGTTATTCTGTTTCACTATTTCGCAATGCAAAAATTGCCGTCATAGACGGAAGTCAACACAAGTTAATAAGTGAGTTCTTAGAGCTTTTGATTTCAGTTTGGTAAGTCTGGAAGTAAGACATGGTAAGACATGACTGACTTTTCTGAATACCCACCTACTCAAATGGAAATTTTGTGCTTGAGCTCTTTATCGTGGCCTGTATACTTAGTCTGAAACTTGCATTCCGCAACACTCTGAAGTTCACCAATAAGTTCTCGACTTGTCAAGCTTACGGTGCATTGGGATTCCAAGTCTTGCCATGCCTAGTCCTGTTACTGTAGCTGGCCAAACATACTTTGGTGAACAGATCACAAATGTTCACATGTATAATCATGAAAATAACATCATAGACTAATAAAGCAGATCAATCTGATTAAGCTGGGGATAGATGTGCTGTTCCAGGCATATCCAATCATGTTGAGCACAGCAAGTAGATATACTAGACTAGACTAGATAATATCTGTCTACAACTTGCCACAAGACAATCAAGCTCCTGATATTCTTACCTGGCAGCTACTGTAGTATGTAGATAGTCAGTGGTCTAGTCTAAGGTTAGTCGGGTCTCGCAAAAAAGGGGGCTCTGCCCCTCACCTAAACAACCAACCCCGAAAGAGCCCCACCATTGTCCCGCAGTACAAAACGAGCTTTGTGACATCCAATCATCCCGCCTCTATAACTTCACCTCACAAAACATCACCGCCAGTTTATTTTCTCTCTTCTGCAATCGAATATTCAATTTCTTGACGCGAGCATTCTGTTGTTGCTTAGACAGCCCAGGTGTCATCTTAAAGATATAGACCCTAGTAAGATCCATTGTCCCTCTCGCATTCGTTTGTTTCTTACGTAGATACCCTAGCCACGGACCCAAGTTCATGATGGCTTCTCATGACGAAAATGACCATCTCCCCGAGGAGACCCAGGGATACAAGCTGTCACAGCCAAAGCAAAGCTTGGCTGAATACCAGGATATGGGTATGTATCAACTTCGTTCCCATCTTTTCGCATCGTATTTGCGTCTTCCTACCGTTAAGAGCACCACTCAGTGAGAGGTTGAGAAAGGCTATATACTAGCCATGGTACTGTCATCATAGTTTAACATATCTTCACACACATATGAGTATGTGGTGACCTATTGCTGCCTTGTTCTGATGAAGAGGGAAATGAACAATGTCGAGAACGTGGTGTTGCAGTAATGAATGGGATTTGCACGGACGGTTGTCATGACCACAACAGTGTTTTGGGTTCAACGAGCAGTATTTGGCGAATTGCTACTTTATACATCAACCTGCCACCAGACTTGAGAATTATGCACGGAAAGGAAGTCGCAAATTCTCAAGGCGTTGATTGCCTACGCCACTCTTTAATCCCAAATCATAACAGGACCATCATCTGGATTCCCATCAACACCCCTGCAGCTGCTTTAAGAAGGTTGCCGACATATCTTGATCTTGTTTCTTGAGAACAATTGATCCAATTTACCCATCTCTTCTGAACTAAATCGCCCTCGTCGTACACTCGTGGTCTTCCACCTCTCTTCCGGGGTTGAGCCCTCGGCCTCGAAAGACTAATGCCCGATCATCACTATTCCCCGGGCAACATCATACACGAGCCCGTATATATTTTGCCCCGTTACCCCGTGAAGATTCCTGGAGACGAGGACGTCACCCAATCGCACAGGAGGTACCCCGTAAGGCACCAAAGACACCGATGTCAGTCTGCTGTAACACACAGTAGTCGGGAAGAGTGCCGAGTGGAACTTGGAAGTCTATCGTTATGGTTGCCACAGGAGACTATGAATGCGAAGGACAAAGTTATTGCCTGGTTGATCAACGAGAAATCAATTGCTAGAACCCCAAACACCAGCAGCCCTACTGCAGCCCTCCCTCCCACGCAGAACAATATTCCTACAGCACTTGTGCCAAGTGGCCGTCCTCTCGCAATCAGGAAAGCAAAATCAATTGCAAGCCTTCTACAGAAGACTGTCTCAAAACCTAACCTCCGCAAATCTCTACATTTCAGACATATCACATTACGGAGCAGCACCAGCAATAGCAGCCTCGACTCGGAGCTGACCTGCCGAGGCTTGCCCAAGATGATGATTAAGAAAGAAGTGAAGATGACTAGAAGCGTGGTCTCCACTGATGGCTCTCCCGATGAACCGCCGCAGGCTGTTGATGAGGAGATCATTAACAATTTTCAAACTTCAACGGTCTTTACACCAGATGAAAATGTCAAGGTTACTAAGTTTAAGGCAGATGCAAACGACGAAAGTCTTCAGCGATACAAGAAGTCCCTAGGCCTTGGAGGTGGCAAGGACCTTTCTGACCCTAGCGATTCTCGAGTCTGTATCATCCAGTCACTTACGATGGAGTCTCCTGGCCGGGACCCCGTTACCATCGATCTCTCCCAGGCTGGCAGTGAGACCACCCTCAAGGACAAACCTTTCAAGATTAAGGAGGGAGCCAAGTTCACCATGGTGGCGTCTTTCCGTGTTCAACATGAGATTCTCAGCGGTCTGCAATACGTTCAGACGGTGAAGCGCAAGGGTATCAGAGTCAGCAAAGACTCGGAGATGTTGGTAAGTGTGATGTAGAAAGCTTCTACACATCACATAGCCATTTAGTTGCTGACCTTATTCAGGGAAGCTACGCCCCCAATACGGATAAGCAACCCGTCTACGCCAAGCGTTGTGAGTTACACGGTAAAGACCGGAATATCTTGAAAGCTGACTCGAGTTTTCTATAGTCCAGGAAGAAGATGCCCCCTCCGGCATGCTCGCCCGCGGTCACTACAACGCTGTTTCCACCTTCGTTGATGATGACAAGAAGCAACACCTCCAGTTTGAGTGGAGCTTCGACATCTCTAAGGATTGGTAGACGGATTGAACGTGAACCTCCATGGAGTTATCAGACTGTGGCACTTCCTATCTACAGGGCCAAGTGTCCAGATACATCATTTCCGACGGGGTGTCGTTTGGACTTGGAAAAGCTACTTTGGAGGATTCAGTCTATGGAGGATACGCGATAATCACGAAGGAATCGAGCTCTACTATAGCTTTGCATAACGAACATGACGAAGACGATGATGACGACGGAACGGCAAAACGAGAAGACGCAGAGAGGATCCAGAAAGAGAGAAAAACCAAATATGTCGCTACACTTACTACACTGGATGACTAAGTACACTCCGATGACGGAGGGGAAAAGGAAATCCACACCTAGTACTCTACTCTCGACGCTCATTTAACGTCGATGATTACAGGAAGCTTGATGGCTGTGTAGTTAGATACATGGATAATAGTAACACAGACGAAGTCGCATCCTCGTGAGTATATGATTTTTAAGGCATTCGCCGGCCTGGTCTAGTCCTTTTCTTCATATGCTTGCAGATGGGTAACACCAGAACGCCTTTCTCGAAAGAATATTGTTCATTAGCTGTGATGAATGCCGCTTGTGAACGATGCCTTTTTCTCGTCCCCTGTACATAACTACTTCGATCCCTGAGGCTTTGACTATGAGTCAGACTTGAGTGATCCCTCCTAAAGGTACTACATAAGTAGACACTACAGGAATGCCGCAGCCGCGCTCATAGCTAGATAGTCTATACTAGACCTAAGTAGAAGGCGAAGAACCAACCGTATCTAGGTGCGCATACAATTGTACACATATAAACGCGCCGCAAGATACGTGTTGGGGAATCCGCTTGGTATTACTATGGTACATGAAAAGTAGCAGATGCTTTTCAATAGTACTATTTTCAACGTATTTCAAGTTCTCGCCAGAATCGCTTGGTCTTCTCCCTCTAAACAAAATGACTCTCAAGGTCTCGCTTACATGCCCATATCAAAGGTACCAAAAATACCACATGTTTAAACATCTGGGATCGCTGCGTAGCTAAGGACACATTCTTCAGGCTCGTTTGACCGGGCATTAGTACCCGAAATGTTGTTTCGAGGACGACAGCGCCTCCGTCTATGCGTCGCGCCTTTTCCGCTTTTGATGTTGAACCGTATCTCCACCTGTTAACGATTGACGTCGCATAAACTCGTCCTCCTCACCCTATGCCTATCTAACGTTCCAAAGTTAATGAGTCTGCTCGCATCAGTTTGACGTTCTTTGAGCTATTTGGCATGGCTGCGTTACGTTTCGACCTCTACTCCCTCGATAACTTCAAGGCCTTCAAGGCCTTCAATAACCTCCACATCAGCGATATCCTCCTCGTCAACGATAGTCTCCTCGTCAAAGATATAATCTGGATCCTCCTGCGGCGATGGTTCCTCTCCCTCGTCCTAGAGGAAATAGTCAGGCAGCGCGTTGCCATCAGCCGTCTTCTCGCCCTGTTGAAGGTCCTTATGTTGATCATTCTCGGGTGCTGCTGCGAATACGTTAAAGTGGCGTTCGCCAGTGTCGCTGACCTCCAGCACGCTCGCCATGTTACCACAGCGGTAGCAGTAGTTGGGTGCGCTCCACACTGTACTCAGATGATCGTCGTACAATACTAGATACCCCTCTTGGCATAACTGATGGGCTCGCAGGATATGATTCATCCCGTTGACCGCCAAGAACTTCTTCACGACCCGGGCCCCAAACGTATAACCAGCACCCCGAGGCGACAGCGAGAATTCGTCGCGGTCGGGATCTGGATCCGACCATACCAGATCAGCCATCGGGCCCTCGTGTGGGATCTCTCGAAAACGGTCGATAATCTTAATCTGATCGATACTGTGTATTGACGGGGACAAGCCGCCATGAACGCAGAATATCTGGTCGTTTATCACGACGGATAACGTTAAGAAATCAAACATGTCTGTGAAATAATGCCAAACGTTTGCATTGCCATATTTACGCGCGCACTCGGTATAGAAACCATACGACTGCGTAACGCCCCTCGACTCGTGATTCCCGCGGATCAGGTGTACGCGGTTCGGATATCGAAGTTTCAGGCACACAAGAAGTGATATCGTTTCGACACTGAACATGCCACGGTCGACATAGTCACCTGGCGAAGACGGAACGAAGAGTCAGCCGGTGCGCTCGAGTGGCAGGTGTTGGATGCGACTGGGTTCGACTTACCGAGGAAAAGGTAGTTTGTATCCGGACACCACCCCCCGATCTTGAAGATTTCAATCAGGTCGTAGAACTGGCCGTGTATATCGCCGACAACGGTCACCGGGGCACGCACGTGCACGACATTGCTCTCGCGCATGAGCAGTTCCTTCGTCTTTGCGCATATCGCCTCGATGACCGACTCGGCGAGAAGTTCCTTTTTATACAGCCGCGAGATGCATTCATCCAAGTCGACCGAAGCTATGAAGCAAGCACGAGTTAGCCCAATGCACACAGCAGGGCCAAGCCGGATCCGGAGGTCCGAAACGGGGTGGTCCACGTACCAGGCAGCCCAGGCATTGTGGTGTAGATGACGTCGCGGCCCGTTGCAACCCGGGTTTGGTCGCAAAGGCAGGAATCAAGGGCTGGTGATCTGTCTTTGATGCAACGGTGCAGATGGCTTCCTTTTGCTCATTGGGAATGCAAGGTCGAGTAGGGAAGAGCTAGAAGGATCCGCAAACATGTTCGACGAGGCAAGGCAACTGTCGCGATTTTCCTCACATGGAGCCAGTGTCGACCGAGTTGAGCTGGCGGGTTGCCAGCGACCAGTATTCAAGGAGCAACTAGTCGTGTAAGATGAAATAGAGGATATAGTAGAAGTCGTACCGCGCCTTGTCTGTAACCCACGTGGCAATGGAGAGTATGGGCTGTAGATGCTTCGTAGAGAAGAAGTTCTATGTACATGCAGTTCTGGTCATTAGGTACCCGCCTTTGAGGTACTGCCTGCCTAGACTGCCGCTGCGTTTGCGTAGCAGTGACTTACCTACGTGTACCTACGTCCTACCTAGGTTATTTAGGGTTTTTGGGGGGTGAGGGGGAATTACTAGGGGTTGTTTTACTGAATTATCTGCAGGAATTATCTGGGTACTTACGCTTATCATTTCTTACCCCACCCTGTTCAGACCTGTTGTCGTGTTATCAGCAACGCAGCGCAATCTGTGGGGTTCTCTATTTATCGAAGTATTCCGTAGCGTGACCTCGGGACCTACCGGTACATACATACCTGCTTTACCCTAACTCTATTTTAGTATCCTTGAAATCTCTTCCTAATTTCGTATTCTTAGTTCGCATATTGTTTCGAAGTATTACTTTCCTCTTTGTGATACCACATCATGGCATGTCATCTGCCATAAGGTAAGGGCTTGGGTTAGTGTTCAGTGAACATGGAAACCCTTCCTCCCTTTTCCCTATGTTCTCTTTGTTTGAGAGGGGAATCGAAATCCTAGAGAGCGCTTTCGATGCCAATCATCCTATCTTTTCTGTGGCCAGGTATTAGTTGTTCTTTTTCTCTTCTGCGTCACTACTGCTACAGAAGGTTCAACTCTCTTGCGACATATAATATCCAAAGCGCAGGTACTTCACCGGATTCAAGATCCGGCGGCTTGGAGGTCGAGGCGAACAGCAACAGTCCAATAGCTCCTCTTGTCAGCACGCTATCCATCTTATTCATAAGTCATCATTGTCTGGGGTCTTGTTCCTATCCAGCACTATCGGATGATATGCTTTATTCACGATTAGTATCACATAGTGGAAGCATTTCTTTCCGGCTCATGGCATGACTGGTAACCCAATAGATCTACTGTACCTACCTATTTGTGTCATTTTCCGAGGAGCTCCCCTTATTACTAGTGATTGTTGCCTCGCTTGTCTATGATGTTCTTGTACTATTGTGCTTTTTTGTTGTTGTTGGCATAGATGGCGAGCACTTCGCCGAAACGGACCTCGGAACCTTGTTGTCTCGCCTTATAGGTATCGCGCCGTCCGACGGGAGGAACACCCAGGTTCCATGGAAGTTTTCCGCCCACCGCCCAAGCCCCCCGGCGCTGCCGCACGGACCAATGTTTCGCCGCCACCGATTCACCCATCTGGGCTCAGGGTCCACGAGGTTCGGGGATCTTGGGCAGCAGCGCCCAATTGGAGCCCGGGACAGCACAATCTCGTCCAGCTGGTGCAACCTCCATCTCATCTCAGCTTGTCCCTTTCGACGTCGTTTATTTAGTATACCAAGCACACACAACCGTCACTCTGCCCGTGAACCGACATACTCAGCACCCTCTGCTCTTTCAAGTAATGCTCACAGCTAATATGCGATTTGGAATGGTCGGCTTCTTTAAACACTGTTCTGTTTCCTCCGTTGCGGTAGAGGTAGTGGTGGTAGGGATGGGATGGTGGATCCTCCGGCCCGTACCCGATCTCTTATAACGACGAAGCTCCTTTCTATGGTTCATTGGGCAACATTCCATCTTACCAGTCGGAAGCACTAGTCGAGTTCGTTTACGAAGTTTCCTATCCAATATTTTAATCGCCTTGATCTGGTACCACTACAAAGTAACCTCCGCGAGTCTCGTTCACTAAGCAACTCAGTCTCGTACTTCATCCATGCTCTATTTCTGCTCGCTGTACGCAATATTTCGCCTGGGAGAGACCATTAGAGTTTTAGACGCTGATGCTTAAGTAAGTTTTCTTAAAAATGTTATATGCGTTATCAGTAATAACATAGCAAATACCCGTTCACTGCCAGATCTTAAATCTTGTGTCTTTTTGTTTATTCCAGCTCAGTACATTCAATACATGTCAACACAAGTTTTATCGCGACCAACCTAGTTGTTGCACTCACGTCTTCGCCTCTCAAGTCTTATTATCTATCTATCTCGTCAATGAGCATCGAATACCCTTACTTTTCTTTTCCATCCATACATGCACGCAGATACAACCCAGTTTCTAACCGCAAACCGTCACAAGTGGTTGGCAAGTTGCCTAAGAGCTTCGAAATAGAAGAAAGTTATACCAGATCTACCATAAGTAAGATGACGGACCGCGCGCCTGGATACGAGCAAGCTGTCGAAGACCACGAGTGTTACAATTGTGGTATGAAGGGGCACATGTTTTTAGCCTGCCCGGAGGAGACTCGGCGCGTACCAGCGTAAGTGTTGCAACCGGCCTGAACCCTCCCTACCTATGTTCAAACCCGACAACCACCGTGGGAGATTTTCTAGAAGTATAACCTACACCGCCATCACCACCACCAGCCCTGTTGCACAAGTCCTTGATAGACAACCTACTAACACTCACTTAGTGGTTTAGAAGCTTCACGAAAGCGCCAGGCTACGGGTAATGATTATCATGTACCATCAAAGCGTACCAAGGGCCCTGTCGTCACTCATTACCCCCCGCCTCCTTCCCTTGGTCTATCACACATCTCGCCTCCATCTACATTTAGCCCTGGTCCTGGCTATGAAGGACTCCATCCAGTCCCACCATCAAGTCTCCCTGCTCGCCCGCCATATCATCAACCTCCTCCTCAAGGGCATTATGATCAGTATCCACCTCTCACTATAGGGCCAAGTTCATCTCGGAGCTCCCGACACAGTAGAGATATCTATGAACATCATTTTCAAGGAGCTCCGCGAGCATCACCCCCTGAAACGCCCTATAGGCCGCCTCACTACGATCAGTATGACCAACACCGCTCAGGCCCATCGCCTGGTACTTCTTATGGCCGTAGCTACTCAGCTCCTGATCGATATGACGAACGTTCTGTGGGTCTATCTCAAGGTCCATCTTATGCCGCCGCTTATCGAACTCCTTACCAAGCGCATTTTGAGAGTTACCCCCCTGCTCCTGGCGTAGACAATTATTACCCTGGCCCACCCCAGCCATATCCGCCACCTCAATTGAATGTTTACCGGACATCACCGCATTATGGATATGATGGCGCTTCTTTAGCTCGACCATTTACATCAGGCCACGAACCACCACCGCCTGGAACCTATCCCTACCAGCCTCAATACCCGCCTTCAGATGTACCCCCATATCATGCCCGCCACGATGACCGATTCGACGATCGACCCTCGTACGAGCCACAAAGAATAGATACTCATTCGCACCACTTGGGACGTCGTTCCGGCGAGAACCGGCAGAATCGTGAGCATCATGGTCGCCGCATGCGCTTCAACTCACCTAAAGGCCGCAGTCGGTCTGAACGTCGGTTTCCAGATCCGCCAGCTAGACTTCCTAGCCCAATCAATTCCACCCCCCCAGCCCAGTCGGCAAAAATCCCAACTGCATCCGAGAGCAGCAAGCCTCAACAAAGCTTGGGCAATACTGTGCCTGCAAATATCATCGGCACGGAGAAGTATACCGTTGAAGACTTTGCTTGGGAAGAAGAAATGATCTTCAAGGAGCTACCCCTCAAAATCACAAGGGATCTTATTAGGGAGCCTTTGCCGGCCGACTGGACAGACAATCCTATAATGCCCCCAAAATACGACAAAGAGACCATAACATCAAAGTACATCAATTCTACCAATGTAGACGATTTCGCGTTGAGCGTTCGCGAGACCAAGGCATGGCAAATAATGCAGCACCATCCGACGTTTTTGCCTCCCACTGATGTGCGAATTGAGAAATTATTGGACTACGAGAGAGCTCTGGACCCGGGCTTGACATATAATAAACAAAATCGACATAATGTTAATAGTAGTGGCGGCAGCAGGCAACGTGGCAAATCCTGGGGCCTAAGAGCGCGAGGAGGCCGTCACATCCGATATGCTCAGCATCACGAACAGAACCATCTATCAAGTGACGACCAAGTCAATCACTTCCGGCCAGAGTCAAGAAAGAAATGGGACCATACCAGTTACCGAGATGCTGAAAAGCATGAAAAAGAGAGCGAAGATTTGGGAAGGGAACCGAAGATATCCTCTCCTGAACCAGGTGAAGTGTGTGAGACGGATGATCAAGGACCCAC
This sequence comes from Xylaria castorea, assembly GCA_022495115.1. Classification (NCBI taxonomy): domain Eukaryota; kingdom Fungi; phylum Ascomycota; class Sordariomycetes; order Xylariales; family Xylariaceae; genus Xylaria; species Xylaria castorea. The sequence goes on along the minus strand of MU382625.1, from coordinate 1,125,997 downwards.
GCCCACAACCAAGAGCAACACTCCTTCATGGGATCGGGAATACCATGTTTCTCAGAACCATCAAGACCGTATCATGAACTCTTTACAAGATTCTCGAGTTGGTCTCCCGAATCTTGTATCTGAAAGTGAAGCGCGTCTGCAAGCTCCATTAACCCCCCCACCACCTCCTAGTCATCTATCTGACCCTCCATCCCGTTTGTCTAGTAGACGGATTTCTCCACGGGGCCCCAGTAGACCGTCTAGCAAGCATAGTTTGAGGAGTAGTCCTAGCCCGCGATCCAGCAGATGCAGCTCGGTGGGTTCTCCTTTGACACCTACCGAGCTAGAACTGCTTGGCATGCGGCCATATTCCAGCGGTAGTGACGCGGGACAGGATTCACCTACACCTCAATTGAATGGCTCCACAAACCGATCGCGACAACGGCCCGCAACGCTACACGCGGCATACCAGTAAGTGATCCAGACTTTACGCATCATAATCTTTTGTTGTTGCTTATCAAAAATATAGGCGCCGTTGGTGACGACCTCCCACTCGAGTATTACGGAACGTGTAGCTAAAAAGATGACGCTCGCTGGTCGCGGCTGATAACTTACTGCGTCGTATCGTCTGGGTAGAGAGATACACGACATGCTCGATTACAAGGACAACCTCTAATATGGAAACGAGCACTTGGCTCCTTTCACAAAATTGCTCAGATTTTGCAAAGTTACACGCGATAGCCGAATGATCGTAGCGGCTGATGTTTTGTAAAGCTGCACTTGGCTTATTCAATTATCATGGCTGTCACACAGTTACCCACTATGTGTGATTTTTTTCATACTAGGCGCATTCTAGAAAGAACTTCGGTTCCGCGTGGTAAGCGAGGTTTAGATGTGGACATATGTCGATTACAGGATTACCTTCATCCGCTGTTTTATGCTTTTGACTTTTGAAGGATACCCAACAAAGCACGTCGCCCGTTCATGGTGTATGTGGGCGTTTTGGGTATCGTTTCTATATCTTTTTGGTTCTATCTGTTAGCACTAGCAGGTTCAGGGGGCACGAGGTGAATGGCTATACTATGATCCTCTTCGCATGGTTTCAACTCTGTAGCAATATGCTGTATAAATGGGGGGTTTATCTCAAGATTTGTCTCACGAGCCGATATCTGTACTTTGGTGTTCAGCAGTCTATGGTCCTGCTCTTTGTATCTGTCTGTTTTGCAAGGGATGTTAAAACAAGGCTTTGTACTCGCTTGTGAATCTGATTGTTTTGGTCTTTGTTATCATTTTCATCCACCTTTGAAGACTGACTAGTATCAAGATAGAGAAACAAGAGGTGTTCAGTAACAGACAGGTTAAGACAAAAGCGAGATAGAATTGTCTTGTTTAGTTAGTTAAAACGTGCGGACGACTGCGATATTGAAATACATTCTCATTCCCGCCCATCTCGTCATCCATTCGCGTTCATTCCCCTGCGATCTCGACCCTACGCTTCTTCTTCTTCTCATTTTCGTGACAGTGGAGCAGGTTCTCTAGACTTCAACACACTACGATACTTACTTTTATACGAAAATCGTGGTACCTTTTTGCAGCCAAAGAAAGACACGCTCGTAACATGTGCACTGGCATCAATAACGTTTTTCGGTGCCAGCAGTGCAGCGCCGTGGTGTATAATCTCAAAGCAACCGAAGGTTACACATGTTATGAAGCTCGACGTCACCGTCGCAGGGGGGTTTGTAGGACTGGGATTGATTATTCTCATTACGATCGCGTCTCTGAGGAATATTGTCTCTTCTGTGAAATCTTTCTCGGCGGCGAGATCTCGGGTCTTACGGCAGAGATTTGCGATGAAGCGGACGAGTGGCAGGAGGACATAGAAGATGGTATAAGTTTGGGGCAAGCTCTGGCTGAACACTGCTGGGTTGAAGATAGAGATACGCTGCAAAACCACATGAATAAGGCGGAACATGAGGACGCGGAGGATATAGGTCGACAAGGAGAGGAGGAGGATGATGGTGACAACGACGACGACAAAGACGATGATGATGATGAGGGCGGTGCCAAGCTGTATTAGCCTACGTATTCCATTCTAATCTGCTCTTGGTTTGTAACCTACACCCAGTTGCGCGGTGTATTAAATTACGCGGCTGATGCTAAATTTCGTGTGCAATAGATTAAGGCGGGGTCTCTATGACATCAAAATACTATATTCATATAAACACGCTCTCAAATTAACTTTTCAGGTAGGCCAACTAGAGAAATATGGAGGCGAAGGTAACAACGAGGTTGAATAGCAATGATAAGGCCTATAAAAGTCTCCTGAAAAATGAAAAATTCAACCAAAACATAAAGCTCAACAAGAGGACATTTTACCTTGTAGCAGTTAATCTTCTCAGTAAGATCCCTAAGGAGGCCCCCTTTCGACGACTGCGTCTAGTCTCTACCACCCCGCCTGTTAACCCCTTGAGAGGCTTCAAAGGCTACAGGACACAATAGAAAACGGGAATACGTCAGCTACAAAGTCCAATTGAAAGTAGTCAATTTTCTACTAGTACACTAAATCTATAGTCAGGGTGCAGACATCGGCAACGTAGATGTATGTCTTACGAGGTGTTCGGTGTAAGTAAGCTTCTTAAGCTTCGGCTTCTCAGGCTTAACAGTCGATAGCAAAGCTTTCCGACGAAACTGGGAGTTTTCGAATCCGTGATGCTGTACGTGATATCCATGCAAGCATAGGTCTGCTTTGTTGTTGCGTAAATAATGCTACATAGTAAATGCTCAACTAAACGTAAAATCCACGAAAGCAGGCATAGAAACTTATAGGAACCTTGAGCAGATGAAAGAGATGTCTCTGCATGCAGGTGATACAGTACCTACCTAGTAGTCTAATTGATTGACAAGGGTCTAAGAGCTGCGATAAGATAAAGCTACCCCGCCCTCCCCACACCTTCCAGGCTACCTAGTCTACCTTTTGTATGTACTCTGACGTTAAGGCTCTAACAATACGGTACAACCTACCTGTCGCAAGACGGGCACCATGTAAACGCGCATGCCGGGGGCGAAAGAGAAGGCAACAGCACGATGACATATAACATACCTATAATCAGACCTCCCCCCATTGCGTTTCAGGACATCCCACCCAACCAAGGAAGAATAGTTATAGAATCGTCGCAGTTCCAAAGCTTTCGGCACAATCATCTATATCTAGTTTGACAAAATAACAGCATCAAGTCTTGTCCCATTGATCACCATGATTACCAACCCGCTTAGCCCGTCGGCTGTTCTACAGTCGATGACTGATGCATTATCCACACACGAACCAAACGATACGACATCAGATCTCAGCAGCTCCCACGAGGCGCTAGCTTTATTCACACATGCTTGCATGATATCGCTGGGCTTCCGCCTCCTCGGTTTCGATGAAGACAAGACGAATGGTAAGCTGTCTAGAGATACACCGTGCTTTCTATTTTGGTCAGCTAATTAATTGTACGTAGAAGCGGAATGCCACGAGCTGGCTCCGCGTCTGCCTGCGAACTGGAATGCGTCGTTCAACACATATGCTTTTATCTATGCGCACCAACAGTCCGCTCTCCGTTTCGTCATCAAGATTGATCGCATGGGCGGCAAGGCCGAAATTCGTGGATTAGCCGTCCAAGATGAGCGCATTGCGCGTGTCGAAGTCGCCCTTAGGGATTTCGTCTCTAACGCAGCACTTCCCGTCCGGATTACCATGTCACCAGATGGGGCAGAGGATCGTTCCGACCTACAACACAAGTTCCAGAATGTTTTTATTTCCGAGAGTCGCATCGGGGACCTTGCCACTTTAATCAAGATCAACATCATCCAGAAGCTTCTGCCCGCGTTGCAAAAGGAAGGCTACGAGGAGTCTCCTGACGACAGCGCTGTGCGTGAGGACGCCCAGGAAGCTGCTCGCAGACCACCCAGACCACCACCGGTGTTACCTAATCCTCTACCTCAACCCGCGGGACCACGCCCTTACGATGATCCTCTTCACCCACAGCCCCGACGCCCTGTTCCGGCTGGAGAGTTCCCCCCGCCAGATTTTGAAGATCCTTACGATCTCAGGCGTCCCCGAGTACCCCTTTTCCCCGATCGTACACCATTTGGAAATATCGGTGCAGACGATCTAAATCCGCCTGGGCTTGGGCCTCATGATCCATTCCGTCCTGGGCTGGGAATGCCTGGCGGAGGTCTGCCCAGACTTGGAGGTGGAAGAGGCATGCATCCCACGTTCGACGATCCTCTCTTTGGTGGCCATGGAGGCGTGGGAGATGAGTTCGATCCACAGGTGCCTCCAGGGGCACGCTATGACCCACTCGGACCAGGTGGTGTTCCAAGGTTGGGTGGTCGACGTCCCGGAGGCGGCAACGACCCCTTTGGTGGAGGCCGGGGCGGATTTGGAGGGTATGGTGGTTTTGGTGGGGGAGACATAATTTGATCGAAGCAAGTTGAGGAGCTAACGTGACGTTCTCTAATAGTTTGTACTGTATTCTATTACGGGAGCGGTAAACAAGACTGCACACTGGCCTGGTGATTTCAAGATGGTGCTACTGGGACATGAAGTTAGTTGAAAGGCCCATCATGTGTTACGAGTTAAATGTAAAAATAAAAGTGTAATAATACGAACCAAATTGAACTGTGTTGTAGAGATCCCGTGGCAGTTACATCTTTTATAGGGGGATCTTTGTTCAGAGACAGACAGCGATATTTCTGGTCCCCGGACACCGATCATTCATTCGATGACATGGTCGGCGGTGGTTCAGACTTGGCTTTACCCTCTTCCACCCAGCATTCAAAGAACAATGGCCCAGCTTCAACGGCACGAAGAGGCGTCGTCTTGGCACCGCCTACGTCTTGGCCGGGGGTCTGCTGGTCCTTGGACACGGTCTGAAGATTGGGCTGCGTAGGTACCCAGGGTTGCGGGTGCTAGTTCAGATCAGCTCATCTATGCAAACGAATTTCGACATGGGATTATCATCGAGCTGCACCTACCCCTATTGGTGCCTCGGCCTCATCGCGCAGCTCGACAGCAATGGTAAACGTGCAGCCCTCGGGGAGCGGTGCCATCTTCTCGCCCACATAGGCCAGTCGCCTGACGGCGGCGCGCAGCTGTTCGTCGACGTTGGTCCAATTGACCTTGGACTGCTGCTGCTCGTCGCCGGGTACACCATCTCCGGCGGCCATAGCCATAGCCATAGCCATAGCAGCAGCAGCAGTAGCGTCGCCACCGGCGTCGTCTCCGTCCTCATCCTCGCGGACGCGCTCCTTCTCCTTCCCTTTCCCGTCCCTAGGCACGTCCTTCCACACGGGAAATTGCGCAACGTCGAACATCCAGCGCTCCACGACGGCGCCGTCGCCATGGTACACGACGACAGCCAGACGCTCGACGGCGCCCTGGGCGATCTGGGCGCGCGACGCGTCTAGCGCGTCCCGGATCCAGGCGCATACGGTCGGGTGCCTCGACTGGTGCACTGGCAGGTTGTAGGCGCGGCTGGTGAGGAAGGTCGTGGCTGGGTACAGACCCCTGTAATATAGGATGTTGTGGATGCAAACCGTCAGGAAGTGGGTGAATGTTGTCAGCAGACGGGTTGCCTGGGGGATGGTGATGGACGATCCCGGGGCTGCTGGTGGTAGTTGTGGTGACATGTTGCGGACGGACCCTCTCTCTCTCTCTCTCTCTCTCGGGTGATGTAGCCCGTGAGGTTGCTTTTCGGACTACTCTCTAGTCTAGGTAGCTAAGGTTCCTATAAAACATCGAATCTAAGTTTTAGTCCAGCGAGTAGCTCGTTAAAAGTCCTAGTATTGCTCGGCTCTTACGAGTCTACTTACATGGCAGCAGGCTCGTGGAGGGGACAGTTTTGCCGACTTAAACTTAGGTTAGTGAGACAGGCGCTAGCAGTTGATTTGCCGCAAGCACTTGTAAGTTTTGCATATGTGTTAGATTTCTATTTACCTAATAATATACCTGCCTTAGTTTGTCTTCGTTACTTGGACTAGGTGACATTGTAGCAGGGTGGAGGAACCACTTCAGGTGAGGGCCCATCTTCAACTACCTACCTACCTACCTACTGTAGGTTAGGCAAGTGGTAGACGGGAAAATGAGTCTTATATCTGGATAAGATATCACATGTGATGGCTATAAGTCGAGTCGACGACGCGCTTATGTGGGCAACGACCTCTGTTCGGTATGCGGCCGGGCCACTCGATTTTAACTGCCTTTCGAACGGTGCAATAACTTACAAGCGATCAGCGGCCGGGCCTGCCAATCTCTCCCCCGTTGCTCTCTCAGTATCCAGGTGGATGGATGGTGGATAGGCAGATACGGTAGGTAGGTATAAATACCTTACGGTACGGTGGGTGGGTGCTTGGTGCTTGCTCCTCTGCCAACCCCGCCGAGACCCCTCCGACGAGCCAATCTCCAATCCCGTCTATTGCCAAACCAAAAATCCACAAACACGCCCCCCAGAAACGAAATATACGCCGGTATCAGGCCCATCCTCTCTCCTCCCACGCAACTCACCCCCCCAAACAACACGCGATCCGACGCGCAACCGACTCGAACCTAGAGGATCCTGCACTTATACGGCTTCGAGCCCCCGCCAACCATGGAGGACCAGCTTGTCCAGGTGCTCGCCAACACGCAGCTAGTTGCCGAGGGGCCCAGGATGCAAGCCGAGCTTGACTTGAAGCGCGCCCGGACGAATCCTGCCTTCCCTCTCTCCCTCGCCAACATCGGCCGTCACACATCCGTCTCCATAGAGGTTCGACAGGCCGCTCTATCGACGCTTCGCAGATTTATCGAGAGCAATTGGAGCGGCGAGAACGACGAAGGCCCCGTCATCCCCATCGCCGATAACGTCAAGGACCAGATCCGGCCCCTAGTGCTGGATCTGGCCCTAAACTTCGACGGCGACAGGAAGATCAAGACGGCTGCAAGGTATGTCTTAATGCATTATGTCCCCCCCCCCCCCAGACCGTTTTTGTCCCAATCACCATTCTCACCGCCTCGTGCCTGGCACCCTTTTACATGCTTCACACTCCTTCCCGAGACATGCTTTTTTTCTTTTTTCTTCCTTTTTTTAGCGTTACCTGTCGCGTGTCTATGCTCTTTCAGGTCTTCTCGCTGACAGCCGATCAAGTTTTGTTGTAGGCAAGATCGCCAACGTTGACTGGCCCGAGCAATGGCCCACCCTCCTCCCTACGCTTCTCAACATAATCCCCACCGGCAGCGACAGCCACGTTCACGGCGCCCTTAAGGTCCTAAGCGACTTGGTCGAGGAAAGCTTGAGCGATGATCACTTCTTCTCCATGGCTCAGGAAATTGTTAAAGTTGTCTACGATGCCGCCATAAATGAGAGCCGGAAGCCCGTGCTGCGCGCGCTCGCCGTATCTGTCTTCCGAGGCTGCTTCGATCTAATGGATACGGTCAAGGAGGAACATCCGAAAGATGTCTCTGCATTTGCGGAGGAAGCCTTGAAAGGCTGGTTCCCTGTCTGCCTTGAGATCCTGAAAGTGCAGCTTCCCGAGCCTGGCCAGTCCGACAGCCAACCCGAGTCATGGAATGGTCTTATTGCACTCAAGTATCAGATTGTCAAGTGTCTCCTGAAAGTTCGAAGTGTTTTTCCGAATCTCTTGCTGCCTCATACGCCTCTTTTCTTCCAGGCTATCTGGCAAGAGCTGTCTAATCTCGAGCCCTCGTATGAGCAGGTATATCTTCAAAACGAAGCTCAGGGACGGCTAGAAGACGCGGACGGCCTGCCCTACACGCTCGACTTCCTCATACTAGAAGAGCTTGATTTTCTGAACCAATGTCTCAAAGCACCACCAGTCCGCAAAGAGCTCGAGGCTCAGCTGGCCGCTCATGCGGGTGCCCACGAGACACCATGGTTATTAGACATTTCGAAGTTAACTAGCACGTACGGTCAAATTACACTGGAAGAGGCACAACTGTGGGATATCGACGTATCTCTATACCTGGCGGAAGAGCAGTCCGTGAGTGCCAACTATACACCACGTACTGCATGCGGTGATCTTTTCATCAAGCTGGGTGAATGGCTGGACCAGAAAGCATTAGAGGGTCTCTACGCGTATACCAAATCTCTTTTTACGGAAAGTGCATCCTGGAGAAGACAAGAAGCGGCTCTCTATCTACTGAATATGCTCTTGAGAGACTATCTGGATTGTGGCAAGACTGTTTCGCCGGAGCTAAGTCAAGCTTATTTAGAGCTTGTCAACCACTCCATTAATCAACCTCAGGAATCGCTGCTGCGGGCCAGGGGATACTTGGTCGCTGGTATCTTATCACAATGCAATGGAATTGCCGCCAATTTGATGGACCGAACAATCGATGCGATAAGCTCTGAAGACTCGGAGCTTGTTCAGGCGGCTTGCATTAAGGCAACTGAAGCATTCATCAGCAGCGACGTCGGTGGTGTCGCGGGCAATACCCAGCTTCAGGCGAAGATAGTTGGTGCCGTCAACCAATGGATGTCAGGAAAGGATATGACTGAAATTGAGGAAGCCGATGACCTGCTTGTCACCCTGGCTGAGACACTGCGGGCTGCAATTCAAATTGACAAGACAGTGTCGGTCTCTAATGACGTTCCTGCTCTTGATCTCCTATTCCTCATTGCGAAACACGGCTCGAATAACTGGCAGGTAGGTTCGGCAGGGCCTAGCCGCATCTCCTCCCTTTTTCGAAGTGTCGCTTGTCATGCTAACAGAGCTTAGGTTACAATGCTAATCTGCGAGACCTTTGAGGATATCGTACAAACCATGTCCGACCCATCTTCATACCAAGCTCTGTGCCAAAAGGTACTTCCGTCGTTGACTGGGGCCTTTAATGTTGCTGATGTCACGTCGAATAACCCTTTAGTAGTTGTAAGTCAGTGGGGTTCAGCCTTGACCGAATGAGCTGCTTACCACGTTTTTGTAACAGTTTGCAGCAGAGTTAATGGCTTCGCTTACGCAATACGGCTCAGAACCGTTGCCTCCTGGCTTTGTGGCGGCTACGTTACCTAAGTTGACCCGGTTACTAATGGAGAGTAACGAAGGCGAGATCCTGCGACCAGGTGCTGAATCTGTCAAGTATCTTTTGGCTCATGACCATGAGCAGATGTTCAATTATCACGAGGAGAGCGGCAGATCGGGCCTGGAAGTTTGCCTTCACATCATTGATCGCCTGCTAGGAACCGCGATTGAGGATAACGCAGCTTCTGAAGTTGGTGGGCTTGCGGCCGAACTTGTTGAGAAGGCCGGCCATGAACGCCTCGGTCCCTTCTTGCCGCAGCTTCTGCAGGCTGTAGCTAACCGGTTGGCCACTGCTGAGACCGCGAACTTCATCCAGTCTCTCATCTTGGTCTTCGCCAGACTCTCTCTTGTCGGTGCTCACGATGTCGTCGAATTTTTAACAACCATTCAAATTAACGGACAGAGTGGTTTGCAAGTTGTTCTTAGCAAGTGGCTAGAAAACTCGGTGAACTTTGCAGGGTATGACGAAATTAGACAAAAGTATGTGTGTTATTACTTGTCCAAGTTCTTTTGCTAACATTGTATCAGCGTGATTGCACTTTCAAAGCTATATAGCTTAAATGATCCTCGCATAGCACAAACAATGGTCAGGGGTGATATGATTATGCCTTCAAGTGACAGGATTTTGACGCGTTCTCGCGCTAAGCAAAGTAAGTCTCAAACCAACTTGCGTTTCGTCCAATCTATGCTAATTACATTGCTAGACCCGGATCAGTACACAATTATTCCCGCACCTCTGAAAATTCTCAAGGTGCTGATCGAGGAGCTTTTGTCGGCATCAGGCCTCGCAAGTGCGCCTAATGCTGCTGCTGCTGCCGCAGCGGAGTTCGCAGATGAAGAAAACGATGATGATGGATGGGAAGACGACCCAGATGTCATTGATCTCAATCTTGGCTCAACTAAAGCCGACCTTATGCGCTATTTAGATGCCAGCAATATGCGTCACCGTGATGATGAGACGCAGCAATATCTTTCCGAATTCTTCGTTGCTGCCGCAAGGGACAATGTTGCCGACTTTGGGGAATGGTACAACAACCTCACAGACGAAGAGAAGGCCAAACTCAGTGAGATGGCGACCGCTTAACAATCCTAGAGAGCTTGGGCGGAGACTTCTTTTAAGTTCTGCCCGGTTCTTTGACCAACTCGACAACGAGTTGTTGAAGCACGAGGAAGGGTAGCATGCTGACGTGGAATTACCGTAGTAGATTGGGTGAGCCCGCGAGCTCAACATAGAAGAACGAAAAGTCGATGGCGGGACGAGTCCCCACTTGTTTGCTTAAAGCGATGGATATTTGTAAGGAGTGTCTGGTTGTATATCACCAGGAAAAGTTGGCGCGAAGGAGGAGGTATTAGCAAATACTAGAAGGCGGCTAGATTGTCTACCTTTGGCGTTGGGACTACTTGCGTTGCGGTTTTGAGCGGTGGCTAGGTAGTCCAGATGGTGTTCGCTTGACGATCGACTAGGTAGGGCCTGCTGTTGTCTTGCCTTGCCTTGCTCGACACGATTTCGCATAGAAGCGCTAAAAATAAAAAAACCACAAAGGAACAGATTCAGACTATTATATCGGTTTCTTAGTCCTAACTACGTAACCTAAGTTCACATATAAACATTCATAGTATGCTGATAAGAACCATTATGGAACGAAAACTTGAGCAATTCTATTTGATTTTGTTTCTTCTTCATATCTCGTAGTCTAGCTTGTGAATTACCTCGTCTAAGTAAAACCCAGACGGCCAGCCAATAGAAACGTTTCACATCGTCAAGAGGCATTATTAGTCTAGACCAGGTAAGGCAGGCAAAATGGCCTAGCCGCCAACCAGCAGTGTTCCAACACAGTAGAGATCAAAGCCAGCCTATTCCTGCAGCCGCGCATTCATCGCGCTATACGTCCCTGAAAAGCCTTTGTACAAATACCCTCTTCTCCGATAACGTTTTGTACAACAAGTCAACGCCGGGTCTTCGTGCTCTGCTCAAGTCCAAACTTGTCATGCTGCTCATGCTCGCAAGAAGGCGACGGCAGACGACAACAATCCCACCAGTAACGCCCATGATTTTCGCGTTCCAATGCCAATGCCAATGCCGCTTCCAAAACAAGAACCACCTTGACCAGTACGCCGCCAGCCGCCCAAACCCTAGGAGGACCCTCTGCATCAACGCCGACTCCTCGCAGGCGTCCTCTCTCTAGGCGTCGCCTGCGCCTGCGCCTGCACTTGCACTTGCACTACTCCCGCTGCCCTTGATCAACGCTCGGAGGCTGATCATCTCTCTCTTGAGACGCGCATTGTCCTTTTTCAGGCGCGTCGTCTCCTCGCTCGAGTCCTTAATACGGCCGATGAGCTCTTCTTTCTCCTCGCGGCCCTTGCCCTTGAGAGCCTTAACGATCTTGCCAAGCTCACTATTGAATTTTTCGTACAATAGCTCGTTTTCGGCCATCGTCTCCTTGTAGAGCTGGTCGATGGCCTTCACCTTGGCTTCGCTTGCCTTGAGGTTGCTCTCCATCTCCTTTTGCAGCTGATGCTGGCGGCTCGTGAGCTGCCCCAGTATGCTAGGTAGACGCCCCTCAAGTGCCTGAACGCTTATTGAGAGTTTCTTGATATCGGCCGTTCCGCTGCGGGGAAGGTTGGAATTGACCCGAGCCATGTCCGCAGAAATTTTGGATAGCTCGGACCGCAGGCTTGCATCTACCTCTTCCACGGCGTTCTTCTCCACTTGAAGACGCTCTCGCAACCGTTGTGGTGATTGCAGCCGTAGCTTTCCTGATGATTTCGTTGGGCTAGTCGTCGGCCGCGTGGGCGACTCAGCTAGATCGCCACCCAAATCCCGGGATGGCTTCAGCATGGGAATATTGGAAGTTGATAGCATTTTAAGATGTGTCTTTCTGGGAGATTCATTTAACGGAGAGGCCGATTTCAATAAACCATCGATATTCTCTTTTTGTTTAGACGAGCGGAAGGTAGGGCTCGAGTATTGGTATGCATTCGGACTAACAGGTATTTTTGATGGGGGTGGGACACGCGGTCCCGAGTTGAACTTTTCCGAGGTTTCTTTCATATGTGACAATGGCTGTATTTGCAGCTCATCATCAAGACTTGCAGCTTCCATGAGACCCTTGAGATCCGATAGAGAGCTGCGACGTTTCTTCCTAGGTGCCTTGACTGCAACTTCGTCGCTTGGCTCCCCGATTGTCTCAAGTTTTTGTGGGCTTATTGGGCGATTAAAGGGATCATCAAATGCGCCAGCAATTTGTGGTCTATCTCTTGATCCTGGCCGTCGTAGCCTGTTGGTTCCTGATACTATGCCAACATCGACCGAATTCGTCCTAGTTACAGAAACTCTCGAAAGGCTAGAAGGCTCTCCAGTTGCTGGGTGCCTGGCATGCTTACTCAAGGTACGCCAGACAGAAGGCCGGGAATCTGAATCAGTCTTGCTGTTTTGACGCATTAACAGGTTGTCGAAGCCGAACTTCCTCCTTAACGAAGATGTGTTTGATGTCATTGAGCCAGTGTGAGATTTCCCAACTTGAGTTGGCCAATTTACCGTTTCAAACACCGGTTCCCCAGCACCAATGTTGAAGCTGAAGCTCCCTGAACAGTCATCAAAAATTCGGTCGCAATCTTCAACAAGCCTATCCAGCAAATTGATGTAGTGGGGCGCGTTGTCATTATCAACAAGGACCTCGGCAAATGCAAGTGTTAAGCCGCCCCTGTCACTATCATTTCCGCAACCTTCAAGTAAGTCAGCCAAAAGCTTGATGAGAGCTGTGAATGCCCTGCGATTCTGAGGTGCCATTTCGGCGAACAGATAGTGAACAAAGTCAGCAAAGTCGCCCGGCAGTTTCTTAGAGGCTCGTTCTTGAAGTGCATCGAGGGCTTTAGTTGTGATTATCGGCCCCATCTGGCTCCGCCAGGCAATGCGAACGAATTTCTCGAAGGCCACGAAGACGACATCGGCGGTTACGTCTGGGGCGGTTTCGATTTCGAACGGGTTTTCGATCAGTTTGTTGTAGAGGTCATTCACGGAGAGTTCGTCGACCCCAGATCTATTCAGCAGCGTTCGGCCCACGAAGCTTCCTTTGCGCTCTAGGAGACTAGCCATATAGCCCGTAAAAGTTTGCTCTAGCCTGAATATTGGGTTCTCAGGTCGGTCATCGTCGGGACCAGCTCGAACACCATCTCTGCTTTTAACCGAACCATACAGAGAGGCAGCATCTCGAGTACTATTTGAACGGCTCATCTGCACTGGAAGAAAGGTTGCGCTGAGGCTTGAGCTTTCCCCTGTCAATGTTCGCTGAAACTTGGGGGCACTCGCTGCATCTGAGGCACTGGATCCACTAAGGAAGCTCGACAGATATTTGACAGGAGATGAAGCCATAAATGATCTTGTCTTCTCGGTCCTATTTGAAACACTCAATCCGCGAAGAATTTTGGTGTTGAAAGACACTAGTGCAGGGGTTAGGCTCGGGTTCGCAACATCGAGCTGCGTGCTCAGGAGTTGAATAACTAAAAATCTGTTAGTAATTGGTAGAGATTTGGTTGGGTACCATATCCAGTCTTACTTCTCCTCGAAAGCGTAGGCAAAAAATCTTCCAGCGCGACTTCGTCAGTAGCGCGATTTCCATGCAAGCCAACCGTGATCACAACCACCTTTTTAAAATCTCCAGTCTTGATATCGGAGGATATTTCTACGCCGTAGTGGCCAACTGGGGATCCCTTAGTGCCTTTTTCGTGGTCAACAACGATACGAATAGGAGCTGGCTCTTTGCGTCCCTCTATAAGCTGGTCGAGACCCTCCTGGAAGACGGCAGCAAATAGACCCAGTCCAGTGTCGGGCATCCTCACGGACCTAAGTGTCCAAGCAGGGTCTTCGCGCTCTTTCTCCGGAAACCTATTCTCTATTCTCGCCTTGACGATGTCCTCGCTCCACTTCGCGGATTTGTCTTCGTACGATTCCTGTAGTACAAAGCACCTCGAAGTAATGGCTGTGTTCGTGACAAAGTCGCCTGCATGAGCACCTTTCATCTCCCTTGTGGATGTCATCCAGGTCATCCGACCATCGGCTGACTCGGTAAAGCGGACATCGGGAAGTTCATGCCATCCTGCAAAAGCCAGCTCATATGAGCCCGGTCCACCAGCGGCATTCGTCATAGACGCAAGTAAGCCGGCCGGCGATGGTTTGTCAATCTCGCGCAAGAGATCGCGTGCTGTCATATGACTACCATAAAGCTTTTTCACGATGACAATGCAATCAGAAAAGACGAGGAACATGCCAGCTCGCTCATCTGGTTCTGTGTCTGCTGTGTCTGTAATTTGATAAGGAGCAGGTATTTCTGAGAAATCAGCTGCAGTAACCAAGCGGCCCCGCGGGTCAAGATCGGTGGGCCAGCTTTCAATCATGTTTCGCAGTCGCGTGCTCACATGGGGTTTCTCTGCCAGAGGATCATCCATTGAGCAGATATTTGCTATGATGTCTCGCGCTTTTAGCATAAGCTGAAGTGCGGGGTGTGTGATTGGTAAACAGCCAACGATCTGGTCTATCATCAAGCTGTAGCGGGGGAGGCGCTGAACGGGCTCGATCACTGTAGAGCGAAGATGCTGTTCGCCTGTGAGCGCGACTCTGTCGGTAAAGGTCGACTGCTGATTGACAAATGATGTAATGAGTTGCGGAAAGTTCTGGCTTGCTCGGATGTAGTCTTGATAGCAGTCGGTGAATTTGGGAAACCATTCCAACATGACCTTCGCCATCGCCACAGCGCCGCTCGCATCCTTGGCCTTCCCTACCAAGCTCCCTGACGCGCCTACCCTCGATGACGAAAAACCTGACTCTGCGTCCTTCTGTGAGATTTCCTCTGTATCGTCCAGGGCCTTACGCAGCTCTTGCATAAAACCCGTATTGATTTGGAGTATCTGCTCCGATGATCTAGGAAATAGTTTATCCACGTCCTCTACTGAGGGGCTGAAACTATTTGGCTGTCGGTCCTTAGCTTTATATCGGTATTCACCGGCGACGTGTTTCACCAATTCATCCAGTTTCGCGACATATCGCTCTTCCGTCTCTACCAGCTCAGCCATTTTTCGTCTCAACTCCAATTTCTGATCTTTGGAAAACGACTTTGTCCTGTTAAGCACACTAGGCTTAGAAGGGGCTCGTCGCAATCGCGAAGTTGGCAAGAATATAGACTCGCCAAAAAACTTGACCAATGGTGTATACGTTCCGTATTGTCGCAGACTGGGATCCAAAATATCATCTTCATCCTCCGGGACTTCCTCGAAGTCGGCAGACTGCAAGGGCGCGATTGAGCCGGGCGGTAAAACAAGATCAATATCGACATTGCTGACATGTTGTGTCTGTAAGGCTGTTTGGAGCTTCTGGACCACATCGACAGTATTCTCGGCGCGGACCATGGACTTAGCGATATCAGCAGCATGTTGATCGCCGAAGAGGGCGGGAGAAGATCCGGGCCGACGCCCTCTCGTCGTCGGATATTGCTGTTTGATATAGCTCTTCACGAGTTCCGGTATTTCATTGAAGTACTTGGACAGGCCGAAAGCGAGCGCCCGGTATACTTCATCGCCTTGGAATTCGCGGGGTAGGTGGTGGACAACATTATAGAAGGGGGAATTTGGCGATATGGTGAGGCGTGGGAAGGATTGGAGGCCGGCTGGGGTATAGATGTGAACTTGGACTCGAGAGCTGTTGAAGGTATAGTTGGCAGTGGTGGAAGGGCCGTGGAAGATGAGGATGGGGAGGTGGCCGAGCAGCGGGTCGGTAGTCTGGTAAAGAGTGACATGATCTGGCGACAAGGCCAGCTCCTCGGTAACGCGAACCATGGTCGCTCTAATGGGTCATGATGGATCGATTGGGTGGGAAGCAAACGAGTGTGAAGAGGCAACGAGGACACTTCAGACGCTGGCGTTCAGTAGGAAACAATGTCGCACACGCCCAGGCCAGTGAGACCTTTCCTCGCATAAACAATCGAGTCCGCGATGCGGCTTATGTGGTGTGGGCTGTGCGCTACTAAACCGGTGCGGTGCCAGGGGTGCTGAAATGCGCGTTGCAAGTGCGAGATGTGCCAGGGTTTGTTTACTTGGGCGATGACGATCAGCAACGTAAACAAAGCCGCACCTCGCCTGCACAGCTGTAAAGCTTAAGCACAGCGCTACTAAAGGCAGAAAAAGTATTGAATAGAAAAGAAGAGTTGATACAAGAAGAGAAAAAGCGATATAGTGAGCCTATACAATGGGATATCGCCAATAGAATGCCATGCAAGTGTATGGTGGTAGTGTATAACGAGGCGGTGGGCTAGGATGGATTCGAATATGGGCGTCTAAAGCCTGACCAAGGCCGAGGCCCGGTCGGGGAATTTCTATTTTGAAAATTTGGGCCCCACGCGCAAGTCGCGTTATAGGCATAAATATGGAGCCATAAGGCCATTACCTCCCACCACGTTGACCTTACTATATGAACCCCCCACATACCTGCGTGGACAAGTGCCCCTCCTCGTGCCAACTCCCGGGCTGATCTTGGGTTAAAAGACGCTACCATCTCAACTTTGCTTGATACGCGGTTGAGGATCGATACAACAAGATGTCCAGTCAAAATGACTCCGGTATTCCTGTGTTTCACGCGCCTGATGGCGTTGGTTATAGGCTAATGGAACTACCGCCTGAACTCCTTGAAGCCCTCGAATCGCCCAACCCTCCAAAGTCAGTGTACCTACACTCCGACTATTTCGATACACGCCACGGCGCATTCTAACTATCATATGAAATCAGTCTAAGTCTTGAAGCTTCAGCCACCTCGGCCGTTCTTAAATGCGGCTCACAGGCATGGGGGCTGCGTCAGAAAAACACGTCGAATGCGTTGATCCTGCTCAAGCCCGGCGATATCAACCTCGCATCATCCCAGACACCCCAGGCCCAGACAGGCCTCAAACTTATCTCCACCACTCACGATACCATCGAACTGGTTCCCGAGTCAACAGACAAGCCCACACCGCTTACCAAAGGGAAGTGGCACGAGAGATTCGCCAGGGGCAGATGAGAGCAACTTGCCCACCCTCTATTCGCTAGTAGATGGCAGGAGACATAAGTCACCAACAGCCTTGTGGACACCTCGACAAAAGCCTAATTGGGAGAGACGATATACTATTGCGATACCTAGTCAATGTATTAACACCCGCTTCTCATGCTATGCATGAAATCGCTATCTAATCGGCGTATAGGGACAGGGTTAGTACCATCGCTCGGACCCCTTTACTTATATGCCAGTCAGTGTATCAAGGCTCTGCATATTCGTTTAGTGAAATGCTAGGTCCGCTCATTTGACGAAACTGTAGCGTTAGACCAAGGAGTACGCAATCCTTCCGATCATGCAAGCTGGAGACTGATGGTGGGTAATGCTGTATTTCCACGCCGTAATATCGTGAGTAGATAACAGCGGCAACGTTGCCTTTCTGTCTATGTAATAGGCTGCCTCGATTAGCACTGAATACTGGATCGTGGCCACGTCAGGATCAATCAGCACAGCACTATCAGAACATCAAGGTATACAGGTTTTTGCCTTAGGTAGGTGTTTGCCCTAGTTTAGGTGGCGTTACCTGAGGCCAACAGAAGTATATTAAATACAGAGAGTCCTAAGGAAGCGTCTGGCACATGCGCTCCTTCGCCAATATCCAATATCAAGGCAGTTGGCGATGTTGTGTCAAGGCCCAAAACTAAATCAAGTTGTTGCATAGCTACGGGATACGCGAACCGATACTATCTAAGGTAGCTAAATTGTTTTTTTTTTATGAATGCCTATGCAGCGGGCCTGTCCAAGCTGAAGTTATCGGTCAACTAGAACTTGAGCGAACCTACATGTAAGTACCTAGGCATGCATACGTACTCACAAAGTACCTAAGGCTGCAGGACATGTATGTAGGTACCTGAGAGAAGGTACTCGTACGTATGCTGTATGACTGCCCTGAATGTGCCCTTTGCCGCCATTTAAGGAATCATGTGAGTGTTGTTGTTGTACCAGCGCTACATCACACATCCGCGGCTGGCTGAATTCGGATCATAACAGTTTGAACTCCAGCAATCCGCATTCACTCGCTCAAGAGCAAACCAGACCAACGCCGCCACTCCTACCTCTCTGATTAATGCAACTTTCTATTCACTTCCCCTGTTACATTTTGTGCGTCCTTATCATTTATCTTGTGCTGTGCACATACTTTCCGACCCCTCATCGTCGGCCCCGCATCCCATTCCTCCTCCCTTGACGGTCCCTTGCGTAGCTGAAGTCGACTTCAGTGAGCTTGAAGGCGCTGCTATTGAGGCACAACTCTTTGACATTAACGACCCAGCCATAAAAACCAAAGCCGCCTTCGTGTAAGTAAGTTTTACCTGACAATCCATCGTTTCATCAACTCCTGTCTTATTACGCAGCCAGCACCAGCGGGTGCTTTCGAGGTACAATATCTATGTACCCTGTCGCTAGACAGCCACAGCACAGATAGGCGATAGCCTTGCAGCCGACAACTGAGACAATGCGTCGCGAGCTACTTACCCAGACTTTATCTTCTTAGCAGCGTCCATTGTGCTCAGTAAGGCAAACAAAACATTATTATTCAATCTGTAGGCATAATCTCGAATCGTGAATACAGCCAACAGAGCTAGGTTTAGGTTCTCAAAGGCCCCCAAGCATTGCAACGTCGAAACAAACACACAATTTTCTCTCATTCATCTTTTTTCCTTCTC
This sequence comes from Xylaria castorea, assembly GCA_022495115.1. Classification (NCBI taxonomy): domain Eukaryota; kingdom Fungi; phylum Ascomycota; class Sordariomycetes; order Xylariales; family Xylariaceae; genus Xylaria; species Xylaria castorea. The sequence goes on along the minus strand of MU382625.1, from coordinate 1,107,223 downwards.
TTTTCCTCTCCCTCGGAGCGTCTACTTCGCTTCCAGTCATACCAAGATTCCTCTCAACTGACATTACACAGTCCCGCCTTTTCTCAACACGTGTAGTGTCGTCATTCTTGACATTTTCCCCCTACATCGATGTCCTCAATACTGCCAGTCATGCCAATGTGTTTTAGCTCGCCCCAAAACTTTTCATCATATCTCTAATCGACTTGTGCATTCTAGGCACCAGTCGCCGAAGATACTGCCTTGGCGATTCTACTTTGGCGTACTTCTTGCAACTCGACTTGTCACGTGGTCAACTTTTCTGCTCCCTTCAGGTGTCTTGATGCGTGCTGAGATACAAACGCGCCAATGGACTGGATTAAAACAGGCGATGCTGATCAGACATATATTTCTAACTGCCTAGATTTGTCGAGTGGTGGTAGTTCTGACCTGGAAATGGCAGAGGATTCACAACCTGAGGTTATTGACCTGGATGCGTACAGTCCGGTGCGAGCGCATCTTCAACACGACGAAATATCATGCAAAAATGATGTTCTCGTCGTGTTCCCCGACATCTGCCCGAATTATCTCGCACAGCTTGCTCTCCAGCACAGCTACCAGCCCGACAAGATCCTATCTGCTATTCTTGACAAGCAGGAAAAGACAGGAAGCTACCCTATGCAAATTTCCCCAGAGTCAAATCCTCTAAAACGAAAACGTGGTGGTAAAATGAATGGGCCGAAACACGATCTTAACCATGATTGCGACGACGACAATGATGACGGCTCGAACTCCGGCGATGAGCGCGACCCAGAGTGTGTTCGCTCTATCAAACTCCAAATAGCTGCACAAGGATACTCAGTTGTCATGCGTTCGGCTGAGTACAAGGCCCTAGCTAAGACCCTCTTAAGCCAGGAGTTTTCACGAGTGCCCCAGAGTTTTATCCGCGCTTCGTTACGACCAAAGAACAGTGCGTCATATAACTCTGTCTTCGAGATCTATACGGCGATCGATGAGCAAACACGCAATTGGGATGATGCCAACAAGCCCTGGCAAGAAAAGAAGACCTTGACAAAGACAACCCCAGATTTTACACCGGATAGGCTCCAAAGCCTCGATATGAGCAAGTACAAGCCAGGGGAGCAAGCTGCGTTCGCCGAATTCGTTGCTGCCAGGAAGCTTCGCGCAATAAAGGATGCTAGGATTGTAGCTGAGGCCGAGGAACATAACAACCTTCTTCGAGCAAAGACTCAGGGTCAGACGATCGACTGCGGGATATGTTTCGAGGAGTGTCCTCTCAACCGCATGGTTCGGTGCGACGGAGAAACTATGCATTGGTTCTGCCGGAAATGTCTGAGAACTCAGGCTGAGTCACTCATAGGCATGGCCAAATACGTGCTCACCTGCGTGTCCTTGGATGGTTGCTCAGCCGGGTTTTCACGCGGTCAAAGAGCGCTTTTCCTGAACAATAAGCTGACCATTGCCCTAGATCGTATAGAACAGGAGGCAGTGCTCCGGGTGGCTGGTATTGAGAATCTTGAAACATGCCCATTTTGCCCATATGCTGCAGAATACCCCCCCGTCGAGGTCGACAAGGAATTCCGCTGTGAAGATCCGCGCTGTCAACAAGTCAGCTGTCGTCTTTGCCGCAAAGAGACCCATATACCAAAGACTTGCGCCGAAGTAGATGCTGATCGTGGCCGTGACGCTCGACATATTTTAGAAGAGGCTATGTCGGAAGCTCTCATCAGAAGATGCAATATATGTAAGGCCTAGACCGAACCCCTCAGTGCCCGGAGGCTCGTTCTAACTTTCATACAGGCCAAAATGCATTCGTGAAGACCGATGGCTGCAACAAGATCAGATGCACCAAATGCGGGACATTGCAATGCGATGTTTGTCGCAAGACCATCAAAGATTATTCGCACTTCAATGATGCTACAAGAGGCGGCAAAAGTGGACAATGCCCCTTATACGACGAGTCACAAGGGCGATACGCAGAGGAGGTATCTAGTGCAGAGGCGGAAACGCGGAAGAAGATAGTGACGGAAAATCCGGACCTGGTAAAAGTCCTAACCTACCGATTTTCTCGGCCCTGAATATCCCCTTGAAACCCTTTGTTTGCTATCTTGATGTAAAATTATGCTAGAGCTGCCAACGTATTTGCTAACGGCACTTTAGGATGAAAAGGCGCTATCCATACCGACTTCCGACAAAGCACATCAAGATGCAAGTAAACGCAAGCCGGTAGTTCCTGCCTTTCACCAACCTTTGCCGGTACATTTTGGGGGGCCTTTGGGTGATGCCAGGCATGTAGGTGCTATTCGGCCGAGATTCGGAGTTCCGTTTCTGCCAAATGACTTACCAATTCATGGTCATCCCGTAAACAGGGCCAGTACGTTTTGTTACTTTTCATCTAGGATTTCTCAGAGGTGTCCCTGTTGGCTGACACCAGCAGGATACATTGATCCGGCGTTTCTAGCTACTAGGATAGCTACCGAGCCGAACACGGTTCTTCGCCCAAACGCCATAATGAACATAGTCAACGCAGCCGACGGTGTGGTTCGGGAGGCCCAGAGGACTGTGAAACGCAAAGAACAGCCTGTAGCTTTCCGCAAGGCCAGTTCGGGCCCTTCCCATGCGACGCAGATGCCAGCTCCTCGTCCACTGAGCTTGGGAAATATCATGGACAAGGTGGAAAATATAACGAAATTGAGATTCACCGAAGCCAGACGTCCAGATGTAGCGGCCAAACGCCCCAATGACGTGCCCCAGCCAAACCCCTTCCTCGTTATACCTCCCCTGGATCCTTTTCAACAGCACGTCTCGCAAATACACCAGACACGGACACAGGAACTGCAAGGTCCTGCTCAATTTCAGATGGGCATCCATTTCCCACCTTTCGCAGTTGCTTCCGGCTCCATCAACGGCGCGGGTTCTTTGGTAAACCACCCAGACCCTATGGGACCATTGCCCCCAGATCCGCTTGATTGGGACATTTTTATGGGACTCCGGCGATAGCTGCTCGCACTGGAACCCGCTTTCAGCAGCCGTAGAGAATTAAGGTAATCAAAGGCTTGGGCGGCCCTACTTCTCTGCATAACTCCCGTGCTGTTGGAGGGGTCGGGCTTTCATTGCTATTCCAGAGAGGTGTATTAAAGGAGTTGCGGAAGCTGCATTGAACGCGACGTTAGATTGTATTTGGTTGATTACATGAGTTCTCACGTATACGAGAAAAGAGCAAAGGGCTTGCGGACAGATCAGAGGTATAATATGCTCGGCATGACTCGTGGCAGGTAACTCGCGAACCCATGGAGTACATACAAACTGAATAGTATCGCAAACGCGGCTTTAGGTACAGTGAGACTGTGTATCGCGACCGGTGAGAATCATAACTACTTTGGTGGTGTTTTCTCTGAAGTAGTGTGGTGAAGGATTATTATCCCTCTCCCTCAAGAATTATCCTATCCTACTGCCACGTAGTTCGTAACAATACAATCAAGATGTACATACTAACTACAGTGTGTCCCCATAACGTCTTCCGCGCTTATTCTGTCCTAAGAATGCAAATCCCAGCAGTCTGTGGTCCAAGCTGGTATTGGTCTGAGGTCGTACTGGTGCTGGTCCTAAGTAAATATAAGAAGACACCTCTATGAAAATAGGGGATAAGGGGGAAAATGTTTGAAAAACCTGGGGTAAACCGGGCTTGAACCGGTGCCTCTTAGATAATTAAGTGAAGTTTACTTCAGTCTAACGCACCTCTATAGTACGTGCGTCTGCCTTAACTTACTGCTAAAGGCGCTCCGCCTTGCCCGCCTACCCTGGTGCTCAAAATGCCTAAGGTTTATAATGCTTAGAAGTCTCTACATTGTAATGGTGGAAACGTTGTTGGAGCATGCTTAATAAAACAACCTCTCTTTAACACGGGCAAGGCAAATAGCAGAACTTAGTCAAGTCAATGCGCATACTTTTGCGACAATCCTATGAATGACACAAGTCAACTTAATAGAGGTATTCAAAACCATGGGTGCTTATTACGGTGCACGCAGACAGTAAGTTAATCATCAAATTAAAACGGTGACCGTTTTGAAACTAGACTACTTTATGCATGTAAATTTATGCAAAAGTGGGTTTGGCTCAGGGCAGACTTAGGTAGGTACTTATTGGAAGTAAGGGAGGCTCAGGCTAAAAGCGGCACCATGGATTGCTCGGTTGAAGCTCTGATTGCGGATCTAGTTAGATGGTAAAACCGACTAGCTATGAGGTGACTAGTTGCTGCTAGTTAGACCATGCATATCCGCAGCTACTGTAATGGACCTCGGAGTGCGTAAAATCATCAGCCATAAACCACCTGTACTACCTAACCCACAGCCATCCAATGGCCATCCCACCCTCGAACCCCCACCCCCCACTCGCTCTTCTCTCCATTTACCTAAGTAGCTAACTATTCGGCTCTCCTTCTGATCTCGCCGATATTGGCCGTTAGCCCAATCGCTCTGGTCGCTCTGGTCGCTTCGGTCAAGCATCGTCTCCCTCTAGCGTTTTCTTATCCTCGACGACGATAGTACGATCCGATAATACGAAAATAAACTTTTTGATACCTTCTTCCCCGCCGTCCGTACCGTCTCGTCGCCCGGAACCCTCAGGTGTAGCCAACGGGTTGAATCCAGCGCAGATCTCCATCCGCATTGCTTCAGCAGCTCCACTCTAGCTAGATCGAACAAATGCGATGAACAACCACATCCTACGCAACTGCAGTGACCCGTACCATTGAGCCCACCCGGCAAGCAAAGCTGCAGAGAAGCTGGGACCGTGGCCCTGGTTGAGAGACGCCCTCCCACCAACGACCAACGAGCAACGACGTTTGAAGGTGTCCCAACCTCGGCGAGCCGCATTATTCCTCTGTTGGCCGAGCCGTGGTATCTCGGAAACCTGCCGAGCGCTCCCAGCCAGCGATGGCCATGATCAATCAGGCCCCCTGGAGTGGGCAAGACCAGAACATGTCCCCGACCGGCGAGGATGATTTTCAGCAGTTCTTCGATATCGGCATGTCGAACAGTGACTCGATGCAGTTTGACTTTCAAGCCTTCAATGCCCAAAATGGACCCTCCTTGATGCAGCACGGTCATCGTGATCCCGTCGATACGCCCATGAGCGATGCGAATGTGTCCTCCATAGTTGCGCAGAACAACATAGGCGTGCAGGATCACGTCCCTACGATGACGTCGGCGCCAGGCCATTCCGCAGTCCTCTCGCAGATTCTACCTCACCAACAGACACCCAATGATGCCATCTCGGAAATCGACGCCCAAATACACTATTTGCAGCATCAGAGGCTGCAACAGCAGCAACGCCAACTCGAAGAGCAGCAGCGACAACTGCAAGAGCAGCAGGCTGCATTGTATGCTCAGCAACAGCAACAGCAACAGCGCAACATAGTGCCTCCTACCCCTCAGAGTCTCGAGATGCAAGCTACAAGTCAATTTTTTGCCTCGCAAGAACAAGCCCACTCGTCGGGGATGTTCGAGGGGTATCGGCAGATAAAGGAACAACAGGACGTACGTTTGCTCTTCTCGAACGTCATCGCGGTGAGCTAACATTGTCAAAGATGGCCTTTACGCCGCTGGTATCTCCTGCAGTGACCCCACTGGATGCTCATTTCCCGGCAGACCACCAGTTTATGGTTCCCACTGCCTACTTTAGCCCTATAACATCGCCTGCACTATACGCACAGCAGGATCCGCCATTATTCTACGATCCAAGATCAGCTCATACTAGTAAGACCACTAACTCGCCGGCTGCAATGGACGTGGAGTCTCCTTCAGCTTCAACCGCAACTGATAGCTTGCCTAAAGAGCCACGCAAAAACGCTGCGTCAAGGAGAAAAACTAAGGTACGGCAGTCTCCGATTACAAAACCGCAGAGAAGGAAGACATCTTCGACGCCAGTAATGAATGCCCAGGCCTTGAGCGAGTTGGTGGAGGTGGTTGAAGGCTCAGAGACAGCCCCTAAGCCTAAGTCTATCTCTACATCTTCAAACGAAGAGTCGGATAACGCCTCTGTGTCGCCCGAAGCCCTCGAGATGCCTCCCCCGCCTCTTCCACTGCCACGCTCAGCACGGCAGTCGCCTTATATCGCGCCCCAGAATAGCGAGAAACCTGCACCAGCGCCTCTACTTAAGTCTCATAATGGGAAGCCGTCACCCGCAACGCCTGCCTCTCTCTTTAGAATCTCGCCTAGGAACCAGACGGCGGATCAAACCCATGCGGACCTCAATGCCCCCGAGCACATCGAGAACTTCGAGCTGCCGGAGTCGATCAACTCGATCAAAACTTCCGAACCACAGGTAACAATATCGAAGACTCGGCAGTCGCCCCGCGTGTCTTCCGAAGTAGAAACGCCGAGGATGACGCCGCTCCAGCCTCTTCCATCGCCTCTTGTTGCGAAGCTAGATCAACCTGCTTCAGCTAGTCAAAGCCCTCAACTAAACCCCCGGCCCTCCGCCTCTGCTCAGAAAAAGACGCCGCTCATGGCACCAAAGGGTGGTAGGAAACGGGCTAGCATCAGCTCCGTCTCCCCGGCTTTGCTACCGAGAATTTCACCAAACATCAAACCGCTACTACCAGGTACACCTGGACTATCAAATGAGGACTCGACCTCGAGGCTCCTGGCATCCAAGTCTAACTATCAAAGAATCTTGGAAGGAAATACGGTACCTGGTCTGACATATCCTAGTGAGCTTTCTACAAACTTGACCTCGAAGCGAACTTCGCATAAAATCGCAGAGCAAGGCCGTCGGAACCGAATCAACTCGGCACTGCAAGAGATCGCGACTCTGCTGCCCAAGGGTGCTCTCAAAGAAAGCAGTGACGGCGATGGAGATAATATAAACGGGGATAAGGCAGACGGCAAGCAGTCGAATGCGCCAAACAGCAAGGCGAGCACGGTGGAGTCTGCAATCGAATATATCAGACAACTACAGAAGGAGCTAGCTGAGGCCAATAAGCGGGCGGATGAAGCCGAGAAAAAGCTACTCGAAACAACATAAGCCGTGTTTCCCCACGAAGTGACACGTGAGACGTGCCAGGGAGTATAAGTCAAGGATCAAGAACGAAGCGTTGAAGGACGGCAGTAATGCGCCTAAGAAGCATTCTAATAACAAGTTTTCTTTGCATCTTTCGATACCCGATGAGACTGGTGGGTTTTAGGTATCGCACGGTGCGATGCATTCCCGGTCTTGCTCTATTTGTTCATAAACAGGACGGGATATATATACATTACGATGGGAGTGTGACAGATGGAATAATGTCTGAAATCTCTACGTATCGGCAAAAGTACTTGTACATTTTTACAATGTCTGAATAGATTTTAGGCACCTGTATCGGAACCAAACCGCATGAGCACGATCATATACGACCGCTACACATACTTACCCTTTATGCTACCTGTTAGAAATTCTAAATGAGCTACATATGGGAAACTTGATACATCTAATAAAGGCTCACATAGGTGCTGACCTCAACCTTGAAAAAGTTAGCGCCGCTTGAAGATCTACCAACTTCAGGTGACAATATTAATTGAATGACCAGTGAAGTTCCAATAAACGTTTAATTCTTCTTTGAGAAAAAAGAAAAAAAAGAAGATGCACCGACCTACCTGCCCAGTCCGTCTCCCTACAATAGTATAATATAGTACTACTGTATTGATAGGCATGACATACATGTAGTGCACTTACATGCAGGTGTTACTAGGTATGTACCTAGGGATAGGGACCTCGGTAGGCAACAGTCCACTTCGGTTGCCACTACAACCAGCTGGAGCCTGCTAAATTTATCCACTGTATTCTTTTGTTCTCTTGATCAACAAACACATTGACAAGCAGAGGTCTCCACTGTTGAACTCTCCTCCCTCTAACTTACTATCTACATAATCTATGTACACTACTCAGGTATCCAGGATTTGTCTCGGAACGCAATATCGCGCTTTTCGCTTTTCTAGACACGGTCTCTGAGAGATGCGCTGTTAATTCATCCTTTATCGTTTATCTTATTGCGACGCTGCGACCCCGCGAAGGTTAGTCGCTACATACGCTACCCCCCGCTGTTGCTGCTCCGGGGCTTGCTGCTGTGCATACGTCCGAACTAGTCTACAGCACGCCTGCGTCCGTCGCGGATTGCGCCACTCTGTCTCTCCTTCTGACGTACTACCTTATCACTATCAACGGAGCTGCCTACAGAGGAGGCAACAAAACCACTGCATCCTTTGTCACTTGTTCCATCCACTTTTTACTTCAGTGTCCTCCAGACATTGTCCTTATTCTCCAACTCTCTTTTGCCTTCAGTCCTTTGCGACCGGCCCGCAATGTCCGGCTCGGATAGTCTCGACTATCTCCAGCCTGGGTTTGATCCCAAGAGCTTGACCATCCCACGTTTAAGATCCATCCTCGTCGCCCACAACGTGGCGTATCCGTCGAGCGCGAAAAAGGCCCAGCTGATAGACATCTTCAACGACCAAGTTGTACCGCAGTCCAAGAAAATTCTCGACGCACGAGCCCGCGCAAAGCGTACCAGCAAGGGCATATTTGATGCCGATTCAGTAAGCAGCAGCAGCAATCCCTTTGACGGGCACGAGGACCTCGCGCCTCCGCCTCCGCGGCCTGTCAGCACCCGGAGATCGCGATCACCTCGGAAAGCGTCAGCCAGAGTCAAGTCAGAAGAGCCAGATCTCGACCCGCCCATGCCACCGCCAATCCCGAGTAGCCCGTCGAAGCGAGCATCGCGATATGCAAGCCGTCAGATCTCGGATACCGAAACTGGCTCGGAACAGGACGTTAGTGTGGTGTTGAAGAAAACACGCCCAGCTGCTACACCTAAGCTTAAAACCGAAGAGTCGGATGGTCTTTTCAGACGCACATCGGACGTCTTCACCTCGGACAATCCCTTTCAGAGTGGCAGCTCACCGGCTGTTGCAGAACAAACCCCCAGCAATCGCAGGAGGACGACGAGTCATAATGCGTCACGAAGTGCAAGCAAAGGTGCTCGCAGGAGAACAGATGACCACGGTTTCTCTTTTGATGAGGAGCCCGTCTCTTATAATGGCCGAGATATGCTGACACCCAGGATCGCTCGTCGCGATACGCCTGAGCCACGTTATGAGACATCAGAGTCCCCTTCAGTGGAAGCTGGAGAAGAATTTACACCACAAGAACAACTGGAGCTTGCAGCCGAGGAAGCCGTCAATGGCCAGAACGTCGTCATGCGTGCCGGCCAAGTCCGCCACTCGAGGAAGACTAACAAGAGAACCCCTATCTCAATGCTTCTAATTACTATACTGGGAGTCTACGCCGGTTGGTACCGCCAAGAAAAGATTGCTGTGGGCTATTGCGGCGCGGGACAAACAGTTAGTTCGATACCTTCTGAAATCGAAGTTCCAGAGTGGGCGCAATCCGTTCTACCAGCAGAGATCAGCGTCCCACAATCAATCATTGATAAACTAGAACCCGAGTGTGAACCATGTCCAGCTCATGCCTACTGTTACGGTGATTTTACCGTCCGCTGCGAGCAAGACTATATTCTCAAGCCACATCCATTTGCCTTGGGTGGTGTGGTGCCTCTGCCCCCAACTTGCGAACCGGACGGCGAGAAGGTTCGTCGAGTTCAGGCCGTTGCCAATAAGGCAATCGAGGAGCTTCGGGAGCGAACTGCGAAGTACGAATGTCGTGAACCGATCAATGAAGAGGGTACTTTAGTTGACACGCCGGCGATGGAGGAGCTGGAGTTGAAACAAATCATCGATAAGAAGAAGAGCCGGAAGATGTCGAATCAGGAATTCGAAGATCTCTGGGGTTCGGCAATTGGTGATATCAAGCAGCGCGAGGAAGTCCAGGTCGAAGTTAAGGAGTGAGTTAGGCCTCATACATGTTGATTTATGTCGTATACCCTTCTCTTTCCTGCTCCATGCATTCCTCGTATCAACAGCTTTATCTGACAAAAACTTTCGACTAACCAGAAAACCCGTCATGCCCATAGAACGTCCGATTCCGCCGCCGTTCCAAACACCTTCTTATCGTCCACCTCTCTCGCTCGCCTTCCGCTCGCCTGTGCAGTCCGGCGCTCGGTCCGGCTCGGATTGGCAAAACATCGCTTCCAGATTAGCGCTCTGATTGCGCTCATTGTGACGGCCATATACGGGCGTGCCCGCTTTCTATCCGATCGAGCTGTTGTGGCACAGGTCCCTATGCTTGTTGATCAAGTCCTGGACCGCCTCGCTCAGCAGAAAGAGCGGGGTTACCAGGACGATATAGACGATCCCTGGCTGTTCTTGCCTAACTTACGCGATGACGTCCTACGATCTACGCATTCACTCCGCCAGCGGGAGCGTGTTTGGAAGCGCGTTATATCCGTCGTTGAACAAAATAGCAATGTCCGGACTGGACAGCGGGAGGGTCGCAGCGGTGAAGTGGGCAGGGCGTGGGAATGGATTGGCCCAACGACTGGTGATAGCGGCGGTAGGCGTCGTCAGAGTGGACGTATCTCGTTGGGACGAGATATCAAAGATGAGGACTCGCCTGCGTCGGGGGGAGAGAGATCGTATTTACATCAGAAATGGGAAGAGCCGCGACCCGTCTATTAATTCGTACTTGAGGGGCCATAGCTAGGCGGGATGGAACCGGTTGGCGATGTGGTTGGCGATGCGGTTGGCGTTTCTGGCGTTGCTTGAGTTGTTTGGTTGGCATGTGTGCTTTGCTGATGATCAGCCGGATGGATGGCAGATACCGGAGCGGCGGGAAGATCAGCTATCTTGCTTTTCTCTTGGACATTGTTCCTTCTAGAACATGATGTTTTTTTTGTTGTACGTTCGTGTACCGATACTTGCTCTGACACTACGCACCAGCAGCTGGTTAGGGCCTGCTACCGTCATACTGCCACACATGAATGAGATTGCTTCTTGCTGTGCGCGCATTACCATACACGTTTGCCTGGCCTTCATTGTCTTGAACTTTTTTGTTCCCAAAAACCTTTGTAGTGTAGTTACCCACGGAAGTTTTTCGTGAAGTTGGGAGCTGTGAATAGACTCATTCATAGTTAGCAGGCATACTTGACATTTGGCGCCCCAGTGGTGAATATTTGTGAAAACGCACCAGCCGGCTACGCTTGATAGAGAAGGATGGATCATTCTACCTCGTAGGTTATTTCCTACGTCTATGTATTTTTATCTGCAGACTTTGCTCGACTGCCCTTGTACCTAGAGTTGCGGGAGCTGCAGTATTTTACCGGCTTAGTCGATGTACCTAATTTCTTTCTATGTATGTAGGTATAGTCAGCAGAGAATGGCAACAGGGAGTACTTGAGCTCTTAAGTGTTAGTAGTATGACAGACGTTAAGACATATGTGTGGCTGGACTGGTTTAGATGATGTTTTCTCTTCTCTCCCTCTCTCACTGTCTGTCTTACTTGGTCTATGAGGAGCGCTACATCGCGGGGTGCTAGATATAAGACATCGAGACCTTCGATGATCGGAAAAAACATCCTCCCGAAACAGCGTTGCCAACTAACATGGCTCATAAGACTCTTGCGCTTCCACACAAAACGACGCAGCCAACACTGCGTTAGGAATAGGTAGTCGTCAGTCATGACATACTACCCTCCTTCTCTCCTTGCTACTTTCCCCTCCCCAATCCCCAATCTCCTGGTTCCGTAATTACACCAGTAATGACACTAGAGAGACTTATTCGATGCTTTATAACTCCAGTACGCACACACGTACACACACAAGGTGGAGTTGTTTTGGTATCATGCAGTTGAACAGAAAAACGAATGACGATGCCCGAAGGGCGGGGGTGACCGGTGGCGCCGGGCACTCTAGATCTCAAAACAAAGGTGCGTGTGGAAATGATATCGTCGATAACAAAAGCATATGTGGCATCGTGGGACGATGCATGCCGTGGAAGAAAAAGTGATCGACCGCTCGAGGACCTTAAGGAATATACAAAAATTCGGTCGCCAAGCTTGAAAAAAAAGCGAAACAATGCCCGCGGCGCGCCGATGATAAAATGCGATAAATGTATGTCCGTAGTAATGTATAGGATATAAACAAACGTCCTGACGCCGTTGTTATCGATGCAAAGGAGGGTGAAGAATGAGACAGCGGATGAGTCCGACTGTGGTATATAGATAGAATCGAATTGTTGGTCGACACTCATTCATTAAGCTGTGAAATCTTGAGTGTGTGTCGTTAGTCATTTAGTTGTATGGCCGGCTGTTGCCAGTCAACTTGTCATTGTCTCCTAAGTTGAGCCAACTCATGTCGGTTGATATAGAAGCTACAGCTAATTGGGGTTGCCTCGATACGCCCACGCCCACTGGTGCCCGGTTAGCTGACGGTGCTCCCAGACCAGTCAAATATAGGTTCTCGCTGATAGTGCTGTTACTATATGCACTGCTCGGCGCGCGGTCAGAGCCCCAGGGTCTTGTCGGTACCGTTGGATCCCATGCCTCGTGTACACTGGGTGGTATGCCACTGGAGTAACCCGAGGAAGAAACTGAGGATATTGCAGACACGGGTCGCTCGATCTGGCCGGATAGACCCTCTCTGATCTTCAGATCGTACTGAGACACAGTGGGACTGCCCGAATTCACGTAGTAAAGCGAGGGTCGTCCGTTGGTGGATACCTGTAATGGTGGGACGGTTGCCGAATCCTGTGTCATACGATTTGCGTCCGAATAACGTGAACTTTCATCCGACACCTCAGTGTCGGGACGTGATTTGCTACCGCCGCCGAACCCAATGATGCTGGTGCTTCCACCCGACCAATATCGATTCCAACCAGAACTCCTACGCATTGCGCTATCCTGATCGACAGGTGGCCTTGCTCGAGGTTTTGGCTGGGCGGATTCAGGCGGTATCGCAATCGGGGGAGGCTGACTCAAGAAAGCCGGCTGGGTACTCATTTGCGGTTGAGGCCGGCTAATTGTATGTTTAATATCTTTGCTGTACACGCTGCCACTTGAGATCCGTTTCTTCTCGCTGCTGCCTTTACGTTGAATGGCTGGCTTCTGAGCTTTGCCCAAAAATATGGCCATCGAAGAGAATGAACTCTGTGAATCTTGTTGATTATGACCCTTAAAGTGGCCACCCGATGTCTTGGCTGAATCTTCGTGGAAGAAATCTTTCTCTGGTATGCCACTCGCTCTTCGAGCATGCCCAGTCTCAATAAAGCTTCGCCTTCGTTGGCGTCGCTTCAGGAATAACAATGTTAAAGCAAGTAGTAAAGCTACCCCAAAGATTGAACCGAGGGCTATACCGAGAACAGTGGTCGGGGGTAGTCCAGATTTTGAAGGGGCGGGTACTGCAGCGGGAGGGGAAGCACTGGTTGCTGAGGCCGCATTTATCGCACTACTTGTTGATGGGGAGCTGGACGTTGAGGTTGAAGCTGCCGAAGGCGTCGATTGGATAGAAACCGACTCTGCGCCCAGCACTGCTGTGGCATCTTCCCAAGTGTTTGCCTTCGCGTTGAACATACATAATATATCATTGTCGTTCCCACCAGACATAACGACCAAGCCATTAGGGTCGGTCGCAATTGAGTAATCTGTTCTTGTGCTCTTGGGCGCAAACGTCGAGTTATAAGTTGGCCAGTTATTAGCTAGTAAGTTTCTTTCATTAATAGGGGCCTCGGTATTCTCTTTTCCAACGTCCTTCGTGACAGTGGGCTTCACCGGAGCAGATAAAACCACGGGTGCCCCATTAGCGTCTATCAAGACCGTCCTGTTTACCATGTTCGGCGAAGTTGTAAGGTCGAAGGTATATAAGTGCTTGCTTCCATCGTCAGCCTGGATGATTGCAGCTTTGACCTCGGTTGAATTCTTAGGTAGAGGTTCAGCCAAAGTAATTCCAGAATCGATCCATGACCCAGTTGTCCCATTGACGTTAACAGTCGTATCGAAAAGCATCACTTGTGTATTCCAAGAGTTGCCGCCAATCAAGGCAGCTTGTGTCTCCGACCAAGGTAATAGGATGGGGGCCACGCCGGGCGAAGATATTTCAGATTGGAATGCCAGCACGCCGTAAGGCTCCGATGTCTCAATCGTGAATGTTTGCTGTGACAAATTCGGGTTTCCATCCGTCGTACCAGCATAAACAAGCAATGACTCGGTGCTGTTGAGATATGTTGCACTATGGTAGACTCGATCCTTAGTCACGGTGACCTGTGGTATTATTGTTTCCCACTTGCCCGTGGAATAAGTGAACTTTTGCAAACCCGGATAGTCTGCTTGGCTCGATTTCCCACCAACAACAAATAGGCCCGCGGCCGACGAATCTTTCGGTGTTGACCCAACGCATACTGCTCCGTTCACCGACTGGCCACTGGGCAGCTTCTTCCACGCGGCCCCTTCATCCAATTTGAGCGATTGAAATCCAGCCTCAGAATACGAGTACAGTGTATTATTAAATATGACAGTGCAGCCGCCTGCCAGCGTCACCGACGGTTCAGGGAGCAACATCGTGAACGTCACTATGGCCTCGAACCCACAACGACGTTGTTCGGACGCGTGTGTTGACAAAACAAGCGTTAATCCAGAAATGTAGACCAATTCACATCGGCATGGTCAATGACGGAGACGAGGTTCGAAGAGTTTGTGCAGAAAGTCGCTGCTCTGATGTGGTGGTAATCGGGGCGCAGCAACCTGTCTGTGACAAGATACTCCGTTGATGGGATTGAGAGCTGGGCTAGGGGCCAATCCCGCACACAAACGCCTCCTTGTCCCACCGAAGATTACGTGTTGAGTCGACTCGTTAATGCTAATTCTGAGTTCTCCCGAGGCAATCCGCTCGAGACGCTAATCAAGGTGTCGACTCGTGGTTATGATAGTAAATGCTGCAAGCGTTTCTGTAGTTTTCAAACCCGTGGAAAAACATGCGAGGTCCCGCCCCAAGCAAGACAATGATCTGCGGAACAATGTTTGATGATGGGCAAACGGGTGAGAGGGTGTTTGCACCGGGGATTTTGCTGAAAACCCAAGATTGAAGGATTGTTAGAAACACGTTTATCCTGAAGTACGTTGTGTCGCAGAAGTCGACCAAAAGCGGATCTTAGCAGAGGACCCTGTATCCCGGCGCCGTAACAAGCTCTTAGTATATGAAGTCGACGATTAGAACATTAACACTTTACTTTCGAAGTGTGGAGGGAGAGAAACAGAAGCGTAGGCAACGTCTCGACGACCTGCAATTCACCTAGCTGATGGCTGGGAAGAGGACCTGAGAGGAAGTAGGTCGCAGCTCAAGCCCAAAGCGTAGGAATAGGCGGCAAATGGGGGCCATGAGAACAGCAGACACGAGAGGCAGGATGAAGAGAAGTGGCTAGGTACAGTAGCACTGGAGCCCAGTGCTAGCAGCAAGCACACACACACGAGCAAGACAAAGCCCACGAGTGAGGTGAAAGAGTGAACAGGTGGATTGATGGATGATAGACAAGGGTCCCCGGAAGATACAATGCGGTCCAGTACATCTTGGCCAATTATAGCGTCGCAATCCTCAGGAACAAGGAATATTGCACCAGGCCAAGAAACGTGCTCTAACCCGAAGACGTATCGACGGCGCTGAAGATACTTTACATCGATTGGAGAGAACAACGGACAACGTTGTACTTGATCCCTGTCGATGTACCTGATGATGTAGGAACCCCAGACACCACAGCGTTGTTGAAAAAGGGGCAGGCGATGGGAGGACAGGAATTCCAATAAATCTTGGAGGATCTTGTATCGTAGTGTAGACTGCATGATATAAGTATACTAGGTAAGTATAAGCACCCAAATATTACTTCACCTTGATTGCGAAAAGATGTTTAACCAAGGTATTCCAGATGTAGCTACAGTACACACACGCACTCGAGCTGCGGTGTCTGTCAGTCCAGGTGCAATTCCCAAAGTCAGCCATTCAATGTACCAGTCAGCCAGCTTGTCTACGCAGTATGTTCAGAGTAAGCGCTGGAGGTAAGTCAGCTGGTATACTTAGTTGAGATAGAGACAGCGTCTTCATGGCTATGTCTCAGTCTAAGTGCTAGTTTTCAGTGGTGAATTCGGCGGGCGAGCCGCCCAGTCACTAAAGCCCAAGGCCGCGTTGAGGCCATTGAGTGGACGAGAAACATTTAGAGATGGGCATTGACCATCTACCTATCAGGTACTCAGTAGCCCCTCTGACCCTGCTCTGGTCTGCGTCTTGGGGGCCTCGTTCTCCACTGTTTGTTCTGTGCTGCTGCGCTTATGCCAAAATTGGGCTGGTATCCAAGCAAGACTAACCTTGAAGAGAGATAGTGAAACAGGAGGTCCCTGTCTGTCACTGCTCTGCCCCGAACTTTGCCCTTACATAGTACTTAGTCGCATCTTTCCCGTCAAGGGGTCCGACAAGCTACAGTAAAATAGACCAGCGTTAGGTCTACCTGAGCAGCTGATCGTTTGGGCCCCTCGTTTGCTTATAACGAGAAGAAGCCGAGAGCAGATTTCTGGCATACTTAACTCTAATATTAATATACTAATGCAAGTTGTCAGACAGGCCAGCAACACGGCAGTATAGTATGTGAAGCCTATTGCAGTATTAAGTTGTTGTCTGGCAAAGAGAACCCTGGCCTTGGCTGATGTGGTGACGAAGGGTGGGATGGGCATGCCTCATGGAGGATGAGGATACCATAGTTGTGCTCGTTAGTTAGATGATGAACGAGAAGGTTGCAGTCATCAAGAGAGAGAAAGAGAGAGAAAACAAGGGAGAGAACATCCATCCCATGGCGCAACAGTCTCAAACGCGCTCCACCATGCTGCATTCATATTGGCCAGGCTCGCGTTGCATTTGCTTCGGACCAATAGATTCGTGGCCTGAGCTGCGTCTGCAGCGTGCCCATCACCCGCCCGCTCTCGCTTCCGAATGAAGAATGCAACTGGGTCGACGCGGAGAGCCAAAATGGTACACAGTACGGTGATCCAGTGGCTGACAGGTACTCTGCTTGACGAGACGAGAGTCAGAGTCCTGATTTGACTTGTTCCATCGCATGATATTTCCAGATTGGCTGAACGCAATACTCCTTCCGACCACATTCGTGTTCTGATAGTGGTCAGAAGTCCACGCCACGATGCTTTATCTAAAGTAACCAACAACGTGGCACAATCTTAGGCGGTGGTAGTACTGTTGGATGTCTGAGCTGCCTTGGATAAGAAGATGATCAGCTTAAAATATCCGTTCACATCTGACTTGCACGATATAACAATCCTCGCCCCAGATCTTCTGTACTCTGGGTAGCGAATGGGATAACTACCTACATACTGTGGTGTAGTGTGTATAGTGCACACTACCGTAGATATATTGACAAACTAATGAACCGTAAGACGCTATAATTCACGTGGGCCGCGACGGTTTGACATTCAAGCATTCATATGTTTCTGAACGATACACTAGGTAGTATAAGTAAGCCTGTGTGCTATTTCTATGGCCGAGGAAGATGCCCATCAGATTAAGGATGAAGGGATAGTGCTTGACGATGTAAGCGCGCACAACCAAAGGCCCGACACAAAATTTTCAGTTAAAGGTATAAGCCTCAATACCGTCATCATATCTCACTTTCTATTTGACGTCCCCGCACGGTATCACGGAACATCATGCCCGCAAATTGTTGTCCGACGAGATCACAATCAGGGCTCAATTAAGCGCCGGCTATCATGAGGTCTGGCTGCCATCTCAAAAGCTGTATTGAGAAGTATATTACCGTGTTGGTGTGTAGTCTAGACTAGGGAATACAAGACTTTCTTTACATACCTATTCTGTACGGCGTTCGGGAGCCAGATCAGTTCTGCGTGGCCTGGAGCGAATCAGCCACTATGAATGTCTCTTCCCTGCAACGGTCGATCGCGCGCGGCAGTTAGCCGGTACTGGACACATTAAAGCCAACATTTGATCTTTTCATTGGTTGTGCTCATCCGAATTGAATCGGCTCCCAAGACTAAAAGGTCCATCGGCTCAAGTTTGAACTTTCATATTGACGCGGATAGATTAAAAATCATAATGCTTAACGGTGCACAATGTCAATCAACTGCAAGGTCAAGCATCCCCATCTCTACAAAACACTCACTGGGCAATGGTACACTTGAAAGTTGTAGAGCGGTATGATGATGTCATTTCCCATCAATTCCGTTACAGGTATACAGAGCTTCTAACCATGTTCTTTTGCCGAGAGAACTCAACCCCGTCATTCACTGTTCCTAGCTGAACCGAGGGAGCTTTGACTGGCCTGGTATGCAGCCTCCGCGTGCTCAGAGTGTTCTTATCTGCCTCAAAAAACACCTCACTCATTTCCGGTGAACCCATATATACAGATACGCAGGTGAATACAATCACCCAGTTGGTGATTTTAGCAAGAAAACAGTCGCTTGTGCAAATCCTTGATCCTTCCTCCTATTACTCCGTGACCGATGCAGATTCCATCATTGCTCGTGTTGTAATCAGGGTTACTGACTACCAATGACTCTCACAATGAGGTAACAAAAGCTTCTTGTGGTAGTTGTGCCTAAATATAAATGTATTAGTTGTGAATTGCCTAGGCAATGGGTAGAATGGTGGGATATACCTTCTTCTCATGGAAAGTGGCGAGCGCCTGATCGAAATTCCAGTTCGTACTGTCAAGACAAATCCGGGAGTATTCAGGTGTCATCCTCGATTGTTTGCAAAGCTCCAAGAGCATCTGCTCTTTCCGTTGATCATCCATCGTCGCTATCTGCGTTGTGGGTGTCGAAGTGGGTAGATTCTTGAATGCCTTGACAGAAAGCATATCGCTGATAACCCGAATTGGGTTTCTGCTGGGTGCACCAGGTCCAAGTACGAATGTGCGAGAGAAACTCCGCTTAGCAGTCTTTGAGGTCCCAGGTTCCTGGTCTTCAAAATCGCCGTGAATAGTCATAATCATTCCGTCCACCCCAAGCGGATTTTGGCCTGCCGGGTCTGCAAGACCATGGATAGGGTGGCAGTCAACAAGGTATCTGTCCAAATGGGCTGCTAGATTCGGGTGTTGTGTGGGTGGTAGTTGCTGCCAAAGTGCTTGTATTTGGTTGAGGCCAGTAAATAACCGTTGCTGTCGAGCGGGCGGATGATTAATTCTCATATGATTGCGAGAGAACTTGATATAAGCCCCCCATGTAGGCACCGGCACATCGGGTGCGTGTGGAGATTGAGTGTTGACAGCAATCGAAAAGGTGCTTTGTTCGTCGTAGTATTTGGTTGCCAAGTTGTGCCGATCTGCGTCGTACAGCGCCAGGAACTCCGTAATGAAGCCTTCACCGACACCGCTGATGTCGCGGAAATCGGGACCACTTTGTGGAATGGGTGTTGGTCTCGATGCGGCCTCTTCCGCTGCTACCTGTTCCGGCGTTCGGACTTGAGTGCCACTAAGATTCAGTAATTTCGGGAACCAAGTGGTCATCTCTGCTCTATAGCTTGGGTTGGAAAGCTCAATAGGATTTTCGTTGAGCAGAAGCGTCTGGAGACTGCGTAGACGGTAGCGCCACTTCTGCAGAGCTTTGAGGTCCTTGAATTGATTCCCGCTGAGATCAAGGTTGACAATATCAGGGAATGTGTCTGTGAGAGACAATATTTGTGAAACGTCGTTGACGTTGTTGCCCGCGAGACTAATACTAATGACAGCATCACGTTTTGCCTGCGCTGTCTTGAATAGTCCATCACAAACCGCCATCAAGGCACGGAACATCTTTTCGGGTGTAGATTCGCCACTGAAGAATCCCATCTGATTAAGGGAAGGGTCTTCACCCAGACTAGAAAGGTTCAACAACTTGGCATTGACATCGTAGCGTGAGCTGAGAACGCCACGAAGTCGTTCCTTAAGTTCAAGGGCAGTTGAAGATAATAGTGTCGAATCACCAGGGACTCCTTCTGGCGCCTCCGCGATATGAAGGGTAGCACCGGCAAACATGAAGTTGTTAACCTTGAGGATCTCCTGGGCATCTTCCTTGCTTGCTGTAATGTAGACGAAGTCACCTCTCATTTGTGACTACTAGGTGTTAGCAAGGCGTGGAAACCTTGGCAAAGATCTAGGATCCCGGGATGGATACGCTGCTTGGCTGAGATTGTCTATCTCCTCGTTTTTGCGAGCTAAGTGGCATAATAACGATTTCGGAGAATGTGTGTCGCTTCGTAACCTCCCAGGCCCGTGGGGAGAAGGCTGTAACATACCTTTTTGATCCTAATGTGTCGTGAAATCTGTCCGATAGACTGGGCCTTGCGTTCGAGGAAAGTCAGCAGCTCCTTTAGGCCACCGCCTTCGTTAGAAGCGGCCTTGCTCGCCTTTAAACCCTCCACCTTGAGGACAACAGGCGGCATAGAATCACCGCGTCGGGCGCCACGAGTACGCGATGAAACTTGTGAGGCGTCGCCATTTATGACGCGTTGTATGATCTGCTGCGCTTTCGCTGTTGGCCTCGGGTTCCGTGACGAGGTCCGCGTAATTGCTCCAGACGGTGTGGAGTTATTATTAGATCGCTTCGGGTTAGATTGAGAAGCGCTGGTCGTTGCAGATGCGTCCATGTTCAGATCGCCATCGCGATCGACCCTGAGTGGTCCGCCAGCTCGGCGCTTCGAGATGCCGCCACGGGTGCTCGCCTTGCCTGTGTTTCCTTGGGTATTCCTTGTGCCGCGACCGTTAGGAACGGATCCTTTTTTGGGTCCCATAGGAGCCATTGTGGTGACAGATCGTGTGATATGAATGGAATGTAAGGTGGCCAAGTCGGCAGGCTGTGCAGAGTCCGTCGGAGCGGAAGTATGGCAAGGGTTAGATGTGCCGGGCAAGTAGGCGTGAGGTCAGGCGACCATTCGCTACCGTGGTATCCGTTCTCGCTCTGCGAAGGTGGTGAGACGAAGGCTCTGTTGGCGGTTCAGAATTGACGAAGAGCAAAGAACGCTGGTGCGCAGTGAGGTGGAAGATTGAGAGGCAATGCAGCACTGAGAAGGTTTGTTTGATGTTGAAAGAGGAACGAAGTTGGGGGGAGCGTGACGTCGGAACAAAAAGGCTGTAGGCAAGAAGGGACAATCATCAAAGAAACCACACCTACTAGATGACTCAGCGTGGACCCCACTTTTACAAGGTCTTGCATCTTAGTCAGATACCTAAGTACCTCCAATAAACACAAGACGGAGGATATATATAAAGGCTGCAATTCAACAAGGGGTTCAATAGGTAGTGGGCGTATCTAATGCTAGTATCTCTCTTTTTATACTGATTTCTGTACATAGGTAAATCTTTCTACAAGCTCATGTACCGCTCTCTACATGTACTATGTAGGTACTTTTAAGGTTCTGCCCCTCTTTCATTCACTGCAGTAGCGACCTTATCAAGATGCATATCACGTGACTACGCGATGGAGGTAGATGCCTTCAGCTCCAGCAGGTACAAATGACAACTCCAAAGTTTTATAAAGGGTCCTTTTCTCTTTGAAGCCACCTCCTTTCGAGGTGCTCGAAGCGGCTGTTATTGTAGTAGAGGCAGAACTGTGGTAATTCTCAGACCATCTGCTAAAGGCAGCGCCATCACGTCTCACCTTGAAACGCGTCACTGCTTCTTTCAACTTGTACCTCGGTACTATCACATTCACCGATTGTTCTTGACCATCGCCGTCTTCGATCGCGCATGATGTGATTGCCAACAAAAGCTAGGCTCACAATGGATTCGGATGAATTCGATGGCGATGATATCGCCGATGAGGACTTTCTAGTCGCGGCAACACAGGCCACGACGCCGACCCGTGCCAGCTCAACCCCTAATTTCAATAATAATCGTGATATCCGAGCTTCGTCATCTTCAGGATCATTCGACAGCTCCATGTCTCGCCAGCAGCGTCCGGTGGTGAGTTGGCCTTATTCACGTTACCCAATAAGCTTTTATTTCCTTCGTTCTCTAGCATTAGCTACTCTTGCAAATGGTCATTTTCCTAGTCCCTCCCGGCAGGCTTAGGTCTATCATTAAGTTTCTCTTCAGCTACTCCATGTTAACTTGCCTTATAGCAAAGTGGCAATTCGTTGAGAATAGACAAGCATCTCATCGACCTAGAGGATCTTCCACTGGATGCATTCTCAAGCTCACCAGCAAATGCACAACCAACTCATAATTACCGTCTCACAGCTTTCCGGCCCAGCCCTCGAATTGGCGGACCGACGGCATCCTTTAAGCAAACCACTCTATTCGGGCAGACAGTCCACGAGGATGACTCCTCTGGATCCGCCCAGCTATCCAGAAACCGTGTCTTTCGTGCGGATCTACCCCCAGAGCCGCCTACGCATCATGAACTCGATAGGGAAGCTCTGGAAACATGGATATACCCGACAAACCTAGGCCCAACGCGTGACTACCAATTTAGTATCGTCAAAAACGGTCTATTCAACAACACCCTTGTTGCGTTACCTACGGGTTTGGGAAAGACGTTCATTGCAGCTACCATCATGTTGAACTACTATCGCTGGATGAAAACGGCTAAGCTAATATTCGTGGCACCAACAAAACCGCTTGTATCTCAACAAGTCGACGCGTGCTTTCATATTGCCGGCATTCCAAGATCTCAAACGACCCTCCTTACTGGAGAGATCGCACCAGCCCTTAGAGCCGAGGAGTGGAATTCAAAGAGAGTCTTTTTCATGACTCCACAGACATTGGAAAACGACCTTTCTTCCGGGTTCGCCGATCCTAAGTCTGTTGGCCTACTTGTCATCGATGAGGCTCATCGAGCTACTGGGAACTACTCCTATGTGAAGGTTGTCACTTTCCTGCGACGCTTCTCAAAAAGTTTTCGTATACTCGCTCTGACGGCAACCCCAGGCTCCAAGGTAGAGGCCGTACAGGAGGTCATTGATGGCCTTGGAATCTCACATGTGGAGATTCGCACAGAGAACTCTCTAGACATCATACCTTATGTTCACCAAAGAGATGAAGACATTATCACCTTAGATCCATCAGATGAAATCATCTTGATTAAGGATCTATTCACCAAAGTTTTACAGCCTCTGGTAGATAAGCTAAGCTCGCAAAATGCATACTATAGCCGTGATCCAATGGCCCTTACCACCTACGGCTTGGTGAAAGCTCGTAAGGACTATTTCGCTGGCCCAGGCCGCAACGCCAATCAAGGAGTCAAGTTCATGACGATGGCTCTTTTTGCCATACTAAGCAGTTTAGCTCATGCCATTAAGCTGCTCAATTTCCATGGCATAAAACCATTTTACGACAGCTTAGCGCAATTCCGGGATGAGATAGAGGGCAAGGGACAGAAAGGGTCGAAATATAAACGACAAATTGTTGAAGATGCGAGTTTCCAGGATATGATGACGAAGATGGACCGATGGGTACGAAACGATAACTTCGTTGGGCACCCGAAGCTGACGCACTTATCTAACACTGTGCTGAACCATTTCATGGACGCGGGCGAAGGCCGCGAAAGCAGTGCATCATCTAATACACGGATCATTGTCTTCAGTGAATATCGCGATAGTGCTGAAGAGATCGTTAGAGTTTTGAATCGCCATCAGCCTCTCATCAAGGCCGCAGTGTTTGTCGGTCAAGCCGATTCGAAAAGGTCTGAGGGAATGAAACAAGCCGAGCAGATCCAGAGAATACAAAAATTCAAAGACGGTGAATTCAATGTCCTCGTTGCAACGTCCATCGGAGAAGAAGGGCTTGATATCGGTCAAGTTGACTTGATTATTTGCTATGACGCCTCAGCATCTCCCATCCGGATGCTGCAGAGAATGGGACGAACGGGCAGAAAGAGGGCTGGGCGAGTAGTCCTACTCCTTATGCGAGGGAAGGAAGAAGACAATTACGCGAAGTCGAAGGATGGTTATGAGAAAATGCAATCAATGATATGCGACGGAAGTCGTTTCAATTTTCGTCACGACCTCTCGACAAGAATAGTGCCGAGGGACATCCGATCTGAAGTCGACATGAAGGCCGTGGAGATCCCCGTGGAAAACACCCAACAGTCGGGCTTGCCAGAGCCAAGGAAGAGGCAGCCCGCCAAAAAGCGCCCGCCCAAAAAATTTCACATGCCCGACGACGTCGAGACTGGGTTCCAAACCGTGACATCTTTGTTGGGTAGAGCACAATCCACTAAAAAGAGCAAGGTCCAAAAAGTTGCGACGGAAGAAGACCAGGTTGCAGAGATACCAGACCTCGGACAAGTCCTACTACGCAGCGAACAAAACGATGAGCTAAATAAAATATACAAGAATCTTCCTTATCAGAACCGAGAAGCGATGGAGTTTATTGAACAAGTAGATATGACAGCGCATCCTGCGGCTCAAAGAGTACGACGGAAAACGGTTCATGTTAAGCATGGAGCTTGTACGAAAAGATTTGTCAAACTGTTTCAAATTTTGGGGAAATCTCATTCGGTCATAGACAAACTCGCCAAACCATATGGCGATATTGACAATAGCCGCTACCATCAACTACCATTGCCAGACGAAGGTTCTGATTCGGAGGGTGTTCCCGCTGAACAAGAACGGCCTACAAAGCGAAGGAAAGTAATCCCTCCACCGAAGGTCAACCAAAAGGGTGAAGACGAAGAGCAAGAAGAGCTTGAAGAGTTGTCCGTTGCTATTGCCCACGCACAACCCAAGAAAGCGACCTCGCGACGGAAACGCGCTCACTCCATCTCCCAAGGTGCTGACAGTAAAAATGACGTCGAAGGCATGGAGAGGGAACTCCCACCTCTTTCTCGGAAACGCACCAAAGCCCCAAATCCCAAGCCAAAACGGCAAACCGAGAAGCGAACGCCAAAAGGTACCGGTACAAAGGGGGCTCGTGGGAGGCCAAAGGCTACCATTGCGGCGCTCTATGACGAGAGCGCTGACGAGGGCGACGACTGCCGGCGCACAAGCGATTTGGAAGCTACAGACGACTCGGACAGCGGTGCAGATCTCGAAGGCTTCGTTGTTGGAGATGATGTAGCGACGTCCAGTAACTTCGTAACCTCCAGTATACGCCGGCGCTCTACCTCCCCTACCTCCCCTACCTCGCCCATATCGGTGCTGTCTGTAGCATCTACCGTGACCAGTTTAGCTACGAAGCCCAAGCAACAGAAAAAGACACCGTACTATAAGCCGACACCTCTTCCAGCTACACAGGATAGCGAGGACGATATGCCTTCCATGAGTCAAATAGTTCGAGATCGAGGGCCAGTTAAAAGTTCCAGCTTTGAGGATATCGATGATGATGACGAGGAAGATGAACCACAACCTAGAGGACGAGGCCCCCAGCGCAAAAGAACTCTGGTTGTTGACGACGAAGATAGCGACGAGTGATGGACATCACACTTTGCATATACTGGCTGCTTGAATGGGGCTCTAACATCAGGAATAATGGGGTAAGGGCCGGCAATTTTGCTGTATAAAGTACAAGTTTTAACTACTAGTACATAGTTTTGAGGTTTGATAGGAATAAGGTAGTGAGTGCCTTGTGAATAGACAACTTGAATTGTTATTCTCCCGCTGGCAGTTAGTTATTACCTAAAACTCTAGCCTCGGCTTGTTACTGCAACTCCCTGTAGTAGTAAGTTCTTTGAGAAAAACCGATACACAGGCTACTACTGAATTCCCGAATTGAAGACCACAAGCTACTTTAGTGCGTAGAAATCAACTTCGGTGCGGAGAAATCAATTGAAGAAAAAACGCCTACAAAGTATAATGTATGTTTTGTGTAGTACTATGCCGATAACAGTTTATTTTCCAGGTTGCTTTTTTACACATAAGTTTGTTACAATTCTCAACCTGCAAACGCAAAACCACAGCGCTTTAATTTCTCACTCGATACTCCGCCGCTATACGTAGCTTGAGTGCACCTCACAGAATACATCAAGGTTTACTAGACGTGGCAAGCAGATCCGCCGGCCAAGGGAACAAGACAGGCTGCCGGGGATAGCCCCCAAAGAAACAAAGGCCGTTAAGCCAGCGCTTGATATACAGTTTCGGCAGGCCCGGTTCAGTACTATGCTCACCTGCCGGCCGCGAAGTGCTTTTGGCTTCTTCATGTTCGTGTTCACGTGCACGCTGAAGCCATTCCAATTCGACTTCTAGGGATACGTGCTTAGGTATATCTTCGAACCGCGCGTGCTCTTTCGGGGGCCGTATAGACGTGAAAACATACGTCGGCGGTGCGTATCCGTCATCATCCTCCTCGTCCTCCCAGTCATCGGCATCTTCGCCAACGAAGATGGCGTTATACGGCGCGTACCCCTCGGGGTTTCCGGGGTCAATCACGCTTGCGAGACGCAAGGCTTTTCCCTCCAGCAACGCAGCCTCGACTTCATCCGCCATCCACGAGCGCCATCCACACTGGCGAGCGCGCACCAAGGGGCTACGGCCACCATACCGCTGATTCTTATTCAACCGGCTCGTGGTGGAAGACTCTCGTATATATGTTGCGAGAGCGAGTGCTAGCTCTTCGTACGACTTCCCGTATGTGTTGTATTGCAGGTCCGAGGCCAGCGTCTCGAGGGGTGAAAGTGTGCGGTACTTGTTGGATTTGAGGGGCCGAGGCCGTATGACCTTTCCGAGTCGCCACAAATGACCCAATGTCTGGGTCCCCAAGGGTGTGAGCACAGGATCCACGAACCGGCAACTCTTGATGAAGGTTAGTCCTTCGTCGACGGGAGGTCGGAAGCTGTGGAGCGACTGCTTCGCCAGATATGTGAAGACGCTGTCCTTGAGTGTGCCGTGGCGAAGACGTGGATGATTCTCCACTATCTCGCCATTTAGAAGATACAGAGCTAGCATAGACAGGCTTAAGCTGCTGCTGCGACTATTTAAGGCCGTAGTGTCGAGACGTACGTTGTAGCCGCAGCAGTTGGCAGCGATGGCGAGGCGTTCTGACTCAGCGTATATCCTGCGACGGCCAATATCGGCGAGAATTGTAGGCGTCATGGAACGTGATATCGAGGAATGAGTGCTAGACGATTGGCCATCTTGCAGAAGAACATTGTATTTACCGGCGGTCGTGAGGATCTTATTACAGATGTACTCGGCTTCAGGCTGTTTCTGTTTGTACTGAAGGCAAAATTTGGTTGCACATCTTCTGAAATCGGTGGATTTTATACAGATTTCTCCTGGAAGGCTCCCTAGTAGCGGCCGATTATACATGCCTCGTGGTGCAGTTTGTTTACGATGCTCTAAGTTGCTGGTATGTGGGATCAAGAAGGTCATACGTGTGGAAGCCCTGTAGTCCTCTTGAAACGTCCAGGCTCTCTTCCACCAAAGGTCGGACGTAATATCGTCTAGAAGTTCTAGAGCAGCACTCTCCTCTTCTTCTCTAAGGTCTTCTAATAGCAAGCCCACAATAAGATCAAGCTCGTCTGCAGTCTGGATGGTACGCGTAAGAAGAGCGATAGGCCAACGGCTTAAGCTATAGACCAAGTGCATGTTTTGGATTGCCGTCTCCTTTTCATTAGCCTCGTCCTGGTCGACACACTCTCGGTCGATCCAGATAGTCTCACACTTCATATGCTCGGCATAATAGAGAGCTCGCTTAAAGACTACGTCTCTGACATTACTGGGCTGTGCGGGCTCCCCCGTCTTCCGGGACTCGATCAAGTAGCCGCCAAAGCTCTGACAACTCTCCTGCTCTTCCTCATCCTCGGATAAATCCCAGGTGTAGGAGACGGCGACGTATTCCCTGCCGCGCTCGGAGTCGGACACCGGGTCTAAATACGTTCTCCGTAACAATTCTGACGTATAAGAAGAGGTTACGCTGTCTCCGTTGGCCAGCCGTTGACGTTTGCCTGTGGGCTCGCTGTCCCGGTCGGTAGCCAGGTAGAGACACTCGAGTGACTTAATCCAGTTGTTTCTTGTAATGGCGTGATTTTGGAGATTTTGGATGTCCAGCACGGCAGAGACAATGCTTCCGTGGGTAGCATTTCTGTCTCGGATTTGGCCGAGGGGCTCAGCGGTGTCCTGGACAACGGCATTGCGGCCGTCGTCCCTCTTGGACATGCTAAATCAAGCAGGGAGCTAGCCAAGGAGACACAACGTTCGCTCTCCCCGCGATCTACTACAGTCTTGGCGATAAGTTAATCCTGTAAAGTGCAAAAGTGTACCTCAATTGCGTTGGCCGGTGAGCATGTGACGTGGTATGCTGTACAATGGCAATGCAATGATGTGGTTTATCTGTGATAGGTACTTAATCTATTGGTCGATATGGGATGGAGCCCAAAAAATTACCTACTTACCTACCGATCGATCTACTAACTATAGATAGAGTCACCAGCCACAATCCCAGAGCCTTAACCCCAGATATGGCTATCCGGTAGCGCTGCTGTACCTAAGGCTGTAGCTGCCCGCGGGGAGCTCAAAAGCCACTGTGGATTTAGTGGTCTGTTCACTAATTCAGAGCTCCGAGACCAGCTCTGAAGGATTACGAACGCATCATGCTTTTCGTTTTTGCGATACAGTATGTATCAGTTTACACATAATAACTGGCCTGCATTGGTTATGCATATTTCCGGACTAGACTTCACCTCAACTCGAAAGTCGTGTAGCAGGTATTTGATAAGCCAAACCACCGCCGCGAGGTTTACCACTTATGAGAGTAATCATGGTTCGCAGGTCAGATTTAAAGACATGAGGAGCTCATATCTAAACATGAAACTAGCCCTTTCCGGCAGTCCAACCCCACTACGGCTGTTGCTTACAGTACCTACTTTATGATTTACCAGCATAGCCCTACGTAAAGATCTAATATTTACAGTCGTGCTTACATAAAATACCAGAGCACTACTTCAAAGCGCGTTGTATTACGTACTTAAGACTTCATAGCGCTTATATAGAGCCTAAAATAACTCGTATATAGATGAGGTTTTGTGAACAATTACGGCTAAGTTTATTTTATCTTTTCTCAGTGGACCTATGAATTACTTTACAATATGTCTAACTACTTTTATGGAATTAACCCACGAGTTGGACTGTTATTTTTGGATCACATACGAATTAGGTCAAAGTTGAGATGGATATCTGGGGGGCTTGCCAGAAAGAGCTAGTTTCATGCTTAGATACGAGTGCTCTACCCGTAAGCAGACGGCAGGCTGGGTAAGTATCCATTTTCATGTTTCACTGCGTGGTAGGTATGCTCAGAACGTCATACAGTCAATCAATCACATCTGGCACCAAGTCCGTTGATTGACTAGTTCCAGTATAGACGTATGTGTCCTTTGGTGGCATCGTGAGACTCCGCCAAACTGTACGAAACTCACTTTCTTGACTGATGCCCCGAAACCCGAAAGCGCTGGTTGTCCGTTCTAAGAAGGTGGCACAACGTTCTCACCTGTCATGAGGCAACGGCGCATGAACTTGAAACTTGGCACCGGGCTTTCACCACACTCGCGTGACCCCCTACCTTGGTAGCTTCGGCGTTGCTCAGGATTCAACTACTATGTACGACGACGTATGACCGATGGCCGATGAGCATGAGCATACATGCGCCGATAAATCGGATGCCGTGGAGAGGAGACCGGAGACTTCCTTAGCCACCGGTTTCATGACATAGGTATTGCTATACCTCTAGTCGCCGGAAGACAATCGAAGGAATTATCCGCTGTAGAACTTCTCCATTTCTTCTATGCTTACGGGGAACGCGCACATTAGCACCCCATTGGAACATGCTACACTACAACTTATAACGTATCACTACAGTAAACTGATATCGTAGCCTGCGAACCAGATGAGTTTCTCTATGGTCATCACAGTTGCACTACAAGTATAAATAGGTGTGTGTTTCATGCAGTAGCAACAACGGACATAGTGCAAAGGTGAGGAAGATAATAACGTGGCTGGCGTTGCTCTTTCATGGGGTCCAGTCTCCAATCTCCAACTTCCGGTTGTGTCCAGGGCTCCGATGACAAAAGAGCTTCCAAATCGATAAGAGATCTACAGCAAGTGCATGTACGTACCTATTCCTATCATATGCATATCACTCGACGTCTGGCTAGGAAAAAGACTGCGACATGGTGCTGCCAGTGTGTACTATGTATCTGGGTCGAACGACGTTTTAGTGTAACCGGCCAACACGTGTAGGCGTCGATTGTTTTGACGCTTTCGACCCGAGACTCTGGGAACAGTACTAGTAGAGTGAGTTATCGTTGCAGATGCTTCCGCGGTGGGAACCCTGCAGAAACTTCCTTCTTAGTACTAACCGACCCTCTTCTCTGTTTCTGCAATCGGGCCGGCCAAAACGCGACCTTGGCGACCGCTACCTTGCCATCATTTCTTAGTACGCACCAGGGGCCTTGCCTTAGCATGTAAGCGGACCTCGTCACTGCAGAGTGCAGAGTGCATGGGGGGACAACTTTGTACCTCATACCGTATGGACCTCCACACATACTGTACCGCTACTTCACGATGTTGGCTATCTAGAGTCTGCTAAAGTCTGGGGCAACAACCACTTGTATACGTACTGACAGCACCACTGCTGAGATTGTGGGTTAGATATAACGTCGAGAAACACCTCCTGCTACTAGTAGATGAAGTTAAGGCCCCGCGTGTTACGATATACACCCCGAATCCGTATCATAAAGCAGCACCGACAGAACATGTGCCGAAGTTCTGTGTGAGAGAGCGGGAGTCGTCATCGCTCTGAGACGTGATGCGGCGCTGGCGCACCTCACCACAAGATCACGTAATCTGGATCAAAAGTACGTTGCGATCCAACGGCTTCTATTGTGGTGGCGTCGTTCATCTCGGGCAAAGGTCTCTCTTTGAGCAGAGCGCCATGCTCACAAATGTGAAATGCCGAAGAAGAACAGATGGCTTGGATACTCGTTACGTATCAACAACGACGTACTGTAAGCTAAACCTAGGCAGTTCTCGCCTCGTTTTGAAACTTGAACTGCAGCTGCAGCGCAAAAGGCCGGGCAATCGTAGGGCTAGCAAAATTACCGGTGGCCGATCCACTTTGTCCCGGCCGTCAAGTTGCGATTGGATATGGACAAACAGTCAAGGGCAATTTCCGCTACAGTCCCCCCGTTGCCTTTAGTTTATCTACTTGTAACTTAGTATACTATGATCGGACCCACGTGACCCATATCGGATTGCGCCGTTTCATTATTGATCTTGGTTACAAACTTGAAGTTTCGTTTAACCTATCGGTCGGCGGCAATTTCGAATCTTGCCGCATGTTTTTCGTCTAATAATTGTCCCGTGGCCGCTAGTATACCCACGCAGAGATAGTTGGGAGGAGTACTGTAAGTCGGGGTAGCAACCACATTGGTGAGCTTTGTTGAGTGTTGCTCGGGAGTTTCATGCAAGTGTGAGGCAGGATGGTTACATTGTCATAGCAAAGCGGTGCAGTTGTCGCAGGTAGATCAACAATATAATATGTGCCAATGTCCATGATATGTACGCTAGACGTGAGAATTAATGTGATTATATCTTCGTAGTGTTGAAATTATACCTCAACAAGTCTTATCGTCACAAAAGGCCTAAAAGAGTCAAGGAAGTAGTCACCATTGATCGAGCACTACTTATAGCTCATTCAGCTAGTAGAAGCAATGACTCGGGATTTTCTTGCACCAGAGAAGCCTCACTTTATCTCTCAGGATAAGCAAGAAGCATCGGCAACGCCACTCTCTTACACTAGCATCTCGTTCATTTGAGGAGAGTGTCCGAGCGTTCTATGCTTCAAAGATGAGTTGTCCGTCGGTGTGAGGGGTTGAAGTAGGGGAGACTTGTGAAAAAGGACTGTATCTTCACTTGTGTCATCGCCATCTGAAATCTCACCTTGGATGTTTCGAGGTTGCCTTGTAGCTGCATTCTGGTCTTCTATGCCGTAAACGGCCTGGGATCAGCACCAAGGTTGCTTTCACTTTTTTCGTCACGTCTATCTCGATGATAAGCCAGGCCGTATCCCTACTATTGAGGGTTCTAAAACACTCCTAAATGTCCGTGTCCGTCCCAACTCCCCGGAACCTACGACATATATCGGTAAGTCCCGACGTGATGTTCTGCTAGTATTTATCTCTAACGCCAGGGGAACTCTAGCTATCTTACACATGGGGTAACTACTACGTAGGTGACAGAACATCATGTTATCTACCACTCTATGCCGTCTAGTGCCTAGTCCATACGCACTGGCGTGAGGCTAATCTAATCACCCAACAAATGGTAATCAGCAAGAGTCATGACTTCTGGCGCACGGTAGACGTCTTTCATAGATCTGCGGTTCGATAATCTCGCACATTAAGACCGAAAAACGCTTCAGCGCTTTGGAATACGGTGGGGTCTAGAAACGGGCTTCCCAAGGACGGTGAACGGGCCTGTCATCATCTCTGATAGGAGCGGATAGCGTCGCATGGCGAGATGCAACCGGCAAGGTATAATCCATGTGGCTAATTGACCAGTGTACTATGACCTCGTCATAGTGAATATTGGGTGTTCCTTGATGCCGCGTGAGGTGGCGCTTTTGGGATCTACTAGTAGCCGGATTTACAGCCTTGTTTGGGAAGTCGGCGCAAATTCTAGAATGTTTCTAATAGTATGCTCTCGGACCGAAACAGCCTTGCAACTGCTGTAAGCTGGCCTCGCATCACAAACTAACAGCATGCATAACCATGTTCCCCGAGCGCCCCCCTGGAGGCGAATTCCAGCGCTGTGGTACCTCCTCCCGCTGTGCCGCAGAGCGCATAGTTGAATAGCCTCGAATAGAACGCGTTGCAGGATGTATATGAAAATGGGGGGAAAGCTCTACCGCCTATGATAGTACACTGAATTGATCATATTATTACGAGGACCAAAACATCACAGGTCATAGTAATCGCTTGCAGTATCGGGTCTTCGAACTTCGAGCCGTCCAGACTCAATAAAGTGGGATACGAACGACTCATACGAGCAATCCATAACTACATAGTTAGTGGGGTATAATCTTGTGAGAGACGTAAGTACTGTACTGGTTGAGAGTAGCTGAAGCGCACCATTGGTGAGGGAATGCGGAAAATACAATAGGCCCCTGGACCCTAACTGGGTAGGCTGCACCAATATCTTACGTCAATCACTTTGACCCTGTGCTGTAGGTCTTCATAGGCCACCGAGAGCGCTAATTTTGGTATACAGGGGTGTTTTTTTCACGTAGAACCTTGCCGGAACCTTGCGTCAAGAATTGATCGAACGTTGCAATCCCCTTGTCTGGCTGAGGCCGTTCCACTATACTAGAGCCTTACTCGATCAATATTCAATCCCCAAATGCGGTAAAAGAGTCCCAATTCTGCAATAAACTACTAACTACTTACGCCAATGCCTACGTTATCATGCAGAATCCTTGTCCGAAGAAACTGGAGGGGTGATCCCAACGAAGATTGCTTGACCAGTAACTATGCCCCGCTTGTTGGTTGCTGAAGCCAAGATCTTGATGTTTTTATACGTATACAAGCCCTCAGCTCATAGCGTCAGCTCACGGGACGGTGGTCGGTTGTTCAAAGCAATATATGATGGGTAGACCGCAATTGTGGCCAACGAAAAGTGATGGACGGGTGTTACGTTACTACTTTGAGGACGAGCAGGGACTATTTGACCAATAGAATTAACAATTGCAGAAGCTGGGATCTTAGAGGTCGCTCGTGGAAAATCCCCCTGACATCGAGATAGCGGAACGCCTCGCCGACTGGTCACCAACGTTCAGAACCTGGTAGATCTGCTAATTGATTTCAGCCTGGACACTGGTGGATAGACTTATGCAATACGTCTAAAATGTGCACCTAGTACTACAAGATGCTTATCTGTTGGCTTATATATACAAGGGTAATCGGTGAAAACTTACTGCGGCTGACAAGCCGAAAAGTTTTGCAAAAACCATTACCAACACGGATAAACCGGGTCTTCGGTCTTTCACTCTACCACCCTGCATCTGGATGGTATTCTACTTATTACGTTGTAACTATATCGGTTCAGGGCTCGACAGGGCTGAGACATGCATACATTCCCTTACCCTACGTTATATCGACTCATAGATCTGTGATCATCACACAGAAGTCCTCCCCGAAGAACCGCAGACCGCAGATTCTAAGGAAGCGCCGTATCCCGGTCCGCCCCGTTATAGCACACAAGTGTCAGCATTTCAGTGTAGCTATGATAGAGCACTAAAGATACCCTATATATTCAACAAGCTTTCTATGTGGACCGCTCTTCTTCACCTAGTTGCTGTAGCTGAATCTGACTGGGATACGGGATATCTACTGCCCAAGGGGCCTGGAGTAGAGTATCTTTACTGTACGTACATAGTATAGCTTAGGACCTGAGTCGTATTAGGCCTTACTCTAGCTGGCTATTATTGCGACTGCTGGTATGGAACTACGCTCAGGTTGGTTGGTCTAGGTCTGCAAGGTACCGCGCCTACCACGGTCTGTAAATGCCCCGGTTATAAAATCAACAATTGTAACGCTATAATTTTAGCCTAATCGTCTGTCGACCGCCAGACTTCAAGCTGTGTTTACAAGTATGCCGTACGTGGGTATGCAGTATCTGGGTAAAGGTATTTGCCATTCTTTGCATTGTTCGTTCCTAGCCCGCCCTATAGTGTACCAAAAAGCAGGTAAGAGCCGTGAAATCTAATAGGTTGCTCGATATATATGTAGCTTGTCGTTCTTATTCACGCCGTTGCTTAGCTGTCTACGGAACGACTCGTTACTAGTGTATGTTACAAATGTCCGTCAAGCCTGGTAGAAGGAGAAAGCTACATAGACGCTGCTAGGACAATGATTTGCAGCACGCCTATAATACCTACACTGAATTGTCCTCCACTATCTGGTACCAAATGTACACTGAGAGTCTCTAACGTAGCATATAATATGTATCTACATACTGTAGTACGGCAAGTAGCATAGCAGTTTATGTATGTAGGTCATCGAGGGTTGAGCGTTAAAACCCGAAATTGATAATCGTGTTGTAAACGACGTTGCATTACTTCGTTTACATCGTAGCCGTGATGGGAGGCAATGACTCGCTTACAGTTCACATTCTTTTCAGGTGCATATAACCATGCTCATCTGTTCTACTACAATTATGTGCAGGTGAAAAGAGAGTGTGAAACGTATATTCAGTATACTATATGCAAGGGTGTTCGCGTCGAACACTACACTACGATGTAGTGTACACTTAGCTAGATCGCTCAGGGTCAAGTCGAACGTGGGGTTTCACTAATAATAGGAGTAGTCCATTCGTTCCATGCTTCTCCTTCTCCACCCACACCTTGGAGACTTAGAGTTATATCTAGGCCGGACTTCTGTGCAGTAGTCAGGGCCTAGATAGCTCCTACGGAACTCGCTGGGTCTCTCCAACTCGCTCGCATGCAGTAGTGTACAGGTTTACAATGTGTATGCAACATTGTGCAGATATTCACAACCGTCATATTGGTTCAAATGAGTTGCTGACGTTTGCGGAAAAGGGGAAATATCCCGACAGTACTACGTAGGCTGAAAGCAGTGCCGCGATAGTCAGAGTAGTCAAGAAGCCATAGTCCGTTTCCAATGTGCAATATTCGTCCTACCTTTGCGGTACTCCGTATGGGCTGCTATACTTAACTGCGCACAATATAGCCATTTTCATTCTCTTGATTGGCTGCATCCCGCAACACGACAGTGACGAATGGCAGCGCTGGATTCGCAGGCGAATGGTAGGCAACGACGACCACTGAATCCTGTCAAACACTGTCGCTCAATCCGACGTATTGCTAATGAGTGACCATGCTTCTTGGCCACCCCATTCTGCGGGTGAGACTGGCTAACATGCATGCTTAGGCCCACCATCCTCCGCCCCCTGGACCACGCTCCGCACCATTCAGAGAAGCGCCGGGGAGAGGTGGGAGGACGTTAGGAGGAGTCTGGTCTGGGTACCAACGGTCGGCGAGTCCTCGTACAGTCTCAGTATGCCGTCCAACGTACGGTACGACACCAATCCGAGGATCTGATCTCCCCCAGCCCGGCTCAATCTATACTACTGTAGTATAGTACTCCGAGCTCGTAATACTACCTAGTACGAATGGAGAATAGGTGGACCGGGTTCGCCATCTTCGTCTATTGTACCTACATACATATGCTAGTCTAGGGTCTCCTCAAAATGACCATCCCTCCTGCTCTTTGCGTGCCAGTACACTTCAGTTCCTCTAAATACATCATCAGCTGCCTGACCGTATACCGCCAACGTGTCTTCGTGGCTTCGTTTCGTGTACGAGAGAGAGGTGCTTTGTCCATGCGCAATCTCGGGGCCATGGTCTACAGCTAAGCACTTCACTGTTATCCCTCGACCGTGTCGCTTTCGCACCGATTTCTCTAAAGACGGGTTCAATTATCACTGCTCGAATATTTGGGACGAGATCTGGCTGGCACTTGTATAAATCTAATTTAGGCCATTGCAACCGGGATCGACCGAAAACGCTCCAAAATGGAATCAAATGGGACAATGGACGACTTGCGAATGGGCTGCTTCGCGCCTTTTTTCAATGAAGCAGCTTTTCCTACGACAGGCGGGTGTAAGTTGTGGGCGAACGACCTACGCTAAGGCCAATTCTGATCTCATCGCAGACATTTCTGGTCGACTATGTTCGAACCTTACAGGCGCATCCTGTTGCTTGCCGTGTCCGTTGACCGACTGGGTCTATCCTGATACCTTTCAGAAAGCTACACAGTCTGCAGACTGGATCAATGTTGTTGGCATGGTGGGCTGTGCTTTCTTGCTGCTATCATGGGTTGTATTACCTGTGGAGAGAACACATAGGCATTACCTGAGCATTTGCCTCACAGTGGCTGTAGTGTTCATGAACGTGAGTCGGATGGAGTAGACCCAACATTGTCGTCAGACCCACTGACATATTTCGCAGTTGGGATTCATTATACCCTTGGCAGGAAAGCCAGAAGAATGCTTCAACGAGATCACCCCCCACGGTCAGGATTCGAGCTCAATCTGCGCTGCCTCGGGAGCCTTTCTGCTTCTGGGTGGATGGGGTGGCGTCCTATGGGTTTTCCTGAGAGCACTTTCTCTACATCTGCAAATCTGCTGGCAAATGGTTGTGGGACGGAATTACATGTGGTTCTCTCAAGCTCTTGGATGGGGCATCCCCGTCATTGGGCTCATCCTCCTCTTAGTTTTCAGCGGCGTCTCCTTCCGATTCGGCCAGACCTGCCACATCAACCACGAGAACAGCTTGGCAGATTTTTGGATTCCTTTGTTAATCTTCGCCGGTCTTACGGTTGTTATCCAGTTCGCGACCTTTGGCTACTGCATTAAAGTTTATCTTGCGTCTCTCGCAGACAGTGCTGAGTCAACTGGACACTCTGGAGGGCCATCTTACACTAACAGTATTCGCACAATGAGCCCCAGACAGGCATATCGTCGTGTTCGGCGAGTCATTCAACTTCAATGGCGGGGCATTGTTATTGTTTTAATCATTGCTGCGGACGTTATCTTCTTTGCTATCATTTTTGTTTTCCTCGATAATACGGTTGAGGACATCAAGACCGACCCCCACAAAGCAGCGAATTGGATTGCGTGTCTCGCGACAAGCGGTGGCAACAAGAATGCCTGCTTGAAACTTGCTGAGCCGTTAGTTGTCAGCCTACCAACGGTGACAGCAGTGCTTATTCTCCTGGCGGTAAGGCAGCAGACTCTCCCGCGCGATGTTAGGATACTAATTTAACTCGCAGATGAATGGCCTGTGGCTGCTGCTGATCCTCGGCCGCTGGTCCATGGTTACTGGGTGGATTGAATGGTTCGCAAACCTCAGCGGTCACCGGAATAATGAATTTGTATCCGCCGATGCGCGGATGGATCTCAAGAATGATCCCCGGTCATATGAAATGTTGGACCGCGATCCGATCGCCAAAAACGAAACAGTACTGACACCAAGCAGCGCGATGTCACCCGTCTCACCCGGACGTAAAACGCCCGACTACTTCGGGCGGACTGCGCCGTACCAACCTCATCAACGATCCTTCTCATCACCTCGAGCTCCGAACAACGTCCGCTTTGAAATGGTGGACGCCTACCAATCGTACCCCGAACCTCCAGCGAATACGTACGCATCAAACTCGCCACAAGCCTACACAGCTTACGGGGACATACATCCTCTCGGGATGAACAAAATAGAAAATGAAGGGGAGGCGCGGTATAGCCCCTCAAATTACACCCCAGGCAAGGGACCCGGTCACGTATTCATATAACACTTATTACAACGGCTTCGACGACGAAGTAAACATGTACATTGCTGTGGTTGTATCACTACAACCGGTATCGAGTAGAGCTTGGACATTCATATCAGAGAGAAAATGTTTCATTTACCTTGAGCGCGGCGTCTGGCGGGATTTTTCTTTGTTTTTTTCCGGCGCGGTTCGTGTACGGTTTAGGGGCTATGTACGGAATGACGATTCATCCCAAAAATCGATCACTGTCACTACTGCTGTGGGTTGTGGTATACGGAGAAAGGGATATAGGAACGGCGGGGCAACGTTAACAACTACGAATAGGATCATCATATGTGTACAGGTAGTACGCATTGATGCTAGTACAACATGATACTGGCATAGCGGATGACAGGGGGCTAGGACTTGATGACTTTGGGGCAATGCCAAAGCAAGCCGAGTTCACCCAAGCTCGAAAGGAGGGGTGAGGAACAACTTCCGGTGTACCCAGGATTGCATCTAGATAGCTTAAAGGAGGGAGAGTGAGCTATGAATCAAAGAAAGTATCACCCCAAGACATCAGACCATTTTCCACTTCCTGTACACAGCAGTCGAGCTGGCATGGGTTGTCCCCGTCTCGCGTGACGAAAAACTCTATTGTGCGGGCGAGACATCTTGGTGCAATTACAACCCTTGAAAGGCCTGCAGGATGGGCTACCCGATCGGCAGGGCCTGGTTGGTCGCTTCGCCTGGCTGCACGTCAGCCGCCCTTGATGCAATCAGCACAAGGGCAATTCTGCCTACTCGTTAGCTGGTAGTAGATGACCCCTGGAGTTCCCGCTCGGCTCTCTCTGCCGCGATACTAGTCGGGTCAGGCACAACCGCCGCAGGCACAGGCTGAGCTTAGGTCATCCCGGGGTTGGCTTACACTAGATCAAGTCCTTGACGAGAGGTTAACTGCAAGTAAGCTGCATTGCTGCAGCTTTATCCCCCTGTCTATTGCGTATGTCTTATATTGTTTCCTAGGTCTAGCTAGTTCGGTGGTATTCTGCCACAGGACAGTCTCCTAAAGAGGAGGGGGGAGAGGAAGTACCGAGCTATCGTTCGGTGTTGTACGTCTCTGCATATGAGATCCCTCAATCCTATACGTCAACGAGCCTTGAAGTTACATTGCATCCCTGTTACTGTGAATCCGTCAATATCTTTCAAGACCACGTTCGACACAAGCGCTGATTGAATGGGGCTTGAACAATTACGAGATTGAGCTCATACACAAGAATCCCAAAATGGCACCGTGACCTTTTCCAAGCAAAGTGAATGATAATAGTTAGGTAGCTTCCGACTTCCCTCGACAGACCATTTGATCCCGTTTCAACACTCATTGCCCCCCTCCCGCCCTTCTGCTGTTGTGAACCTCATTTCCGTCTGTCATACCAAGGTTAAAATTTTGCCTCGTGTTCAGAAGGTGGTACGGACAGCGCTGTGGTGACAGAAAATGGCCGCCACCTCCCACTCCATATCGGACGATTGACTCGAGTAACTGTCTGGTGTCAATATCGGATGTGGTGCGTTGCCTTAGGCCCCTCTGGATCCTCCTCATTGAAGCCAATGAGGCAACCCTTCGTGTCCGTCTCAGAGAAGCTCAGCCCATAGTTCTCAAGTTGAATAGTATAGTAGCAACAGGCGGAACGCTGTCCCGCGATCCTTTCACCGCTGCCAACAGGAGAGCTCAAGGCTAAGCTATGATGGAACAAGAGTATGAAGCACCCCAGTGGCACCTCCGAAAAGGACCTTCTGTGTACAAGGGTAGCGCGCGCAAGCTGATTATATCATCTCACGCCTGGACGGTGTATGTCCCTTAAAGAGCCGGGGAAGGTCTATTTGTTATCGAAATCCGTCAAATTTAATGTTTTTAAAAATCTGTAGGGATTGTATCGCCAATTTCGCGTTATCAATGTCACTATCCAGGTAGATAGCCCCGATGACGGCTTCGAGGGTATCGGCAAGGGTCCGAGGTGAGACAACGCCGCGCTGACATTGGTTGTTATTAATACAAGCCTTAAGACCGGTTTCATCGCATTTGAAGGCGAGTTGATAATTATTGACAAGTCTCTGTAGACTTTCGCTTGTCTCTCCTGTTTTACCTGCCATGAGAAAGTGATTTCCTATAAGTGGGTGTTGGTTCAGAGTCAAGCGTTACCAATGTTTCGGTCCATTCTATGGCAATCGCACCTGATGACCAGCGTAATAATAGCGTCGCCAATTGAAGCTAGGCTTTTGTTTCCCTGGGTGAGCTTGCGCCCATCCAACTCGGCGATATTCGACCCCGGGGCCTGCAATGCTTCCCACAACAAGTTTTCGTTTTGAAATTTGTAGTTTAGGATTTGTTGGGCCATGTAAATTTTGCTCGCCCGGTCCATGGTGTTCTTTATGTCAGAATCTGGCCAGACAGCGGAAGACGATGTCGTCGTAGGTTGTGTAGGTTCCACGAGGGAGTGGGGGGAGCTTTGATCCTAGATATGAAATTTAATGTCAACATTCCTCCAAAATAGACCCTCCAGAAGATTCGTGAGTATCAAACAACGCTCAAGTGATTATTTCATACGATTGGTCCGTGAGATCAGCCCACAGAATCGATATCAGGCTGCATGGCCTGCTAACTGTATACTATCAACTCACGGCTCTCTGTTGGCATTGAGAAATAAGGAGCTTTAGGTGCCTACTGTTAAACATAACGAACTTTGCGGTCGAGAAAGATAGGAAGGCTGCATGCTTAATGGAGGTTGTTTGCCATTCCTGTCATTGCGGCCAAGTGCAACGGTTAGACTTGGGTGAAACCGACGGAGTCCAGCTCTGCGAGGTATTACTGCTTTCAACATTATAGGCACCAGTAATCCGTATATGGGGTCCAGGTCGTGATCTCTTGTATGGTATATTGAGCTTGGATATATGATTTTGGTTGGGTTTGAAGAGTGTCTTCTTCCCAGCGTGTTCACCTTCGATCAATTTTGAGACTTGAGATATTCCGCATCACAGTAGTGCTGTGATGGGTAGCTGTAGTTAATATTTGTAGGGGGTGAACCAATCCTGACTGACGTAAGCGTTCCGACCCTTTTAACCTACTGCATGTATGGATATTTATTTCTTATCGATAACAAGCTGGTGGGGCTATGCCAGACGTCACTTTCTATTTGCTGACACACACAGCTGCTAACAACATCATCATCGTGTTAGCTTCCTGATTTCCAAATGCTGTTGCTCCCGTAATTAATTCCGCTCGCGCTGTGCTATACATCCTCATGCTTTAGATATCGAGTATTTGAACTTGCTTGGGTGTGATGATGGGTTCTATATCGGTATTACTCATGATTTCTATTCACCGCCGTTGAGAAGACCGCCTCCCTCCTTGCTATTTAATGAACTTATTCGCCCGGACCAACGTGAACACTACGCCCTAACCCGCCAGTCCTTCGTTCACCATGTTTCAGTTCGCCCTCATTGCCTTCCTTATCATAGGCGGCTTCGTCAGTTATATGTGGAAAGCAGAAGCTGCCCTCAATCGCCCATGGATCCCCGATGCTGGCGCCGAGCTGTTCAGCCAACGCTCGCTGCCCCCCTTCATTGAAGAGTCGAGTATAACGACCTACACCATGCCGCTAAGGACAAAAGGCCGTGATATAGTCGACGCTACCGGCCGCCGGTTCAAGCTTTCCAGCGTTAACTGGTATGGCGGCAGCGACGAGCTCTTTATCCCCGGTGGACTCGACGTCAAGCACCGCTCCGTCATCGCCGCCAGTATTCGGATGCTCGGATTCAACAGCGTGCGCCTGCCCTACTCCGACGAGATGGTCATCGAGAACCCGTACATACCCGACCGCGATCTAACCGAGAACCCGGACCTCTTCGGGTTGCGTGCCGTCGACATCTTCGCGGCCGTCGTCGAAGCCCTGACCGATGCTGGCATCGCCGTCATCGTCAACAACCACATCACGACCGCAACCTGGTGTTGCGGCGCAGACCCCTGTGACGCCAGCTGGTCGAACGACTACCTCGGGCCCCTGTGCCGTGTACCGCAGTCTGAAGAGGACTGGATACAGCACTGGGAGACCCTCATGGGCCGCTTTGTCGACAACCCCTACGTCGTCGGAGCCGACCTGCGGAACGAGGTGCGCGGTGTCTGGGGCACGATGCCCTGGGGCCGCTGGGCGGCTGCCGCGGAAAAGTGCGGCAACCGACTGCTGAAGATGAACAGAGACTGGCTGATCATAGTCGAAGGGACAGAGTCGGGCAACGACCTGAGCGGCGTGCGTACACGGCCGGTGGTGCTCGACGTCCCGAACCGGGTCGTTTATTCGGCACATGTGTATGCCTGGTCCGGCTGGGGCAGCCGAGAGGGACGCTATGCTAAGCGCAGTTATGCTTCCTTCGTCCAGGCCATGCGCAAATACTGGGCGTTCCTGATCGAAGGCGACATCGCCCCGGTATGGGTTGGCGAATTCGGCGCCCCCCACCGTCCGGGCGAAGGTGATGCGAACTACTGGTCCAATTTATTGCGATTTATGAAACGTATCGATGCCGATTTTGGATACTGGGCCATTAACCCTCGCAAGCCGCACGAGAACGCTAAGGAGTGCTACTCCCTCATCCAGGATGATTGGGTTACCCCCGTCCTCGACTATCGCATGCGTGACATGACTGAACTCATGGCTGGGTCCGGTGACCAAGCGGTGGGTGATTTATACACGTAACATCTAAGGAGTGATAAAGCATCTACCTGATATCTCTTTTCAATAATTATATACACGAGTAGAGCATGGCCAGAAAAGGAAAATGTATTGGTTGGTGTACTTTTGTAGCAAGTCGGATAACTGGATATGGCGACGAAAAATGGCGACCAGATACCAAAACGTTTTATATACCTGAATTGGCACAATATTTATAGAGCATCAACAGGAAAATTGTTTGTTTGGGGATAGATGGGCTTAGTTAGGTAGGGGAGCATGAGCGTTACTGAGAATGTCTTACATACTCGGGCTAACATCCATACCCTTACCTAGGTATATAGGTAGTTGTAGAGCGGAAGTTTGATTGATTATATGCGAAGCCTCACGCTGTTGGCTCCGTGAAAGCTGGGTCGATGAGCGGTTATAAATACATCGCTAGCTTGCCCACTTCACGAAGGCTGTGCATTTGTGTTTGGATGTCCTGTCACAGAACCCAGAACTGACGGGGGCGGATCGATACGGTTGTAACGGTATATACATATCATCAATGCACGACCGCAAGTCAGTAGCAGGACTGACACTGATGGGTTTTCAATCAGTAGCAAGGGTATCATTTACAAAGAAAAGTTTCGTATATCGTTGACGCATTCGTAGTCGGAACAATCATCATTCGCTCATCTGTACCATCCGTCCGTCTGTCCCTGTATGAACCAGTCTCAGTCTCGCCCCATTCATCGGACATGCACCTCCACCGAGTCCATGTCCGCGATATCGGCTTCCTCGACAGTCGTCTCCAGGTCCAGGACCTCGCCATCCCAGCGGATCTCGACGTGCTTGTCCTCGCCGAGGCCGGCGAGCTTGCGGAAGGCCTTGATCATGTGCGCGACGGTGCTGTGCTTGCGCAGCGTGACGTTTCGCGGCGGCATATCCCGCGCCCTGAAGATGACCCTGACGCGATCGTCCTCCTTCTGCGAGGTCTCGGCCTCGGCATCTGCCGCCCCGCTCTGGCCACTGCCGTTATTGTTGCCGTCGTCGGCAGCGTCATCTTCATCCCACCACTCGCCCATCTCCCGCCGCTTGCGCTCGTGCTCGCGCTTCTGCTGGTTCTCCTCGTAGTCCTCCAGGGTCCACGCCTCGAAGTACACCTTATCTCTCCCCACGTACCCCTCGGGTGCGCTGCGCCCGCTGTTCGCACTATCGTGTAGCCGGCCGTCAGCGCCCCGCGGACAGATTCCCAGCGTCTCAAGTTTCGTCGTGTGGTAGACGCGATCGCCCCGCCAGGTGAACACCATGTCGGAGATCGTCTGGTGCGGGTATGCGGTCTGTCTCTTCTGGCGTTCCTTGAAGGTGTCGAATGCAATCTGGAGCGCCTGCGCCGTGCGCACAGTACAGCACAGCACCTTGGCGTCCGGGAGCGCCGGTGCCGCGATCATAACGGACACGGGCGCGCCGCGGTCATCGTCGATGCCAGGGGTGCCCGACTTCCTGTCTCCGTTACCGGCTGCTGAAGATTCGCGGGCGAGGCGCGCTTCCTTCGCCTTGCGTATGCGCTCCATTGCCGCTTTGATGTAGAATTCCGATGGGTCCTCTTCTTCCTCTCCCTCGGCGCCTTCTTTGTTTTCTTGCTTGTTCTCCCACATTTCGAGGTCTGAGTTGCTGTCGTCGGCTTTCGCTTTGCCCTTATCTATACTCCTGCGCTTATCTTCGATTGGACTCGTACCTGATCGTATTCTCGAGCTTGTAATGGAAGCTTTCGATCCTCTCTTCGTAGGATCTTCATCGTCGCTACTATCCAAGAGAATAACGGGCTCCTCGTGTCTCCTCGGTGTGCGTGTTGCGCGTGCGCTTGCCGCGGCTCGCGAGCTGCCCGGTGCAGAGGGATCGCGCCTAGTTGCTGTGCTAGGCGGCGTAGATGGTTTATACAACTTCG
Organism: Xylaria castorea; assembly: GCA_022495115.1. NCBI lineage: Eukaryota > Fungi > Ascomycota > Sordariomycetes > Xylariales > Xylariaceae > Xylaria > Xylaria castorea. Next base: position 1,062,411 of record MU382625.1, on the reverse strand, counting down.
GTTGTTTATCAACAAAACTATCGTCGTCTTCTTCGGCTTTATATTTTGAATTCTCGTCATCGGAAAGGAGCGAATATCGGCGCCGTTTCTTGACAGAATGCCTTACTTCTGCCTCTTCTTCGGCTGCCCTACTTCTCTGCTCGCGCCTCAGCTGCGCTTCGCGGGCTTGGCTCTCTTTCTCTTCCTTCTCGCGTGCTAGCTCCTCCTTGCGTTCTTGCTCCGCCTTCTCCGCATTCTCCCGGGCGCGCCTCTGTTGGTCCTCAATGACGGTAGGGAAGTAGTTCTTCGACTGGCTGAACAATGCCAGACCGTCGTCGTCAGCGGGAGCTGAAGCGTCGCTTGGGGGTTTCGGCCGCGCGGTGCGCTTGAACGGTAGGGCACGCTTAGTTGGCGCGGGCTTTTGTAGGTCGGCCATTGTGACGTTAATGAGGTTAACGTTGCCCGTGCCGAGTTGACGGAACAAGTCGCCTGAGACTCGGGTGTGAAGCGCTGATGGTGTGCAACGCAGTCGATGCAAGGGAGGTAATGTATTGGAGGTAGTAATTTAAATGCTTACTGAAGCAGAGTGCAGAATGTGTGAGGTTGAATTAAGGAGAGACGACGATAATAGAAATGTCGAAAGTGAGACTGAATTGGATGCTCACGATCAGGTCTTCACCCCTGCCCACGTTAACTCGGCAACTAGTTAGGACTTTCTGGGTGCAGCACTCATTTCAGCAGCGAGACCCCACGTCGTATCCGCCCTACACTCCACTAAAAACCCACCCAAAATCTACATAGTACTGTAGGCACAGTACTCCGTACACTACTGTGGTACCTATAAATTAGATACTTACCTACTTAATCCCTGCCACTACTGGATTATTGCTCGGGTACAGATACAGAACCTCACATCCTCCCGCAGCCTCATCTCAAGCTTTCTGCTCTTCAGCCCCCCACGACAACATACATCATGGAGAACGGTACGCAAAGCGAGGGCAAAGATCCCTCTAGTTTTCTCTCCGAGATCATCGGCAACGCTGTCACCGTGAAGCTTAACTCTGGCGTCATTTACAAAGGTAGCCCTCTCATTTCTCCGTTGGGGCATCTGCCAGCTATAGTAGATGGTAGACTGACTGATCTGGGTGGCATAAAGGCGAGCTGCAGTCAGTCGATGGGTACATGAACATCGCCCTGGAAAAGACCGAGGAGTATGTCAATGGTGTAAAGAGAAGGACATACGGCGATGCCTTTGTGAGAGGCAACAACGGTGAGTGGCTTTGGTACGTGGCTCTTCACTTCTCACTAACCATTTACACAGTTATGTACATCTCAGCCGATTAAACGAAGGGTAATATGGGGTAGGGGAACATGTCATGGTCGCATATCTCTGTTATACGGATGCTATGCGCGCTTTCATGGAAGGAAACTGGCCATCAATCCATACAACCAGGCTAGACTGCCAGATCTGGGGCGTGGTTCCTTTTCAGCAATAAGACTGCCATCATATAGACAGCAATAACACTTATGGATTTGGTAATGGGAAGCTCGAACGGGAGTTGCCAAACGTGGATAATATTCACATTGATTATGCCACCAATCATCTTGAAAGTCTCAAGGCACCTATATTCTATCTGTCCAAGCGAAATAAGTGACACCATGGACTGCGATCTCTCCCTTGCCGTTTCTTTCGACATCGCCACCCTGGAGGATCTCCTTGAACATCTTGATAGCCTCCGCTCTCTCCTCGCCCTTGAGAACGGCGATTTGACTAAGAGTATTAATCCGGGCCCAAAGCGCTTCTTCGCTTAGCCACATTGACCACTTGACGGTGTTCTCCCCAAGGGGGAGGCTGAACCTCGGTAGATGGTCAGTGAATGTATTTCTTATGGCCTGAACAGGGTTTGCCGGCGGTTGCTGCTCGAAAACCTCCTGCCATTTCTGTTCATGAGTCAGTACTGAGCAAATAATATCTATTGAGTGTGAGGTATAAGCGACAAACCTGATGCCTGAACCTAGGCAAGCCATCGTCGAACTCCAATATGTAATCATTCAATTTTTGTTCCCACTTAGTCGTTGCTGGCCAACCTCGCGGTTTGTTATCTGTTAGAAAGGTCAGACAAAGACACTTGGGTGTGTTAGCAAGACTACTGGTGACTCGTACACTCATCGACGTTCCAAATCATGCCGAACACAGCGCCCGGTCGAAGCACACGACTTATTTCCTTTAAAGCTTCGGGTGTCGCGAACCTGGAGTAATCATGAGTGACGAAGAAATATTGGGGTTACAAATTGCGACGGCTCACCAATGAAATGCCTAGGACGTTTCACCATCTCACGATTAGCAAAATGAACACGGGAGACCCAGTTACCAGAACGGCGCCAATGCTTACCTGGGCAGCGATGCAGACATCTCCCCATTCATCATCCACGGGCATTCTCTCCGCCTTGCCATCAAGGATCTCGACGCCCGGTAAGTCTTTCTGCGTCAGCTTGTCGCGCATGGGACCGTGTGGTTCAACGGCTTTCACCGAGTACCTCTCAGGCCGCGCGGCCAAGAGTTCGGTGAATTTCCCGGTGCCTGAGGCAATCTCGACAATGTTCGCCGTCTCATCCTGTCCAGCGATCTTTAGGGATTGGAGAAATGCTTCGACCGCTTCGGGTGGGTAGTTCGGTCGATGCGTATCATAGCTATGTGCGTCTTTGAAGCCCTCCTCCGCAGCAGCTGGCAGGCTGCTTAGGGATGTCATGTCTGCTTACTTCCCTTCTCTAGTCTAGTCTTTGTATGAATTCACAAGCGGCTCAAGAGGGAAATATCGACATAGAATAATGCAAAGGGATTAATGTTGTGACAGGCTACGTGCATACGAGATACAATCCATCTACGGTGTTGAGAGCCACTGGAGTCGACTGGACTTCCTCCAATTGCTCAATGGCGTCATTTGGGACTGCTTGTCCAGAGGATCAACCTAATAAAGAATCCGCTCTCCACTTCGTCTCTCTACATAGTAGACAGACAATTTCAGGTACATAACCTGAAGCGTCCCACAGACATCTTGCCTGCGTCGCACCGAGGTCCTTTTTATCAATTATATAGACTAACGCCTGTCGCGATGTTTTGTATCTGGTTGGTTAACAGTATCTGGCCGTTATGTTTCTATGTCTAATCCATAGTTGTACCTGGTGATTTTAATATAACACTGTATAACGTTACTATGTCGATCAGTAGTACACGCATCGATGCTACACTAGGTACATATAGGTTAGGTGTCGTATGCAGGCAGGGATATTCGGCTACGCCCTGGAAGGCGTCCCAGGTAGGTACTAATTACCCGCCAGCCTACCCCCAAATACCTACCTAGACTCGACTACAGGCTACACCTGCCTGCTGTACAGTGGACGTTACCAAAGAACTTCGGCCTACCTAGGTATACAGTAGGAGTAGGGGCGAGGCTAAGCAAGCAGCCAAGCAACCTCACAAATCTTACTATTGACTATGAACTCTGTCTCAAAATGTCTAACATACATGTCCCCCCTTTCCCTGCAGTTCCTTGCTACTGGGTCCCCATTTTCTCCTCCTTATTCTATGTTCTGTTCGTGACGATTGTATTCTTTGGCTTCTTATACGAATGATCCCCTATGGTCTTCCTAAACTGTCTTGCTGCAGAGGGAACGGGGCAGCTACTCAGTCAGAAGACTCGGGGATACCCTCAGGTCCTACCTAGAATGACAAGGTAGACTTCATCTCCTCGCTATCACTGTTGGCCGTGTCCTTCCTCTCTCCCTTCTGGCTGTCTTAGGATCCCCCCGTACGACTCTATTTCGCTATCCATGCTCCTCAGCTACCGCCGCTTCCGGCGCAACTACCTGCGGCCGACCCTCCTCTTCCTCTTCTTCCTATTTCTGATCGACGCTATCCGCCTCGTGCGCTCCCGACCAGACACATATCGAACGAAGCCGAGCGAGGTACGCCAGAGGAACGAAGATGGCGCCTTGGTCAACACGACCCTTTTCATTGCCTCAGTCCACCGCAATACGGAGAAGATCTTGAGGACGGCCTGGACCGACGCAATACTTGACCTAGTAGACTACTTCGGACCTGAGAACATTTATTTCTCAGCGATCGAGTCGGGGTCCCAGGATGAGTCTAAGGCTGCATTGCTTGACCTCCAAACGTTGCTCGATATGAAAGGTGTGGCGAATACGGTCACCCTCGGCGGAACCGTCTGGGACCAGTTGGAAGAGATCTACACGCGACCTCCGCCGGATGTGCGGGTGCCAACGTGGATCTGGAACGTGGCAGAGGCACAATGGGAGTTGCGCCGCATACCATACCTCGCGCGAGTGCGCAACCAGGCCATGGAGCCGTTGAAGGAGCTGGAGAGCAACGGGGTCACTTTTGACAAGGTCCTCTGGCTCAATGATGTTGTCTTCGACGTACGCCCCCCCCGATTCGTGGTAGGGATACCTTGAGTATGGTAGAAGCTAACTCTGATACTAGACTGAAGATATCGTGACGCTTCTTAATACGCGTGACGACAATTATGCTGCCGCTTGTTCTATGGACTATAAGCATGCGCCGCTCTACTATGACACCTTCGCGTTGCGGGACGACATGGGTCTCAAGACCATTTCGGAATACTGGCCATGGTTTCAGTCTCCTACTTCGAGGGCTGCGGCCGAGAAGAATGCGCCGGTCCGGGTGAAGTCATGTTGGAATGGCATTGTTGTGTTCGATTCGGCCCCGTTCTATGCTAACCCTCAACTCAAATTTCGCGGTATCGACGATAGTTTAGCCGATTTACATCTTGAGGGTTCCGAGTGCTGTCTGATCCATGCCGACAACTACCTCAGCTCGGAAAAGGGGGTATGGTTGAACCCAAATGTTCGCGTAGGATATACTGTCGATGCGTATCGGCAGGTCCAGAAAGACCACTTTCCATCCGCTTTCTGGACGGTTCTAGGCGCCTGGATCAATCGCATCAAGAGTGGGCGAATGACTATCCAGTCGCAGTTGGAGTCCCGCATAGTGACCAATAGAATAGAGCAGTGGAAGGCCGAGACGCCCGAGGGAGATGCTCCGCGATATGAGCCCGGGGCGGCCTGTCTTATCAATGAGATGCAAATCATGTGGGAAAACGGATGGAAGCACTTGTAGAATTGAAAACAGCGAAAAATTCAAGTTAAAAAGCAAGAGATAAATCACAAAGCGAACTTGTTCAAAATCATGTTATAGAATATATCACTATAGACAGCCAGCAAGTCTCGCCTTTCTAGGAACTTCGCCAACATGTTCTACCACGTAATCATACAGCCTCATATAGCATTGTTATCATCACCCCACCAAAGTTGCTAATGCTTAATCCAGGTTTAGTATGCAAGAGCTCAAGTGAACCTGGACAAAAACGCCGCGCAATAAAGACTATGAGCCGCTTGTGTTATAACACGATATACGTCCCTCGAGTTCGTCTTGCTGCTGCTCATCTTTCTCGATACGCATGCAACAACAACGCATTTCGCTTCTCGTTTCATTTCCCTTCCCTCTACTCCCCGGTCTCACTTTCTTTAATTCTATTTATTATGCCATACGAAATTCCGTAGACCGTCCCACTCGTTGGATTGTAGGTAGATGTAGCTCATGCTGGAGCGCAGGCTGGGCTGCAGGTCGTCGGGGTGGTGGCGGAAGAGGTGCATGACGAGGCCCCAGGAGGCGGCGGCGAAGACGGGCCAGGAGTAGTGGTGGATGAGGGCCGAAGGCCCCTCCCGCGATACCAAGGGCAGACCGCGGCCCCCGGGCTTCACGGCCAGCCGCGCCAGCGCCAGCACCACGCGCGCGAACACGTATATGACGATCTGCTGGTTCACGCTCGAGATCTTGCCCGACCGCCGCGACCGCCCGCCGAACACGAAGTACCCGCCTACCAGGCCCGCGAGGAGATTGTCGTATGGACCTGTTGGGGAGGAGGGAATTCTCGTTAGCTTGGTTTTGTTCTGTTCCCTGGTGAAGTTTTTCCCTTTCTTTCTTTCTTTCTTTCTTTCTTTCTTTCTTTCTTTCTTTCTTTCTTTCTCTTGCTTTCTCCCGTCTCCTCATTGCTCTTCCCCCCTCTCTTCCGATCCTGTTCTCTTCTCTATTCCTCTCTTTTTGGGGTATGCATGGGACAAAAACTCACCCTCCTTCCCCGGCGTAGGGCCGTAGCGCTTGAGCGCGTAGCACATCAGCTTGTAGATGGTGGCGAACTTGGCGAGGTTGCGCGCGTGGGTGCGCGTGGCGCGGAAGACGAGGTCGACCTTCTCCCGGAAGGTGCCCGAGCGGAAGAGGAATACCATGACGAGGGCGTGCGGGAAGCGCACCTTGGCACCGTAGACGGCGCCGTTGCGCGCCCCCTTCACGACCGCCAGCAGGTCATGGTTCGCCGGGTCGAGGATCACGCGCTCGATGGCGGTCTGCGCGATTGCCACTTTTTTAGTACATTGTTATTCTCGAGGCTTGGTATTACACAATCTCTTCGATTCGTTTCCCGATGAAGGGGGTGGGAAGGCGCAAAACAACGCACCTTCAGGCTCTGTAGCGTGGACGTCATCGTGCCTCGGCTATGTCGAGGGACTGCGGGAGCGAGGGTCGGTCGCTTTCGGTCGTAGAGCGGCACAGGGGGAAAATGGTACAGAGCGCCGTTACCAAATCATCGAGTGGTACTGTTCTGGCCGATCGTCTATGCGGGGACACGATTCAGGGGAATATGAGGGACGGGAATGTAGGAATGGTGTTGTACTTAGTTTTTGAAAGTCATGGACATGTGAGCTATGCTGTATCTCGGCTCAATGCGATACAAAGCCGGGGTTCACCTGCTAGGCGGGCCCCTTCAGGTTAGAGTATGCGGGAGTTCACTGTCGTACCCCGGAATATGCGAATGCTATGACGCATTTACCAATCGATAAGTGGTACTGATCTGAGTCTGTCCTTAACTTTTTGCATGTGATTGATGAAGCCCTTGGCAGAGATTCAAGAATCCTTCCTCGTTGCTTCTTAACAGGATAATTGGTTAACTATGTACGTCGGCCTCGTTTATTTTATTTCTCTTCATCACAAGAGATAAGATGCACACGCATTAGATCGGTCTTTGCTTGTTATAGTGAAATTAGCCCCCTAATGAAATAGAATTTTCACAACACCAAAACACCACCACACCACACAAGTAAGGCTATTTATCTACACAAAATAGAGCTATTGACTGTCTTCCAAGTACCACTCATTTAACATGCTTTCGAGTATGGCCTATGACATTTTTGGTGTTCTTTTTCGAATTCGCGTTCGTGAGCCGTCTCTCATCTTCGTACCTGTTCTTCTGCCGCAACTCTAGCTGTATGAATAGCCTCAGTATTATAGAAGGTCTGTTAGTTGTCTTTTTAACTCGTTTACGCCCTGCAGGCCGTAGTTCTTCGATTTCAGTCTTCAAAAAGCGTAGTGCGGCTCACCTCAATCATATCAACTTCTGCTAAGTCCTGCCTTCTCAAATTTACCTGTTGCAGTGTCGAGATGGATCATAGGGAAAAGACAAGGCTTCAATCGCTCTCATATTTTAGGCAGTTAACAGTGTGTCGCATGTTCTACTGTCGTATGTACTGTCGTATGTACTGTGGCTCACTTCTCAGATAAACTCACTATTTGTTGCTGAGTTCCTACCCCCTTCACCCAAGCCCAGTTATCCAGTGTTATTTTCGCCAGATAAGTATCATACTAAGCACTCACGTCATTGCAGATTCCTCTCATCAGATTAACCATTTCATTAAAACCTATGTCATCACTTCGTTTACTTAGTGTGTGTTGTCACGTATACGGTAGGCATAGATGGGATGTTATACAGTGTGTTTGGGCGGATGGTCTTTGGAAAGAGAATTTAAAGTTGGTTGTATGCTTTAACGACATGAATATGTATTTCAGGCATGCTAACGAGCACAGACAGAGCACCGTATTTTACGCCATCAGGTACTGCGCATGATTACCACCCATCCGGGTTGGCATCCGCGAATACGGAGCCCGCAGCGATCTGGTCGTACCAAACCTGCCGTGTTCCCTGAGTACCCTGGTAGCCGGAGTCGTGCCAGCCATTGGCGTAGAGGCCGACGCGGAACTGGAACGGCCGTCCGTCGCCGACGTTGGTGGGGATGCTGTACGTCTCGGTGACCTTCTCGCCGTCGTACCACATCTTGAAGTAGCCCGTGCTGTCGCTCTGCCAGCTGACCTGGAGCTCGACCCGGTGCCACTCGCCGGCCGTGACCGTCTTGAGGCCCTTGAAGCTGCGCGTGATCTGGCTGCTGGTCGGGCAGACCTCGCCGTACTTGACGCGCGTGGCGAGCTGGTCGCCCTCGATCCACACCATCGTGGAGGGCATGTACGTCTCCGTACACCCGAGGTCCGTGAAGTCGGCAATGAATTGCGCCAGGTTGTAGCTCTGCGCTGGCGAGAACTGCCAGTTATCCTGTAGCCGGAACGCGAATCCGTAGAACCCCGTGTCCCCCTTCTTGTAGACGTTGTACTTGACCGCCTCCGAGTGGTACCGCCCGCTCCAGCTGGGGTCGTAGATCTGAACAATTGAAGTCAGTTACTGCTCTTTTGAGTGTGATTTGAGGGCGTTACAGAGTCTTCTGGGCACTATTATGACCAAAAAGAAAAATACATCTACTGATATCCGCCTAAACAAGACGAAAATGGCTTCAAGGATTCCTCACCTGCGTCATCTTGAGCGCCGTGCTGCCCTCGTACACCACATTCGTGACCTCTTGCACCGTGCCCTTGTTCTCGTGTGTGTAGGTGTCCCACCCGGACATGGTGCCTGTGTTGCTAAAGATCTGTGATGCCTGCGCGGTAGCGGCGGCGCTCAAGGCGCAGAACAGATGTATGATGGTATGGGACAGCATATTGTTTGCTAAAACGTCAGTCTGCGAGAGCCAGGCAGCTTAATCCTCCGTAACCTTCCCGGTGAATATATTCAAAGATGTCGAGATGTGCTGGACATTGACATGCACAGTGATGAGCTGCACTTGCTTTTGTGTCTAAGAGTTAGGGATAAATATATTCCGCATCAGGAATGATGACCGCTCCCCTTTACATACTGATAGATGCATTCACTCACCTGTCTAACGCGAAAAAGGGAGGTTGCTTTGAGCTCACCCGATTTAGAACCACCTGTCTATTTGGCAATATTACCCCTCTGGCGCCATTCTGATTCGACAATTATGTCCCTGAAACCACCAGTGAGTGGCTTGTCGCGTGACTAAATCTGTTGAATACGAGTTCACGGATGGCTTCATGTACGCCGCTGACGCCAGCCAATGCAGTCAGCCCTGATCAGTGGGGTACCGGCGTTACATACAGCCAGCGCAGCTGAAAGTTCGATTGCCTCTGCATCAACCAGCGTAATTCAATCAAAAAGGACGAGGAGCAAGTCTACACTATCAATATATGCCAAGTATCTATAAAAGGTAACTTGGTAGTGCGTGTCGTAGTGCTGGATATTTACCTGCTGCAAACCAAGTATTCTGTAGCTGAAACTTCCAGAGTTACGTGGGAATTCCATTAGTCAGGTACCAATATAAAGAAGAATCGTTAATTCGCAAAGCTGTGTCTTTAGATTCATATAGATCTCCTTTGCCGCCCGTCACGACGGCATAGCGCGCAATACTACGGCGGGCTCGTGAATCATCGTCAGTGCCTGTACCTTTGTTAGGCTGAAGGCCGACGCTGCCCGATTGGGCTCTGAGCAATCGGATAGTTCTGCAGCATAATTGTGTTGAAACAACTTGGCACTGCTCTACGCGAAGAGAGCTAATGATTGTCGAGCGAAACGCATGAGGCGTCTTTCTTGTTGTTCGGTTGTTCCAAGTGAGTGCCTAGCCTCGTGCTACTTCTCGTTCAGCTTCACATAACTAACACGCTACCGTGTTTACTGATTTGTACGGTGCTCTCGTATGTGTTGATGCGAAGGCCTCAGTACAATGTCTATAGTCAATACTCGACAAGTGTCGTATAACGTTGAATATTGGAATTTCTCCCTGGACGACGACGCATGGCTTTATGGGGATAACATTGGTTCATACAAAGCTCACGCCGGTAGCAACATCTTCGTCATAGGAAGGACCGGCGAGAACTACCGATAGCACACGTTGATAGTACGGAAGCATAGTCAGGATTGTAGTAATATTTAAATGGCTAGATCGATATCCGCCAACAAGTAGAATATGAATCCTTCAGATGTGGGAGCAACGTAGCAGACGGCATACGAGTTGGCCGAGCGTAGTTCTATGTGAAATAGAGTACTGGGGGGAGCACCCCAGTATCAGATAGATGGAATTTAATTCCCAGCTGTCAATCTAAGGTAATCTTTGCTAAACGGAAAGATGCAGAACCAATGTTGGGATTTGTGACATACACTTTGCGTAGCTAGGCCACCGCCTACTTGAGAGTCAAACTCGGCACCATGAGTGTGAATGGGCGGATGTGAGGCCGCAAGTGAACGAGCCTCCTTGCTAATATTCTTGAACTTTTTCTTCTCATCAATGTTGCGTGTTTGCGGGTGAACATTATCACGGAGGACGAAGCAAATAGCGAGGCATGCATTCCAGACCTACTTTGTCTTGGTAGTCCTCGTCTCAAAGATGCACACAGCACCAAGCCGGCGGCCTTGCGAGTCCCAGAGTGAATGGCAAGGAACAAGCGCCCCCAGCTCCCCAAGATTATCATCATTAGGAAGCTGGAGGGCTTCAGTATATGTAATCTTGGGCTTGATAGACGGCTGTGTTGACAGACTGAGTAGTTTTCTAAGTGAAGCCGCCGTGGCGGTGAACACACTGTGTAGCACATCTGTGGGAATTGACGTCCTCTGACTCTCATCATCACTGACCGGGGGGCATAAGGAGGCGATTGTCTGCACAAACACAGCATCTACAGAGTCAACAACGACATGATGTAGATTTAAGTCAAGCAGACCAACTTCAGGTGAGCGGATCTTATCACAGCTAGTGGAATACAATGTGATAGATCCCGGCTGTAGCTCTGCAAGGCCTAGGTGTGCATGCCACTCAACGCCAGCCTGGCGCGGAAGTTCCTCGACTTCTGCAGCGAAGAAGAAGGGGATTGTTGCGAGTTTATTTTTCAGAGATGTTTCCGCATGGCTATTACCATCGTCGTCATCGTCGTCCACGCTTACATGTATATCTTTCAAGGCACTCCAATTTGGGAGGGATAGTGGGAAAGACTCTTCTTCGTCGCCGCCACCGTAAGTCATGAACTGGGCGTTATACCGCCGATCCCAAAGGTCCGGGCCAGCATCATCGTCATCACTTACATCATGTTCCTCGTTGTCTACATCACAGCTGCTCCAGTCAGGCCAAAGATGAGCTGCCTTCCACGCAGCCGCCGCAAGCAGTGCCTGATGTCGCATCGTCTCGGTGGATGATGTGGCTGGGAAGTAGGTGACGGCACTCGTCCACCAACGAACTTGCATCTCAATACCGACGCGCCACAGGTGCTGTAGTGCTAGGGTAATCTGCAGCTCAATATAATTTGGTGTTGAAGAAGAAGGCAGAGTCATGGATGCAGGGAGAAGAGGAATCTGGCCAGCTATGGATACGGCGAGTGGTGAACTCGAGGCATGGAAACGCTGTTGTAGTTCATATTCATGTTCACCATCCTCTCTAGTAGCAGCGTCGGCAACAAACAGAGGCAAGAGAGGAAAGGCAATAGCTTGACTGTAAGGTCCAATATTAGCAGGCGCCCAATACGAGCGCGACTGAACATGGAGCCCACGCCTCTCATGAGGCTGCAAGCCTAGCTCGACAGTTAGATAGACTGCAATGGTCGCGTCCTTTGGTAAAAGTCTATCGCCACAAGATATAGTGACCCGTGACGGTGGGTTGGGCGCGTGGAATAATGAACCATAGTGTTTATTAACCAGTGGGAAATCTGACATGTGCCGTAGCACGATCACAGAATTTGTTATCGCAGTAGCAGGGAGTACGTGTTTGTTTAGGCGCCGGCGAACTCGGTCGACGATGCTGACTGTTTGCTCTTCGATAGTAAGAGACCCGGCTTTATCGCTACCGAAAAAATGCCATTCTTGCGATGGGAAGGATGGCGGTGACAGCGTTAGTTGACACTTCGGTAAGCCCGTCTGTGCATTTGAGTAAGAGCTACTGGTTGAACCGAGGTTACCGGCGGGCTTGATATTGTCATCGCATGATGCCGCCGGATGGAGAAACCCTGGTTTCTGTTTATCTCCGGTCGTAAGGACAAGTAAGCATTGTAGTGTATCCTCAAATCTGGGGTCGAGTAGTTCTGGGATCCGGACATCTAGCGTATGCGTTTGTAATTCACCTGCCTGTTCTAGCTCATCCTTCAGCACAACATCCGCGCGGCGAAAGTTCAGCCACGCACACCCGCCACCTTCGCGGATGACGCGTCTATTCTCATCTGATACGACAATACGGCCTTTGAAGAGGGAAGGCGGTCCATCAACAACGAGTGTTTCAAACTCGCCACCCTCACCGAGTATCGAACCTCGGCCACCAGCAGCCCCGAAGCGACGCATGGCGCGCTCTAGACGCTGCACTCCTGCCTCACTTGCCACATTTTCCCAAAGGAAGCCCTCGTCGAGGCCCGCACTCGCGACCTTCACGATGCGTGCCTCAAGCCCAACGGCCGCCATGTCATGTAGAAGCCGAGCATCGTCTCGCGCTGGATCTTGGCCACTTTTCCTTGGGCGTCTCCTACTGTTGTAACTACTCGTTGTAGCCCTCTTCGCTAAGCTGGTACTTCGGTCGTAGCAGCTGTTATGTATCGAGCCTGGTAGCTCGGTAAACTGCCATAAATACGATAGAGGCACTAGGCCCAGCCGTAGAGCGATGGACTCAACTCTCGTGCGCTGGTATGTTGATAAAATGGCGCCCATGCATAGCGCATTGGCCTCAGGATGCGCCTTGAGAATAGTGCACAATAGCGGGACTAAAGATTCGGTCTCGTCCTCCAGCTCCTGGTCTGGCTCTAGTTTTGGCTTGCGTTCCTTCTCATCGTAGTCTTGCTGCCTCTCGTATCCTTGCAAATCTTGAGTGGCTGATGAGAGATGGTCGTCTGAAGGCCTGAGCGCTGAGCCGTTCGATGGCACTAGTCCCTGCGGGTTATGGCGAGGGTTTTCATAGCTTAGCCCGTGGTGGACCGCGGTTCCTACGATGGGTTGGCGGTGTAGCGGTAAGCCAGTGGCCCGCGCGTACAAGGGGACAATCTGATGGCCCACGGTCTGGTACATGAAACTATTCAGATCGGTCTCGCCCTCACTCCCGCCATCTCCTGCCTGGGTACCGCTCGTCTCGAGCGACCGAGGAGCTGAAACTTCATTGTAATCGGCTTGCTGCTGCAATGAAGAGGAGAGCGAATGGCCCCGGGACTGGGTCTGAGACGGCTCAACGCCTGCAACGGGTTTTTCTACTGTTCCAGGCGGATAGAGATTTGCCAGTGCCACAACACGATGGCCATTAGCTTGGCAGTGGAGGATGGAATAGAAACTATCCTTGCCACCAGAGATCAGTGCGATGACGGACAGAGACCCTTGAGCCACGGGCGCTGCCATGGCCACACGGGAATTCAGGGCCTGCAGCCGGACCAGGACTTTGATGAGCAATGAGGAATAGTAGAGATTGCGAAGCCAGGTAACGTGACAAGGTTACTAACCTAGTAAACCAATAACCACTTATGTTACACAGTGTTCTCTGTCTTAGCCTTCTGGCTTCAGTTGAACTGGGCGATGGGTCCTCAACTTAGACTAATTTATTTCACCGCACCTGATTTCGTACTGCATGCGTAATCGCGGTAATTAGTCTAGCTCTCTAATAGTTGAGGCTCGGACGTTGTTGAACGACCAAACTATTGCCCGCAATAACTCATTAACGTTGGAACGAGTTTTGTCAGCTACGGGATCTCGGTGTTCTAAGATGCTATTGGTGGCGAGGGGTTTAATCTAGTCCCACTATCATCTGTGTCCCCTGTATGCCGTCTGCCATACCTTACCTTAAGTACTCAAGTAGACAAAGCTAAGTAAAAAGAGAACGCGGGTTGATCCGCCTTCATTTATGACAATAGAAAAATTTTACGATTTTAAAATACACCTGTTGTATTACACCGAAAGCTTTTGAATTGGGTACGCGTCCGTGGGTTTAACTACTCGTGATACCGATGTTGGCTTTAGGGACTTAGGTATGCTTTGGCCTGACCTGTACTCTGTTCCATGTAATGTACACACAACCTCGGTGCTCTTCTACGGTAGGTGGTCTATCCCTTGCCTCAATTGATACGGAATCCATTTGAAAACTGGTTGTAATGAGCCTAGCATGGCAGTGAAAATTGTTTGGGTACTTTAAAAAACAGTTCACACAATTTGAATTCACGTAGATCAAGAAGCAGAACGGATGAACAATTGGTTGGCAGCTATAAATTGGTATAAAAATCTCCTATCTGTACAAAGACATGCCTGAGAGCTGTCTGAAATGTCCAGCACTTTGCGATATTCGTTACAGAAATGGCAGCATGCAGTATGAAGTGAAAATAACCACGGAGGAAAGATATACTCTACCGAGCAATCTATTCTATCGCGTGGGGGAATTGATTCTAGAGTCAGAACGGCCGCACTGCCCCGTCTGCTCAAGGTATTACAACGAAGGTAAAGAAAGGAAAGCCGCCGAAACCAATGTGAGCGTGAGTGTCGTGGGTCTTCCGAGGCAGAAATTGCAAATGTTCTATGTAGAGCCCACCGTGTCACGCCTCGCCAACCAGAAACAAAATCCAGACCGTCCTATACTGCACTGCCATATCGCCTATGTCCCTTTTTCTTTTGTCCTGATGGAAGAAGCTTTGTACGTGTTGCCTTGTTAATACACGCAGAAGGCATGATGCTGAAAATCAAAATGCAACTTTTGGGTCCTCTAGATGTGAAGCCTTCCACTTTGGTCCGTTTCAATCAAGCCGCCAATCATAGTCCTGTGACCCTATTGACCGATCCGCGTAAATCTAGCGGAGCAGGTACTGGTAAGAAGAAGTAGTCGTAATATCGTTAGATGCCATTCGTCGTCGTGAAGTCGACGGGGCGGGTCTACGGGACACTACTCAGACCGCTTGCGCTTCTTCTTGCCGTTACTTTCGCTTTGGGAGTCGTCAGAAGAAAAGTCACTACCGCTGCCGGGCATCTCGGATGCAACTTGGAATAGAACTTTGCCATAATTGTGATAGTCGCTATCAGCCGGCGCTATCATATCGAGGCTATCCTCATTACCGTCAAGAAGGTTCATGACGATAGCACCGCTGCCGTGGGTGCGCGCGTGTTGGGCCAGGTTGTCGCTACGGGAAAACTTTTTGCCACATTCGTTACACTCGAATGGCTTGTCATGGGTGTGAAGGGAGCGGTAGTGACGCTTCAGATGTTCCTGGCGTCGGAATCGGCGGTTGCACAGCTCGCAGACAAACGTCTTGCTAGGGTCTTCTGTGAGCGACTGCTTACGGCCACGACGATTGGCTGGTGCGGGAAGAGGGGTCTGTGAAGGCTCTGCGCTGTCGCTTGAATTGGCAGCATTATCACTGGCCTTGGTGGCCTCGTCCTGTGCAGTCTCCTGGTTCTGCTCCTGTTCGGAGGTGGAGTCGGTGGCAGCGGCAGCGATGTTCATAATGGGCACAGATTTGCGAGATTCCTTCTTGGTCTTCTTGGACTTCTTGTCCTTGTGGGTGTCCGAATCGAATGATGAAGCAGGGCTTGGCATTCCAGTCACAGCACAAGAAGTGCTGTCCTCGTAATCGAAACTGTCGTCGGCCAGGAACGAGTCGTGGCCGAGAGACAAGGTCGTGGAGCAAGTAGCAGACCGCGACCTCTTGCCCTCACTGGATGGCTGGTCGCCAAGATTAACTAGACGGTTTACAAAACTGAGGATGTCGTCCTCAGATTCCAGGTCCGAAGTGTCGTCGAAGGACTGGAGACTGTGGTGCACAGCAGAATTGAATTCGAACGCGATAGGGAGCGCGTTATCCTTGACGGTGGCCTCGCCCCTGAATTCTTCCAGTGTAACAGGGGAGGATGAAAAGTCGGGCGCCAGAGTTGGATTAGCGGCACCGCCCACCGTCAAATTGCGGGGATCACAAAAATCCAGATCCTGGTCACAAGGGGGAGATGGCGACGGCGAAAGTGACGGACAGGAGACAGTTGACGACGATGCGTATGAAACTGTGCTTTCGGCAAAGGAGAGATTGGTGGGAGTACTGCAGACGTTGTTGTTGAAGGAGAGCGCTGAAAGGTCGCCGGGCAGGTTGGCGCTAGGCGAAATGCTCTTCCCTGTCTGAGGTACCTGTAATTGCTGAAGGTACACTGCACCAACACACTAAGTTAGCCCCTCGATCTTCAGTTTTAGTCAAGATAGTTTTGGGGCCTCTGCTTCCAATCCGAACCAGCTTATGCACAATGCAGCAGGCGGCATGATCCCCGAATTTCTCCATGCGAATGCCCCTGCATTGAGTTTCTTATTTTCCACACTCCAGTAGCTTAACAATGCCGTTCATACAACAGTCTTCATACAACACCTGACACTCAACGACCAGGTGCGATGTAGGGATTCATTGTGCAAACCAGAAGGTCGTGAAATGAGATTTCTCAACTTACCAGGTGTTACGGGTGGAGACGAGTAACTGGTCCAATCCAGATTCTCTAGAGACTTGGATGCTACCTCGTCATCGGCCTTAATCATCTCGCAGCCATCGAGACCAGAGAACATGGGGTTCAACGGTGTCGATAGCACATCTTGCATGTGTGCCGGGCTACCCATGGAGCTGCCTGCTGTTGACAGTGGTGGGGTGGCCGGATAGTAGAAAGCCTCGCTATCACAAATGTCCGTCTCCAGCATCAGCTTTCCTGGGTGGCCAGCCATGAAGCTGTTGGGCCTATGCGCTGTCAAATTGCTGGGAATCGCAGCAAACATCTTGGTGGACATAGCCTGCTGCGAGCAAGATGAGTTGGGCCGCGAGTAGATTGGTGTTGAGGGAAGCGTCGGCACTATGGGATACATATGCTGCTGCTGCTGCTGCTGCATTTGCTGGAACCCTGGGTGCTGGCTGAAATGTCCATGTTGTCGGTTCTCTGGGTTGGGATCGGGGGTATAGTAGAAGAACGATGCCTGGCCCATCTGTGCATTCATCATATTGGGATCCATTGTTGTTGGTTCTTCTGATTACTTCTGTCGTTGTCTTCGTTTTTAAGATTAATTATATGTGTAGCAGGTACTATACAATGCGTTCAGTGGTGGGCGATTGGCCTAATGATGGTGTTTTCGGTTCCGTATGGGAAGGAATGGACGTCAGTCTTGAAAGACTTTCACAGACCGTCTGATTACTGGACTCGTTTGCGATCTTGTTGTACAAATGCCTCGACGTGACTCTATAAGAGTCTTGACTGGTCAAGGCGAAGACGTTGGAGGTGAGGTAGGTCAGGTCCAACTATATACTAAATGAAGGTGAGGAAGTTCAAGGAGGATACCCCAAGAGTTCCGAATGTCGAGTCACAGAAATAAAGAAACCGATTGGGTTCGAAGAAGAAAGAGAAACCGCTCTACAAGTACGTCGACCGGACTGTCGATCACGGGCTGGTGCAAAGAATGGACCAGGTCGAAGGGGACCTGGAGGATATGTACAAGAAGAGGTCGGTCACAGATCAACGCCAGACAACCCACGCCATCCATTCACAGGCACTCGAAAGCCAGCGGGTGGAATGGGTACCGACCCATGAGCGAGCCCACCACATCCATGCAATGTCTCACTTGGGGAAAGCTGACAAGGGACCCGGTCAACGCTAGACAGGAACAGAGGGGTAGGCTTGGCAAGCAGACAAAATGGAATCCCTGTCGACTTGTCTGGGGCAAGACGCGGAAACATTAGATGAGTGTGGATAGTGTGGGTAATATACATAGTGTGGATAGGTTAAGTCGACTGGACCCGACGTTGCGTGGGCGCAGCCACCGCTCGATTCTAAATCTGGACAAGCAGAATTACCAGGGGGGAGGCAGAGGAGGATGAGTAGCAGGAGTGACGACGAGGTACCACCCACCGGCAGATACAACTCCCTCACAAACCCGTCTCTGTGTCTCTGCGCGGTCAAGCCATACGACACATTGCATAAAGCCTACATCATTACACAGTAGGTACATCCGTCGAGCAGAGAGGCACAAACGATATGGATCCTCGCGCATATTATGTTGGACAATGAGAGAGGCTTAGCCTAAGCATAGATCCTGCAGTAATGTCTCTCGCTCGACTCGGCTTGGTTGTACGTAGACGACTAAGCATACTAATACAGTTGTATGCTATACACGACCTCATTCACTTACAGTAGGTTTTCGTCGTCATCATCGTCATTCCCCGTCATTCTAGATACACTACTACAAGTACTATAGCAACTGGAAATGTGAGCATGTGCACAACTTGGGTGTTAGGTGAGAACCTATCCATTCGCCAAGGTCGAAGCGCTACTTTGGCAAGTAGTGATAGCGTCCAACAGCATGTTGGTGCCCTCCTATCGTCCTACCCCTGCTAAACGACGGATTGGCTGAACCTGCACAAGTGTGCAGCTTTCTTGGGATGGTTGGAACACGCATGCATAAGCCCGTTCTTGTGATAGGTGGATTATGCCGCTGACCATAGCACCAAGACGAGCCACACAATTTGCATAATCCGTATTCTGCCCGGTCGCATTCAATGATGCTATCTTTCGGCTGCAACATTGCACAGCCAGTCGCTGGAGGCCGTCCACTATCGAGCGATGCAAAGAAACGCAGGTTCTCAGCATTGGCATTGGGCATACCGTCTCGTTGTTTGGGCCAACCAGCCGTCTGTGATTCATAAGATGAACCGAATGGGACGCGAAGCACTGGCGGACTCGAGCCTGTCGCTCGTCGCCCTCTCTTACCGCGACTCTAGATTGACAGGCAGGGTTGTTTGTCTCCCGCCGGGCTGGATGCAGCAATGGTCAAACATGAACCTCCCAGTCGGTAGAGCCCCAGACCTTACAAGCAGGAAGCTTAAACCATTTTGTGTGAGAGAACACAGAGGCTACTTCTCGAGTGCTTAGCACGTGGGACTCTAGTTCCATGCAGCATAGCATTGGCTAGAGTATTCGGTTATACTTGACCATATTACAGACTTTGAAAATGTATATACAACCAGGGTATAGCCAGGAGCATAGACGGACAAATCACTGCAATTAGTAGAGAAACATAACTAAGAATAACAACCCATGCCGTGATGTCTGAACATTCCTCCTCGGACGCCATATGCAGAGGTGGCCAGCAATGACTCCGATGCAACAGAGCCGAAATGGTAGTGGACCTAAGCTATAACTCTCTACCCATGGGCTTGGATCGTAATCATCGAGCGATGTTTAGATGGAGAAAAAAATATTTCACGCGCGAATGTAACATAGTCAGATCAAGAGGTCGATGACCAGGACTCTCCCGTACGGCACGGTCTGACTGGTCGCTTGTGTGTAAATGGGCACACGAATAGGAATCAGGAAGTCGATTCTATTGCTGTGAATGGACAGTTTTTGGGCTGAAACAGGCGTATTTATCGGTGTGTAGCAGCTGTAGCCGACCAAGCCTCAGAACAGGTTTGCTTTCTCACGACTCGCCAAGCACTCTAGGTCAAGTCTCGAATCGAAACATTATATTCCCGTGGCGCTCTTTGTTCGAATGCGTATCGCCTTGGTTTATCGTAGACGTCAATTTTACCATGATGGTGGTCAGTCACATTTCACACTTCAGGTCAAGCTTTACAGTAGGCATAAGACGAGCCCGAGTAGCCAATCCTAACCCGGAGCAACCCCCCATCAGCATATTTACTACGTAGAGCCCATCCAATGATGCCAGATTCAGAACCAGTCACATTGGTAGATTTCCTTTCAGCCATTAGAATCACGACTATCTCGCTACAATGTTGGAGAAGGCGCTTGAAGAGAACACGCGAAGAACCCCATCACACCACGCGATGGAACAGTGCTCGGCCAAGCAGCGGTTACAACCCGTACAGCAGTTGAGCCCATGAGCTACCGATATTCGTACCGGTAATTTGAAAGCACCTACCATTTAGATCTGCGTAATTAATCGGCTATACAAAGTGTGCATTGCCTGCTAAGATATATGAGTTACGTATGCCGTCTACAATATACAGTACTACATATACCAAATCGCTTACTGATCTGCTACCGAGTACAGCAGTACAGTATCGTGACATATCAGTCAGTCAGTCAGATAGACCCTGTGGCTGCGCACATACCACAATCAATCACAAATACCCTCGTCAATCGCGGGTAGGTCGGGGCAAATACAAGAGATTTGAGCGCTATTTCAGCAGATTCAGAGTTCTGACAAGCACTAAAGTCTGACAACCCCCAAACTAACTAGCTAACCAACCAGCCGCGGATAGATCCTCTCTCATCATCACCAACCTTGCGCTTCGATTTTGCTTTTTGCTTTTTTTGCCCTTTTGCCCTTTTGCACCCATGCTCATGGCGGCTTTAGCTCCTCACGGGCAAAACCGTTGCACCCATTCAACGAATGATGGGCCTCGATTTTGCAAATTGTAGTAGTAAGGGTCTCTCTCTACCGCACAGGCCATCGCAGTCAAACTGGCCTCTGCGCCTTGGAGCAAACGTCTAGTCCAACCTGGACCTTTTTTGTCACAAACGACCCTAGCAGAGCAAATAGCCGTCAATAGCTAGTGCAGGAACCAGCCCAGTGTGTTTCGTATAGCATCAGCATGGAGGGCATCGGAGAACAGAGGTAGGTAACTTATCTTACCAATGCTTTATCAAAGCATTTGATAGAGCCACAGTAGGTACCTTGGCTACAAGGCATGATAAGTAAGTGCAAATACGAACAGATACGAATTACAGTAAACGATAACCTAATACACTACCTACACTACAACTCGGATACCCCAGCATTAGTAGATCTAGTGTGCAGATAGCGTGCGGAGTCACAGTTGAGCTTCAACGATACCAGTACACAAGAGCATTAATGCACACACTTATGTCTCAGGATCTTCCAGAAACCCACACCCGCCGACATGACCCAATACCATCTATTAGATACAGGTGATTATTTATTTTTGGGGATTTGGAGTGCACATCGTTGTATTCGCATGTCCATCGGCTCCATAGTCTGTTTCACTATTGTGCAGTGCTGGTGCTAATGCAGTATCCGGCGTACTCCACCGCCTGCATTAAGTGACAGATAGCAACTTGGATACATGGTGCCAGAAACCCAGGTTGCTCGCCCATTGCCCATCTTTTACTACAGTTATTTGTGAGGAGTGGATTCGCATCGGACAGCCGTTTCCTGATACGGAAGGCTGTCCACGGGAGGGTCCAGAGGGTCCAGACGCCGGGTGGATCGACCACTAACTAAGTAAGTAGATAGTGTACTTAGTTAGTAGAGAGCAGACCAGAGTTGCCCAGATGCTTCAGGCCTGTTCAGGCGTGTTCAGGCCTCGGGGGTCTACGGGTCTACGGGTCTACGGTAATGTAGTGTAGTGTATGACAGCCACCGCTAACGAGATACAGGTTTCAAGGTCTCCATACCTGTCACAGGAACGATATCCGGCTCGCTGAAGCTGGAGCCGGTCGGCCTGGCTTCTCACCTCGCTTGCTACTAGTACAGTTTGGTTTACTTTGAAGCTCCAGTTTCCCAATACCGGAAACAACTCGACTTCTGACAGCAAAGGATGCCATGGTATTGGAAAATAGTAATATGCACACTGCAATCTTGACAGTCACCGCTGGTCCAGCACATGTAGCCGAGTGGATGGGGTACAATCCATACAACAGCCATCCCAACGCGTCACTGGCCGAACCACTTATAAGTACGGCATCCTGGCTATTCCTGTAGTGTACCTTGCATATCAAAATTTGTTCCTGCAGCATGAATTATGCAGGAACGCTGCGTGGCTGCAGATGGGAGAGTGTCACCCACGTTGATTACCGTAACAAGCCGGTTATGGCGATATTCGAGGTTGAGAATAGCCGGGGAAGCATATGTAGTGTAGATGCCAGAACCGTCGAACAGACTCTGTCGGCAAAGCAAAAAGCAACAGATGATAGGCAATATGATTAGCCCTTCGAATCTTCCCATCAACACGGGCCACAATACACAGCAACTGTTTCATTTTTCAACGCAGGCTAAAATATGCTGCCACGGGAATGGTAGACATTTTCATCGCTTCGAGGGTTACCGACCGTTTGGATACCACTCTACTATGAATTTCCAATACAATGTCGGCAATCCCGCTCTAGAAGACTGCAATGAGGCATGAGTGTGGTTCGATGCAACGAAGGCACTCTTCCAAAGTACATCTGTACAGTAGTGGAGGCCGAAGGGCAGTATCATCGAGACCTGACCCGCCTCGACTTCTTGCACATTCTATCGCCGAGAGCCGAAACAACCAGGCGACAGGCTGGAAGAGTTGATTAGCATAGGCAAAGTAAGAGCTCGCGACAGGGTATCCAGAAGGGAAAGATGAAAATAAAACCCTCACAGTATGATGCAGTCACCGCCTCTCCCCGCAACTTTGACAAGCGGATTGAGTCGCCTACAGTACTTTGTACATTAAGATTGCCACATTTGGTCTTCCAACAGCCGTTTCTGCTCAGAAGCAGAGTCGGATGTCTTCCGTATGCGTTGAATGAAAGAGCCGGAGACAGGGTCCGTATTAGGAACAGTATGCTACAGTAAGGACCATTCCCCCAGATTTACAAATGCGTATCAGCATCAGCGAAAATAGGTCGTCTACTAGGGTACCTTGTCCATACTCTCCGTACACCGCTTCGAGTTAGATTGCTACTTAACCCATCCACGTAATCGCTCCTGCGGTTCGTACAGTACCGGTACTAATTAGCTACAGTAGAAATCTAGTAGAGGCATTATCTCAGATTCATCTAGCTAGGTGTTACATAGGCCGCATAAGTGAGATTCTCCCAAAACCCGTTGTCAGCGTCACCCTCGCACGTACCTAGTTGTTACGTAGAAATTTGGGCCAATCGCGTTCGCTCCCATTACCTATAGTTACATGAGTAGTCCACATTCGGGCCTTTAGTTGCCAAACGTGTCTGCATTTGTCAAAGTGTGCCCATAGTGGCTACCTACTGTACACGAGGCGTGGGTATGTCCTTCTACTGTAGATAGATAACACTCGGCAGTGGCAATCCAAGGAAACGTTGTATCGCCCTCATATAGCGTGGCAAATTCACTTTGACTCTACACGAGATCCAATATGCGACGATGACCTACATCCCCCTCCCCCCAACAACAACAACAACAACAACAACTCTACACTACTATATCGGAGCAAATGGACAGTATGATTTCTTGTGAAATAATGTGATATCACGCCTGATCGTAGTAAAAGCCGGGAGTTTAACTAGTAATACCTAATCCTTAAGAGCAATGTTGTCTTCAATCATGCCGCCATCGACTTGCCTTCACCTGTTACTATCAAGTAATTAGCACTCATGAATAATGGAGCCTCGACCCTTTACCTACGGCATAACTGACACATTTGTACTAGCGACATGTTGGGGGTACTCCCCCCACGAGGCTAGTCTCGCCATAGTGTTGTGTTATGGTCGTTCGTCTTCAATCGACATGAGCATCGTTCACAACCAGGCCTTCACTTCTCGGTTGTCAGGGTTCGCTCGGTTCCCATAGGTAATTCCCACATCTTCAAAATGACAAGACGGCAACGGGAATGGCGTTCAACACAGTGAGCTCATAGTGTGCGTAGTCGCGTAGTGTACAGGCAAGGTCCAGGGCATACTTCTAGATGCACTAGACTAGGATTAACCAGGATCATCAAGCCACCCGGAGTTACCCTGAATGATCAAACCCTGGTGGTTCCTTGGTTCTGTCCGGTTTTCCCATCTTCCCCGTTGCTATTAGCCCGCCACTAATGCAAGGTCCGAACCAACTGTTATACGCTAAATCCTGCCCCGTTCTTCTCGAAGACTTCGTTTCTTCTGCTACATACATACTGTACGGTTTCAAGGAGGATTCCGTCCAACAGCAAACGTCTAAGCTTCGTTCGAGCTACAGAAAACGAGTTCATATCCAATTTGATATCCAATTCATGTATACATAGTCGATAGAGTGACCCTCATGGATGATGAACCCGCTTTGAAACCCGCAGAATCTCCGCCGATCCGAAGCCAACATACTCTATCAAGACATCGATTAATATTGTGTCTCCGTTGACCCCCATCCGCAAACATAGCCACTAGTCTATGAAATTTAAACGATGCGTTACATCGTTCTACATATCCTTGAAATCAGTCGAAGTTTTGTTTACTTCTGGCTTCTTGCCGGCTCCACCGATATTCAATATTAGCCCGAGAGTATGCAGGGCACAGTTGATCTAGTGTCCCGAGGCCATAGACACGGGCACTGTCAAGCTGCATTATGGCAGGTGTGGAAAAGGTTTGGAAGTTTTCGGTGACATCGTGAGCTTCCACAAGCGGCAGGGGGATACGGTACCAAGTCTTCAAGTGATGTAAAAACGTGAAACCTGCATGAACTGGAAATCTCACCCGAACCTGGTCACTAGCACCCGACCCCGCCACCACACCTCATTGATTGTTCATCATAGTATATACGAATACCTAGACGAACAACAAGGACGGCGAGATAACACGGCTAGGTATCGCCCGGCCTACACTAATAAGCTCTTGACGATCTTAACGGGGGCTTTAAAGTTAATCGTCTGTACTATTCCATTTCGAAGCGCAGTCGTTCCTGAAACAGCTACACCGTAGTTACTAGCCTCGTTCAAAAGGTCATAAGTCTTGATGTCTTGGCAAGTTAGTAAGCTAATTGCACGAATCATGTAGACAATGCAAGCAGATCCTCATATTTCGCTGTGTCCAGCCTCGACCATCACCCAGATATGATGGAATAGTGGTTTAGAATTGAAATCCAGAGTAGAGTAGATACAGAACAGAACTCAGTCTGCTCAGAGCAGAGGCCAAGTAGAAGGGCTTTACATAACATTACGTCTATCTCCTACGTACCTGAGTTTAGTGGGATGATCGTCAACTAATAGAACTGCCGAATGGCCTACCGGCGGAATGAATTCCAGTAAAGCAATGATCGCCTCTACACCGACATCAGAGAGACCTTGATGACCCGTGTGTTCGTGAAACTTAATGATGGTTGTTATCGATTCTCCGAAACCCCCATAGCTCTATGGAATGAGCCAGCGCCGTATGGCGGATGCAATATTTAAGTACAGGTTTCGACCTACACATGCTTCACAGTTGTATAGGCCACGAAGGAGGGTTTCGCATATACTTCCTATTATGTTTCAATGAGAAACTTACTAAACCGTAGTGAAACCACTCTCGGAGCCAGAGAAGCAGGTAGCATCGCCAGAACGTCATCGGATCGCCAGGGTCCATCCAGAAAAGGCGACATCCGACCTATTGCTAGTACATAGTAGCGTAAACACCAGCAACGCCATTGACGCCGCCAAAGCTAATGACATGACTCGAGCGGCGATCGTACGTCGTCTACTCAGCTCGTGATCGTCCAGAGGATTTTCTACCAAGGTGCACGCGAATGATGGCATAACTTCAGGTCGCCCTGTGTCGAACGTTCACAGTGAGTATGTAGTATTCCGGCTCGCCTAGATACCATTTATTGAAAACATGCCTAAGAAAATGGTATTATTGTGTAGAGATCTGCATCATGAAAGCGTCCACGCATTCTTGCGTCGTAGTTGGCGGTGAGACGGTGGCCTACCTACATCCTACATCTAACTTAGAGCCTGACACCAAGGTGATGCAAAGGTCTACGCATATCACCGTGTTCCTATGCCTCTTGTTGCAGTCGGAATGCGCACCTACCCCAAGCTGAAACCACGTCTCATTCTCGGTGGCTGTACATACACTACAATACCGGTAGCATGAGGAGGGGCGGCCTGCAAGAGGTAGCGGGCAACCAGCGAATGGCGAGCCACACGGCAAACTGGCTGAAATCGTGGAGAGGTAGCCAGCTGCGGCACTAGCTGCATGCTCTGCTGCGCGCTCGTACCTCGTTATATCGGAGCAGCAGGCAGAAGAGGCCAATGATCAGTTGATCCTGCTGCATATGCAAGGTGAAGGTCGGGTTTGTTCTCCTGGTCACCACCACCCACAGCATGTGCTGTTGTTAGAAGCAGACACATACTTGTATTGTATGTATTGTATGTATGCGTATGCGCAGGTTGGACTTTGGTGCATGCAGGTTCAGACTCCAGTCTTCAGCTTCGGGACGAGAGTGCTTCTATCCTGCGTCCCTGCGTCCCTGCGTGCCTATGCCTCTCCCGATGAATTGATTGGCGGAGACTCCGAGCGAAGCACGGCGGGCAGCAGTGCCTCGCGGGATCACTATCACAGTCGGTTCTAATCGCATACTCTACAGAGACGCCTACGCACGATTCCGTGTGAATCGATACGCGGTATTGAGGTGCAACGGCCGAACTGGGCAAGATATGCTTCAGCGACCACGGCTGCCAGTCAATTGACCAGCTTAGATAGATGACGCGAAGCATGCCTCAACGCCCTGCTCAGCTTGGTACGTATACTAGTCACCGCATAGTAGATAGGTAGTAGATAGTAGATAGTTTACGCACTCAACACTCGACACAAGATCGGTCCCCCGAGCAGAATACCGAGTTAGGGTGATCGATCGGCGCACATGCCATGCCCGTCTCCGCACCGAATGAGGTGAGCTTTCGTCAGACTCCTTCATTGCGACAATAAGAGCCCGAGAAATCCTTTCATACACCAGACCCGGCGAATCAGAATTCTCGAGGGCGCCATCTGACCATCCTGCGGCACGGACGCACGCCGTATGTTGCGCATTGGAGTGCTGCCTCCTGCCCTGATAGGCTACTTTTCTCGCCTGTGCCATTCTGTCAAGTGTCTGTATATATCTATAGAATAGAATATGCAATAGCGTTGCACGTCTCAGCTAAGTTGGCTCGAGCACGATGTTACATACATAATCTGCATGCAAGAACTCCTATTACGACTCTGACCTGCCTAATAGGAGTGGTCGTGCGACCAATTAACCCAGATATTGAAATATGTACGCAGTAATATGTGCCTGCGTGGGCGACGGATGCGGTGACAGCAGAGGTGTAGCTTATTTGGTATCCCTCTCTCCACCAGACCTGAGTAAGAGTTAGAATGACCAAGAGGAGGTCAGAGAGGCGCTACACGTCTTTTTGTCTCGATTATTATTAAACTACCGTCATATAGGATTCCTTCCAAGTCCAAAGATCCCATAACAGGTGCATCAATCCACCATCCGTCAATGCACGGCAGCGGCCAAGACCGACCAACAATCAATTACCCAACACGGAAGGCCGCGTTCTCACGCATCTTTGGTGATCTGCGGGCCAAATGTTGACCGTCGAACGGTGAAGTATCTGTCAGTCTTACTTCGACTGATACCAACTACGTTCACATTTCGAACGAAAGCAGCGCACTAACCATCCACGCAAGGTGGATTCCGATAACGAGACAAGCGGCAGACGGCAAGAGAGAAACACTGGTTCGGAAGAGCCACGCGGAAAGCCAAGCCTCAGTACCGATTCTGGAGTGCATCATCGGGTGATCGTTGCTCTACGGGCAGCGAACTTGCATGTGGTCATACCTACTGCCGCGGCTATCGCTGACTGCCGCAGTCATGCATTCAATCCGTCGAATACATTAACCCATGGACCAGAAAACGGTAGTGATTACTGTCGATTGTTTCAGGCGTTCATTGAATCCACAGGCAGAAGCGAGTCTTTGTACTGGGAACCGCGGGTCATTGGCTTCTCAGTTCTGTATGCCCGTCTTACACACATCTCTTTCTCCATGCACTAGAAAAGATTTTAAACCAACCATTTGACAGAGAAATCTGACGTCTACCTACCACACTCTCCTTGACTCGTTTCTTCGCCTCTTAAAACTAAAGAGGCTGACACTGTCTGGTAAATACTGTCGTACAGAATGGGTCATCCATAGTAGCTTGGCCGTCAGCAAGCTCGACAACAAGTTTACGAGCAGCGCCGTTGACCGTTGACGCTTTCTCACTGGTCGAAAGACCCTGGCGACTTGGCGTCATAAAAATGGCAGTTGGGGGCCGATTACCTACTCCCGCCGTTCCCCAACGGTGGGCTTACCTTACCTATCCGAACCTTTCTTTAGACTAGGTAGCTGAGGCTGATGATCCGATGTGATAGATTAACATACGAATTGAACACCTGAAAAGCAAGATTGTAAGTACAGTAGGCAACACTCGGACCCAGTCGCCTGATATGTAGGTCCCCAGTCTAGTCTAGGCCGCACTGTAGGTTTTGATGAAGCATCCACGGCGGGGTCCAGATGATGCGTATGCATATGCCACTGTAGTACTTCTAGTCTAATGCATGTCACTCTCAACGCAAGGTACTTCTCTCAGGACCAGGCCACGAGGCTCGGTAGTTACCGCCGAGCTGCCATATCCTCAGGCCAATAAGACGGTCCTATGAGGAAAATTCTTCATAATTATCGGAAGCAGACTCCCTCATATCATTGGCTCTTACAGAAATTGCCAGGTAGTACAAACGATGGCGGTTTCGACTCGCCACTTAGTTGTCAACTACATGACGAACGCCTCAAAGAAGAGCCAGGCTTCATAGATGGTTGGTGCCGGACTGTTGCTCGGAGCCCTCCGTAATTACATCTCACATAGATGACTATTTGTACACTACTAAGTTTATCCAGTGTAACCTGCAGAGTGAGTTGCTGAGGAAGAATACCTCGAATAAATACTGTTCGATGTTGCCAATATAGTCATATAAGGCGTAAATGCGGACAGTGTGCTAGCAGAGTCAGCCAGGTGTGCCCGTAAGGGTGGGTTGGTTAAGCTATACGGTATGAATTATGAAGTCCTTTACTTATATTCCTTATTAACTTGTAGACACTACGGTCCAGGATGTTTAGCCTACCAGTCTGAAGGCACCTATGGACATGAATAAACGTCAACCGGTCAAACTTGCCCTTACCATATGCGCTACCGTTGAAATGAAGGCGTTATTCGGCGTGAGGTTGAGTGAGTTGCCATCCTAGTTAGTTGATTGCTTTTGTCGGTTCGTGCCGAGCGCATAGGAACGACTTATCATATGGCGCTTCCTCGGTAGTGTAGGGAACTACGTTACTAGTCTCCAGGACAAACTAAGTGATACTACATATCTAACTTTAGTTGTCTGTGAGTTGTCACTTTGACTGGCTACGACAGCGAACATGCCCACCTGAAGCCGCTTCCGATGCTACATATAGAGTTATTTATGTGTGTGTGTGTGTGTGTGTGTGTGTCAGTCAGCTATTACAAAAAGTACGGACCCTGAAGAAGAAGAACAGGTCGCCGCTGCTACTGTAGGAATAATTCTGATGCAAGTAACACAGAATACTTTCCAGATCCCTTTCGTCTTTTTAGCCTGGCCCCTCTCTCTCACTGCTTGTCACTACCTGCAGTAAGGCTACATTGTTATGTAACATCAGCCATACATACAGCTGAGTGTAATTGCTCGCTGGACCCAATTCTTTACCTTAAATGGAATCTCAGCCAGCCAGTTATTTTTTAAATATTGGATGCCCAGGACCGTCAACAAGGTTCTGCAGTTGGCTTGTCTTATTATCGAGGAGAAAAATCAATTCCACGGTAAGCAAAGTTTCAGTTCATGATCCTATGTATTTCTGTGTCGTGACACCGCAAGCTGATCTGTATATGCTAAAGAGAGCATTCTGAACATAGACCGATCCAACAAATCAAAGGCGCTCAGGAGCATGAAACATTCAAGCCTTCCCCTGGGCTCCATACCTGAGAACACAGTGTTCTGGCGTTCTGTATTGGTTTCTAGCAACTCATAACACCTCAAAAACAGCACGGAACAAATCCTTATCTATATATCACGGAACAAAACGGCAGCGCTATAACAGTACACTACCAAAGATAGAACGTTGTCAAGTCGGGGGACACTTGACCCGTTTGCAGCTATTATATACGTGCCGTGACACTAAATCAGTCTATGTATGCATTTACTATGAGATATGCGCTAGTCGAGACTGCGTCCTTCAAGATGACTATTGTTCCTGCCAAAGAAGGGAACCTGATCTGAATATTCAAATTTTATATGCCGGTTTATATAGCATGGGCTACGGTGCGTATGGTACTTAGTAGATACGCTACTCACAGCATCTTCCCCGGAAAGGCTGTGGCCTAATGTGTCAATCCCGAATTCATATGAGGACAATCCGTGTCTTCTACCTACTGGCTGACTTGCCGGCAGAAACAAAAACAAAACAACAAGTTCTTACAACCAGGGCGCAGTGAGGAAGTCTTCTTGATAGAAGCACTGCTTACTAAGTTGAAAAGGAGATAGGGAAAACACTCAACTATAATACCACAATACCTATACTCATTTCTTAAAAACCCCCCAGCATAATCCATATGTTTTTTTTGGTTGTAGAGTAGTAGTTTTTGGTAGCAGTGATTAGTAATCACAGGCTTTATCTGGGACTCCAAGTTGCTCGCAGCGCCGCTAGTAGTAAAGCGATGGCTTTTTTCATGGAGTACACCAGATCTACTACTAAGCTAGTTGGCACAGCGGTTGTAACATTTATTAGAGTATACCAGATTCTTAGAAAAGACCCCAGAACGGTGAAAGGAGTCTTCTTAGCCTTGAGTGTGAACTCATCGAGTTGGTTTGGTTATATAATCCCAGGTACGAATATCACGTCATATTATTGATGCGGCACGGGCAAGCTCGCCCTGCGTCCAGATTTATTACGTCTATTACTATCTAGAGTCGCAAGGCCCCTTGTATTACTCGTAACACCAACAACAACAACAACAACGAAAAATTAAACTAAAGACATACTTGACCTTTTAGCTACACAAGTAGGCTACTGAACTTAAGGGTCAGTTTGAGTGTCTCGCGACTTAATCGGCTATTTGACTGTGACCCAAAGCCTTGTCATCAGAACCTGAAACAACGATGTAACAAAAAGCTGAAAAAGTTCACAGGTTCTTCTATGCAGGCTCTACCGTGAAAGGGAACTAATAGAAGTCGCTGTTCAGGGCCCGGACTCCTAAGCGGCTAGGAACGTCGTTTAATAGCTTTTAACGTATCCTTAAGCAGGGCCTTAGATCAGTCGCGAATGACAGCTTGATTTGTATTGTCCTCTTGAGTATGGTCAAAAGGTATGCAAAATGGGCGTATCTGCTAAGAATCACTGCACCCGGTGAAGGACCATTCCAGGTGCGACTAGACGGCCGAATGTTTCGTGGCTATTTTGTGTAATAACTATTTACTGTAATTACTTACGAATTAGTTATACATCTAGCCGTATGATGGTCGACGCCTTGTGCTCTGAATTCAGCACACTCACTAGAAGCTACTGGTGATAATTTCACCTCATTACATAGGGTGAACTACTAAGCTGGTTTGTGACTATGTATATGCTGGAAATAATGATGCTGTGTAGAGCTGTACACCGTCGAATTCCATAACTTAAGCCTGGCAAAATTGGCTCTCACTCTTGAAATTTGCTAACAAAACATCTTCGTTACTAACTAGCGGAGGAGAGTGGGAGTATCGTATCACATGAAGCTAACATCATCAATTACAACACCCTTAGGGTGGGCCACCATGCACTCCCTGCGAACACGAATACATGTGAATGAAACGTCGACACGTTCGTATCACTTCAGCACTATTTGGGTGATATCATACAAGTTACACGGAGAATGAAACATACTAGTATTCACCGCTTTGATGTCACATATGTGCTAGGAACCCTGTATTTGAGGTGGACAATAGGCACTTGTTGTTGGGCGAAGGACTCTAAAACACATTCGTAGACGCCATCTGGCTATTTATGGGAGTCTCTTTGTCTCTGTGTCCTGTCATAATCTGGTAGAGGATGGTAGTTCTAGGAGATCTTGAGTTTAATTTGTCTTACATGAGCCGCCTTTCGCTGTGCGAATGGACGCGCAAGCTGTTGAAGATACGATGAGGTTGGAGGAAGGAACGCAATTCGAATAATTCGAATTTGAGTAAGACTAGCCGAGATGTTTCTAGTAATACCGTCTCTCTATACATTGATCCTCTATGAGTACATAGTACTCACTGGGCTTCATGGCTGGGTGTGGGGGGGTTAGGAATAATCAAAAGTCGGTCACTCACGAGCTGGCTGATCCGTTGAGTTTCGTATGGCAGTGCTGAAGAACACATCTATTTCCTTACGTATCCCAAACGATGTAACTTTTCTTGCAAGGTTTAGATATAATAGCAATCTGACGGAGATAAGCACTGTAAGCTGGCTACATACCGTTAGGTCCTCTGTCTGATAAGTCTGAAGTAGTGTATCATTCCTTACAATATCAAGAATCCTGTATTATGCGGCGTATGGCGTACACTGTATGTCGATGGGGCATGCTACTTATTTAAAATAAAATAATAATAATAATAAAATAATAATAAAATAATAATAAAAAAACCTTAATAAAAACCTTAAGGCATTTCTCTGTTTCTGGCTTGAGATTTCGTTTCGCTTCCTCGTCTCATTAACATCGGTTCTCTACTTCGAAAGAACCGCACCAGTCACACATTCCCAAATCTCATCAACTTTATGAAACCGATCATTAAATCACTAGCCACTCCAGCACTGGCTGCATGAGTGGATGCAGCTTTCCATAATGAACTACGGCTTCATATATCTCATCTCTTCAACATACGGGTGGTTGAGCCTCCTGCTAATTTGACTGATACAATAGTGATGATCTACGAGGGCGGTGATTACACAGGGCATATGACGGCACTTGATGTCAATGAAACTTTAAGCTGCGGAACTCATATTCTGGCAAAGCCACCTGTCAAGTCGGGAGGTTTGACACGGCATGTATTTGTTGTGTGACGGGGTGAGGTTGACATGCACCGTGAAACGCCCTCGGAGAAGTTGAGAATTTATTTCGCAGCAATCATGTTTCGATATCACTTTGACCACACTCTCGCTTATAATAGTCACAGCTAAAAAAATATGATACGTTCGTTTCAAACTACCGACGTTGCATGCGTCGCAGGCTATGCTGCATTCTGTTCCAGGTCTAGGAATGAATATGTTAAAAGAACTCTAACTGATCGCAGGTATTCAGAACTATACCTGGAGCTATGCCTCCCTGATATACTATATCATTGAAATATATACTGACAGATTGACGGCTACTCGGATCGGCTAGGCTGATATGCCCCGTGTCTAGGACGTAGTCATCCTGACTTATTGCACTCAGCGGGCGGAAGAGGATATAGAAGTATTCAGGCGTTTAGGCGAGCCTGAATCCGCATAGGATTCACGACGGAGAGTCACCCTGCCATAGTGTAACACGCTTTCGATGGGCCCAGGTCGGAGACTGAAGCGAGAGTCTTTGGCAATGGTACGCCTTAAGAGTAGGCGATAGTTCCCTGTGACTGTTTATATTGCCTACAACCGGCTAACTTTGCCGTTCATCAATTATGGGACGGTTTCTGGCAACAAGAGTCTCACATGGGATTGGAACTCACGCGACCTAACTGATCGTACGAAATAAAGTGCCATGAATACACTGAATGAATACACTGAATGTCTACCTTGGACTGCAGCTGATTTTCGTACATTGATATGTTCGCTTGCCTAGAAAGCTTTATTTTAATACCAACATACAGATTACCGGGTTGTAGTTGGAGTCATGGTTTATAGCAGTGAAAAATAATGAGGTTCTATGGTGTTTTAGAGTTTCGTATTGAATGTTTATAAGGCGACTGAGAGAATATACAGAAAGGCTATGTCACGGCCTGTGACCCAATAAGTTAGCGCTCAGCCTCAAGGAAAGCATAGTAAGATTATTTAATAGCACGTGACATCATAAGGCAACATGGCCGAGTTGGTTATGGCGTGAGGTTAAGGTCACCTTAGCACAGTTTCCTCATGGAGCAATCCGCGTGGGTTCAAGTCCCACTGTTGTCATCATTAATTTTTTAATCGCATTCATATTTTTCCACTCTTACTTGGTTGTAGTTAATCCTTTTTAGCTTTAACTGAACCTTTACAATCCATTGTCACTATAATGTCGTATTTGGCTCCTAGATCCTAAAGCATTTAACACTTTAATAGCGTATGTCTATTTAAATATCAATCTAGTAAAAGATTTTATTCTGGCTCTTTTTTTCTTTCTTGAAGCTGCTTGAAGTAGCTACTATGCGCTAAAGTGCAAAACATGGATTAGTGAAAAGAAAGACGCCATCCATTTTCTCGATTTGCCCGCACCCCCGTAGTCTCCCAGATCGAACAATTTCGAACACACAGCTCTGCAGGGGAGCATTTGCGGATATCTGGATTACAAAACAACTGAATCTTACTGTCGCTGTCCTTCCGGATATAGTGATCCCCGTGACGCTATTGATCTATAGATGCCTTTTTCTTTCATGGGCGACATAGATGTTGCATCGCAATATAGCTGCGCGGAATGCCTGCTTACTTAGGTTAGATCTCAGATTTTAGGCATAAACCTGACTATACCGACCTCACCACTCATCTCATTTGCGACTTACTCGGCGGCTACCGGCAATTGATACATGAAAACACACCGTGCAAGGGGATGATTTACACCTAAACACAGAATGTTTACCATGACGTATGGTATGAACACTGGGGATTCAACGTCTCTAAAAGCGCTTCGGATGTTCTGCAGAATATGGGCGAGATCACTAATGGTAAATATATAAGTATTACATGAGTTTTGGCATATCGAAAAGTACTGTAGGAAATTCACGAATAACGAGATCAAAATGACTACTAAGAACACCAGAAGAACAAATGTACCTACAGCATAGTATCGATAACTATACTAAAGATACTAGACTAGCAGCCGTGTGTCCCGAAAGGAAAAAGGTCAGGCTGAATCAAACCGTTGAGACAATCCCGTTTTGGACCAAGACCGTTACCCCAAGC
Source organism: Xylaria castorea (assembly GCA_022495115.1). Classification (NCBI taxonomy): domain Eukaryota; kingdom Fungi; phylum Ascomycota; class Sordariomycetes; order Xylariales; family Xylariaceae; genus Xylaria; species Xylaria castorea. The sequence goes on along the minus strand of MU382625.1, from coordinate 1,027,315 downwards.
CACCAGTTTTCTCTTTTTGTCCTCGATCCCCAATCACCTTGGCAACTTTATTCATCGATGGTTGCATTGTGTCTAGGGACAGTCAGCTTCTGAATTGCCTGTGGGTAGTCGGATCATTTCCTAAGGCAGGGAACAGTATAGGAACAAAGTAGCCCGACTAAATTTAGGCACATTGTATGTAATGCTACTACCCGCGGTGTTACTTATATGATTAAATGTCGCGCATGGCACGGCTACTGCTGTGTGAGTGTTAAAGCCTAGGGGTATGATTGGCTGTGTACTACCAGTAAACACGAATCTCGGAACAATAGGAGACATCGCGTTGAGAACCTTTACGGTGCTAATATTCGTATATACATGCTATTCTGCGATTGCAGCATAAACTAACTATCTAGTCTTGAGTTTACTGTACTTGTAGCAAGCCTTTCGAGGGCAAGGAGCTTGACCATTCTTGTGAGGGATTTTGGTGCCGTAGCCTGAATCCCTGTTAACATTCTACCGCTTGATGTACAGTAAGGTACCGTAGAAAAGCTGCTGTAACTCTCTATTCTCCATTAGAAGGAACCTAATTTGAAGAAATTCCGAGTATCAAAAGATGCACGACGAATAACAATGGGCGACTTGAGAACAAGATTGTAGACATATAAGGAGAATTACTGGCGGTGTACGGGGCTTAATAGGTTATACTTACATGTAGACTACATACATAGTACCTACCTGGATAGGTACCTAGATAGTCTATAGTATTGTTCCAAGGTCCTGAGAGAAAAGACGAGGCAGAGCGTGTGGAGGACCTCTCGCAGTGGCTACAAGGTTCTATTTCTCATGCCATTACATCTACCTTATCGGTCCGGGCAATATGAAAATGAGTGGCTTTTTGTGAAGTAAGGAGGATGAGTTGAAGACCATGCCTACTGTACATATTTAGTGCCCAGCTAGCACCCCGGACTCGACTAAAATATCCACACTCGGGTATAATGTGGCCGGGTTTCAATACATTTAAGAGGTAAGTAATATCACCCAACATCTGTACATAGTAGGTAAGTAGGCAGGTAGTTGGCAGTCTGAGCTCGAGCATTGAGTTATCCTAATCAAGGTGCATGCATCCGACCCCCAACCAAAAAGCAACGTATAGACGGGTGTGGTATTCCTAGTCTAGGTACCAAACCATTGGGTAGTTTGGAGCACCGTCTGAGTGTGCTTCAACCATTACGGCAATGCTTGCGTGGTGGGTACGAAATATTGACGAATAGCAGCTGTTCTACCATCTGTACAGCATACTATCAACGAGGACCAGTGGAGGGGTGAGCACCTTTTTAAATACACGTCAACGTACGCCAATACCGCGCTCCGATATCCATTGATAGGTGTCGGCTACGGCAGCTTTCTTCATCTCTCAGTCCAGCGCTCCGCACTTTGATAATAATCTCTGAACGCTAATTTGACTGATAGGTCTTATCTTCTTTCGCTTCCCTCTACACCGACCGTGTTTATCAACCCCCCCCCCAAAGGGTCTCATCTGCTCTTCTTCATTGTCGTCACGTTGGACGGCCTGCCGTCTGCCTGTTTCTTAAAAACAATTTCTACCCCGACATCAGATCAGGTCTAGAACTTCCCGGCCTCTTCTCTATCTTGAGTGGTTACCGACAACTCTGAATGTGGTTCTGGGTCGCCAGTGTCGCTGCATTGAGCCGAGAGACTTAAAAGGACCCGCTGTGACGCGCTTGGAAGCCTGTATTCAGGGCCTCAGTTACTCGCTATAAAGGCATCGGCAGTGCACTCAGCCGCCACCCCAGGTCTCCTCCCACTCAAACATCAACGTTACACCACCTTGTCTTGCTTGACACACGATTTGTGAGGCTGCTCTACCTTCTTCTACCTTCCCGACAGTAAGGTGAGAGTGGGGTTTGTGTCATACATCACTCGGTTAATCAGAGACATCTCGTTCGCTCGTTTTGCCCGGCATTTTGTGAACGGCCGATTATCCTAGTCGGGTGCGACGGACAACCCTCTCGGGATCTACCGGACCATCAGATCCTTTCGGCAAAATCTTGCTGGTTCGTCTGACGGCAAAGGATACTGGTATCTTAAATTGTAGACTAGGGGCGGCTATATATGAACTCTAACCGTGGACGTATGGTCTAGATTACTGTCTTGATGTGTATTGGTTTGGCGTACGTTTGCCGCGAAGCTGGCGTATCATTCTCATGGAGCAGACATTTATGACCATTCACAGTAAGTACTCTACACAGACTGTCGTCTCCAGCCAGCTAAACGCTGCTCGGCGAAGCCCGTATTTTCTTGAATGATCACGGACTTCACAAGCTTACATCAAGCAGATCTGTCTCATGACGCCAACGTTCTTTTCGCATCAGAGTCGGTAGTTGATATATTGGGGTACCAGCCCCAAGAAATTCAAGGGAAATCTTGTTTTGACTATTTTCATCCTGACGAGATTCCCTTTGCCCGGTCCGTCCATAAGAGAGGCGTCCTGTTGGACAAAGCAGCGGTCTTGCACTATGTTCGCATGTTATCTAAAGATGGCCGGTTTGTAAATTGCGAGTGCTGCTTTACGGTTGTCCACGATGTCTTGGTGGCATGCACGAGCATATATCGCCGGGGCAAGAAAAGTGAAAGTGCGTTACGAGACTATTTTACATCTATCATTACCTTCTTCTTCCGCTAATTCGCTGTTAGGACGAGCCATTGAGGCGCCCCATATACGAAGGATATTCTCTAGCTCGCCAAGGGATCCCCGATACCATATGCTAGGACACCTGTCTCCCACATTTAGAATGCAGCCAACGGAGCGCGAGCCTCGCGCAGCCTTAATTCTAAACAGGTTTACCCGAACGTTAACTATTATGTTTGCAACGAATGCCGTATCTTCTATACTTGGTATCGGACCGGATCAACTTCAAGGGAAAAGTCTTTATGAATGTATCGCTGAGAACAACTGGGGCGATGCTATTAAGCGCCTCGAAAACGCCAAGGCGAACGATTCTATTGCTTATCTTCGTTTCTGGTCACGAGACCCGCGAGTGGAAGAAAATTCCGAAGGAGACGAAGGCGACCTGGAAATGGAGGATTTGGGAGATGAGACATTGGAAAATGACTCCGACGGCGGCGTGCGTCTGAATGCTACCGTGGAGGTATCACTAGATGGTGGGCTAAATAACTTTACCAAAAGAGAAGCCGATCACAGTCCGCAGAAAAACCAGCCCATGCCTATGAACAAGCCGAGTGCTCATGGGCCTTCTGCTACATTTGCAAGCCAATCAAAACCGGCAAGGGCTCAGGGCGCTCAAAGACCAGCAGCACATCGAGAACTACAAGCTCGCCGTAGCGAACCGATACCGACACGTGAACTTGAGGCCGTCGTTTCTTGCACCTCTGATGGGTTAGTTATGGTGCTTAGAAAGGCGCGGCCACCGATACCATCTCTTCACCTACCGATGCTTTCCGCAGAGTTCGAAAACAATTTGTTTGCCGGACCCTGGAACGAGCACCCGATCCGTGCCAACTATCCCACGAATCTGTTACACACTTTCAACCACATTTTCTACTCTAATACGCATCTACATGGGAGCATGTCAAACCAATTGGGAGGCCGCCGAGTAGCCAACTAATAAGATCAACCAGTGATATACCGTTTTAACTTGGGACCGGCTGGAACAATGCGAATGGAGTATTGCTTTCTACTTGCGAAACCCAACCTGCCAAACACCTTCCAATATAGAATTCCGGTGTTTCGAAAGGCACTTGAGTCTTATCTCGGCCACCTATAATTGGGGTATTGAGGTGATAGCTCACTGAGTACATTCGCCTCACATATCCGTTTTTAGTGTTTGGGAGGGACAAGGTCGCACCCAATTGCTCGATCGGTTCAACAGGACATGGTCTGGCCAATTTTACCGCCTCTTCACCTTCTCCGAAGCCGCAGGCCTACTCTCAGGTTCAGCAATAGCCCTAGCACCACATAACTAGGCATCAAACAAGCAGCACCTAGGAACGGTGGATGGATAGGGTAGGGACGGGGTCGTATCCCTCATCCAGCTAATAATACTAACCAAACAAAAGCCAAAATCGGCCACACAAGCGTATAGCTTTGGATACGTATTTCATACCTCTACTCGCACGTGGGATAGAATCTGCAAGCGAGGGCCATATATTGTAATGGCATTGTATCTGGGTTAACATACAGTTGTTTTACGGGGTTATGATTTGAGCAAGGCGTTCGCAGGTAGCATAGTTCCTTGCGAGGACACAATTTGGATGTTTGGAATGGGGACGATGTCGAAGGTGGTATTTCAACAGGTTTGCATGTGCGAGTGGCTGAAAAAACAAGCCCCCCATGCTCATCTCTTTGTTTTTCCTGGGAGCATTTCAGTGGTACCAAGCTGGAGTCGTGGTGTTGGTTTCAAAGATTTGGGAGCTGGATGAAAGCACATTCTGAGTCAGCTCAGCGAAAAACGTGCCCTGTCTTGGATATCGAAAAGACAAGATACCCTTCTGAATAGACTTATTCCCTACCTAATGTCCAATATACTGATAGTAGACGGCAAGTGCGTGGATGTGTGTTGGGAGTATGGGAGCTTTGACCATTTTCTATATATATTTGAAGATCGGTTATTAGACTATGGCTTGGATAATTGCATATCAGCTCCAATCAACCTGACCCATGCACTCGAACAGGCAGCTTCAATCGACAGCTGGACATTAGGACATTAGTCTAGATAGCACAGCTTACAAGGGCCAACGTACACGCACCACTTCCCAGCCCGATTCTTCACACCACCTGGTCGGCCACTCACGAATCGAAACACACTGGGAGAATAGGAGCGTCGGAATTTGACAGGACAGATTTCTGGTTGAAAGAAAGTACCTGGGTGGTTGTGAGGAAGCTGGAGACCAATACCACCGAGCCGTCTTACATCGAGATGGCCTCCTCAAGCCACCAATACAACAGTCCGCACATAGACGATGAGGATGACCTCATTGACCCAGATGATGGTGAGTTGAGAGTTGAATTGTTTCTGAAGCGTGACGTTTCCTGCGCTCTCTGGCTCCGGCTACGGCTACGGGTACGGGTCGAACTCGCGAAGCGTACTTCGAAGAGCGATATCTGGCTAACAAATGCTTGCGCGCCGCTGCAACAGCCGATCTCACCGACTTCGACGACCCGTTATCCAACGCAGAGGCACAGCGCGCCCCGTTAACAGGCACCATCAGCGGGCAGGCCGGGTCCTCGTCATCGTCCTCCCGGCCACTCAACGAGTCGTACCTCACGTCGCGAATCCCCGGCGACGACCGACGCGCGCCGCAGAACACGATCGACGAGACGGTGTGGGAGACGGTGCGCCGGGATCTGCTGGCCGTCTGGTCGAAGATGCGCGAGGTGCTGTACCCCCGCTACCTGTTCGGCGGCTCGATGATCGAGAGCGGCATGGCGAGCGGAGGGCTGCGGGGCGCGTACGCCAACCTCCGGGGCGCCGGGCTCTCGGGCGCCCGCGAGGAGCTGCAGTCTCTGGCCGGCAGAGTCATGGACCCCGAGGCCCTGCTCAACCAGAACAACATGACGCCCGGCCTCCGGGATTGGGACTTGTGGGGGCCTTTGCTCTTCTGTCTCGCGCTGTCCGTGCTGTTGAGCATCTGCGGCCAACCGAAGCAGAAGGACGCCATCTTCTCGGGCGTCTTTGCGATTGTGTGGATCGGAGAGGCAATCGTCACACTGCAGATCAAGCTGCTGGGTGGAAATATGTCAGTGGTCCCCTATATCCCTTTGCTGGCTTGGAACATCTGGATCCGAGACTCCGCTTGGCACCGACAGTGTATGTAGTCTGGAGGCTAACTCGAAAGTAGATCTTTCATGCAGAGCGTGTGCATCATCGGTTATACGCTGTTCCCGCTCGTCATTGCTGCGCTGCTTTCGGCGGTAGGCCTCCCCCCTATTCCCCGCATTCCCGTCTACATTATACTCGTGGGCTGGGCGATGGCCGCAGGCGTTAGCATTCTAGGCGGCAGCGGTGTTGTCAGCAACCGTGTAGGAATTGCCGTATATCCTTTATTCATTTTTTACATTGGGTTGGGTTGTCTCTGCTTCATTAGCTAGTTTACCTGTGCTGCCTGATCTATTCATTAAGATTTTTATGTGTTGAGGGAGTAGTAGTACGGGGCCCGGGGCTTATGTTATTCGCCCTGATCAATCAATGGCTGCCGTGGAAGTTGAAGGGCAGCGATATGTGGAATTCATGACGTTTGTATTCGCCGACGAATCTGTAATTCTAGTTGTTTCCACCTTGCGCCGTTTGAAGAGACAGGTGTTAAGGAATCAGAATCTTCAAACCTGCAATATGTGTATGACTTATTCGTCATGCGATAATGTTTACTAGACTGTCACCCCTACATCTTGCCAGAGTTGTAGATTATCTAGGATAACGAATTTGCCTTCGGGAGGCCAAAGGAAAATGGGGGAAAGCATGTTCATACGAATAGGAGGGGTATCTCAAGCAACATGAAAAAAGGCAACCAGCCCTCGCTCGTGGCCCTCGGCAGTCATCTATCTCAACGTAACCATCCATCCATCAAATGTCACCAACCAGATTGTCGTCGCAGTCCCTCATCATGCTCTTCCTCCTCATCTTCCCCGTCCAGGAACCGTAAAACCCAGTCCTCGAGCCTCCCCTTGGCCGTTACGGCGCGTCTGAAGAATACCACAGCCCTTCCTTGCTCTTCCCGGCGTCTGGCGAGCGCGACGTGCTCGTCGGAGTGCCTGGCGTGCTTACGGAGACGACGCTCCGCGGCCCGGAGCGGGAGTCGTCGTCGTTGTCCTTCTCCTTCTCCTTCGCGCCTAACGTACCGCTCCATCAGACGCGGAGGTAGGTATAAGTCCGCGATGAACAGAGCCACGTGACCTCGTAGGCGCAGCAGCTCCGCGTGCGTGGTGTACGGCGGGTTCTCGAGGACGCCGTCCATCCGCGTCGCGAGCCCGAGGGCGCCGCGCTGCGTCTCGGATCGCAGGGCGTCCATGGCGTTGTGACGGTCCCTGTCTTGCTCGTCTTCGTCTTCTTCTTCTTCCTCCTCTCGGCCGCCGCTCCTTCGTCGTAGTTTCCTCTCGTCATCATCATCGTCACCGTCTACATCCATCCTATCTGCCTCGTGGTCGTCGTACTCCCGATCGGGCGAAGGCGAAGCGGACCGAGAAGAGGGAAATCCGTATTCCGTGTGAATGTGGTGTAGTGAGCTCTGGAGCTCGGCGTCGAGGTTATACACCTCGATGCCGAAGAGCGCGGGCCAGAAGTCGACGGCGCTCGTGAGCTGCGGGCGGTGCGCGTCGTAGGGGTGATGCTGGATCAGCGTTTCTAAATACTGCTTGACCTGCGCGAGGTTGGCCGCGCTGCCCCAGCGCTGAGGCGGCCGTGGACCTCCTTTCGTGCTTCCTCCATCCGCCCCTCTATCTTCTGCTATGCCTGCCTCTGCGATCTCCGGGTCGGAGTCTGTATCAGAAAGAGAGAGTGCGTCTCCAGAAGATAATGAAGATGACGATGACGGTCGTTTCGGTACAGCTATAGCCTCCTCCTCCTCCTGCTGCTCCCCATCGCGCATCAGAATCTCCGAGCCTATAACCCAGAGGTTGTCGACGCGCACGTCCACATCCCTGGTGCGCATGAGGAGTCCCAGAGCGCGCTGAGCGCGCGCAATGTCGCCGTCGCGGAGACAACGGTGCATGATGGCCGTCATGGTGTTCAAGTGGCGCATGCGCGCGGAATGATGTTTGTCATTCACATCGTCGGTCTTTCTTCTGCTCTCCCGCCGCTGGGAGGTCATCGTAGAATCCGTCTCCACCCCACTATCACTGCTCACCACTACCCGTCTAGACGGCGTTGTCGTTCCATTGCGCCGTTTGCGTGGGCCTGGCAGCGGCCTGTGAGGAAAGCCCGGGTGAGCTCGCGATGGCAGCTCGTCCTCTGGCGAGAGCCCGGCTACTGCTAGTTGGCGCAGCGTGTCGGGGCTGTGGCTGAGCGGATTGATGGTTTCTGAGGGGAGGCGTGACGTAGTAGATGAGAATTGCGTTTCTGCGTCTGACTCCGCGTATGGAGACGACGACCGTGTCTCTACATCTTGTCGTGTGGTGTCGTGATGTCGCTGTTTATGTGAATGCACCCCCAAGCGGTAACCCGGGATTGAGAGGGCGAAGGGTGCCATGGTAGTTGACGGAGGTTATCCTTCCTGTAACCCTTCTTTAGAGAGCAAATGCATATTCATCCATAATTTTCAATGCTGCGCTTTTCGGGTGAGACCAGCCAATGTATTTATACGAAGTAGGGCAAGAAGTTATTATACAAAACTCTTCAAAGTTTAGTTGGAATGATAGGCAGTGCGGCCTTGGCACTTTGCATACTGTACCCAGCAACATCTCACATTTTAGGGATGCACGATCTAAGAAGAAAACATAATGATGAGTATACTCATATTAAATGGCCAAGCGAATTTCTTTGCGCTTTGCACTATTAGAGAATATTTTTGAAATGGGCATACTGCTCGAGCAAGAATCTAGTACCATGAGAAATTCCAATGCGAGATCCACCTATTCAGATCTCAACCTTCTCACGTACTCTGGTATTGGCTATATTCTCATCCTGTCTTGAAGAGAATTGGTATAATTCTCGTGGTATTTCCTACTACTAACTCCAACATGAATGTGGATGTGTATGCGTAAGGGAATCACCATTTCCTTGTATGTACAATGCAATCTAATGCACCCATCCTCTACTGATACAATAGATCTAATTTTTGGGATACTCTCTTTCCGTTTCACCTAGGACAGCTGCATTATTGCGATTTCCGCTCAAAATACTCCCACTGGCCCGCTGGTGGCTGCTCTTCCAGACCCTCCCATCTGCATCTGGTTAGCTTTTGAATGTATATTCCCATGTGTGGCAGTAGCACTTACACCTTCGCCTCATGCAAGATATCGATGAGCTTGAGTTCGCTCTCAGCCATCTGTACCACTTCTTCGATCAGGCCAGCGCCGATCTTGTTCTCAATCTCCTCGACCCTATGCGAGAACCTGTGTTAGTGACCGAATTCGGCTGCATCTAACCATCAGGGAGAGGCCAACGTACTGATCGGCAGTCATCTGTGGTTCAGGCTCCCATTTGACCTGATTGGGAATCTCTAGCGGTTTCCTCTCGTACATCGAGTTGAGGCGGGGGTCCTCGCGCTCCTCGGCACCACGTAGTCCCTCGGTACCTTCGCCGTCGTCACGCTCGCCATCCCACTCCTCCTCCCGAGGGTCCTTCGCCTGGGGGTCGGTGCGGTGGACAAAGACGGAGCCGCCCAAGGTGACCTTGATGGCCTTGGCGCCGTCGACCTTAGCACTGCTCGCGATATTGAACTCGTCGGGGTTCTCCTCGATGACCTTCTGGGCACGCTCGGCCCATTCCTTGTATCCCGGGGGCACGGCGGCCTCGACGATGGCCATGCGGTGCTTCGTCTGGGCCTCGGCGGAACTCCGGTACAGTGACGACTTGGGGAACTTCTGCAACTTCTCGAGGGTGTGGGAGTACAGGAAGAGTAGCGACGAGCGCGGCGAGCTGTGGGTGTACAGACCGGTCAGACCGGTCGGGTTGCCCGCATCGAGGTAGCGGGCTGGCTTGACATTGGCGAGGAGTCGGAGAGTCCGCCGCATTGTGGGTGAGGGTGTTGTGTATGATGGTGGTGTTCGACTGCGCGGATTAACGGAATACTTGAGCTCACAGCAAGCATCAATCAATCAATCAATCAATCAATCAATCAATTGCTGCGGTTAAGGTTCCCTGCAGCTAGGCGGAACGTCAGAGCTCAAAATCACGTGAGTGGATAACCTGTGCTATGTAATTGTCCAATTAGATCCAACCTTTTACAGCACCTTAGGTAGGTACTTACAGGTATCCATTGAGCCTCTAACCGCCAAGGCAGGTAGGTCGCGAAACAAAGTACTGGTATTCTAGATCGCTGTGTGTAGGTTGTGGATGCATTTGTACACTGAGAATGACTGATAACCTCTGCTATAGATTGACAGTCGACTAACAGTTACAGTACGTTCAGCTGTATCAGTTAATATAGAGTTGGTATATTAGACCACAAAGGGGCGTTTCGCACTGACCGAGGCCAGTTGAGATTGCTCGAGATCATAGTTAGTGTCCGAGCACACTGAAGCGTGAAATGCGCTTCAATAAAACAAACTTGTTTATAATTGACTATACTGGCTCTGGCCTACATCTTCGCGCCTCTGCGGTTTTTAGTCACATCATGTTCAGAGGCCTTTATCCTCTCGTCTAGAAATGAAGGACTGAAAACACTTTAAGTAGCACGTCAAGAAGACTCAACGAATTTGAAAATATCCTTCACCATTCCTACCAGTAAAGCGCCCCAGCAATCAGGGTTCCGGAAGAACCACCAATCTGCCGATGAGACTAAAGGAAGCTCATGTTCGTAACAGTGTTGGCGCTAGTACTTTAAGAGGCGCTTTCGCGGCTCTTGCGGTAGTTTTCCTGAAATGAGGAACCGTCAGCAGGCTGTACTTATCATGGGGACCTATTCGTGACTACGTACCTCCTGCTGAAGCTGGAGACCCTCGATAACGGGGGCCAGCTCGTTCATAATCTCGTAAGCCTTTTTGTGATACTCAACTTGGGCAGCGATAAGCTCTGCCAGGTTACGGAGTGGTTCAGGGGTATCGAGAACCTTAAAAAAGTAATGTTAGCCATGGCCCACACAAACGATGGCTTTTACCTAGGCAACGTACGTTCTTCATAACACCCACGGCTTCTTCTGTCTGTGTGACAAATTCGTCCTCGGCCTTCTCAATCTCCTCTTGCGCCTCAGGAGAGAGTTCTTCCGAGTTGGGATGCTCCTCACGAGGCGACATACCTCCCATCTTCCAGGTTGTACCCTTGACTCGAGACTTGACAGAATCCAAGGTGAGGCGAGTTTTTTCGACATTCCTACGTGCGCGCGTGGCGAACATCAAGTTGGTGTTCAAGGTGGTGTTCCAGCCGGCCAAGAACCTGCTCTGAATTTGCGCATCCTGGGCAAGACGAGCCTCACCGACGCGTTCCTCAGCCAGCGCATACTTCTCTAGAGCAGTCGCCAGAGGGTCTTCGCCAGCACCGGTGTGTTGCTGGTAGAGCAGTTGAGAGCTGGCTAAACTAGCACGGGCAATAGCATGGTTAAATGTCTTCGGCTGGGGCTTCGCGGACGGAGGCGCAGTCAAAGCAGCCTGTGCCTCAGCAGGCGTGGACGCCGAGGAAAGGAGCTGGACCTTCTCGCTAACGGTACGGCCGAGATCCTGAAAAGTCTCCTTGATGTTGGGTGGATAGTCGTAAGCTTCATTGGAGTATTGAGAGCTGGGATTCCATCAGTCGGCCAGTCCACAAATATAATGGATGCCGTCTCTCAATAGGTCGGCACTCACGTCACGGCAAGCAGTTTCTGATGAACCTGCTTTAAGGCATCCACGCGCTTCTCCAGGTCAATGTAGTCAGGAGGGAGTTGGGTCTACAGATGACGGTTGGTCAATTATTGACAAAAAGATTTGAGGACGAAACTACCCACCTTGTCCTCGGCCTGACCGAGCTGCTCCTTGGTGTACTGAAACGTACGAGAGAGGGATGGGGTGATCTGAGATCCGATGTTGCTGGGCGGGAATGCATATCAGCAATACATCTCCCATCTCGGAGCTATGACGACAAGCTTGACTCGCCAACTCACCTGAGGCTGCTGCCGAACGTGTTACCGAAAGCTTTGAAGTTGTCCATCTTGGGCAGATTATGAGGGTTGTGGTGTCGCGGGAGGATGAGATGCGGTAAAGGAATGAGAACAAGCGACGTAATGTAGAAGCTCAAATGGTCGCAATGTAAAACAATCAAATTGTAGGAGATTGAAATGGTTCAAGCTTGCCGCGACTTTAGGCCAGCCTTGGGCGGTTCAAGCAAGGTGGTAGCCCACTCAGATAATGCACTTGGCGAATTCAGAACACGCTGCCGGGTGCTGCTAGTGCTAGTCAACAGCCTACAATCTTCCAGCTACAGCACATTTCATGCGCCAAGCCTCGATGATCATTCCTCTGGCACGTGATAGCCGATTAGTGTAGGCAGTATCTGATTAAGGTAAGATATGCATATAACAAGCACTCTCGTGGAGGGCCTGCACCGCACCTGCCAGCCGTCACTTACAACGGGTACTACCAACATCTCAGAACTTTAACGTTTGTTTGTAGTAACACTCCAAACCGCTCCCGGTACCCCGTAGCAGGTTCCAGTTTTTATAGATGTTATATCAGCAATATGGTATGACAGACATTGGCGCCCTTTGTGTTACAGCTCCTGATTACTCGTCTCTTTCTTTCTTACCTTTGACGCCCCATCGTCTCGTGCTCTTCGATGGGAATAACAGGGACGGATGATACTACAATAATATATAAGTTTCAGCTTGAGATAAACAATTTGTAGCTGGATAGAGCGAACCAAGGATTATTTATCATACACAATTTAGGCTCGGTGAATATGATTAGTCTACGATCTCTTTAAATAGTTCGTGGTCGGCACTGTCAAGCAGCTCAAGCGATACAGCTTTCGTTTACTAATTGAGCTTGGTAGATCCGGAATACCCTTGTTTATCTCTCCGGCTCCCAGCAGAGAATACTACTGTACAAACTGAGCATATATCAGTACAATGAAATTGGGCCATCCGGATACGGAATCTCCCGAATCATGTACGATATAGCTATTCATGATGTGAGATAACGTCACCGTGTCTCACTTTCATGCAAAGTCAGTTTATCAGCACCTGGCATTATGTGCCCAGGCGACTTATTGTCAGGGGTTTACGTCCCGGAGTGAATAGATAAACCTGTCTGTAGCCAGGGTAGTAGTTAGGGCTGAATAGTGTGATCGATTCATTCCTGAACCTCCCAAATCCAAAAAAAAAAAAAAGGGGGGGGGGGGGGGGGTTCAGTTACATATATATACAGAATTCCACTAGTCCTACACCATAGGGTAGCTGGCAACTAGTTCCCTGATACTTACGCTCTTGACCAAAGAGATGGAATCCAGATCAGCTGTAAGCTTGAATCCGTAGACAATCAATCTTAGTGAGAGAGAATAGGTCAGTTAAGAGAGAGATGTTATTAGAGCAGCGCTTGTTATGCTATACAACTCCCACATCAGTTAGATTAACCCACCTACTTTATCCTTGAAACAATACCAATTTTATCACTCAGTTTCGTCTGTAATCTTCCCTGCCCCAGGCTTACTCACTCACCACCCAGGTCATAGTTATCAATAACTAGGATAGTCTTCCATCAAGAGGGGATAGCTCAGTTGGGAGAGCGTCAGACTGAAGTAGAAGTTCATCATTAATCTGAAGGTCATGTGTTTTTATATTCCTCTTTCTTCTCTCCTGTACATACAGGAAGGAGGATGCAAGAAGTAAGTGACGTTTCCAACAATCAAAGGACACACGGCTCAAGGAAATGAACAGCAGCAGCTGTTTGTTGTATGTAATATGCTAGGTAATCTTTTTGTCGATGTTATTTATATATAACTAATGGTGGCTTCGTCAGGCGGGTCTTACTTACTTACTGTTACTTACTAGTTTTCTCTCTCTTAGTCGATATATAATTGAATAGCCCAATGAAATAAATCATTCTGCCCCTTCGTTCAAGTCATACAACCCTGACCGCCCCCCTATATAGATGAGTAAGTAACAACTATCTATCCACATATGTATAATACGTATATTTTAACGTAAGGTACCCAAACCTGCTCGTTACTCGATTATCGCCCAAACTAGACGGGACAACCAACACACACATAGACGTTGAGGTGAATCTGACAACGAGAACACCAGTGTCAAATGAAACCCTTCACCCGGAGAAAGCGAGGAATATTGGGGGTTATTCTTGTGCCGAATCTCGCCTGAACAAATTTGCAATCAATAATACCACATAAATCATAGAGCTTCAAGAAAAAGCATTCTATTTATTGTACATACATGTCTGTTTTGTAAATTCACAGAGGAGAGTTTTAGCGTCCAGAAACATTATGCGGTAATTCGATAAATCCTAATTATATCGCTCGTCAGGAACCGCCGCCATGTTAAACTTTGCTATTCACGGCTTTATCGGAAGCTTTTTGGATAATCTTGGCTACCTCTTCCGGGGCGCTGCAGAACGCGAAGTGATCACCGTCGACTTCAACGATCTCTTCGAATTTATGGCCTTTAGGCGCGGCGACGATCATATTCGGCATCAAATCCTTCTTAGCGACGACGTAGGTCCCAGGAATGTGTCGCCAGCCATCGTACGTCAAAGGTTCCTTGAAGCACTGGCGTACATGACTGTTTATAGCATTAGTATGAGTATTATTCGCTTAGGTTATGGGTGATTTTTAGAGTTCCGGGAGCTTGCAAGAGTAGCAAATGCAGAATATACCCGCTAAGGAAATTCCGAGACGTGCCAGGAGGGGAACGAAAGATGCTGACAACTAACCTGCGTATGGACGAACCGACGAGCATCATCTGTTCCTCATTACAGCCAGAGAGCCAGAGCTGAGTGTCTGGCGCTTCGGGGTTACGCCAGCAGAGTTCGCCGTCGATGATGAATTCTTCTTTAGGTGGATCCTCGGGCCACACCATGTTACCGACATCCAATATGATAGCCGCAACGTAGACGAGGTGAATCACGGCACCGGTGTCCGGACCACGCGAGGCGCGATCCAAGCCCCTGACTGCCTCACTGGTAACAACCCCTCCGTAGCTGTGGCATACGAGCACTACATCATGTCCATCATCGAGTTGCGGAATAACGACGTCTCGCACAGCATTGGCGTCTGTTCTATAGTGGTTCAAATGTTAGAAAAAGGTGGTAAATATTTAACTCATTCTTTTGGGGGTTAAGAGTAGGCAGGAGAATGAGATCTGCTAAGTGGGAGAAATGACTCTGGACTGCGTACTGTAGGCCCTGGGTGATGGGAGGGGCACCCTTGGGTCTTAGCTCTGAACCGACGCTGGGAAGAGAGACCGCCAAGCAGGTGTAGCCGGCTTTTGTGAGAATATCGGTTGTGAATCGGAAATATTCCGCGGCACACCACGCCCCAGGGCAGAAGACGAGAACCGGTTTCTTTCCAGGCATTGTGAGAAGATAGAATATAAGTGTTTATTACTAAGTGTATGAGGAATAGCGGGAAGGTAGTGAACAGACACGCACAGGAAATATAGACAGAATGATGAAAGATAGAAGCAAAAAAAAGAAGAGCAGAAGAAAAATGTGAAAACGAGCCTTTTATAATATTTCCCGACCAGCGTTCTTGATTCCAATGACAAAATTGACCAGGTTGACTATGTGCCTACCTGGATATAAAGTACGCAGTTGGTTGTTGAACGACAGCATACCTATGTGCCAAGGAGGGGTGGATTCTAGTCATCGATCTCTGATTGGCCAATTCTATACGAGCAAAGAGCTAACGAGTAGCTATTTAGATCGATGGCATATGTATCAAAGCGCCTCACCTTGTCTTACTCGGAACAAATCGGTTGACGTGTAAATGCTTGTTCGATGAGATGTCCCATTTATGATGGGAAACTAGGACGCTATGCTACCGACTCCGAAATGCGAACATTACCCTATATACATACCTACCTACCTGGATATCTAGGTGAGGTACTTAGCATATATTCTATAGTCCCCCTGGATGGCTGACTTTAACGGTCAGCATCGGAAATATCTGCTTTCGATCCATCTTTCTTCGATGTCCGGCACCACGTTTCCAACCACGACTGCGATTTCTGGGAATACTTTTGTTAGACGATGTAAGCCAACGCGCCCAGCAGAATATGTGGCAAAGACAATGCGATCTTGTGGCACGCCATGGTCGACCAGGACTTGAACAGCCATCAGACCAGAGCCACCGCTCGACATTTGCGAATCGAGGAGCAGCACACTTTCATGTTTGCTAATATCTTTGGGCAACTTTAAATAGTGTAGTTCTGGCTCTCCGGTCCTCACGTTGTTTTGGATCAGGAGCCGTCCAGTACGACAATCCGGGATCACTCTTCTTAGCCCTGCTTCAAATGCAGCCCCACCTCTGAGGATCAATACGGCGCTGACTTCGCCCTTGGGGGCCAGACCGTGGTATGGTATTCCAGTTGACGTCTCAACAGTCAACTCCTTGTAGTGAACATTATTCAAGGCCCTATTCTTCGTTTCAGCTCAAAGTTGCTTCAGGAAACCTATCCGCTACTTACTGCTCAATTAGAAGACAGGTAAACCTGTCAAAGTAGAAGATAAAGTCCTCACTTGAAGTATCGATATCCTGAATCAGCGTGTTCATGCCTCTGAGCTGGGGAGTGTCCTTAAGGACCACCACTCGCTTCGAGAGAGGCTCGCTTTCAAACCCAGCTTCTAAGCTCTTCAGCGCCGCACGATGATGTGTGGACTTTTCCAGTAGCTTCCTCTCTATGTA
This sequence comes from Xylaria castorea, assembly GCA_022495115.1. Taxonomy (NCBI): domain Eukaryota; kingdom Fungi; phylum Ascomycota; class Sordariomycetes; order Xylariales; family Xylariaceae; genus Xylaria; species Xylaria castorea. Next base: position 1,010,810 of record MU382625.1, on the reverse strand, counting down.
CTGGGTGACCATGGCTTTACGGTATTAGTGAGATTTGGTCATTGCATACCGCATCAACTTACTCATAGCGACCCGATTCTCTATCCCTCTAGGCACGATGATATCTGAGACGTGTTAGTACGAATACTGTAGGATGCTATGTATTTGCTACATACCGGCATGATTCCTCTGGGGTACGACGTACTACGAGGTTGAGTCAGCTGGGTGAACAGTGCGGTCTAAGTGGAACATGACCTGCCTTTTCGTAGTTCGGCTTCACAAACCCGAACCACTGCTTGATACAACCTTCCACAGTTCGACCGCGGTCTCTAACGTCCCGTAAGACTAAAGAAGCAGCGTATCAATATGATGGTCTAATGCTAGTTACCATGCGGGTACTAACTTCGTCTAGAGAGACAAGTGTCTGCGTCTGCCTCACAATAGATCTGCTATCGAATCAACACCATTTCTACAGCTAAACGTATGCTGTTCGTGCTTACCCTCATGTCCATAAGATCCATTACTCTGTGATCATACAGCGCAAAGATGCCTTCTAGAATGAGAACATGGGGAGAGTAGATCGTCGTCGTCTCTTCCAATCGTTGATGCTTCTCGAAAGAGTACAATGGAACCTCGGCACGCTTACTAGATGTCGGTTTAGTAACTTGCTATGTGACATAAGGCTGGAAATGTCTCATTGACAATCGTCAGTAGCTGCACCTACCCGGCCTTTAAGTCTTGGAGTGTTTCAAGCAATGCGTCGAAATCGATGGCCTGTGAGAGGCTACATCAATACTGAACAATCTATTCAACATGGAATAGTATATTTACATTGGGCGAGTCAAAGTCATATTCATTCATGAATGCTTTCTTGGAGGCCTCGGGGCCTAATGGCTTATAATACGAGTCCTGCCATAGGTTAGTATAATTAGGGTCCGCTACGGCCTTACAATGCATGACCAACCATCGATAAGATCACCACCCACGGCAAGTTCAACTGGCTCACGATAGCGTGGGAAAGTGTTGATTTGCCTGAGCCCGAGCTTCCAGCGATGCCAATTATGCTAAGGTCAGCCCATGGTGGGCTGTAATGTGCACGTTTGGCAATGGTGGCTGCACTTTTATTGGCCCCGCGGCCTGGCGAGCTAATGGCAGTATCCATTGCTACCGCTCGATACCAGTATTGTATAGAATTGAAATGAAAGACATGAAAGGTTCAGCCTATGAGGTGGGTATTGCAGATAATGAATTATTGTTCAGCGGTGGATCGACGTTGAAAACGCACGTGAGAATGCCTATCACATGTACGCCAAGTCAGCTGGATCGTATGGGAGCTGACAGGACCCAGAAGAGAAGGAGAAGCGCGAAGGGTAAGGTGCTAAAATAGACCGTTAAAAGAATGGACGCCGCCTGCTGTAGAAGTAATACAAACTTAATTCAAAGGAGGAGAAAGAGACAAAAAGGGTGTATCCCTGATTAATTTATATCAATCTAGATCTGGTTCCAACCTAGATAGATTGTTTAAAAGGTAATGAGGAGAGGATAGAAAAAGATCTTGTTGGTAGGGCGTTGACTATGATTGGCTCAATTACACGTGGTTTGATGTGAGCAAACACCGCCACAGCTGCAACCCATAGGTATCTCAGCAGCACATGCAGAATAAGTACTTATCTATGGGTACCTACAGTAGGCATAAGGTATGTGGGGCGAGGAGGATGCCTACCTTAGGTTAGGTACCTAGCCTCTAACTACAGTAGGTAGCAACTTAGCCACATGCAAGGAGCTTGGACCAGTATATGCGGAGCGTACCTATTCTTTCTTCCCACAACCACCCAATTCGATCTGCAAGCTTTCTCTTTACTTCCTGCATCTTCATCAGCCTCGAGGGGAGAATCCACAGGCGATGCAACAAGATCGGGATCCCCTCCTCGATTAGTCAAGACAACACTTCGCCTCTCTCCCTTCCTGGTGTATACTATCAACTGACCGGATGTTGAGACCCGCACAACTTGTATCCCTGGTCGACATGATGGTTTGTCAATCATGTTTGTTTGTTGACCGTGGGTAGCACTGACCGAGTGCTTGAGCAGACTTCGTCCACGTCCACCGCCACTCCCGTGAAGCATGCCTTCACGCGGCAGGTCGAAGAAGTAAAGACACCAAAAAGGTAAATACAAGCTGGCTCCTCTGTGTACTCCATTCTCGCTTTTCATGATGCAACAAATAATCAATGGGAATCTCTCTGAGTACTCCATGCGGAGATTGATTTTATCTTCTATTCTGATCAAATTTGGCGCCGACGTTGTTCCATCATCATCCTATGTTGCGAGAAAAAGCTTGGCTAACAGTCAGGTACCAAAGTGACATAAATGCACTCATTCTCGATTACCTCACCGTTGCCGGATATCCTAATGCAGCAGCCAAATTCTCGTCAGAGGCCAACCTCCAGCCCCAACAGCCTACGTCTGCAATCCAGCAGCGGCTGAGAATTCAGAAATATATACATAAAGGAGAGATTGAGAATGCTTTGCAGGAGTTGAATGAAGTATATCCATCGGTATGTTGGCTTTTGTCTTCTTCGTCTCTTCCACGACTGCTATGATTAAAACAAGAGTTTTACATGCACCACTCATATTGATCTTCGGATCACTGATGAGAAACAACCACTATTCCATGAGCACTTCACACTATATATTGTTGCCGCTGTTATTACCTTTTTACGACGCGTTGGACTAACTTGGCACAAGATCCTAGATAATGATGACTCATTGTTATTTGCACTGCTGCGCCTACAACTCGTGGAATTGATTCGAAACTGTAACAGCAGCCCCGACCGTGATATTTCAGCTGCACTAAAATTTGCACAAACTAAGTTGGGTCCTAAGGCCACAATGAAACCGGAGTTTCTTGAAGACCTGGAGAAAACTATGTCGCTTCTTGTCTTTCCCCAGGATGACTCTTTAGACCCTTCACTATCAGCTCTTTTACAACCAAGTCTTAGGAGAGAAGTTGCCGATCAGGTGAATCAAGCGATTCTCGAATATCAACAACAACGCAAAGAAACAGCCATCCGGCAGCTCGTGCAGATGAGAGTCTGGAGCGAGGAGGTCACACGTAAAGAAACTAAAAGGGATTTGCCTGGAATCATTGAGCTGGGCCTTGACGGTGATGATGCCGACCGACATGATGATATTCAAAACGGCCACGAGCCCATGATAACAACCTAATACGTGTTGCTAAAACGTGGATAAGACGAAAGGCAAAGTGTGGTACAGAGAGTTGCCTGATTACTGAGACGCCTCACTGAGATATTTGCTCTGGGAGGACTTAGTGGTCGGCGCTTTCGGAACCTTAGCATAATGAGGGTCTGGAGTTTTTTTTCAAGCTTGCGAATATGGCAACAGCCACTGCTGGTCGTCTGGCTTTTCCCAATGAATTATGAATACGGCGTTTAAGGGGGTAGATCTTGCTCGTCCACTAGATGACGAGAAAACGATTTAGGTATCGTGCTGGCTGTCACATTGGAGCTCCAAGGCACGACTTGACAGCAATGACCATGTGCTCAAAGAACGAATGGCCTGCCATCTGGCGCAAGAGCACTGGCATTTTAGAGACCATGCAACGGAGGTGGCGGGACGAAGATGTGATAATGGGAGTCAATGCATTTCGGGATACTTCTAAGATACCATTGTCTAAATATATGTACAGTTACGCCTTGTATTAATGGCGAACACTTTATTTCATCTACTTGGCGCGGACAAGTTTGAGCTTTTTTGGTGAATACAAGAAGTTATTGGCGTAGGCCTTGGGTGTAAAGGCGCGCTTGTTGGGCTCCTGGACGAAGTACTCGTAGCCCTGCATCTCGGCAAAGCGGATAGCATCTTCCTTGGTCTTGAACTCGATCCTAGTACCTTGCATGAAATCACCAGACGACTGCCATCCCATCAAAGGGTTCTCCCATCGGTGTCCCTTGGCTAGCACATCCCAATCCATTCGCCAATGGTGGGCGCCCCAGTTACCGGATTGTGTAGCAGGTTTGGATGGCTGAAAGATGCTGTATGATTGTTTAGAGCGCCGACGTGAGAGAAGAGAGAATTCAAGCTCGCGACACATACCGAACAGTCCTCGCCTGGAGCTCGATAGGCGCGCCGGATAAAACAGCAGCAGGAAGAACCTCGGTATCCTCACTGCCGTCCATTGCCCGCTTAGGTACGGGGGTATACGTTCTACACGTACTCATCAGATTATATGCGCCTGACCCAGGCATAGAATGAAACATACGACGTGGCTTTGTCGATGTGAACGCCATAATCGGGGGAGTTAGCAGGACGGACTTCAGGGGGTGTAGGCAGATTGTTCTCCCTGCTGAGGGCGGTCGAAGCGTCGTTGGATTTGAATCGTCGCTGGGCGGTGGCAAGGGCGGGCAGGCTCGTGATCGGGGCAGAAGCTCGCAGCAGCCGCGCTGCCGTATGAGATCGTAAGGACGCCATTTTTGCGAGCCGGGTTCGCCCAGTTCGCGGGTCAATTGACGATTTGCGGCAGTAGGGTCGTAGATAGGTTGAGGTGGACGATGGATTGAGTTCGAGGCGAGTTGTGAGATATTGAGTGAGCTTGGCGGTTGGATAACTAAGTAGAGTGGGGTGCTGAGGGCAGCGGTGATTGGCTGGAATGGCAAGATCAGCCCGGCCGGCCAGCCGACAAAGCAAGTGGGCGAGGTCTTTTCTGCGTTCTGCAGCTGCTTACCTCAAATTCAAGCTGCCGAGCAAATCACCACCACCACCACCACCACCAAACCCAGTCCACCTCATCGACCGACACTCTCATTATACACCTCCAATTGCGTGCGCACGTCGCTAGTCAATTGGTTCCGGTGGTCGCATATCCCTATCTTTCTTCCTCGCGCCGATTTTCAGCAGCCGTCACCATGAGTTTCATCGCTCGTCGGGGTCTCTCAACCCTCATCCCTCCCAAGGTTGGTAGGACCCTTAGGTCATCTTGATGCTGGTGCTAAATCGTCTGTCTCTAGGTCGCCTCGCCTAATGTACGTGATTCTACATTCATGCTCCTATTTCCGATCGTTTCCACCGATTCGAATTCCTTTCTGAGCGCAGCTTTTGCGTGCAAATGAGCTGAAGATACCTTTGGCTCGAATTCGGATACCCAAAGACACTATCAAAGAACACGGAATCAACTCGCAGTATAAACAGAATCTCTGACGACTTTTTTTAGGCTATCGGTGCCGCCCCTGACGCTGTCCGTATGAAGCGTGTCGTCAACTTTTACAATAAGCTACCGCGAGGCCCTGCTCCTGAGATCAACGCCACTGGTCTCATTGCCCGATACCAAGCCAAGCACTTCGGCAAGAACGCAACTGCCAAGCGTACGTCTGAACCTGCGATCTTCTAAAATACCTCTCTCCGCTGGCGGTGCGCTATTCTGGGTACTGACATGAAACGCTCTAGCCATCATCCACGCCATTGCTCTTATCTTGGTCGTCGGATACCCCATGACCTACTACTTCCACCTCCGTAAGTTGCCATCATTCGGGAGCACTGGGCCCAGTACTGCGTGTTGACTATAGACAGGCCACCATAAGAACAACATTCACTAGATGCCGCGGCGGATAGATATTATGTGAAACGGAAATAGACAGGTACAATGGATATCATTGTATATAAGATGGGTGGTGCAGCACCGTGGGCTGCCTTGTACTAGCAAAGCGAAGAGACCTTTTATCATAACGAAATCAATTCCCTGTCCCGACCCATCCTACTTGGTTTTAACTTGGTCCAGCCGAATCAATGTGGATTAGTCATGCTTTTTGATGCAGCATCTGTCATTATCTGTTATGAATGATTGTGTATAAGACGCTTTTATTTGCTAGTGTTCCGTACTAACTTCGTTACCTATATGTAGTAACAGTGTTGGGGGGAAGTCACTGTAGTCTTGTACTGAACTTCCCGTTGTCCAGTACCAATAACCTACACTACCTGCACATGTAATAATTGATGGCGGCTGCATATTTAAGTGTTTACAGAGAGTACTAAGTTAATGTTGCTTACCTTTAAGTTGGTACCTACATGGCAGGTAAGTACGTACATATGTTGTAAGTCAGATAATAACCGGCTTGCTCATGTACAGTAGCACTGCTGAATGCAGTCAAAATGGCTAGCATTTACGGGTAGGTGGTGCCAACTGCTAAGGTATGTGCCCAGTCATGTGTTCGTCCTCTGACACCTGTTCTGCCCTGTTGCCCTCTGTCTCCCTCAGCCGCTCCAGTTTCCAGGCCCTTCTCCACTTTTAGCAGGCCGGCCAAGAGCTTGGGACTCGCGGCAACTTTTGCATCCACCACGAAAGCAATACTGTACCATATTCCTTTTGCAGCATAGCTGTACCCTTCCATTTCCATCTTGTACACAATAACACCTCCTGCATTGAGTAGCGAGTCTGTTTTCCTTTTGCGATCCGTCCGGTGCATTGTTTGCGAGCGAGACTAACCTCCCGCTGGCCCCCGCGACAGACGCCAAGGCATTCATACCTAGTACAAACCTTGTATTCCGCACGTCCAGGACAACGAACACCTCATTCAGGTGACTCGACTCCCGCTGCTCAGCTCGCAGACAATTCGACAACACAAACCTGCGCTTCTCTATTTGCACGCGCATGCAACACGTACACGCAATACGTACACACACACGCTTGTCGACCAACTCTGGAGCATTAACTGCGTCTAACGCTTGGCTACACTCGGATGATGGCTACTGAAGCCACTGTGGGAGGGCCTGTCGATGTATCTGCGAACGAGCCATCACTTGTGAGTATCTGCCACACTTCTCTCTTTCTCCCGCTCCTTACACTGCTCACGCGCTCTCTGCCTATGTTGCTCCGTTGCTGCCGATCACCATGGATGGCGCTGAAGCCTCTCGGACCCAATGATCAGGACGCCCCCTTGCTGACATATGCGATTTGCTTAGAACCAGCCTGCTGTAACCGAATCCGGCTTCCAGGATGTCGACCGATTGAACATCGCGGTGAACGGATCCGCAGACGATATCGAGAACAAGCATATTGCTGATATTGTCGACGAACTCGTCAACTCTGCAGAGGCTAGCATTAGTGGTGGCTCGGATACTGAGGCATTCAAAGCAGACCCTACCAAGGCATCTGATGAGAAGGGCCATGCGCGGTCCTTGTCAACCGTCAAGAAGCCCCAAAGCTTTAAGTCTGTTTCTGTAAATCGCACATTTCTCGCATCCAAGGGCGCTACCAACTCGACATCACGACCCGAGTCTGCCGCCGGGTCTGCCTCGACGACGCCCCAACCTACTGTTACATCCTCCGCTTCTCGTCTGAAGCTGGTTGCAAAGTCTGGTAGTAACTTAGGTGGAGCCTCCAAGACGTTGAGTGCAAACGGAAAGTCACCAGGTGCACCTGATCCCAACTTGGTTTGGAATCGCAATCGAGGTATGCCCGACAAATTGCAGTTCTCCATCCTATCTACCTCCTGCTTCATACAACCTTCAGTCTCTACAACTAATGACATGTCTTCTAGCGCCTACCCAACCTGAAGCCAAGAAGCGCTCCGACGAGGAACTGAAGCATGATGGGATTCATCTGGCGGATCGTCTTGGGCCCGAGGATCTGAAGGGCCAGTCGAACTGGGCAGATATCGATGATGATGATGAATGGGCGCCAGACACCATAACATGGACTGACGGCACCAAGATTACATTACCGGCTGCGGAAGAAGCCCCGCCAAGCCCCATTCCTCAGCCTGCAACTGTCGAGAAAGTCAAGAAAGATCCGATTCTGTTACCGAAACCCAGATCGCCAGCTCCTATTCCCAGTGCATCTGGATCACCATCTATTAAACACGGGGTTTTAGCCTCAGGCAAGGGTCTTGTCTTGAAGGGCGCTCCAGAGAAGCCTACCCTGGTTGCGAAGCCACCAGCGCCACCGGGTCCCGTTAAATCCCCCTGGGCTTCTCTACCACCGGTTGAAAAGGTGCCTCCAGTAGCGATGGATATACCCAATCAAGCCCCGCCTTCCCGATACCCATTGCGTGAAGCATCTAACGCTAAGAGTGCTGTACCACCCCTACCAACTAAGGAGATCGCAGCAGACGATTTCAGTAGAAACTATCGCGATGGGCCAATGAACTCTAGTCGGGAGCTCTACAACTCCCAGTCTGGCCGCTATGAGCCTGTATCTGACCGTCGGGGGTCTCGAAATGACGCCCACCCTCGTCAGCCGGCTGTATTGCAGCGGCAACCCCATAACGAGCTTCAGGGACCTGCGGAGCCTTCAGCCGCTTTCCAAACGAGCCGAAACAGTGTGCAAGAAGGTACATACAATCGTCGTCGTGGATCCTCTAATGTGAGCGGAGGAAGTGGTCATCTGGCACACCGTATCGGAGGGAAGTCCCACGATTTGGTGCCACCCCCCGAACTTGGCTTAAACGAAGGACAAGCGTTCCGGCCACGTGCTAGCTCCATTCATGGCAGTGTCGAGAGCCCCGTATCGTCACAACCCTTCCTGTCTGCCAGTAACCAAACGAACCAACGTGCGCACCCACCTGCGAACCCACCTGCGAACCCACCTGCACCATATCAGCAACTTGTATCGCCTCACCAAGCGCACGCTGTGCCATATCAGAACGCGTATAATCAGGAGCTGCCACAGGCTGATCCTGACTGGGAAAAGACTCAAAAGGAGTATATGAGAAAGAAACGAGAGGAGGCGGTTAGAAGGCGGGTTGAAGAAGAAGCTCGCGAGGAAGCAGCGAAGCAAGCACGTATTGCCGAAAAATTAAAGGCTCTTGGCCCAGCCCCCGAGCGCAAGAGCGCGAAAAAAGACACGCTTAGTGTTATACAAAGGACAGATATTCCCGCTGCTCTCGCCGTACGATCCAATAGTACGACGGAGGCATCAAAGCCGGATCCTATTCCGACTACAGGATCTGGTTCCGAGGCCAAAGTTGAGAAGCTCGTTGCAACGGACACCGTATTGAAGGAGCCCGCCGAGTCTGACCTACGTGTGACTAATGGGGCTATAAAACCGCCGATGGATTACGAACAGCCCCGAATACCCTCAACACAATCAGTAGCTGGCGCACATGGACAACCTGTAGCGCCATGGTCTGAGGCGTCTCAACACCCAGATCGTTTCCAAACTTGGACCGGCAGTCATCAGAGTAACTCTCGAGATGTGTGGGGGGCGCCTGGTAATGGCCGCTCACTGGGCAATGGAACCTTCAATGCTGATATCGGACCTCTACCAGACTCTCATGCACCTACAAGCACTAATATTATGCACCGTCCGGCGCCAATAGGACCACCTCGTTCCACAGCGCAAGCTCCTCAACCCGAGGCTCAACCCAACCGTCTTCCTCCCATTGGGCCTCCGCGTGTACACCATAACCCTGCGAATACTTGGAAGACTTTCGATATCAAAGCCGACGATGAGCAAAAACGATTGGAGAGGATTAAGCAGAGGGAGCCTGTAGGTGAGAAGGTGTCGGTACCTGGTTTCGCGGATACGTGGCGTCCCATGGCCCTGAACGAGGAGGGAAAACGTAGGTCAGCTGGGACGTACGTCCAGTCGCATAGAAGACCATCAACGGAACTGCAAGAGGCCGAGAAAGCTACTGCGTACCCCGAAGACAGAAGGCAGACCACAGCCCCCCTTCCCAACACCGCACCACCCACAGGCCCTTCGGCACAGACGCGTACAGGTTCACGCTTTTTTCCGGCATCGAAAGATGTTCAGCAGCGCGGGCCTTCTATGCAGCCGTCTACGCGATCAAAGTCACCTACTCCACCCCCACCGACAGCCGATGGTCATCCCGTGTATGATGGTGATGCTACCAAGCCTCATGTTGCGCTTCCTCCCTTAAAACCGAGGGTCAAGCTCCCTCCATCCGCACAACCAGTCACTCCCGGGGCTATCTCACCCCTTTCTAAACAAGTGCCTGCATCATTTGCGGCCGCGGCGGCATCCAGCGTCCTACCGAGGACACCTGATGCGGCCATATCTGGGCGTCCGGCAAGCCGGGGCCGAGGTTTTAATGGAATTCCTCAGAAGCCGCACGAGATAGCGTCACAGGAGAACTGGCAAAGCAAGATTAATAATCTTATGGGGAAGAAGTCTACTTCGCCAGCTAAACCTATGCCTGTAGGCTCCTCAATAGTGGTCCCACTCGAGCCCTCTCGATCGCATGATTCTATGGACGTTCCTATCCTCTCTCCTTCCGGAACTGCCTCTACCGAAGATAGCTCGTTCACGAGCAAGGAGATGGCCGAGGAGTGCTTTGGAGAGCAGGAAATGGGATCCCTTCCCGCTGTGCGTCTCCCAACAGAAGTTCCGGACGCGGCATGGCAAGCTGTCCAACCTAACTGGTTCCCTGTTCCAACTGGGTTACGCATTGACCCTGCTGCGTCTGAATCCTACAAGTTCGGTTTCGATTATGCTCATGGCAAGAGTGTCATCCGTATATCTACTCCCGGCATGTCCGATCCCAAAACTGTCATTGCCCCTATTTTTAATCACCGATCTGGAAGCAATCCCCGGCGTCCGGGACCCCGTCCTGGGGGTCCTCGACATCCCCCCAGAACCAGTCGTCGGGGTGGCCGAGACACATCGGAACACACCGGCGATCATAGTACGACGTCGTCTTCAAGCCGAGCCGTATCTAGCCGCGGGGCTCGGAACTTTCGACCTCGTGGAGAGACTTGGAATCGGCAGGGGCCCACAGCTTCGGCGGCGCAGTCTTAATTTTCGTTTCAACTTAAAAATCCTCTCGAAGATATGCCCTACCGGCTGCGAATCCTTCCACTTCACTGGAAATCGTTTCGACGGAACTTATACAATCTTTCTATTTGCCCGACGATGTTGCGAACACGCCTCATCAGCTTCCTGCCTATGAAATCCGAAAAATAATAGGATTGGCAGTGTGTACAAGTAATCAATTCAGCACTTGTTCCTAGTATAGTGCGCAGCACATTTTCAGAAGAAATCCGCGCCATAAAGTCTTGTTCTCGTTTCTACATACCACTTCTCCCTTGACGTTTGACGATGGTGACGAATAAGGGAATGTGGTCTGAGATGTTGCCTACGTACCGACGAGATATCTGTCCTCACTATCATGATGTGTCGAGGACGGCTATATCGGTATATCTTTGGAGTTTACAGGTCAGGGAGAGGGAAAAAGAACAAGCGATCCACCAATGTAGCGACCGAACACAACGTCTTTTGTATGCGGCGGTATGTTTAGGTGTGACTTGGGCGTGTATCTGGTTTCAGCAGGAGCATTCTTCACACGTCAGGGAATACAACGAGGGCGTGTGAGGCTTTCTATAACAGCAAGGTGTACTTGCTATGACCGGGCTGAATCCCTTCTCTCCCCCTTTCTTCCGACAGATATGCGTGGTATAGCAATGACTCACCCCACTAGTAGCAACAAAACGGAACACATTGGGAGTATGAGGGGCGTGACTTCGATCTCCTCTGAAAGGGACCCATAGTTACACTTTTGCTGTGCGTTTTCGCTTTACGTAACAACACTTTTGTTTGTTCGTGTTGCGTCACACACTAACTCAGCTAGCCCAATTGGCAACTAATAGTCTGCCAGAGCAGCCTTGCTGGTTAGGAAGACAGACGCATAACAACACTCTGGACAGACAAACAAACAGATAGCAATCAATGAGACAAAACGTTTTCATAAAACTTCATAACCGCGTAAACCATGATCACTGTGATGTGGATCTGTTCGACATGTGGCTGGATGCGAGACACGTGTGTTAGCATTATGGGTTTTGCTGTTTCTGCATATTCTTCATTTATTTAGGTATTGTGCATTGTCTATCTACCACCTGTGATTAATCAGGTAGGCCTTTTTCCGTACATGCAATTAGTCCAAATCAACACGTTACGACGCCGGCCACGGTACTAAAGCAGGGAATACAGCGGCCAAGGTATCTATCTCATCTCTTCATGCTAAATTCCAACACTCACTCACTGCGTCATATCATATATATCATCCGGCAAAGAAGCAACGCCGAAAACGCCGTACACCGTGATGCTACCTGCGCCTGCCTACTTCAATAGCGTCATCATAATTATAAGGACCATCGTTGTAATTCTTCAGGGCCTCCACTCCGGATATTTTAGACCCGGGGTCTTAGTACTCTTCAATGGCACAATTGGGATGGATTACGTAGACAACCTTCTGTGAGGCTTCTGTGGTGCCTTCAGCGCCCTCCTCAGTCAAGCCGTCGCCGCGAACTGCCATAAGGATGTTGTCCTGTAGTTAATGCGCGTTAGAAATATGTTCTTAGAGACAAAATGCATTATTCGAATTTGAAAATCAAGTCGGTGGAAATGAAGAGAAACTTTTGAGAGACGTACCTTGACCATCTTCTTGAGCACCATCTTGGCAACGCCCATCTCGTGATGGTAGTCCTCTTCGCTGTCGAGCTCGTCCTCTTTCTGCTCGAGATACCACTGGACAAGGTCCTCGCCGTCGACGCCCTCGCCCGCCCCGCTGGCCTCGTCATCGTTCACGCGCGATACGATCAGATTCACCATGGCGATGTACTTCTCATACGTGATGGCCGTTTTCTTGCGCGCAGCGGCACCAGAGCCGCTGGCGTCGGCATCAGCATTTGCATCGTCCATCGCCTCGTCACCCTCAGCATCCTGGCTCTGCGAAGATGCGGAGGCGGCGGCAGCAGTGCCTGACGCCTCATCCGCTGCTGCGATTAAAGCAGCTGCGTCTTCGGGTTCGTCGTACTCATCGTCCATTTCAACATCGTCGTACTCAACGGATATGATACTCTGGCGTAGGAGATTGAACCCCTCGTCGACGAACTCGGGTGTAATTTCCTCGACACAGTTGGCCTTGGCAATAGCCTCGGAAAGACGAATCAAACTTTCCAGCTGTCGGACGGTGATTCGATAGCTGTTTTTGCCGATTCCGCCTTGGGCGTCGTCGGCACGGAGCTCTTTATACTTAACTACGAGGCGCTCCTTAGCCTCGTCTGTGAACTCTGGCCGGAACGTCCGCGCAAAGCGGATGTACCTCTGTAAGCACTCTGTGCTAAATTCAGGTTCGATGGCACTGTCGCGTAGGGCGTGGAGACCCACGATGTGCTCAGCTAGATGGCGATCGACTGATTCATTACATTCATCGAGGATGACGAAGAACAAATCGAAACGTGACATGATCGGTGCTGACATATTAATATTTGCCCGCAGAGTCATCTTGCGGTTGTAGCGTCCGGCCACAGGATTGGCGGCAGCAAGGATCGACGTCCGCGCGTTGAGAGTAGCCTGGATACCAGCCTTTGCGATAGAGATGGTCTGCTGTTCCATAGCTTCATGGATGGCGACTTGGTCGGCGATGTCCATCTTGTCAAACTCGTCAATAGCGCAGATACCATTGTCCGCCAGCATCAAAGCACCGGCCTCAATTGTAAATTCGCCCGTCTCTTCATCCTTGATAACAGCAGCCGTAAGACCGGCAGCCGAAGAGGCTTTGCCTGATGTGTACACTGCCCGTGGAGCGAAGGAGCATACATACTTCAGGAACTGAGACTTTGATGTTGATGGATCTCCCACAATACAGATGTTAATATCGCCTCGTAGAGCCATGCCTTCTGCGGTGGTCTTATGGACACCGGACATGAGTTGCAGAAGAATCCCCTTTTTGACAATGTCATGACCATAGACTGTTGGTGCGATGGATTTGACAAGCCGTGAATAAATATGATCACTATGGACCATTTCACGAAGCTCCTCGATTTCGCTGGGAGTCATCGAGTTCAAGACCGCAGCTTGTGCATCCTCTACCGTCTCGGCCGTCTCAGCCGAAGCCTGTGTCATCGAGTTGATAATCTCGTTGACTTGTCGACTTGCCGATTGTCCAGGGGTGGTAGTGTCCGGGGTCACCATGTTGGCAAGGAAAGCGAGGCGGTACGTAAGATCACGCACACCAAGGGATTTGAGGCCTGAGACGCCGTTGCCACCAACATCGTTATTGCGGGGCGCATTGCGGTCGTCTCGGACAGCCGTGGGACGAACGCCAGGGAGACCGAGCTGGCTCACATCGGGGACCACGATCAACGCACCCGTGAATATGCACCGTTCTCCTGCTTTGGCACGGTCGACTATCTCACCTCGGAAAACGACGTCCATGGTCCGGGGCATACTACCAGTGGGTATTTCCGAACTATTCTCCTGAATGCGTACCTTTTGCCAGTCAACGAATGTACTTTGCCGGATGTCAAGCTGCCATGCCAACCGGTTGCCACATTCATGATTGGGGCATTGGGTAGGCTCAGTGTATCTGAAGGTCTGCTCAACATTGTATACTACAGAATGGCAAGCCGCGCAATTAAAGGTTGCCAGTGACAGCTCAGGACGAACCTCGGAGGTCCGCGTCACCGTACCGGAGATGGAAAGCAGCTGGCCGATGTTTTTGGCCCGCAAGCTCCGGACCCTAGAGACTAGAGGTAGATTGTAGAAAGCCATGGCGAAAAGCTTGTCGGTCTGCTGGTTGGCCGTCTTGCTACCCTGCGATTCGGACTGGCTGGCAGACCCGGCATTGCTCGCGCCCGATGTCGTCTGGTTGCTCGAAGTGGTTGCCTGACGATGCTCGCGGAAGTACTGCGGCTCGTGTTTGGCTATCATGTTGTGCAAAGCATGTGTGAGGAAGGGGAGGAATCGGTAATATTGTGTGTTGATGGCATTAGCGAGGCCACCGTTCTGATATGAAGCAACATGGTCGTAGTTGACGTAGAAGGTGGATAGCTGGTACAAGCGCATATTGTGTATCTGCGCGATGTAGAACCTGTCCGTAGTCCTGCTCGAGCTGGGCTGCTGCCCCGATGCAACCGGGTCTTCGATATACCTGAGACGATATTGTTAGTGGTCCCTGCTTATCGAGCTACTTTTCCAGCACATAAGGACACCAAGACATACTCTTCGATGAAGTTTTCAAAGTGTTCTTGGACGGTGATGCCGATCCTGTCCTCAACTCGAGGAATGGTAGAAGGGTCATTGTTGCGTCGCCTTATATGGTCCGGGATCTGGTCGTCTGCGAAGCCCTCGCCCTCATCATCGCTAGGCGCAGCCAGACTCTCAGATGGAAGCGCTCGCGGCCGGGCCGAGGAGCCTCGTTGATTTTGCCTCGCTTTAGGGGTCGTCGCAGGTGCCGAAGCGGCGTCTGACATGGTGAAGCCGGCGTCGCTTGGCGTCGCCATTGTTGTGGAATTGTGCTCTCAATGTACTTTTAGAAAGTCAAATTCACCAACAAAGAGAGAGAAGATAGTCGGAGAGCGCGAATGGAGATTGTTATGCTTGTTATGCTTGGAAAGCACTGCAGTGAGAGGCTGATGGAAAATGCAGAGGAAAATTGAAGGTGGAGGGGCTAAAGCAAGCCGCGTCGCGTGTTTTCGCGTTTGGCCTCAGGCTGCGGCGCGTTAAGTGGTTGCATGGATGGTTTAATCGAATGTCTATTGCATGATGCTATATTGAATAGACGCATACATACATGTAAGCAACGGGTATCTAGTTAGGTACCCGTGGACCTGCATTGGCGTCCCGTTTTTACTCGACACCGCCTGCAGGTGTAAGTACACGGCAGAGGTGGAACCTCAAACTTCCTCATTAGGTATGTATTCAACAAGACCCGCTCACTCATTTTTCCAAGGTTCCAATCTCTGTATGTTGACTTTTAATACCGGCATCAGGTCGTTCGATTCCCTCTATTTTTTATATGCGGGCGCTTTGGGGTCGAGTCTTACCCATTTTCCGGAGTAGACACTATCTCTCAAGATAATACTTTTAGAAATCAGATTTTTCCATTTCTATATACGAATATTCACACATGTGGTTGATATAGTACCTCGACCTATACTGCGCCGAATAAGTCGCCGAACCAGTTGCATGCAAGCAATATCTTCATATTACTGTAATGACAGCATAGACGCCGCAGCGCTCCAAGCAGAACATGGCTCATGAGCTCTCGTCAAACTGGAAGAAACTGCAAGACAAGATAAGGGCAGAATCTTCCGCCGCTCCAGCCTCATCGTCAAAGGGACAATCGTCACTGAGCTCTTCAGGCAAGAAGCGGAAAGCTACCAGCTTCATAGAAAAGGACTCAGCGACGAAAAAGAAACGCACGTCGGGGGACATTTCGCAAGCACCCCAGAAACAGCATCCTCCCAAGACGACGTACAAGCAGACTAGCGCTTCTAGGAAGCCAGGTGTGATGGGTGTTACCCAGTCTTCAGCGATAGTCAAAGGCACACCCGTGACAGTGACACCATCACTTGCTCTTTGGGCACAAGACAATGACATAACGGCCGAAGACTTGGCCGAAGCCTACAATCTAGGGTCTACACGGGCGCGGCCTTCTACTTCTACCACCGTATCTAGCACTGAAATCGCAGAAGATCGGCGTCGAGTCAACGAAGGCCTGGCGCCCGGCGTTGAAGTCGGTAAATACATCGCAATAGACTGCGAAATGGTAGGCATAGGGCCGACAGGGCAAGACCACATGCTAGCGCGCGTGAGCTGCGTCGACTTCCACGGTAAACAGGTGTACGACTCCTTCGTTATACCCCGCGAGTTCGTAACAGACTACCGGACAGCAATCACAGGAATCACCGCCTCTACCCTACGGGCTCCGGCTGCGCGACCTTTCGAGGAGGTGCAAGCTACGGTTGCCGATCTACTTAAGGGCCGCATCCTTGTCGGTCACGACGTGCGCCACGATTTAGCTGTGCTGGAGCTCAGTCACCCGACGCCACAGATCCGGGATACGGCACGACATTCAAGCTTTCGCAGGTTTGGACATGGACCCAAACCGGCGTTGCGGACCCTGGCGAGAGAACTGCTGGGTTTAGACGATTTCCAGAAAGGAAAGCATTCCAGCGTTGAAGATGCCAGGGTCGCGATGCTACTTTTTCGTACAAAGAAATCTGAATTCGATGTTGAGAATGCAAATCGGTACGGGATGCCGTCAACGGATGATGGCACGTTTGGCCACAAGATGAAGCCAAAAGGGTCAAGATCACAAGGGAACAAGAAGAAAAAGAAGAGGTGATATACCAATCTCGGGAGGGGCATTCTAGAACCGAGCAACTAAACGCACAGCGTCAGCACGACAGTAAGGAATTCCAATGAATTTTTGATCACTGCACCATATTTCCCTTCAAGATTACCACTATCCATATACCAGGCGGGAACGCCACACTGGACTTCTTTCTATCTAACAGGGCGAGATTGAAAGAATCCAGGGAAAGATCTATTATTTCTCTTCCAGACTCTAGTTGCCTTGATCATCACACCATCTTAGGCTCTGCTCCGTATACGACGAACCTAACGTAATGGCTGCCGACAATCTCATTACGTTAGACTATAAAGCTGACAATCGATTCCTTACACAGTGTGATCAATCGCTGATACCTAGTTACGCATATTACAAAACCAGAGAGTGATTATCGGCGATTTAGTGGATTAGCGGTGCTTCCAAGTAGAAGCAACTTACTCGCTACTAAGATACATGTCATACTCCCATCGGGTATCGTAAGGGACTTGATGCATACCGACACCATCATCTTCCCCTCGGTAGCTGGCTCCTACATGCGGCATACTGGGGGAATCTTGTCACAGGATCCCTAGCCTACGCTTGTGAGCCTGTATATACTTAAGATATATACACGTAGAATAAAACAGCTATACCACGCTTTTTATGGCACCCGATCAAGTTGTTAAAACATTTACCACTGTGTTGATGTGCTAGTCAGACCTGACCTTGTGTTCCCGATAACGAAGTCTCACAGAGCTGAGACCAGTTCCCCAAACAATCAGTCCAATTACTCTGCATTGGTCAAACTCCTCTCCTAGAGGGTTAGTAGCCGTGTGTTTTTTATTTTACGCTTTATCCTTTAATTTGTAGCGGACAGTACAATATATCTGGTTGCCGCCGTAAGTGCAACAACGATGTCGTTTCGCGTTGCATTAAGATAATCGCCAGTTCGCAATGCTAACTCAAGTTTCTGAGAATTAGTTGTACGAAGAACAGGTGCTGAAAGTTTTCTGTCGATGAGGGAACCAGCCGGCTAGCTAAAAGGATTAATTAAGCAACAAGGCTAGTCGGTATCCTTCTTCCAACTAAATTAGTTGTGGGAGGCAAGGAGCAAGGACCGCCTTAGCAAGTCCGAGGGTTTGATTTAAATTATTTGCATTCTGGTGTCACAGTACGTATGTAATAGCTGTAGACAGGTTAAATACGGTCGCTATTTTGACAGCAACAAGTATATCTAACAAGTGAATTGTCAGGGAGAATTTTCTTAGCATTATGATCTCTGGGCAGTTTGTTCCTGCTTAAGTTACAGTCAAGAAGTGCTTGGAACGCGCTGCTATTATCAGTGTGCGGTTAGGATATTTCCTAAAAAGGACAGTTGCACGCAATCTAATTGGTCAGCTATAGTAGGTCAAGACTACGAATCAGGATTATAGTTTTGGTGTTAAGTTTGGAGTCATGGTCTGATCAATTCAGTTGAGTCTGATTTTCGAGGTTCATTTTGGGTACTGACTCACTTCAACTACCTCAGTTAGTAACTCAAATCACAACCTTTATAGGAATTATGCTGCGTTAATGAGCGAACCCAGAGTAAAACAGATCCACCTTGGAGGGTGACACTATCCATATACTAGGACAATCAGATAAATAGGAAACCACAGCC
Source organism: Xylaria castorea (assembly GCA_022495115.1). Lineage (NCBI taxonomy): Eukaryota > Fungi > Ascomycota > Sordariomycetes > Xylariales > Xylariaceae > Xylaria > Xylaria castorea. The sequence goes on along the minus strand of MU382625.1, from coordinate 992,079 downwards.
CGATAAGGGAAATCTCGCTACACGCAGTCAGGGGTTTGTTGTGATTTGATTCCAACTGTGCCACGACTGAAGCGAGAGCTGTATTATTAGCTCATGTTCGTGATCATCTAATGTACATGACCCGGACCCTTCTCTTTGGGGAGACAGTGTCAAACAGGGTCTGCGTTCGGGAAGGGGCGTAGATATACTGTTTAGGTATCTAGATACTAGCCCGCAGAGCAATGACTTCTGATTGTATGAGATCTGCCCAGGATGCGACAGTATGCTGGTGCCAGTAGGTCTCTCGTCCCAGATAAATCACGCGCCCCACACACTGAAATCACCACTTGAGATGTCTCCTACTCTCGGTGATTATAGCCTGCTAATAACGGCAGCCAACCCGGGATACAAGTCAGATTGAGGGTAGTCAGATCTGTCTGCAACATTCCAAGTCAGCTACATATGAACCGAAAACAAAACAAGATTAAACGTGCTGAGGAGTGTGTCTATTATTCAGTAAAACCCAAATATTGGCATCAAGGTCGAGAGACTCAAATACAATCTAGCATAAAGCTTTGGTGGTGTCATCATGATAGGGTGTTGGGGTAAGAAAAGGGAGAGCATACACTAATTCTTGTAAGCCAACAATGTGTTGGGTCATCGTGCCGTGAGAGCCAGATAGACAAGATTCCCACTATATGGCTATAGGGCATGTCGGTCCAGCAGGTTTACTGGGAAGCGGTGAAAAGGGCGGCCCCGTCCCCGTCCCAAGCATCCGCGATTGGTGGATACAATATATTCGGGCATATTATAACATCCTGTAAAGAGATGATGCCATCTTAAGCAGTCGCGGACCACGTGAGCAGAGCAGCACAATATGCCGGGGTTCGCTAATAGAGCATATTAGCACTTGCGGAACAACAAGGACAATAACTCATACCTTCAAGATGCAATGAGCAATGTGGTGTTGACCACCGAAAAAAAGGGCGCAGCATCACAAAACATGGCCGAAACGTTACATTCGGATAGCCGTACCTCTTTTCAAAAACGCTCTTCAGGTTTCTTCCACCCTGCTAGTCGACTAACCTCTCCTATGCCCGATAAAACGTAATCAACAATGACTTTGACCATGCCTTGGCGCTTATTCTTCCCGCCATCATCGCGGGATGGCTGTTCACTACCAATTGTCGGCAGGACATTGTCACTCGCCGAAAGACTGACAAACAGGGCAAACGGTATAAGCCACACGCAGATGCCGAAGAAAGAGGCGATTTCGGTGAAGCTCGGTACGTTGGGTTGGTCATACATGGATGTCAATCGGGAGTACGATCGCTGCTGGATGTCGGAAAAGTGCCGAAACCAGAAATAATGGTTGACAAGCACGAGCACTGCCCGACGTTAGCGAGGTCGCACACAGAAAGCAATGTTATAGGTAATGACCTTACCGCATGAGACTAGGAAGAGAGGATCCATCAACCGAACAAAAGGGAAGCGGCGCATGTTGCCCAAGTAGACGACATGGGAGACGACCCCCAGAAGGGTCAGCAGCAGAGGCAGGCCATCAACGGCCCAAAGCACCAGTTGAAGGCCGATGATGAAGTATATCAATCGCGTGAGAAGTCGTTTCGCGATGACGGTATGCTCTTCAACAAGCTCTGAGAGGTAGTATAAGCCCGAAGCTGTGGGAAGTAGTGCATTAGCCAAGTGTGTTGGTTACCAAGATAGAGTGCCGTCTGAAGATTGACAGGTCAAGTGCCAAGAATCACATACCTATAGCCAGCGTCAAGAAGCAGAACCCCAGGACGGAGCCCAGGTAGCCGACGAGAGGCAAAATCCACATTGTTGCCAATTATAATGGTATGGTCATTGTTTGTTGTTGTTGTTGGTAAGTTAGAATAACGAGTATCTACTTTGGTCTTCAGAGGTATCCACTTGACAAAAGATAAAGCGTCGCAATTTGAGTAGGTCGGCAGGGATGACGATGTTGATGCGTGGCCTTTCCTGCTTCCGACAGGTAACTTACCCACCATGACCCCACTGTAAAGCCTACCGGTACTAGACCACCTACTCCTGCCACCCTTTCTGGCTGGATATGCCACCTTTTCCCCACCTGTACATGTAATATATAATTAACGAGCCAGCCAAGTTCCCAAGTGCCCTGTATAACCTTTCGCTGTTCTAAGTTATTTATGTTTTATGTTTAGCTTTTGTATAGCTTAATTAAATAGTTTATATAGCTATATAACTATATATATAGTTATATAATATTATAATATTTATTATATTTATAATAAATACTTTAGCTTATATATAATTATATATATAATTATAATATATATATATATTTTATACTTAAATTATATAAAAATATATAATAATTATAAACTTTTATTATAATTTTAATTATATATAAAGCAAAATTTATATAAATAAAATAAATATAACTATAAAAAGTTAAAAAGTAATATAAGCAGCTAAAAAAAGTAATAAAAATAAATAGTTTATATTAATATTATGTTAAAAACAAGTTTAACGTTAATAATTCTTTAAAATAAAATAAACTATTTATTTTTATTACTTTTTTTAGCTATTTATGCTACTTTTTAACCTTTTATAGTTATATTTATTTTATTTATATAAATTTTGCTTTATATATAATTAAAATTATAACAAAAGTTTATAATTATTATATACTTGTAAAAAAGCAGCTAACATAACTGCTATAAAAACGTACGTACTACGTATATATGTTAAACATTAGCTATAAAGCTATAACATATATTTAGCATGCATAATTAGCACTATAAATAAAAGTAATCTTTTATATTTACTTTTTAAAATCTAATATATTATTTTGCAAAACTATTACGAACGTTTTATAAGTTAACCTTTAACATTTTTTTATTTTTATACTTAAGTAATTATAACGTAATGTTTAAACAGCAAAAAATTAGAATAATTATACAGTTATAAACTGTTGCACGGTTAAACTATAGTTGTAAAAAAGCCGACCAAGGACTAACCTATAGCAATAAAAGCAAAACTTTTAAAAACAAACAAAATTATACGGAACAATTATATAATAAAAAATATTAAAAGTTTTGTTTTTTAAACAAGCAATCGTGCAACAATTAGCTACTGCTTAAAAAAATACTAGTATAAGTATTATAGTTAATAGCTTAAAATATACTATTAAATAAACAACTAATAAAACTATTTAGTTTAAAAACTAGTTATATAACAATTTAAAATAATATAAAAACGTTTATTTATAATTATAAAAAGTTTAACTAAAAAGCTACTATAGCTAAAATAAAAAACTAAATTACTACTATTAAAAAAAGCAACTAATAAAAGCTTAAATGCAATAAAGCTATTTAAATTATATAAGCGTTAAACTAAACAGTATAAAACATTTAAACTAATTAATAATTTTATTATAAAACGTTTAAATATATAAATTTAAAGTTAAACATAATTTTAGCGGACTTTTAAAAGTTTATTAAATAAAAAAATATAAATTTTAAACTGTTTAAACGCATTTTTTAAAAGCAGTTAATAAAACTGCGCTAAAAAAAAAACGAATCTTTAAAGGACTTTTTTTTTAAATAGCAAGTTTTAGTGCAAAAACTAAAAAAAAAATGCTAATTTAAAAACAATTTAAAGCTAACTTTTAATTACTAGTATAAACTTTAAAATAAAGTTAAAAAAGCTTTTATTTAGTAAAAAGTTTTATTTAAAAACGTAGTTATTATATTTTATAAAGCAAAAAAGCAATAAAGTATATAGCAATAAAACAAGCTTGTAAAACTAAGTTAAAAAAGATTTTATATTAATAGTTTTGCAAAACTTTACGCTATAATAAACAATATTTAAACAAATAAGCTAAAAAAAAAGCTATATAAGCAATATAATTGCCGAATAAATGCTAATTATAGCAAGTTATAAAAATTATAAAATAATAAGCTAATAATTTACTACTACTATTAAAAGTTAAAATATTTAGTAAAAAACTACTTTAATAAAAAATAAAAATAATAGTTAAACAAAAGTTATTAAATGCGCAAAATATAATTGTTTATACTTAAAAAGCTAAAATATATATAAAACGTATAAACAATATAATTAAACGCTAAAAAAAAGCTAAAAAGCAAGCTAAAATAAAAGTATACGTTTAATTTACTTTAGCCGAAAAATTTAAAGCGTTTAATATAAACAAGCTTTTTAAAGCTTATAAAATACTATAACTAAGTAGCAATAAAAAGCTAAAAAATATAGTAGTAAATATAAACATTAAAGCATAAGTTAATATAATATATAAAAATTTAGCGCAAAAAAAGCTTTAATTAGTTAATATATTAATTTTGTTTTTATTTAAAGCTAATAAAAAAACATTAAAATGCTAAAACGTTTATAAAGTTACTTTAAAAATAATAAATGCAAAAAATATTACTAAAACTTTTATATAAATGTTTTTTATAATTAAGCGCAACTAGTTAGCGCTTAAGTTTTTATTTTTAAAACTAAAAATAAAACAACTAAAAATAACTTTAAATACTATATTAAATTAATAATATTTTAAAAAGTTTAAAAAAGTTAACTTAAAAAAGTTTGCTAGCATAATAGTTAGCAACAAACGCGCTTTTATAGCAAATTTAACATAAGTTAAATTAAAAAAAAAGCTACTTTTTAAAGGAATTAATAATAACCTAGTTATAAAAAATGCTATATAAATAAATCTTTTATAATATTTCCGCAATTTTGCTTATATATATTTCGAATAAGCAATAAAAAAATTATTTATATTATAAAAAGCAAAACACGCTATTAATTTAGTAAAAAAAGCTAAAGTACTTTTTAGTTTAATTTATTTTACTACGGAAACCTAGCGCAAAATGCTCGAAAAATATTTAGCAAAAAACTAAAAAAATAAAAAAATATGCTATTTAAAAGCAAATATAAAAACATTTATATTATTCGTACTTAAAAAAAATAAAATAATATATTTATATATAAACTATAAAAAATTAAACAAAGTTATAGCAAAAAACTAATATTTGTTACTATTAATTTTGAAAATTATAAACTAACTAAAAGCTGCAAAAGTGTTTTTTAAGCTAAACTTTAAAAATATATATTACTATATTTAAATTAAACTAAGTAATAAATAAAAAACTGCTTTTCGAACATGCTATAATTATTTTAAATATATAGTTATATTATTCGGGCTAACAAACGCGCTAGTAACGTTTTAATTATATATATATAAAGCATTAATAAAACTAATAAACTATATTTGTATAGTTTATTTAAACAATATAATAATTTTTTTAAATATTATAAAACAACATAAAAAACATTTTTAAATAGTTTATAAACAACTAAAACAGTACTACTTGTTTGTTAAACTTTTAAAATATAAGTTTTTTAAAACCGAGTTTAAGTTTTTAAGTTTTGTTATTAATACTAAAAGTATTAAAATAAATAGTTGTTAAATAAACATAATTTATAAGTAAAAAGTGCTACAATTAATATATAATATATAAATGTTTTTAAGTTTTACAAACTTTTATCGGAAATTTATTACAAAATACTTATATATTGCTGCACTAATAATAGCTTTATTAAAAAGTAAAATAGCCGCAAATTAGTTGTTATTTAAATAGACTAAAAAAGCTAACTTAGCTTTTAAAAAAATTAAAAAAACATTTATATTAGCAACTATTTTTAAACATTAAAACAACGGGCATAAAACACGCGTAAAAACTAATGCTTTTATAAAAGCAATATTTAATATTTTGTTTTAGCTATATAAATTAATATAACAACTAGTCGTATATTAGTTGCACAAATTTATAAACATTAAAAATAAGTAAGCTATAAAACAACAAAAATTACTAGCTATAATAAAAAGCTATAAACATTAAAAATAGTACTTAAAAAGAACAACTTATATTTTTATTATATAAACGAACTATATAGCCTTTTAAAATATAGTTAATTTTTTAGCGTAAAACTTTTGCGGAAAACTAGCACAATAAGTTTACAAGTTAGCTTAGTTTAACTTTAAAGTATAACATTGTTTAAAAGCTACTAACTTTATAAATAAATTGTTTAAACGTTTTAATTATATAGCAAGCAAAATTTAATATAAAAATATAATTTTTATATTGTAAAAAAAACTACAACTAGCAAACAAGCTACTAGTATAAATTTAATAAGTAATAGCTATAGTTTTACAATTAAAAAAAAGAAAACAAGCTACTAACTAAATAGTTAAAGCTAGCAAAAAAGCATTAAACAAATAATACTTAAAAAATTTTTTAATAACTATAGCTTAAATAACAAACCTAAAAGCTTATAAAAAACTAAACTTTTGCTATATAGCTATAAACAACTTTTAAAACAACTAAAGTAAAAAATATAACTATAAATGTTTTACTTATAAAATACGTACAACAATAATAACATATATATTAGCAGTAATTAAGTTAAGCTAAACATATGTTAACTAAACTGCAAATATGTTATTAAAAAAAAATGCTAAAGCTATTGTTTATAACTAATATATTTTACGTTCTATAGTTAAAAAGTTAACTAAAAATAAAACAATATTTTAATCGAAAGCTTTTTAAAAATTTTACAAAATAGTTAAAAAATTATAAGCTAAAAACTTAAACTTTATAGTATTTTCAAAAATTGCTTGTTAACAAACTAGTATATAAAGAAGTTATTATGTTAACTATAAAAAAACTTTATTGTTTAAAAATTAGCTAGTTATTTTAAGCTAAAAAGCTTTATTAAAGCAACTTATATATTAGCATTATAATAACTTTAAAGCTAAACATATAAAAAAAAATAAAATAGCTAAATTATTTAAAAAAAAGTTTTACTAAAAAAGATTTAAGCAAAACGTTTATAATTATATTATAAAATATTAAACGTACAACAATATATAAAAGCTAAAGTATAAACTATATAAAAAACTGTAAACATTGCTTTTATTAAACTAACTATTTTAAAAAATTAGCTTAAATTTTATAACAAAATTATTTATTTATAATAAAGCAAATAGGATTAAATATAACATAATTTTAATAATTGTTAACTAATTTATAAAGATTTTACTGTTTATATTTACTATAAAAACATTTAACGTAATAAAGCTAGCTTAAATATTATATAAACAAGTAAAATATTAATTTAAGTTCTTAAAAAAAATTGTTAATAATAAAAACAAGTTAATTATTAGCAAATTTTAAAAAAAATTTTATAATAAAAAAAAAATTAAACAGCAGTTGTTAACCGTATAACATTTATAAACTAATAGCTAAACTAAAAAAGTTTATTAAACATTAAAAAAGTATTTATAAACGTACGTTATATAAAAACTAAACGTATAAGCTAAAATTTTACTAAAAGCAAAGTTTACGTATAATAATAGCGTGCATGCTATTATTAAATGCTTACTTTTTAAAGCTTTATATAGCTATTATTTAAAAATTATAAACTTTATATTAAAAAAAATATAATTTAAAATGTAAAAAGTTAAAAAAAAACTTTAAAAAACTGCAGCAGTTAAGCGAGCGCTTAACAAACATTAAAAAAAAGCTGTAAAAATTATAAAAAAAAACTATAATAAAAAACGCACTTTTAAAAAATACGTAGTAAAAAATGTAGCCGGGCTGTTAACAAGCTATTTTTAATTTAAATACAAAAAAAAGTTAGCTTTAACGTATATAAAAGTTAAAATTATAAAAAAAATTAGCTTATAAGCTTATTAAATAAAACTGCTAAAGTAATACTTTAAAGTTTATAATATATTTTTTATATTATTATTAAAACCGTAAACTAAATGTTAAACGAGCGTAAAATAAACAAAACTTCTAAAATTAAAAAACAAACAAAAAAAATAAATAATTAAAAATATAATATATTATTAAAAAAACAAAAGCAAACTAGAATTTTTAGTTAAATAAAAAAAGTAGCTTATAAAGTATAACATTTAAAAGCTAAAAAAACATTTAGCAAATATAAAAAGTTTTTTAGCAAAATATAAAAAAAAAGCAAAAAAATTTTATATTAAGTAAAATAACTAAAGTTAACTACTAATAAAACAATTAGTTTAAATATTTAATTAAAAAATAAGAAATAATTTAAAAAAGCAAACTATTACTATAATAATTAATTAATTGATTAACTAACTAACTAATTAATTAAAAAAAAAAAAGAAAGTTTGCTAACAAGCAGCAACCGGGCGTAAAATAACAGCTAAACAAAAAACGAGCGATTAATTAATTAACAAAATAAAAAAATAAAAATAAAAAAAAATCAAAAAATTCCTAAGTTAAATATTAATAACTGCTATATTATATTTTACTAAATATACAGCTACTTATTTTATTATTAACGTTTAAACAGTTAAGCTAATATAAGCATAGCAGAAAATATAATAAGCAGTACAAAAAAAAAAGTTAATAGAAGCGTTCGCTAAAATATTTGCAAGCGGCTTGCTTTTTTTTTCTTAAAAAAAAAAGCTAATGCTTAAAAATTTATTAACGCTAATACAGCAAAGCTTTACGGTTTAATTAACGTTATTAAAGCAAACAAAACTAAAGTTGTTATAAAAAGCAGCAAAACAACAGTTAAAACGTGCGTAAACAGCTAAGTTTTAAACGTACTTTAGTTAAACAAAAATAAAAACGTAACAAGCTTTATTAAAGTTTATAAGCTTATTTTTAAAAGCGCGCTAAATAACTATTAGTTTTATTAAGCGCTATATAAAAAGTAAAAAAATAAACGTTAAAAACTTATAATGTTTATTTTTAATTAAAAAGTAAAAAAGTAGCAAAAAACAACAAATTTAGCTTAAATAATTGCTAAACGCTCGAAGTTAAAAGCCGTAAAAATAACGCGTTTTTTTTTTAGTATAACTTTACGAAAAGTTAAGCTTGCTTTAATAATAGTATATATGCAGCAACTAAAGCTTATAATATAAAAACAAAAAAAAGTAGCAAAGTTAGCAGCATATTTTTAAAAATAACAAATAGCTTTATTGTTAAGCGTAGCACTAAAAACAGTAAAAATTTAAGCTATACTTATTAAATTGTTAAAAATTTATAAAAAAATTAGCATTTACTTTTAGCAATTAATTATAAAAAACTAGCAAAACTAACAGCAAAACAAGCAACATAGTTATAAAAATAAAAAATATATTTAGTTTTTTGCATAAAACTTTTTAAGCATAAGCAATAAAAACAAAAATTAAAATATATTTTAATAATATAAAAACCGTAAAGCATGCTTGCTTTAATAACGCAATTTTTAGTGCTCTTTTTTTTTTTTTCCTTTTTATTAGCTAACATATTATAATTAAAGTACAACTAGCTTTTTTTAACGTTAAAAACGTACTTTTCTATAAAAAGCTTATGCGTAAACATAATAAGTTTAGCAGCTAAAAAAAGAATAATTAAAGTATAATAAGCAAAAAAAGAAAATAAAAAGAACAATTATAAAAATCTTTAGTTAAAAATTAACAAATTGTAAACTACACGGAAAAAAAAGGAAAAAAAACAGCAAAAAATAAAAGAACTATAAATACTTTTATATTATTTGTTTATTATACGCAAAATTAATTAAGCAATTATACGTAAAACAATTAGCAATAAGTATATAAATATTTAATAATAACACGAACAAAAAAAAGCAATAATATAAAAGTTATGCTATAAAAGTACTAAAGTATTTATTAACAATAAAGTTTACAATAAAAAATTAGTGTTAAAAACTAACAACTAAAAAAGGAGAAAATAGTATAAAAAAGCAGCTAACGCAACTGTTATAAAAATATACGTACTACGTACGTACGTTAAACATTAGCCGTAAAGCTATAACACGTATTTAGCATGCATAATTAGCACTACAAATAAAAGTAATCTTTTACATTTATTTTTTAAAATTTAATATATTACTTTGCAAAGCTATTGCGAACGCTTTATAAGCTAACCTTTAATAATACTTTTATATAATTTAAATATAAAATATATATATATATTATAATTATATATATAATTATATATAAGCTAAAGTATTTATTATAAATATAATAAATATTATAGTGTTATATAACTATATATATAGCTATATAGCTATATAAACTACTTAACTAAGCTACACAAAGGCTAAACATAAAACATAGATAACTTAGGGCAGCGGAAGGCCATACAGGGCACTTGGGAACTTGGCTGGCTAGTTAATTGTATATTATATGTATAGGTGGGGAAAAGGTGGTATATCCAGCCAGAAAGGGTGGCAGGAGTAGGTGGTCTAGGATAAAATAGGATAAGGATAAGACTGGCTCCACTGAAAAGTTGAGAGCGTTAGGTTATGTGTGCAGCTGGCTGTCACGGTGAGTGATTGCAGCGACGTACTTATCAAGGGTATCCATCTCGCGTTCGCCAGAAAACCCAATGTGACAGTGATTAATCTTCTAAATGAGGATGTTATGAAGCGACTAAATTCTCCCTCATCAATCATCAGGAAAATCGCACACAATACCGTCTAATTGACAAGATGTCGCGGCCCGAGGACACACTGTAAGAGACCCCTCCTACCCCACCATGCTTCATTATCATGCTTCACTATCTTGCTTCACTATCTTGCTTCACTATCTTGCTTCACTATCTTGCTTCACTATCTTGCTTCACTATCATGCTTCATGCGTCTAGTCCTCCGCTTACACCGCTCGCAGGTCCGCCGACATACACTATGATGACACCGAAGCCCGCAAATACACGACGTCCTCGCGGATACAGAACATCCAGGCGTCCATGGCCGAGCGCGCCCTCCAGCTCCTCGATCTCAAGTCCCCCTCCCTGATTCTCGACGTCGGCTGTGGCAGCGGTCTGTCCGGCGAGATCTTGTCAGCAGTGCCGCCAGAGGAGGGTGGTCCGCACACGTGGATCGGGATGGATGTAGCGCCATCCATGCTAGACGTCGCGCTGCAGCGGGATGTGGAGGGCGACCTGATGCTGGCGGACATCGGACAAGGTGTGCCCTTCCGCGCCGGTACCTTCGACGCTGCCATCAGCATCAGCGCCATCCAATGGCTCTGCAATGCTGAGAGCAGCGATATATCGCCATTGGGGCGGTTATCGCGTTTCTTCGACGGCTTATATGCGAGCCTGAAGAGGGGAGGGCGTGCTGTCTGCCAGTTCTATCCCAAGAACGACGAACAAAAGAGGATGATCACGGGCGCCGCTGTCAAGGCTGGCTTCGGCGCCGGTCTGCTGGAGGACGACCCCGAGACCAAAAACATTAAATACTACCTGGTGTTGACGGTCGGTGGCGGTTCGCTTGGAGAAAAGGGTGGTGATATTACCGGCGTGGTGAAGGGCATGGATGATGTCGATGTTCTCGATAACAGAACGCAGAAAAGGAGCGGCAAGGGCGAGCTCAAAAAGGGCAGCAAAGCCTGGATCGTCCACAAGAAGGAGCAGATGGAACGGAAAGGCAAGGTCGTTAAGGCGACATCAAAGTACACTGGACGAAAGAGGCGTATTGCATTCTGAGGAGCAGGGATATTATATACCTTTTTGCATCGGCGCGGCGTTCTACACAGGGGCAATTCTTCTTTTTCTATCATTCAATACCAACTTCTAAGCCTCTACGAGGAGGCTCCATTCGTCGCGGCTTCTTTGCACCCTAGTATCTCTGCTGATGGGAGGGCGACGTTTTGTGGTATAACCTATTAGATAGACTAGCCTAAAACCGCGGCCAACTCTCTCCTAAGGAGCGGCTCGTCTCACAAGTGGTCACCTGAATTTCAGTGTCCCTGGCTAGCCTAAAGCCAGGGACGTAACGAAAGGATGTTCGGCTCACCGCGGGAACGGCAATACTGATATGGGCGATAGGTCCCTTAAGCAGATTGCCGAGAGATCCCAGTTCCGATGGCGTATACATAACAACCTATGAGGTCACGAATGTGAACCCGCCTCTATCAGAAAATGTACAAGGTGTAGATATCTACCCAGTACCCTCGGAAAATCTCGCCGATGTTCTTGGATACTTGGCAAGCTCTAAAGCGAAAGCGGCCGCAAGACCGTTACAGTCTCCGCACATAACCGGCAATACGCCCGGGTCCCCGCCGGATCTTTTAATAACGAAGGACACCGATACCGGCAAACCGCTAACCGTTAACCGCCAACCGCCAACCGCGCCCTCCCAGTCAGTACATGTATACATGAACCTAAAACCGATGGCGCAAAATCACGGATACCCGACTCCCAGTCCATCATTGGAGCAAGCGTCGATGGGTCTCAGACGGAGCTAAGTGAGCTTCCTCAAGCGTAAGGTGGTGCTCGAAACACACCCACCACTTACCCCGCTACGATATCGCGAGTAACTCTGACGGGTGGGTTTGCTACCAACGTAGAATGAGTGATTAGACCTGCCGAGTTGACTATTCTTATTCTTATACTGGCCTACATAAATCTCAACTGCGAGGCAGAAATTATTTTCAAACATTAATTTACAGACTCGTTGCATTCTTCTATCTACTTACTCTCATAAGATTGTTGACTTAGCGGGCTACTTATAACGTTTCGTGCGCTTGAACGCCACCGAAGAAGCGTACGCAAGCCGATAGATACCAGACTTTTCCTTTTAAAAAACATCCTGCGTGTTGGAAAAGCGAGCGTATAAAGATGGCTGGCGAGGAGATAAACGGGACGGCCCTGTTCAAGCAAGATGCCACGACGCCGGCGACGAGACTCCAGCACCTGTCGCTCGCGGCGCAAACAGTCCACGCGGACGACTTCCTCAACTCTCATTCAGCTGTGGCGCCGCCCATGCACGTCTCGACCACGTTTCGATATAGCCGGAACCCAGACGAGCTCAGTTATATGGTCAATACCAGCGTAAGGCGTCTTCCCGGTCCCGTACCCATACCATGACTATACCATGTTACATTATACAAGAAGAATTCCCTCACCCTTCGGTTTTGTGCAAGCAATCAGTTCTCAGTGTGTGGGAAATTCCAGATAAATGGCTAATAAACCGAACGTAAACAGCCGCAGCATCCGCACGAATCGCACATCTACTCAAGGATAAGCGCGCCGAACACGCAGCGCTTCGAGGCGATTCTGACGTCCATCCTGCGGGGGCCGGCGCTGTCGTACAGCTCGGGGCTGTCGGCCTACCACGCCATGGTGGTGTTCCTGAACCCGAAGCGCATCGCCATCGGCGGGGGGTACCACGGCTGCCACGGCGTGATCAGGGTGATCTCGAAGCTGACGGGGCTGAGGCAGCTGGACCTGGACTGCGCGGACGAGGAGCTGGGGCCCGGCGACCTGATCCACGTGGAGACGCCCCTGAACCCGACGGGCGAGGCGCGCGATCTCGAGTTCTACGCCGAGAAGGCACGGCGCACCGGCGCCCTGCTCTCCGTCGATGCCACGTTCGCGCCGCCCCCGCTGCTGGACCCGTTCGCCTTCGGCGTGGACATCATCATGCATAGCGGCACCAAGTACTTCGGTGGCCATAGCGACATGCTGTGCGGTGTGCTGGCCGTCGCGCCGCGCCACGCGGAGGAGTGGCTGCCCAAGTTGCAGATGGAGCGTCTCTTCCTGGGGTCGGTGATGGGCAGCTTGGAGGGATGGCTCGGCATTCGCAGTCTCCGGACGCTGGAGCTGCGCGTTCGCAAGCAGAGCGCCGACACCGAGAAACTGGTCCAGTGGCTGGCCGCCGAGAAGGACCGCGAGGGCAGCGTGGTCTTCGACACCGTCGCCGAGATCCAACACGCGAGCCTGCAGGTGAAGAACGGCGGGAAAGAGGAGCTCGGCTGGTTGAGGAAGCAGATGCCGAACGGGTTCGGCCCTGTCTTTGCGCTGTCTATGAAGGATGAGAACGATGCTAGGAGGCTGCCGAGCAAGCTGGTTCTGTTCCATCATGCCACGAGTCTGGGCGGCGTGGAGAGTCTCATCGAATGGCGCTCGATGACAGACGCAAGTGTCGACAAGCGCTTGTTAAGGCTGAGTATAGGGGTTGAGGGCTGGGAAGACTTGCGAGACGATCTAGTCCAAGGATTTGAGGCGTTGGCTAAGGAAAGGGCCGCCGCTATCAAGAGCGAGTGAAACTGTTGGTGAACCAGAGAATATGGACTTAACTCAGGTGTTGATCAATTTCGGAAGTTCGAAACCTCAAATATAGGCAGCCCCTTTCTTCATACGTATACCTTTGGAGCGGCTTTGCGAGCGGTAACGAGCTCAGCGCCCTAGTATCAGTCGAAGGAATCATTTTCATGCATGAAAATGGGTGTCTTACGTACCTCTTCTAAAGAAACATAGGTGATAATATAATTAAAAGCGAGGATGCTGTGTTTCAAGACTATCTTGAGATTGATCTCGCTTGCCCAAGCGGGGAAGTGCAGTCTCTGATAGAGCGATATAAGTGATGGGAAGACCGAAATGCCCGCACAATACCAAAAATATAAACTAAGTAAAAAAGGTGGCGGGCAGTTTTCATCAGTGTCACAGAAATTAAAATGCCATTCGACGGGATGCTTCTTAAAGATTATTTGTAATTACGCTATTCGAGTATTACTAATATTCATTCTTCCAACCATGAATACTTCGCTATGCCTTGCTAGTAGATTCCGTGTTTAATACGGAGATCCTTTTGTACAACACCACTCAGGTCCAGATCGGCCGTGGTGTCCCGGACGGATTTTAGGGATGTTATTATGAACAGATTGTCGTATCGTATAGTTGACCAATGGCGCCGCGCTGATATCCTATAATAGCAAATCTGCCACCTGCTCTAAATTGATAATTATACAAGATGAACCTCTATACATCTCGTATGAAGCGATCAATGAAATTCGTTAGTTTCGTATACTGTAAGCATTAAGGTTGTTTCGATCTTGAGGAGCTAGGGATCAGCTCCATAGGATCATTCACAACCTCGGCGGTACTTTCCAAGAGACTAACGCCTTGACTCGGCTCAGTTCTGCTGATATTGCGCTGGTGAACACGACCAAAGCTTGCAGGTCGTTCGTCCGTGCCATCAAAACTGGATTTACCTGATGTCGAATGGTGGCTAAGCTCCTCAGTAGAAGGACGTTCCTGGGAATTGCTCCGATCAAACGGTAATCTGGCTGACGCAGCCAAATAAGAGTTTCGCTTAGAACTCTTCCTTGGTACTTCAGGAACCTCTGGTACTTCGGGATCCTCCCTGTACAGTGATCTGATAGTCTTCTGTGACGGATGCCTGCTGGCTTTGGAATGTACCCGACTTGGAACTTTAAAGCTTCCTCCGGCATCCAAGTCCGGTAGTAAAGGAGGATTTTTCGGGATTTTTGAAGCACCAATCTCATCGTCCGACTCCGGTTCACTAACATCATTTAACAACTTCCCCCCAGCACTGTCACCTCGAGCATGCTCGGTCTTTTTCGGTCTTGGAGTGTCTTCGTCGTCATCGCTTTCGATGGGCCCACTACGCAATACGCCAAGCGCAACCGGTATCCCTTCGGGCGGTGCATCGTCACTAAAGTCGCCACCTCTCGCCTTCATAGAAGCCGGCATTCTAGCGCTCCGGACTACTTCGAAGCCTTTGGCTTTATCCTTAGTTTTGCCCCCGAATAAACGCATCATCCACCCTGTTGCGGTGGCGACCGGACTCGTCGGATCCGATGGGCCCGTAACCAGTCTGCGGCCCGGGGCGTCCGAATTAAGGGCCGGTCCTCTGATGTTATAGTAAAAATCAGACTCGCGGATCGAGTAATCTGCGCGAGGAGCAAAGACTGGTGCGTAAGCAACAGGCGCAGGAGCTGCTCTTTCAGGTGTAGGCATATCGCTGTCAACATCCCCGCCAACTTGACTCAAACGCCGATTTGTAAGTTCGATGCTATCGAGGGATCCGTGAGCTTTGTGTAGAGACGACGGCCCAGCTTCATCGATGGTTCCACGACGAGCGCGTGGAGCACGGTAAAATGGATCGGTGCTTGCCGGCAGACGAGTCGCTTGGCCTGGGGACGGCGGGAAAGAGAAAGTGCTAGCTTCTCCAGGTGTCATCGTTGCGAATGTGCTACTCCCCATGAGGTTGGAATATGCGTCGATGCTGCGTGTGTCCATCGCACTAGAATTTCTTCGTGCACCCATCATGATACCCATACTACCAGCAGATTCACTTCGTACACGACCATAACCCCTCCGCGATGCATTTTCGGCAGCGTCCAACATACCAGTACTACTAAGTTGACTCAGTCTTGACGGGCCTCCTGCCCGATCGACGCGCCTCTTGAGCTGACGAGCATTAAAAATTTTGACGATTCCACCTCTAGTCTGACCGCCTATATTATCACCTCCCGCGCCGTTCAGCCTAGCAATAACCTCACTAATAGTTATGACAGCGTTCATGAGGAAGGCAGTAAACAGTACAAGGCCATGTATAAGCAAAATTGCGTAGCCAATCCATCCTTTTTGGGCCTCTGATATACCCAAAGTCGAGACGAAAGGAACCATCAGAATGGTGGAAAAAAAGCGGATTGCAAAGAGACTGATATGGTAGGCGTTCATCCAAGTTGACGGATGGAACGGGCGCAACAACAATAATGCACCCTGGAGAAGTTCGCAGAAGGCGAGGATGATAACCTGGGCTATGCCAGAAGGCTGTACACCGCCGATAATTGCGCCACGAAATATGTTGAGAATGATTGGTACCAACGCGAACCAAGCTGCCTCGTCTTTATACGTATTATAAAGCGGACCGTAGAGAAGAGCGGTAGATAAGTCGTCAAATAAATGCGCCCGTGGTTTCGTAGTGACAATAACATGTATGAACCAAACTGCAGATCCAATGATCAACGCCAACGTCACCACAGACAACCCAATCAGGTAATCGGGGATTCGCGTTGGGACAACAAATTGAAATGTTGTGAAGGCAACGATTGGTACGAGGAAATAATTGAATACAATTCGGATGACATTGCCCAGAAAGAACGGAATATTCTTCGATCGTAGGTCTTCCTCCGAGTCATTACTGATCATACGCCAAAACCGCCGAACTAGGAAGCCGGCTTGGGTCAAGAAAAGGACTCCCGCAATAATGACCAGCAGCCATATTATCGTGCCAGCCCATATATCCTCGACTTCTCCCAGGCCATTGAGTTGCGCGATACGCTCTAGGCCATGCTTGCCTGGCGTGTAGTAGATACCATCAACGACGCTCTGCCAGGGTTCCGCTTTAGATACGAATCGCTCATTGAACATCAGAACAGACCATGACCCCTGACTAACAGCTGGCTGGTAAAAGCCTGGATAGTCCAGCGAGAGGCTTCCCGTCAACACGACGAATTGAATATAGTTGAGGCAGTCACCAAACCCAGGAGTAACCAGCCGTAAAAGATCAGGGTCTCTACCATAATTCGACGTCCAATGGAAAACATCGCTCGTACCAAAAGGACTGAAAATTGCTGCAAAGACAACGCCAAAACCAACGAGTGCCAGAACAACTAGCGGCAAGAATTTTAGACTCCAGGCTACGCTTTCTAGAGTGGGCGTCACTGTCGCGGACACGCACCCGATTGTAGTAGCTTTCGAGTCACCGTATATGATGCTGAGCTTGGGAACAAACGTAGCAAACGCGTACGACGAACCAAACTGGTTTGATAAGTTGAACGAAGGCAAACTGTAAGGATCAGTAGTAATGTTGCTGTGTAGGTTAGCAGTGAGTCTATCAACCATCCGGCCTGTATGAACACGACATGACGGAGCGACTCACATAAATGTACTATTGAAGACTGGACCGAGAGGACATGATGCATTACTCAAGCTGTCACAGAAGTACGCATTTTGGTGGTACGGACGGTAATTTAGGACATCAACATCCGAGCGAAGCGTAGTGGCATTATAATTTGGCCCAGGCTCTATGGTTTTCTGTATCTTGCCATTGAGAGCTGCTTGGGAATCTGGATCGTCCCATTCAGGATCTCCTGGCGGCGGCAGCGTGGCGTTTCCGACCCTGCCCGTAACATTCCCCCATACTGTGAGTGACAAGTGGTAGTTGTTGTCGTTGCGCTCGAAGACAGCGTCGCCGATAAGCGGTATAAATTGTAGCTGGGCTTGGTCTGGAGCGACGTTGGTAGATATATATTCGTCGCTAAGGCAGTTTTGAACATCGACGCGGAGGGCCGAGACGAGGGGAACGGTAGAGAAGACCAGCAGGAGCAGCGCTATGGTGAGGAGACCTGTGACGGCGGCACCGCGGAGAAGCGGGCGTCGTAGTCGAGTCGGTGACTCGGCATAGTTGGACAAGGGTGGGACGATGCTCGCGACTCTCGGGACCGGACCTTTCATGGTGTTGTCGGACGACGGCGACGGCGATCGGAGGTGTAACCAGCCCAAAGAGAAGCGAAGAGAAGCAGCGGCGACCTACGCCCGCATCATCTTGGGAGCTGATGTCGAGCAAATGCGACTTGTTTCGAAGGACCTGTAGTTGGGATTCAAGAGCACACTGCGTCTCGAGCTGCTAGTCTGGGAGCACGGCAGACAAACTAACAAACTAATGCGGGATGTGAAGCGAGTGTTAAGATCTTGTTGGTAGTATACAAGTGATTATTATTATTATTATTTTTTGGAGAAAGGGGATTTGATGTACGAGCGAGACGAGCATGACGATAAACCGGGTCCCGTATCCTGTCTATTCCTGGCCGTGGCAGTGCCGCTGTCCTACAGGGGAGGAGGTATCTGTAAGTCCTGTACGAAGTACCTGCCTGAGTACCTACTTATAAGGTCAGTCTACAACCTAGCAATGCTTCGAACTATATCTTTAGCTTCCCGTGTAGGAATTTTTATGAACTCACAAAGTAGAATAGAAACCGCATAGTGGGTTGCCGGAATCTCCTCTAAACCACGAGATTATCTGAATTATGTGACGACTAAAGGGGATCTTGTAGCTTGCAGGATACTACCTATTAGGCAGAAACATACATACATGTACCTACTGTAGCCGTAGCGCCAGTGTGTGCGCTACGTCTTAGGTAGGTACCTAAAATTGACCAATGTCTATCGTTATCTACCCGGGTAGTCAATTACCAACATTGATACATGTACCAGCACGTCAATGGCTTGCGAAAATCAGACGAAGGTCGAGGAATACGATGTCCAACCCGCTAATGACCCACAGACTCTTGACAACATCTGGGGATTGGTAGCAGCGAGAGGGGCACGCACTGCCGCTTCATTCGTCCAACTTCAAGTTTCCATCCAAGATGTTGTAGCTTTAATAATCTTAATAATACACCGGGGATATCAGGCCTCGTTTTTGTTGTCTTGTGTGATTGAATACCTTAGGTAGGCTATTAACTAGTACCAAACAGCTGTTCAACGCATCGATATTGCCGTCATTCGCTGACTGTGCCATCTACCTACATACCTGCTTATCCTGTTTGCCTTTTATGCGTAGTTGTCTTAAGACCCTGAGTAAGTATGCGTGTGATCAAGAGCTAGGCTCGCCATCATTCATTACCAAGTATCTTCACCGCCAACAACTCTTGACTACCTAATATACCCCTTGTCTTCTTCTTGGGATAGAGAACTGTCTACTACCTGCAGTCTGGTAGTTATGCTGTGTAGGTATAGCCACTAGTACTTTAACGATACTTAAGTACGTACCTCTGCAGCGGAGGCGTTTCCCTTAGGGCACTACACTACCTAAGTACGCAGTAAACTAACTACCGCCTGCGTACCTACTGTCAGCCGTTGTCCACGTCTACCGTTACGACCTAGATCGAACAAGGAGCAACCTAGGGCAGCATAAAGCAACACAAAGCAACACGCTGCATCGAGCAGGTTCAAGCAGCACCATGGAGCCATATTGAGGGGCCCAAGCTGGCGTCTGGTTAGACCCGTGTCACCGAACCAACCACTGCGACGGTCGTAGCTTTTCTCCCACTTTTTATTTTGATTTTTGAAGTTTGAAGCCGCAAAATCCGAACGTCAGTGTCTGGCCAGTGCACACCGCAGCTGCACGTCAGTGTTGGCCATGATTGCTGGCTTCTCTTGGTGTACCTAACCAAGGGTAGAAAAAGACCTCTCCCCTCTCGGGGTCTTCTTCTCTTCCTTTTCTCCCTTCCTTCTTCCTTACTCCTTTTCCCATCCCCTCTCGCCTTGCTACCTCCTCCTACGTACTGTTGAAGTATAGGTGGGCGTAGTGTAGGCTTGAGTAGGCTTGGCTTGTGCCGACTTGCCAGCCAGCAGGTCTTTTGTGGGGACAGCTCAATACGACGACACGGACATTCAGGCTTCAGGGGACAAGACTGGGCTGGGCTAGCGCCCTTGGAGCCCCCTGGCTTTCTAGATCTCCGGTCCCAGCTATCTTGGGAGTCTTTTTGTGTCTGCCTGGACGCTGGAGCTAACCATATTGGTCCGTGACACCAGCGAAAACATCAACGTGGTAAAGTCCGGCAGATCGTCATCCAACTCGGCAAAACGGTCAGAATTTTAATTATCATCATACCTACAGCGACACAATAATCGCAACGACGACATCCGCTTTCTGTGCGCTGTTCTAGCCAGGCTACATTTGACTTTTCTCTCTTGCGATATTGCGAGGTGTCTTAAGTACAAAGCCGTGGTCCGATCCACTGTGTAATCTAGCGAAAGATTCCAATCGTAGGTGCTCAATTTCAGCTCCCTTGCCCCTTTCTCCACTGCTGCTTGCTATCATCGATCAAACTCACACAAACAACTTCTAGTTCGAACCAAAGCATCATCCATCAGATTTGTTCTACGGAATCTGCTCGGCCCTCTTACCCTGTCGACTATACTCTCAAGCCAGCTTCTCGACTTCCGAGGCACGTCCTGTCTCCATTGGACTACGAAAACTCATCTCGGACATCGCTTTAGATATTATACCCATACTCTTCGACAATGTCGCGTATTCAGATCCCCCTCGACCTCATCACGTCGCGTCTCAACATCGGAGACCGCTTCTCTGGATTCCGGAACACGTCGCTGTCCAGTCGCTTCGCCAACATGAAACCCATCGGAGAGTTCCTCGACTTCAAGCGCTTTTCCAAGCCCGCCAACTTCGGCGAAGTCCAGTCGCGTGTCAATTACAATCTGTCGACCTTCTCGAGCAACTACGCTGTGGTTTTCGTCCTTCTCAGTATTTACGCACTCATCACGAACCCACTGTTGCTATTCGATATTGTTCTTCTTGCTGGTGGCCTATGGATGCTTGGCCGGCTTAATGGACAGGACCTAACCATTGGCACCTTCACGGCAACTTCGTCCCAGCTGTACACGGGTCTTCTCTGCACCTGCGGTTTTCTCTTTCTCATTGCCTCACCTTTCACCACCGTCCTGTGGTTGATTGGTGCGAGCGGCGTGGTCATCCTTGGCCACGCTGCTATGTTGGACAAGCCTATCGATGAGGCTTTTTCAGGGGAGGCGGTCTAGGTGGTCGGCCGCGAGCTCCCAGATTTGCGCCCTCACGGGCAAGACCATCCGGGCGTGGACAGAGGAGGTATGCTGCGCCTGAAGACGACTTTTGGGATACTAGCCACAGGGTTGTCGAGGAATTGGACAGTGATGATGTGGGCGCACAAGGCGCTCTGGCGACAACTAGATGGGGGGATAGACGGCATGCTAGTGATGAACTTCGATTTACGGGTATAGATCTGGGGGTCGGTCGTTCGCGGAACAAATATGCCTATCAGCATTCGGATGAAGACAACGATTTAACAGAGAGCGACTCTCAAGCAACAACAAGTAATGAAACGGAAGATGAGGCTCAAGCCGAATTGGAGAACGCTTTGGTGCAGTCAGCTTTGGCTCGAATACGAAAGGCTCGAGCCAGAGGCAAGCAAGATGTAAAATTGAATAAGGGAGAGGTGGCAGCATTGGAAAGAAGACGCAAACGTCTCGAGTCTGAAGCAAAAGCCAAGGATCGTAAACGACGAAAGGGAAAGGATCAGCGGGTTGCTGTGCCACTCTCCCGCTTTGATTCCGCTCTCTCTAATCATGGGGGTCCTACAACCTCAGACGGCACCTTAGCTCGTCAATCCCCGGCCTCAACCATACCTGTTCAGGGTCAGCCTGGTCCGCCAATGGGCCTATTTCTTCCTCCCAGCACATCGCAGGCACGTACCCGTTCTTCAACGTCATCCTCTCATCGTTCTTCCTACCAGCATCACGGCTCTTCCTCACCTTTTGACTATCAATACGTGTCGCCAGGTGCCGATAAACGTCACGTTCCGGACACAAGGCCGGCATCCCTCAAAACTCTTCCGCCCGAAGAAGACTGGCGCTCTCAGTCGCTATCTTCTCAACCCGTACTAGATCCATTTCAGTATCAAACAGAAGGGCCTTCTGTGCCTTATCCTACAAGTGCCGAAACCTACGGCGATATATACCTTAGGAAACATCCTGTGACAGCCAGGAGTGGCTCAGGAAGGATAACACCGGAAGACAATGATACGGGCAGTGATGATCGAGGAGATGGTAGACTAGTTGACCGGACTTTAAGGTCAGATGATGTGATAGTGGTAGAGGCAGGGTCCTCCGCTGAGCAAGAGCTTGGACGCTCCCGCAATTCGTCACCTAGTAAAAGAAAACTTAGTGGCGGCCGAAGACGAAAAGGCAAATGAAGAAAGCTTGGGCGAGATTGACCAGCGGCCACTGAACGATTACTATACTTACGTAATAATGAAATATTCACACTCGCAACTTTCTACGAATCTAGTATGCCGTTTTCTAGGCTCTGTAAAGATTGAATGATCGGATTCAGTCATCAAAGGGTATTCCGTGAAGTTTCTATTTTGTAAATTTCATTCGCTGATCATAGAATCACCCAACTACACGACAAGGAACGACGTGAATGGAACCGAGTATATCCTAGCCCAAAACGCCATCATTTCCAAGGGTTCTCTACATGGTGTATCGTAATCCAAATAACCATGACTCCTTAACTTAAAACTCAAGAGAAGAATTTACCTATTCCGCTAAAGAAACCCCCGCCTCCGCCGCTACCGCTATGGTCCGTGTACTCTGTCCGTCGTTTTTCGTAATGCATCCCGTATCCGTGGTCAGAACTGGAGTTGCCGCCCAGTCCTCCAGTGGCCATACGCACTGCTTCGCCCATCAAGCCAATGCCGCCTCCGCCGCCAGCCGTCTTCGCCGCAAGACCCATCATGCGCTGTATTCCGGCAGGTAGCCGGAGCCCGAATCGCGCGAGGAGGGCTGTCAGGGCCCCACCAGTAACCAAAGGCATGATGACCAGCATGAAGACCTTCACCGGGTGTCGCTTCGCCCAGTAGACCAGGTCGCGCAGCAGGCGTTTTAGTTTCTTGTAGGTGCGTGTCATGAAGTTGGCGCGCGGCGAGCGTTTATAGTAGGAGGGGGAGTGGCCTAGTGGAGGGGTTTGGTTAGCGTCCAGTACGCACTATCTCGTCAAGTGAAATCAGTCCCCCCCGCCTTTCGTTCTTCCTCTCCCGCTTTCACGCGCCGTGATTGGCTTTCTCACGACTAGAAATGACTTGAGCATGGAGACGTATAACGCGACTCACCTGCGCTGAAGAAGCTCCGCGTGCTGCCGTTCCCGTTCCCGAGGTTGAAGAAGGAACCCCGCGAGGCGTTCTGCTTGGCATAGTTGCTGTCGTCACCGAATAGACCCCCCAAGCCGGAGGATGAGTGGCGCTTGCTGTGTCGCTCCCGCGATTGTGAGCGGGATCCCGACTTGTCTCGCTTATGTTTGTGCGAGGAGGACTTGTGCGTTTTATGAGATTTGCGCGAGACGACCGATGCGCCGTCGCCCCAGCTATCGAACAAACCCATTGCTGCGATCGCAATGGCAGTTTCCCCACTAGGAAATTCTCGTCAAATATAGTGGTTGTTGAAATGTGAGGCCAGCTTGCCGAGTGACCTGGCAGCACGAAACTTGCTCAGTCTCCCCGTTATATTAGTCGCGACACCGTGACCTCAAGTTTATCGTGTCAGTAGAGGCAATGGATAAGACAAGGCAGCGCTCGGATCAGGTAATTCGATTCGATCCACCAAGACTATGGAGGACAAAGCCTAAAAAGGAGTATCTGGAATCTCGCGACTGGAGAGCACTTGTACTGTGAAATTGCTGCAAATCATCTCCGATGTCCTGCAGCCCGCCCTGTTGAGTAGCTCCAGCCCCTTCACCGACAATTCAAGTGGCTGGGCGTCCCCTGTCGCGACCCTCTCTGCTAACCCTGCTAACGCGCACCAGGCTTCTTCAGGACTAGTATAGTTTTGACTGTCCAAATAAGCTCGACAAGGGTCTTGATAGATACTTCAAGCCACCGTGGCTCGAATTTCAGGAGTAGGGATCTCAACGCCACATATGACGTCGGCTCTTCAGTCAATGATCATTGATTCCCAGTTGAAGACCAAGGTGCCCAATGTCCACGAGAGTCGAGACACTTAGACTGGTACTGAAGAGCAATAAGTTCCTTGGATTCTCTCTTTCTTTTTTATATTGTTATTGAAATCGCTCCCAATAATTTGTTCTGCCTAGTATTCCAAACCTATCATCATGGCTAAATCTGGAGCGCCTCCCGATTATTGTACGTTCTTCAAAGAGTAGCCCCTCGCTCAACACCCCACTAACATCTGATTGATACATTATGTAGATCGTATATTGGAAGTACCTGAGACTGCCACAACACAGCAGATTCGCGATGCATACAAAAAGTGAGCCGGGACTTTACACATGCCTACCTTCTTATTGCAGCGAGTTTTAGGTACGATACTAATATTTTTGTAAGAGCCGCACTCAAGACACACCCGGACCGCGTAGCGGCCGACTCGCCGGAGCGCCCCTCACGCACACGGAAGTTCCAGCTCGTGAACGACGCCTACTATACACTATCCGATTCGACAAGACGTCGAGAATATAATGCGCAACGGGGATTATTTGGCACCAGGAGACCCAAGCCTTCAAAGCCCGCAGGAGCAAGCAATACCAACCCGCCAGGCGCCTTTACCCCAGACTACGAAGACTTCGACGAAGAAATACCACTAGGCGGCGACGCCGATACGGGGGGCCCAGGCGCGAATGGCTTCTACAGCTGGGCGTGGAATTTCTTCACGGGGAACAAGGGCGACGCGAACACACAGCAAGCGCGGGAGGAAACCGAGAATGCACAGTTTGCCGATGTTTTCGAGGAGATGCTGCGCGAGGAGGGCTTGAACGAGGCGCAGCAGCAGCAGGGCAAGGGCAAGTTCTGGTCCCTAGCCGGCGGCGCCGCGGGAGGCGTCTTGGGGTTCATCGCTGCCAACTTCCCCGGCGCTATCGCGGGCATGGTTGCCGGCAACCGCTTTGGTGCTATCCGTGACGCGCGGGGAAAGAGTGTGTACGAAGTTTTCCAAGAACTTCCCCAGTCGGATCGTGCGAGGCTGTTGGCACAGCTCGCCACGAGAGTTTTCAGTCATGCGACCGGCCTTTAAACGAGGGTAGAGAGGCTGGTATTCAACGCCTAGCGGCGGAATATGTTGCCAAATGTATTAGCTAGAGCCCTGATTTGTGTTACGATGGAAAGCGTATGGGTTCGCCACAACGACCGGGCGGGTGAGAACACATGTTTGGGCTGGTGTTGACGGCGTCGAGGTTTGGGTTCTGTTAGCAGAGAGAAATAGGGCTGCGCGTCTTTGGTTTCGGTACGAGGTTGCCCGTTATTGCTGTTTGTTAGATAGTAGAACTGTAAGTAGTAATATGTCATGTTTTACGCAAACCGTTTCTAAAGTGCAAAATTGAGGACACACAATACTCTTCAAGACGTGATGGAGGCAAATCAAATAGTGCAACTTAAAGGGATTGCGGCCATTATATAGCCAGGGAATCGATCACCTTTACTGCCTACCTACTTGGCTTGTTGATTTATACCTGCTTGAAACTGACAGAAAGCCTTCCGCAAACGCATGTTGGTTGACAGCATCCAATCAATTAGGACCCGGTACCAGCCTCTTCTGCCCCTCTGGGTTCACAGGCATTTTGATTGACTTGACTTGTGCTTTATCACATCACTAATGGCTTGCCCGCCGTAGCGCGCATGCATTTGGTCTATCTCACAGCCAACATTTAAATCACGTTACGGCGATATCTTCGTAGTCACCAACGGTTTGATCATACCCCATTATGGAACCTTGACGA
The DNA here is from genome assembly GCA_022495115.1 of Xylaria castorea. Lineage (NCBI taxonomy): Eukaryota > Fungi > Ascomycota > Sordariomycetes > Xylariales > Xylariaceae > Xylaria > Xylaria castorea. Next base: position 965,922 of record MU382625.1, on the reverse strand, counting down.
TCCTGTTAAGACTGATTGATCTATTGAATCTAGCCCTTCTTCCTTTATGAATATCACAGGCCGCTTCTTGACCTTTCCACAGCCCGACGCATTTGCATTGCCACAGTTGAAGCGGTCACTGACTGTGTACCAGCCATGGTGCGATTTTGGAATTGTGCCATTGCGGCATGCCCCAACACTGCAGCCATCGACATTGGTGACTGCCAGCGATGTGAGTCCATGTATTGTGCCACGCATATTGCATCCGCGTTGCACACCTGTAAAGTAAGATGCCTAAGGTTAGTATCTGTGAGTGAAGCGACTGATCTGACCCTCACTAGAAGAAGGAACCCCTCGATGACGATGCCTGGCTGGCAGCCCAGACAGCCGAGTTGGTCGCTCTTAGCCAGAAGACGAATCATGCGGCGCTTTTACGGCGCGCGACAGAGCTTTCTGGCGGCTTAGCATGCCGTCTAGACGACGAGGACCTTCTGGGACGTCGTCAAATGGGCGGCATGCATGTTCATCTTCAGCTTATATTTGAAGATGGAACTGTCTGGCTGGCCCGAATCCTCCGCGAGCGGTACACGTCTTTCGACGACGAACTCAGCAACCAGATCTTGCTCAGCGAGTGCGCGACGCTACGGTGGTTAGAGTCTGTTGACGTACCGACACCGCGACTTCACGGGCACGGGCTGCGCGGCGATCCACGGAATGAAGTAGGTGTTGCCTACATAATTATCAACAAACTGCCCGGCCAACCTTTCAACTCGTGGGCGGCCTCAGAAGAACAAAAGTTACAGGTGCTAGACCAATGGGCCAACGTACTTTGCGCTTTGTGCAAACACCCTCTCGACAAGATTGGATCCTTGACTTTTGACGCAGACGGAGCAATCCAAGTAGGCCCTATTGCGAGCGATAGGACTGGAACGCTGCCCTGCATAGGCCCCTTTACAGATGCGAGAGCCTTTTATAGCACCTGGGCCGAGACATATCTCAAACTTATTTCCGACGGCCAACTCTTCTCCTCATACTCGATCGATGCGTACCTAATGTTCAAATTCCTTGCGGAGCAGGCCAAGGCAGGTACTTGGTTTAAGAAATGGCAGGACTTGAACTCAGGGCCTTTCTTCTTAGCACATACAGACGACAAAGGAGACCATATTCTAGTGGATGATGACTTTCGAATCACCGGCATCATCGACTGGAGTTTCGCGAGGGCAGTCCCCGCATTTGAAGCTTTTGGTCCTTCACTCGTGTCTGCGAACAACAGCAGTCTCTTCTCCGGAGAACCAGGGCTGAGTGAAGAAGATAGGGCGTTGGGACGGGAGTTGCAGCGTCGTGGGGCACCACACTGCTACTTTCACTCAGATGAGATGCGACGATTCCTCTTCGGTCTTGGAATGGGATTGGGTCTCACCCAAGACGAGGCCATTAACGTCTTCCGAGGTCTTGTAGCTACTTTCGACGGCACCACGCCCGACTGGCAAGAATGGCGGCGAGCCAACCTAAGTAAGTGGGCAGATGATGCTCGACTGGTCGCCATTTGCGAGGCATCGCGAGGGGAATACCTAACTGGCGACCAGGCATTACACAGATAGATACCTACACTAGGGATGGATACATGTAAATTACGGCTCGTCAAATTTTATTCCCTCGTATGATCATGAATTTTGACCAACCGACCGAGGTTTCTACCATTTCCCTCTTCAGCGTCCAAGAGCAGGTAGTCCTGAATCGGATCACCGGGTGATTGGTATGCTTCAATCAGACCCTTTAGACCAGCGGGCAATATACACCGCTTCCCTTCAAACTTGGCTATCTGCACCGCGAGGGTCTGAACGTGTGAGGGTGCGTCGTCAATCAACCGGCGATCGAGGGGCAGGCTACATTGTCAAATCGTATTTCACCAGATGAAACGGATTCAAGTACAGGGGCTAAACCATTTAGTAAAACCGAACCGTTTTGAGGATCGTTCCGAGTGACGTTTTCTACGCATAATATTTGCACAAATGCTGTTGCTCAGTCGCCTGACTAAGAACAGGCTGAGCCGAGCCTGAGCAAAAGCGGCGATTACGCTAAACCTGATCCGTTTGCGGCACAGAAAATGGTAAAACCTAACTAGTTAGAACCGGGTGCGTACAGTAAGTACGACCGTAAAGCCCCTTAACTTACCGTTATTACCATCAAACCACAGCTTGCTTCAAACAGTCGTCAACCCACTCAAGAAAGCCTGTCGCCATCCAATGAGCTGAGATGCGCAACACTGCTAACAGACGATATGCGCTTTCCAGCTCATATGTATCGCCAATCTTGACGGGACCGCAGACCTCGTATTGCGAGGGCGTGTCGAACGCGAACCACAGTTGCCACGACATACTCTCGACTATTAGAATGGGGATGACAGGCGGAGGCAATACATCGTTCCGTTCTCCTAAGTATGGAAACTCAGAGACACGGCCAAACCATGAGGCTAACCATAAGCCGAGCTGAACCCTGGCCTCGTCAGACTTCTGATCCGCTTTGGCGTTGATAAAAACACCTGACGGCATCATGCGTAAGGGGTAATAAGTGGACTGGTTAAAACCTCGAAATTTGAGCTCATCCATAAAGCGGACGATGCGATTAGGGTTTGGTCTCTCATGTTTTAGAGGCTTTAAGACCATGGCATAATCGATTAGCTTGCTGGGGGGAGGGAGAGATGTGAGATGAGCGGACGTCTGTGGCAGAAAGCCCTTCGCAATATCAGCGGAGTAACGTTTTCGACGCCGACGATCGGGGTGTGCAGGATGGTAAGATTGAGCATGGGCCTAAGCACGTTCTCATTCCAACTTACCTCCGCCCATACATAGGTAACATGATCCTCCGTCATGGCCACGATAGTACAGAAAACCTCAAATTCCGAAAGAAGCGGTTGAAAGTGGAAGAAGGCTAATAATGGATCCATCTGTTTTGTTGCTTCCACCTTGTTGAATGGATGGACACGATGACCCAGACGCGGCGCTTTCTAAGAATTCGGCCTGATATAATTGCGATTCAGTGTTCAGCCCGGCAGGTCGCTTCGCATACAGCGCATCTTGGCTATTATCCAGGTCCAGCTTGACATCGAGAATGCCACGTAGCTCCATAGGTAGATACCTCGTGCGAAGCACACTGTTAATTGACTTGTATAGGGTCCCCGATTTAGAACCCTGCATCCTAATCTGTAGCTGGTCCATAGAGAGAGTATTCCATTCCTCTGCTTTTTCCAGCGTTAACAGATCGTCGGCATGCTTTATAGGACTTTTCGAGCGCGCGGGGCCCGGATCCTTAGTCGATCGCGGTCGGCATGATGGAGAATTAGCTTCAGAAGGGGGAAGCGAAGAGGAGTAACTTGATCGTGGAATTTACTCCGAAAATATAGCCTTGGATCGAGATGTCATCTGTCACTGTTGTTCTACTTGCGGTGGTGGCGGGCCAGCTCCATGTGCTTCTCGCTGCCGCCGTAGACGATGAGCGCGAGTCTGTGGTGACGGCGGCCACACGACAGACTCGGAGTTCTCAGGTAGCAGTGGTCAACCCGAACAGACACTGGTCAGCCCGTCTAACACCACGCGTGAGTCCATGTTGTTGTAGTGATGGGTGATGGTTATTACATATATACAGAGTTGATTAATTGCAGTTGCGCAGCTGGACTCAGGTAGAAATAAGTATATGTTTGTTGTTCTTATGACCCACTCTCCTCTCGCGCCCTCTACTACGAGTTACCATCCGGTTTAAGGCCAAGACTACGGATCAGAGACCGCTATAAGTTATGAAGGTAATAGAATGGGAAACATAATAACAGTAGTGGGATTCATTTGGTTAGCGCGGATGGAGGAACGAAGGCAAGCAAAGCGTGCAATCAAGTTCAGCTGGAACTATGATGCTAATTATATCTGGGCAGACACTTCTCCAACACCCTGATCTGTGAGCGAAGGGTGAATGCACCTGGCCGATCTAAAAAACCTCATTAAACAACTGGGTAAGCAGCTGTTCGATACCAAAGTCCGTTGCCATTTTTCTTCTCTTTCCGAGCGAGGTAGGTCAAGGACTATCTATAGCCCAACATCTTCACTTCCGATAGCCTCATGCAGACCCTTCGATATTGGTGTCTCAGAATAACCTCGCATTGGCTCGTCGTCATACACATTGTTAGCCTGCCAAGCCCTGACCTGAGACATACAATCTATAGACCAGGGGCTATTGGCTTGAGGTCAGAATATGTGAGTATAAATAGAGGTCAAAGGGCGAGGTGACATTGAGAGAAACCAAGGACCCGTGAGACCCCAGGGGAATTATTAGATGAATACGAACCCCTGTTCCAAGCTCTTGAGATCAAGCCCTTGTCACATTCGAGGAGGCACCGAGTTCCCAAGCGGCAGATAATATATATCTTTGGTGTTACCTGTTGCAGACCACCAATAAAATAACGCGCCGCATAATGATTGACAAAAAGGCTGTGACAAATGGCATTCAGTGAAGTATATAAACAGCATGCCTGCCTATTTTCTATATCAAACCGTTACATATTTATAATACAAAAGTGTTTTATAACTACCAGATGTGTTCGAGCTCGGTAAAGTCAACTTAACGTCCCTTGTGTGTTTGATACGCGCCTAAATATAATACCTACGTAGTTCCATAGATATATGCTCAAATCTTGACTAATCAGTTTCAACTGGTAACTATATGCAAAGGTAAAACTAGTTATTGTTTGTTCGCTTAATAAATGAGTATTCATCTATATAAAGCCAGAGGCCCCAGAGTATGGTAGATGTTCTCAAGCATGGCTGGAAATGTACCTAAAAAATAACGATGTTCACTGGATATGGTCGTGATTAACATCAACTCTTGACATGGAAGATCCTTTCGCACTAACGAAAACATTTAGTTCCAAATGTAGGTATTACGTCCAAACCATACCTTATGTCTCTATAATAGGAATTCTGACTGCTATGGGGAGGCGTCTTTCTGCACTGGGGCCTTCTTTCAAGGTTACCTTCTACTGTTATCATCCCTCTTTCTCAACTTACATATTTTAGCAACTGAACCTTTTTCTCCTGAGTCCTCTAGACTTTTCGTTACGCAGCTATTGCCTACTATTCTATATTGCTCCTACGGAATCGAAAATTAGCTTCATGTCCTAAAAGATCGACTGCGTCACTTGCAACTCCGAGGCTACCCTACAAAAGTTGGCAGAAACAGTAAAAGGTTCGTAGCAAATTATAACGAATTATAGTAATATTAGGCGCTGGTATTAGTACCAGCGACTTGTCAGGTCACATGACCCACTAACCCCACTGAACCTGTGGTAAGTAGGTACAGTACTAGAGTACGTATACAGAACCTACGTAGTACCTGGCACCTGAGGGGTCCCAAGACTTCAGGTAGTTACTGCTGGGATCACTTTTACATCGCTCGACAAGCAACACAACTCACGAGGTGCCCCGTGGCCATTTCCTCCTCCTTGCTCGCCGCATCCCAGTCTCGTTGGTCAACACCAGGTAGAAATGGCCAAGCCCATAGAAATCGAGTCGACCGAGCACTTTAGCACGGTGCTGAAAGAGTCCCGCCTCGTCGTCGCAGATTGTGAGTTGCTCCTAGTCGTCAACCGAAATATGAAATACCCCACCACCGTTGTTGGAGGCCATTGGACACCGGCTCGAAACACGCGACGCGCGTAGCCTAGGCCGCTTCATAGCGTCACAGCTCCCGTCATGCATCTCAGGCGCTATCGGTGCTGCCATTATTACCAGTGCATGCCGTGGCCCTGTGACGCAGCCCGCAGCCCGTTCCCGTCTGAAAGTCACGCAGCTGCTCGTTCCCGTCGCCCCGTCTCGCAAACCCTACCGTCTCGAGCTGCTGAGAGCTAACTCATCGCTACTAGTCTATGCGAACTGGTGTGCCCCATGCAAGCAGATCGCTCCTGTCTACGAACAGCTGTCACGGTCAATATCTAAGCCGAAAGTCATCACATTCGTCAAGATCAACACCGAAACCCAACGACCTCTTGCTGCCGAATTCGCTGTCACCGCGCTTCCTACCTTTATCCTCTTCCGTGATGGCACTGTTGTCGAAAAGGTGAAGGGGGCTAACCCGCAAGGTCTCCGGTCGCTTATAGAGAAGCTGTCGAGCGACGTCGAGTCGGGTGGCGAAGGTAGCAGCAGCTCAGGCTCAGGCTCGGGTGGCCTGGCTTGGAGAGGAGCTGACCTGCCTCGAGGCTACACCGACATCTCAGACGTCGTCGATGTGCGCGGGCTGGAGTTACTAAATGCAGAAACGGACTTTTCCGTCCGCACGCTCTTCAACAAGAGCAAGCCGTCTTCTCTGGGTAAGAGCCCCAGCACAGGCGACGAGAAGGACTGGGTCGAGAGTGACACGGACGAGCAACTATTGCTATTTATACCATTCAATTCCGCGTCGAAGCTCCACACATTACAGGTATGTGCAGTATTATTGACACCAGCTACTTAACAGCAGGCTAAGTCAGGCTTCGGTATAGATCACCTCTCTGCCCCCCACCGACAGCGAGGACGACGAAGAGACGCCGATGAGACCCCAGACAATCAAGCTATTCACGAACCGCCCGCATAACCTTGGCTTCGACGAGGCGGACGACATCGACCCGACGCAGACTATTGAGATCGGAGATTCTGATTGGAACTCGAACGGCACAGCTAACCTACCTCTACGTTTCGTCCGTTTCCAGAATATTACCACCCTCGTTATTTTTGTGGTAGATGGGGACGGTGACAGTGACAAGGTGCGACTGGACCGGGTGCGCCTCATTGGCGAATCGGGAGAGAAGCGGGAGATGGGAAAGCTGGAGAAGATTGGAGATGAGCCAGGCGAGTGAGCAATAGCAGGGTGATTTATACCTTTACTACCGCCCGCGTCTTGCGGTGTCCTAAGACCAGTCCTAGAAAGCCCAGGTTGGCAAGCATGATACATACTGCAGAATAAGATTATAGACTAGAGTCGGGGACCTCTGCGGGCAGTCTGATCCCCGAATGCATGTCATCTCTTCCTGCGGCTTACGAAATGCTGAGATCGATTTTACGTTGCGCCAAGTCACGGGTTCACAAGCGTAACGCCAACCTACGAAAATAGAAAAGATCTGTGCATATATCTGCTTGTACCATTGACTGTCCGGAGCAGGCAGTTCAGCACTTGAATACTTCCAAAGTGTGCGCTGTTCGGAGAATATATCACTCTGCCGTGCGCGGGGAACATGGCACGGGAGGCAAAGCAAGATAGACGTCGGAACCAGCCGAGGAGATTGATCAAATACCAGTCTCCCCACTCGCTATTAATCATAGCGGCCCATGAAACGTAAATTCACATCCCAAAAGAGTAAAGTGTGTAAGAGGTACTACATATGTATGTCCGGCACGTTGCCCGCGATCCAAGAAGCACCTAAGGCTTTCTGAAAAAGGATCGCTTCGTGGGCGAACGACTACCAGCCTGCAATTTTGATTGTTCTGTGACAAATGACTGACGCTGCGATTCTTCTTTGACAGGAATATCCATGGGGAAATAAGGATTCGAGCAACACGGGAAATGTGAAGTCATGCCAGCCGCACAAAGAAAAAAAAAAGAAGAAAAGAAAGAGAAGAAGGCTGCGGCTTTAAGCAAAAGCTTTTATGCTACGGAATCGCGCTGGTGCGCTGCTAGTGGGCGACTGTTGGCGGACGGCATGCTGAGTATATGACAGCTGGCAAATTTCTGAATTGGTATCGGAACATTAGAATAGCCGGGGTGGGGTGTATCCGTTTCTAGCATGCATCCCAGTGTTCCACTCCGCCCAACAACTACCACTTGTAAGACACCTCATGGAATATGTCTCTTGGGTTTGACAAACCGGCTTCTTAATGAATGGTTATCTCGAAGCGAGGTGAGTCGTACGATCAGGATCACATCGGAAAGAGAAGGGCTCGATGCCATTGTGTTCCGTTTCTCCCCGGCTTAGGGACGTCGATCGTTCAGGCAAGACTGTCTTTTCCCGGTTCACTTCGCACTTTTCTGACGCGGTCTTGAAACGGGGATCATGATTGTGACAGGTATACAACTCTTGACAAATGATGAGCAAGCTTCGAGACACTTCGATGACCCCGGAACTGACATGAGTTAATATACTCCCGTCCACTCGGAGCCACGTTACCAAGTGGCTCCCTAGCCCGTTTCCATTGCTTCTTCCGTGTATGGTAGGTATTCCCCACACCGTCTACCCCGTGTCGGAAACAATCGTGGGGAGGCCCAACAACCGTCCATTGCCATCTTGTTACGCATAGCGACCGGTTCGTCGGGCGTACTTCTACCCTCTTTGTTAGGACCCTCTTGAAGACTACGTGTGCTTTGAGTTCCATGTAACGTCACTAAGCACTTGATTGTTCGTATCCATCTCGAGTAAGCTGTCAGATGTGGCCAATGTAGGTAGGTCATTATATCGGCTATCTAGAACTACGTCAGCTTAACCAACCGCGATCAGAGTGTGGAATAGGCCGGGCAGCGTGACACATTCACAGGGTCAGCTCTCTGACCTAGACCAGTTGCTTAAAGAGTCACCCCTGTCAGATCTCAAGAAGATGTACGGATATGGTAGGTAAAGAAAGCACTTTGCAAGATGGGCGGTGGTGCTCGCCTTGTTTGGCGTGCTTGCCTGTCCCGGTGCCGCCTTATCCACCGGCATTATACATATTTCCTGAAATAGAACACTTGGAGTTGCATTGGCATTATTCCCCGCGTGGTCGCTATTTTCTGAGCCGGGCTTGACATCTCGCCATAACAACTAACCGCCGTGATAGCGTATGTGACGTGCATAGAGTCAGTCCGACTTGGCTTGCAGGACTGTCGGCCCCGCTCAACGACCTAAACTCCATTTCCAGGCTTCTATTCTCCGAGGCTAGCACGTCACTGCATATGATCGCAGACGGACTACTATAGCCAACACAAGAAGTACCCCAAGCCATGTTTTGTTTCTGGAAGAGTTCTGCTGGACCGTGGTGATCTGTCGACCAGCATTAAAGATGGTTGTGATTACACTATTCTCTGACAAATACTATACATGCATTGCATGTTCCGATCAATCTTCCAACCGACATTTGGTTGCAAAACGTGCTTTCTGTCAGAGAGGCCTCAGATCTGTACTGTTTCGTGGGTAGGCGAGACTGGCCAACCCTGGTGCGAATCATTTCACCTCATGCCCCTACTTCTTAATACGGCATGTTCAAAAGTTCCCTGCTCTACTGTACAATAAGCTTGCCATTGTGGTTACGTTTTATGTAGACCCTCAGCTCGCTGCTCATTTGGGGGTCACCATCCCTCTTCTGCCACCCCAGAGGGGGTTATTATATACTTTCACAATCTTACACTAGGGCGGATCACCAGTAAATAAATACTGACTTGCACTTCCTGACTTGTCATCACCTTTTTTACTGACAACTTCTTTGAGAAGCATATGCTCAGAGAAAAAGAACATTGGCACAAGATATTCGACCTCGCGTATAACTTACTGACCCCTGGCCGTACTTTGAAGTATCAAAGGTGGGGGCTAGTCGTTATCATTCTAGACTCGCCTAGATGTATTTCTATCTATCTTGAGGGGTGGGAAACACAGGTCCCAAACATATGAACACACTGCAGCCGTCGTCGGATCAGCGGCTTGCTGTGAGGTCAGCTTCCGTGGAAATTTTACGTTGGGAGTATTAGAACGTATTGTCGAGACTGGATTCACGGCAGCCTCTATTCATTCTAATATTTTAATCTCGCGACTGCACTCTCCTCGGGATACGAAGCCTCCCTTGGCCTTTATATCGAGGCAGCCGTTCTGGGCAGACTCCAGAGTACGTTATTCTGACGCCACCTATGCCAACTCCGCTATACCCCTGTTTGCGGACCAGCTGTAGCTAACCATCTATCAGACTTGTTGTGCTCATATTTCTCAGGATCAGCGCGTGAGTGTAAAGTACTGACGATACATTTGAGAAATGGTTGAGCTAATAAGAACCAAAAGGCTCTTAACTCTTTGTAAGAACAGACTGAGTGGTATGCACCTTTGTCATCATTCGTCTTAGTAACAGTTGAGTTTACTAACATTCGAAGCCTGGACTCGAGGTATTCGTTAGACGTAATTCTACCGAATGCGGGCTGAGTATCCGACCAATACGTTATCGGTGGATAGGATGGCGAGTCTTGCGGGCAGCTTCCCTCAATTCTCTAGACTACCCCAGGAACTACGAGACCAAATCGTAAGTCAACCTGCTAAGTCGCAATCGTCCATAATATCTGTCTTGCCACCTGCACTCGGGTTCCCAAATCGTCTCTCTACTAGGTGCTATTTATCGTGGATTGGACCGCTAATGATTCGACTTCGGTCCGATGCAGTGGCAGTATGCTTTCCCAGAAGCTCGAATCTACGAAGTACTGGATTCGCCATGTTCCGTCCCGTCACAAGCTGGGCCAAGTGCCAAACTTATGTTTGCTGATGTTCGGAATGAACCTCCTCCCACACTGTCGCGGGTGTGTCGGGATTCTCGACAAGCAGTGCTTCGTCATTACAAACCCCTGGCGTTTTCTGGAGTCGTCAAACATATCAATCTTGATCGCGATATCCTCCTTCTCGACTCGTACCTACAAGTGAGACGTCTTCTCAAAGTTATTCGCTTGTTGAGCCAGATCGAGTCTGTCAGACGTGGCGCCTCCAGGATAGCACTGGGAACATCAGTATGTAATTCTCAGGTTCATTCCTTCTTTCTTTCGGTCATTCGAAATGTTTGGCTGAAAGCCCCTACTCGGCAAGACCTATTCGTATCTTGACACCCCCAATACTTCAGAAACATTCAATCTCACGTTCAGACAATGATGACTGACCCCGAGTTTTACAGTGGGGTTTGCATACCGGGTTACACCTCCGTCTCTTTCACAAGGCCGTACGAACGAAACAAAACATGGCGCGACTCCTGGGCCACCTTTCCAAGTTTCCCAACCTTGAGACGATCATACTGGTAGTATATCAGCGTTCTACATTCAATCTAACCTATAGTCAACCAAACCGCACAACTATCCCTTGGGATCATCATGATTTCTGGGAAGCATATCATTATCGGTTCAATGTCAACTTCAACCTCGAGAATTACTGGCTGCGCAGACCCTATCAGACGAAGCTGGTTCGATACGACCCCGAAGCTCAGAGAGTCGCGAAACCGTTGGCATCCACACGCGTGTCGAAGTCATACTGTCGCGACCCTCAGCCACGAGGTCATCAAGTCCGAGATTTGAAGATGATGTTTGAGAAGTCGTTGCGAGCGGTGGCAGAGAACAGTTGTTTCTCTCGTGTTGGGCCATATGAGCCACCTAAGCTAGAGACGGCTACGCTGACTTGGGTTTATACCGGGTTCGGTTATGGAAATTATCCCTGACAATAGAACCTAACTCTCTATGGCAATAAGTATGACCTTGAGTAGCGACCCAGTTCGAATCGCATGAATGATGCTCCAACTGCTCCAACTAACTACGGCGAGTCTAAGCACCTGGGTCTCTAGTTAGAGAAAGCCTGTCCATTGTGGCTGACCAATGGCCGCAACACATAGCCCAGGCTTCAAAGGGCATAATTCAGTCTAGAACTATGCTAAGAGCTATGCCCCAGAGATATGCATCAGGCTGGGCTGCTAGAACTTTCTGGGCTGAGTTAGGCTGGGCTGACATGAGAGGGCGACGCCTAAAATGGCCCCCAGTATGGACAAAGTTAAGGGCTTATCCATCAGCGAAGAAAGTTCAACAAAGCCTTTCGCTTATTATAGTTGATCTTCAGCCCATGAAAGGGGAAAAGAGCTCTATAACTCTTTATCGATACAAGCAAACTTATATTGGCTCATTATCTGAAGCTTAAACCTCTGGCAGGCACTGGTCAGCATCCCCTGGCGCGTTACGTCCTGTAACCGGCAGCGACTACGGCTTATGACGTTGGAAACGCAGGAAATTGGAACTTGTGAACAACTGCAAGACCTCACTTAAGCCTTTTCCTCTCTCCTCTGTTATCGTTTCTGCAGCTTGGCATTACAATATTTGCTCTGTGTATCGATACGAACTGATTTTTGCCTTTTATCCAGTGAGTACTTTATAGAAGGGCATGGGAGGTCTTCCCGCTTTGTCATCTATCATCTAACACCTTCGTAGATTAATTTAATGGCTTCCGCGGGCATAAACGCTGATGTGCGGGATGATAGCTGTGAAAAGGCGCTTCAGGAGCACAAACGCAATACCAATGAAAATAGAATCATCTGCCTCGGCTTCGCTGCCGAAGACGGGCACGGCGACAAAGAATTGCTACTGCGTGAACAGAACCTTCTCTCCGTTACTCCTGACAGTCCTCGGACAAGCAAGGCTTGTGACCTACTCCGTTCTATAAGTCTAATCCCTTCTCGCCCGGGAACTACCAGCGAGCAAGATGACATCGTCTACTTCGACCACGACACTTTGGAGGAGCTCGAGCTTCACCAGACTGGACCCCTCCAGCGAGCTGCAGACGTGAAAACTGTCGCTCTTGACTGGTCATCTCTCCTCACTCAGGAGAAGCTGAGAGAGACCCTCATGACCGTCTATAGCCGGCTTCGCAATATCGAGAGGATCATCATCGTCGTCGATCACTCTTCTCAGTGTACTACTATAGGACGGGAGGTCCAAGGGGTGATCCGAAACCAGACGTTCTGGCAGGAGTGCAATGGTCGGTACGCGCTCGAGCAAATCCTCCCTATGAAGATCAGACCCCTCGATGGTCCCCGGATCTGTCTTATGCAGATCGCCAGAGGCTGCGAGCATGAGGGAGGCCCGCGACTGTTGCCACAACTAACGCCGTTGGCGCCGCACGATCTCGCTCTCGACTCCGCTGATATTGATGGGCTCCAGAATCCAGCGCAGCAGGAGGAGCCAGTCATCGCGGACTATAGCTTGCAAGATCTGCTTGATTGATCGCGGAATACAGTCATGGCGATTCAACGAGATGTGTAAAGGGATCTCTGTCTAGTACTGTTGGGTAACAGTGCTACAGCTAGGGCTTAGAAGAAAGCGTGTAGTTGGAGTAGGAGTTCATCCTTGGATTTAGGAGCTGGCCTTGCAATCAACGAGGAGAAGTTCCATAGCATCCCCAATTTTATAAGAACCGCCAATTTAGATACGAGCCCTTCGCAGGTTCGTCGTCATACAGTATCGTTAACGTAGTATCTCTCTTTCTGCTCGGATTAAATCGTCGAATACCCATTGCACTACCCTCGCGAACTGGTTGTTGATGACTGTTACAATTTTGACTGCTGGTGGGAGGAGGTTTTCTCTGTACCAGCAGAATTTGCACCACTAGTTCCATGTGCGTGCAGTACAAAATAAATCCCTAGATCCGTCTGTGTCCTCGAATACTTATTTATCATCGTTTTCACGTGTCAACAGTTTGATACTTCTGGTTGTTGTCTTGCATTACGCGACACTAGTTGACAGCAGGAGATATAATGATTGGCTACAACGATACATCTTACCAATAGGCCAGGTGGCGGAGTGGTTAACGCGGTAGACTCGAAAATTTCTGTAATCGGAACAGGAACTTCGTGTTATCTACTTCCTTCGGGAGCGTCTGTTCGAATCAGGCCCTGGTCGACTTTTTGTCTTTTGTCCATACAGTATTCTTCTTTTGTTTGTTAAAGCACCTTCCATGCAATCAGACGCTGTATGTTTAACTTAGTCCTGGAACTACCCTGTGGGCGTTGGGCTTTGACATTTGTATTAAATTTACTAATAATAATACATAACTACGTCCTTTTGACGTCGATTTTTATTAGCAGGATCTCATCGGTGGCCTGACAGTAGAAGTTAAAGGAGATATGATATACCTAGTTTATTCCTGATTCTGTCTGTGCTTACGAGATGTAGCATTCGGAACTCCTGGCCAGTAGAATGGTTGCCGACAACAGCTGTTGTGACTTGAACAAAGCTGTGCCGGTGTACCTCAGCCATTGGCGAGTTCTTGCGCATCTACTCCGTACTGGATGCAGTATCACCTACATACAACCCTGGTCTCCTTGACGGACACTGTGACATATTTATAAGATCAACCAGGCGGAAGTCCAATCCTCTTATGTGCCTTGTAGATAAAAAAGAGCACGTGATAATTGATGTTCATTTAGCTTCTAACCTAGGCTTATAGTCAGCGAAGGTACGAGGCAATAATAGTCTATCTCTCCTACGACATCAACAACACCACTCACAATCGCTGCAAACGCGCTAGATGAAAGCTTAAATAAAGATCGATATTGGCACCCCGGCACACTAATCTACTAGGTTAGTAGCTTATGTATATCGAACGGAGCAATGGCGCTCATCTGCCTAAGGATTCGCCTTCTCTATGCATTGCCCTCGCTCGTCTCTGAACCCACTCTTCGCAACTAATCTCGCCATACTTCCTCTCTCCCCCCTCTCCGACGCAGCTATCAAGCACGCCACAGCTCTCATTCAGGTTAAACCCGAAGAAGAAGGGCATGCTGATCCTCTCCTTCCCGCTGTAGTTCTGCGCGCGATGCACGGTGCTCACGTAGCGATCGTTCGTGATGCGCTGCATGTAGTCGGCGATGTTGACGACGAACGTCCCGGGGATGGGCTTCGCGTTGATCCACTGACCTTGGCGATTCAATACCTGGAGGCCGCCATTGTCGTCCTGCCACAGAATCGTGAAGAGTTGGAAATCAGTGTGCGAGCCGATGGAGACTTCTGCTTCTTTCTCTTCTTCTTTTTCTTTTTCTCCTTCTTGCCCTGCTGATTCGTGCGGATGAGGCAGAGGTGGGTAGTAGTTTAATGCAAGGGCGGCATCCGGGTGGGTGAACTTTTCGGCGAAGAAGTCTTCGGGCAGGTCAAGCGACAGGGCGAAGGACCGCACGAGAGCCCGGGCCACGGCGAGACACGAACGCCAATAACGCACGATGGCGTCCTTGAAACCGGGTAGGTTGGCCGTAGCTTCCCAGTAGAAATCTTCGTATCTCAGGTACCGGGCGATGTGGGGAGGGATGGCGGCCGGATCGGGAACTGAGGGGTCGTGCCGCGGGTCGTAGGTCCAGGAGAAAGTCTCGCGCACGTCGACCGACTCGAACGGGTTGATGCGCTGCGACTTGGGCGGCTTGTAGCCGTTGAAGTATTTGGATCGGCTGATGTTGGCGCGCTCTTTGATCTCTCGCGGCTGCCGGAAGAATCCGAGGAGTTGTGAGCACGCCGTTTCTGGTATATTCAACGGGATACCGTGATTTTTGATGTAGAAGAACCCGTTGTTGGTGGCAGCGTCTCGAATTTGACGAGCCACATTCACCCGCACGTCTTTGGAAGCGCTGAAAATTCCAGAAACGTCGATGACCGGAATCTCCGACGGGAGTGCATCGCGTAGAGGCGTCTTCAGTACAGTTCTGGAGACGGGCCCGTTGCCGGAGGAGAGCCGTAACTGGGTCGTGGGGTTGATGCCACCAGGAGTTTGAACCTTATCAACGCTGGCAGATGCCATTGATGGATCTTACTAACTGTGCGATAATATCGAAGACCAGGGCTGATGTCAATGAAGGAACTAAGATAGGAGAAATCACCGACATGGGCGAGAGTAGCTACAATATTTGTCGTCTAATACACGATACAAGGGCTGGTTGGCAGTGCCAACAAATCCATGCATGAAAATCAACCATCAACCTAAATGCTGCTTGTTTCGGCGGTCTCCGTAGCTTAGCGCAATTCTCCTAATTCCGACCAGATCAAATTGAACGCGAGCTTCAGTATTGGAAGCTCTGTAATAGCAATATCAGCTAGAATGGTCGTAAACTGAAGTCACCAAGAGACACTCTGAACTAGCGGCCGCTGGCTCCCCTCAATTCCCGTGGACTTATACAATAGATAAAAAGTAGTATTTGAAGGTTCGGTTGCTCAACACTAGTTTGGGGGTCGACATCGGTAACGGAGATACCTGTGTGTCTAGCAGGGCGGATGGATAACAAAAAGAAATAAAAGAAACAGGGAAAACCATTACCGAACTCTGCTAAAAGAGAGAGAAAGACGTTGATTTCGCCCGGACTTGAACCGGAGACCTTCAGTGTGTTAGACTGACGTGATAACCAACTACACCACGAAACCATATGATTTAGAGTATGATCATGATCATGATCCAGGGCCGTGGTCACTGGATGGCGGTCGGCGGTTTGTTGTAACCTATAGTTATCGAGAGTTGGATTGCATACCTAGTGATCAAAACCTGAGCTGTGAAACCAAGCCTACCTAGCTAGTATAGATAGCTAAGACTGGACTAGACTAACCTTGGCGTAAATTCCAGGGCTCTTTGGGTCGCTCACAGCTTGGTGACATGCCATTCTTCTGACAGGAAATCGACACCGCCGTATGAAGCAAACATGTGGGGCCGTGAGACAAGCAAGTGTTTTGATATGTGAGTGATTAGATTGGTGATATATATACATAGGGGACAATAGAAGCAGCCACGCAGGTAGGTTCTAACAATGCTCATTTTCATGAGCCCATCTGTTTGTTATAAGGGAAGAGGTAAATCTCCACGTTGCAAATTTGGCACGAACTGCCAACGTGCCGTAGGTGGTATCCATATATTGATTAGTATATACCGAATAAGAGACTTTGGGGAGTATATTTCCTCGACCCAGCTCTCGTCATATCATCATTATACAATCGTAGTTCAAGTTGACATTATATATACATTTAGTGCCAAGACGCGGCTTGTGTAGGATCCTGCATTACTTGCGGCATGCCAAAGCCGTGCGGGCCTTGGTGAGGCATATAGCCACCGTACTCTTGAACAAGGTAGTTCCAGTCCATCTCGCCACCAAAATTGACGTCAGGGAATACCATAGAGAATTGCCTATTGATATCGGCAGGCTGCATGTTGTACATGTCGGCAGGGTGATACATTGCTGTATTGGGCACAACGTTTGCTGCTGGTGCAGATGACGACGGAGGTGCAGAGACGAATCCGGCACTAGCTGCTGGCATCTTCGGTGATGGTGTTGGCAACGGTGTTTTGTTTTTGGCCTTCTTGGGCTTCTGAGCATCGATTTGTCTCATGACCGTGATGAGTCTTGGTGGGGCTAAAGTGCGTCCATTTGCAGCCTCGGCGGACTCTCTGGCGTCCCAAGCCTTCACGAAGAGTGCACTGAAGGCGAGGTGTAACGGGGTGCGTGTTACGGTCGTCATTTTCCTTTTGTCTGCATGCTCGAAAATTGTTTCCCAAGCGCGTTCGCACAGATCACCGGACGTACGATGACGAAGCTCACTTAAGAGACAAACATATGCGGGGAATGGGAAATACATTTTCGTGTACCAAAGGAAGCCTTTTAGTCTTTCATGAGCTTGCATCATACTGTCATACTCGAGCATCCGTATGGCCTCGATTAGGAGAGCCTCGCTCTCAGCGGCGGGAAAGGGGGAAGGGGCCGTTATCGCAACTCGGAAGAAACCGGAGTAGACTTTCAACTTGCAAATGGTGGCTCGCGTGATAAGGAGCGTCATGTAGTGGATGGGTATCTTTGAGTCACAGAACTTCAAGTACGTTTCCTCCATGTAATGTGCGAATTGGTCGAAGTAACCCGAGAGGCGGTGATCGGCTAAATTTGTGACCGCTTGTGGATTGGCGGCAGACAGCTGAGCCTTCATCTTGTCGTTGCCAGGTGCTTTAGCAAACTCGAGCCGTGTAAGGGCAAATATCATTTCAGTAGCACCCGTATGAGGAGGAGGGGGGTCTTTAGCATGAGCATTTAGGTCGGCGTCGTTAATGTTGAGCGGCAACTTGCAATTACCACCCGTCGAGATGGCCGTGATGGGCGACCCGCACATTTCTCCTATGCGTCTGTCGAAGCCAGCCAAGTTCCACCAAAGCCTGCGCCTCTCCTCTACTTCGAAAGGGGAGAACCCGAATTCTGCACCGTCTCGTTGGAGACCGAGACGTTGGGCCAAACGGACGCCTATACCCGTTAAACAGAACAGGGACCGAGGGTCTGTATACTGCCTGACGCTAATCTGGTACTGGTTAGGATTAGAAGAATATCGAACATGAAGAGTGGCATCTTACACAAAATAATAAATAGGCTTGCAGTATTGTCAGATCCGGCATACGCATGAATCCCGCATTGAATAAAGCTTGTTGCGCGCCATGTTCATATTTCATTAGTAAGTTAGACCTCGACTCGTTGAATGTCCGCTCCGCTTCATCTTCGGTAAGACTCGTGATTGCCATGAGATAGATAGCAAACATTAGGGCCTCTAGGCTTTTAGATACCTTTGTGAGGTTTGTTGAAGCTTCAATGATCTGGACTTGGAGGGTAGGTGTGTGCGTTAGTTTGAGGAGAGGGTTGACGTTGTCTAGATATATCTGCCATAATTGAAAAATTTGGACACCTGATGGATGTAGGTCGGTGACACTCTGAGTTTGAGTGCCAATGGAAAAAGGGAAGCCATCTGTATTGCCAAACATTTGATCGAAGGCGTGATTAATGGTTGACCCGACGTCTTCCTCTTCAGAAGAATCTGGAAGTGGATCGGTGGGTGCTCGAAACTAGACTTGGATTAGGATGGGCATTACGAAAGGGTCAAAACGAATCGACGCACCTCTTTCTGAAAAGGGAACCATCTATATGTGCTATAGGCATGTCTCATTTAGCACGTGCAACATCGAGGTACCCAATTTGGGGCAATCCGAGATATCACTCACCGTGGTCTGTGGAGGTTCTCACCAGCAGAGGAGATGACATCAGGCTCCGGACCGGCAGACGACGCCTTGGTTCTCTGTCTAGTGAAGTCAGGTTCGAGCTCATCGCCCTCCTCAACAGAACCGGGGTCGATGATCTTTATATCTGGGCCAAGCGACTCGAACTCGATACCGGCCTGAGACAGCAAGGCTTCGTACTTTCTGAGACGGTCAACGAGATCACGCTCGGGAATGCGCTTCTTCCTTCGCCTCGGAGGCTGGGGTGGCACAACACGGCAATCGACGCCGGCCTTGACGCAATTGGAACATGGCTTTTTCTTATCGCATCGCACCTTGCGCTGTTGACACAGGACACAGCTGTGGCCGCGAGTGACCTTGACAATGGAGGAGTCCGGATCTGGCGGGGTATTGGCAACCGACGCGCCGATCGGAGTCAATTGGTTATAGGTTGAGCTGCCATCGCCGGAATGATGAGACTCTGGGGTGGCAGGCATCCTCACGACTCAGTCGGTCCCGAGTCGGAGGGCACACAGGCGAGAAAGGGCGGGAGTGAAGGAGAGGGACTGGGCAGGACAAGGACGGGATTTGGGTGGTGCGGCGCGCGCGCTACAGGTTTAGCGCAAGCGCATAGAGGCAACGGGTAGCTAATGCAACACGGGATAAAGCTTAAACGAACCGGCGGAGTCCTGCACTGCTAGTCGTCATTTGATAAGGTGTCGGGTACGTACGATGGGTACGATGGGTACGATGAACTGGCCTATCTGCGTACATGAGACGAAGCTTCGTAGAGGCTTTCATTGGTATCATTGGTAAGGGGCGTGTCTCTCGAGTGCGGGGTTTCGGGACCGACCAGAGGATCAACCCGCCTTTTGGGCTCGCTGCAACCTCAGACCCGTAACTAACTACCTACCTGTCATAGACAGACAGCAAGCCGGGAAGCAGCGGCAACGTCAACCGTAGTATATAGCGGTAAGCAGTCAGCAGAGTGGGATGGACAAGGACAAGGACAAGGAAAAGGAAAAGGACAGCAACATGACAAGAAAGAAGAGGACGAAGAAAATAAGGTGGTAAGCAGCAGCCCGTATGTAAGTGAGAAGAAATGCTAAAAAGGGATGCGAGTAAGTTGGCATTTCTGTGGTACGGTATCATAGGTATTGGTAGGTACATGTAGTTCAAGTTGTAGTGAGGTGGAAATACATAAGTAGGTACCTAGTCTGATGTATGTACTGCGTAGTGTAGGTGCTGTATTTACACCTCATCCTATCTACCCTACCTACTAATAGGTACCTACTGAGCCTGAAGCTACCTCTAGGTGATGACGGAGGCGTACCCAGCTGATTATGCATCTCTACTTTAGCTACCTACCTAGGTACATACCTACTGTAGTTCAGTCAGCCCCAGGCTCATTTAGTTAAGGTGGTCCTGATTTACAGTAGGGCTGATGTGTAAGTCAACGCCTTGGGTTAAGTACCTAGGGTACCTAAAGTTGGTAAGTACATCAGTAGATATGCAGAGTAATGAGTAATCCATTATAAAGAGTGCCGGCGGAGGTGATCATAAAGAACAAGTCCCTCGCCATTCGTCGCAGCTTTTTGCACAGGCATCGGATGGCCTTGCTACTACTGTAATTCCTGCTCAAATACATAGATATCGCATGTCGCAACTTAAAATGACCGACCTGTGTATGATCGCTGAGTGCATAATACCGATGGCCGACAGCTACAGCTAACCCGCCGTTTCACGTTTCAAGTAGAGAGTCAGGGATTGGTCGGGCATCATTATCGTTCTCGGGACCGAGATCATGGGAGATATCCGAACGTCTTATTCAGCTCTCTAGTCTAGCTGCTTGTGCTTCTGATAGATTACCACCTCAATAGACAAGGTGGTGGGTAGGTACTCAAGAAACTTGATTCTTCCTCTTAGTCTATTTCCTGAACTACGTGTATCCTAGATTATTATGTTGTGTTGGTTGCTATCCAGTTGGCATCTATCAATGTCTTACTTTCTTTCTCACATCCGGCCTTGACCAGATAGTAAGAACGCGTAAGAATGGGATATGTTGAATGTTCATCGACAATTCGCATCAATTCGGAAGGTAACTTATCTGCCAGTGTCTCCAAGCAACTAGTTACGTTACCCTGTAAGCCGTCAAACTAATTAATCCCCGCCAACATTTATCATCGTGCCCGGAGCTTCCCCAACCTTCAACCACACAGCCTGACTGGAAGCACGTGTACACCAAGTAGCTGTTGCAGCATTCCATTGATAGCGTAGATATCTATTTCTAGAAGAATGACACCAAGGTCCGTAGGCGAACAGGCGGTAGGCGGACCTTTGTCTACCCGCCTACCTCTTATACGCCCAGGACTCGAGGCTCGAGCGCACATCGCTTGGTCTAGTGTTTGCTAGAGGTTGAGATTCAATAGTCCGCGCCTTCGTTGCCTCTCTAATTGATTGTCTTGTGGCGGATAATACGTGAAAACCGTTGCCGAACTCTCAGGTAGCACCAAAAAAATGAAAGACTAGGAGATATCTATTACATGTTTGCTATGTTGCCTTTGCGCTCCTTGCTCATGCCCCCCTCCTCCTCCTTACATCCTGTTTTTTCCTTCAATTTACTATGGCCGACTTTCACCAGAGAAATTCTGGGACGATAACGAAAGCCGCAGCACCATCCACATTCGCCATGGCCGAAGATATAGAAAAAACAGACGGGGCAGCTTCAGCGCCGGCGCGACCTTCTGGTCCCATGGGCCCACCTGACGATGATTCTGAACTGCGATTCCAACCCAAGAGCTTCAAGTTCTGGTCCGTTATCATAAGCATTTTTCTGGCCCTGTTTCTTGTGGCTCTCGACAGAACGATCATCGGCACTGCTACACCGCAAATCACGCAGGAATTTCACAGTCTGGGAGACATTGGGTGGTATGGGTCAGCCTATCAACTTACCACTGCTGCGTCGCAACTATTATTTGGTCGTGTCTATAAGTTTTACGAGATTAAGAGGTATGTTATGGCAACTCTTGTGGCCCCAAGCTTGTGCATATGGCTTCTAATCACCTACCAGGACCTTTTTATTAACTGTCGTCTTGTTCGAGGTCGGATCCGTCATATGTGGAGCAGCTCCGAATTCCATCGTCTTTATTGTCGGTCGTGCTATCGCGGGCCTGGGCGGCGCTGGCATATTCTCAGGTGTGACTATCATTATGATCACTATGGTGCCCCTTCGGAAACGACCTATGTTTCAAGGCTTGTTCGGCACAGTATTCGGACTCGCATCCGTCCTTGGTCCGCTCGTGGGTGGTGCCCTGACTGATGCCGTCACATGGAGGTAAATAGCACTTTTCGTCGTCCCTTCAAGGTCAAACAGCTAACAGCTTTATACAAGATGGTGCTTCTATATAAACCTCCCCATCGGAGCTGTCGCATTTATATGTATCGTCTTCATCCTGAAACCCTCCAAGTATCCGCATCCACCAGCCACCATATGGGAACAGATTCGACGCCTCGACCCCCTAGGAACCTTCTTCTTTGTTCCCAGCATCGTTACTCTCCTAATCGCGCTACAATGGGGAGGCTCAACTTACGCGTGGAGCAATTGGCGAATTATCGTACTCTTCGGCCTGTTTGGGATTCTTCTTATTGCTTTCGCTGCTGTCCAGATATTCATGCCCAAGACCGCCACGGTTCCTGTCAGAATAATCCGTAGGCGTAGCATTCTGGCTGCTACTCTTTTCATGTTTGCCCTTGCGGGGTCGTTTTTGATGGTCATCTATTATCTACCGCTATGGTGTAAGTCTTTTAGTGATCACCTACGAGAGATTAATTCCGCTTTCTCGCACGCCAAATTTGTTCAGACCGTCGCCTAGTAGAATAGGCTAACTTTTTGATCAGTCCAGGTCGTTAAAGGCGCAACTGCGACGCAATCGGGGATCTACACGTTACCTTTTGTCCTCAGCCTAGTCGTAGCGAGTACCCTGTCAGGTGCGTTTACGCAAAAAGTCGGTTATTATGTACCAGCAATGATCGCTTCGCCGAGCCTTCTAGCCACTGGACAAGGGCTCATGAGCACGTTCAAAGTGAACGAACCATCATCTCACTGGATCGGGTTTCAAGTTATTGCTGGATTTGGATTGGGACTTGGTTTGCAAGCATCTAGTCTTGCTGCTCAGGCTGTCCTGCCGACACCTGACGTTCCCATAGGCATTGCAATCATGTTTTTCGCTCAGCAGTTGGGTGGTGGCATCTTCACGTCCGTCGGACAAAATCTTCTGAGCACTTATCTAGTCTCCAACCTCCATATTCCTGGTCTTACAGCAGATCAAATTACGAACGAAGGCGCCACGGAATTGCTAACATCCGTGCCGCCCCAATACCAGGAGACTGTGAAGATTGTTTACAACCAGGCTATAGCCCAAATATTTAGATGTGCTATGGGCGTTGCGCTTGTGGCTGTCGTAGCAGCGCTCTTCATGGAATGGAAGAATGTCAAGAAAATTGGTCCACCAGGGGGCAAACCGCCGGGGCCAGCAGGCGCAAGAGCCCAATCCCCCGATGATAGGGGAAGCGCAGAGTCGCCAGACCCGTTCATAGACTCGTCTCCCAAACCCTCCTCTGACAACCACTCAAACTTCAACAAGAGACATGAGAAGGCGGAGATGAACGGTGCTATAGATGACGCCGAAGAAATCCATACTTCACCACCCCCGAGGCCGGGCTGCGAGCACTGCGAGCATTGCCGACTCTCACATGCATTGACGCTCCCTCACTCCGAGCGCCAAAGCCTATCACCTCCCCCACACACGTCATTCAACGGTAACTCGCGCTCCCAACATCTGACCTACCCAGCGAACACCCCGTCCGCCGAAGCCCTCGAAGAAGCAGCCCGTCTCGCATCAATCGCTCGCGAAGCCGTGGCTCAACTCGAGGAGTTGACACGGCCATTTTCCGTCCCCGGTGCCCTGATGGGCCGTCATTCACTCGAGGGTGTGCCGGTACGCCCCGAACGCGTATATGTACCCCAGAATGGCCGAAGGCGCAGGTCCTCGGCGGCACCTGAATACTCGGGACACAAGGCGAGGAAAGAACCCACGACGCAAGAATTGGTGGAGAACGCACGCCGTGTGTCGGCGCAGCTCGAGCGCGAAGACAAGGAGGAACAGACACGGCAAAGAGAGGAACAGAGACAGAGACAAGAGGCGGAAAGTCGGCGCTCGGATCAATACTCTCGCCAACCTTGGGCGACGACATCGTCCGTGTCCCCGTCCTCACAATATTCCGGGTTTCTGCCGAGCGGCACGAGATAGAATGTAGTTATACTCGGTGCTACTCACTCTTCCTTTTAAACCGTGTATCATCAGTCACCTCCTACTTTCCCAGAAACAAGTTCGGGTTCGGGATTGGTGTGTATACGTTGCGTTATGTTTGCTTCACTGATTCCCATTTGGTATATTTCTAAGTATAGGCTTACCTTGGCTATTTCATTTGTTTCAGTCCTACAGCTTAAGAGCT
Source organism: Xylaria castorea (assembly GCA_022495115.1). NCBI lineage: Eukaryota > Fungi > Ascomycota > Sordariomycetes > Xylariales > Xylariaceae > Xylaria > Xylaria castorea. The sequence continues at coordinate 941,675 of MU382625.1, read as the reverse complement.
GGAGGCAATCGACTGTATAGAATAAACGGGGGGGCGGACGCAGCGAAGAAGCGCGGGAGGAAAGGCGCGGAAGAAGAACGTTCAAATCCCGGAAAATATCATAATCATGGGGTACTACACTCTTTACAGACCTACCCCTATTGTGGCTTTGTATTTCAAAATAGCGATTTACACATGCATATAAAATTTTGTACGTAAAGGGGTGGTTGTCGTAACTGGCCCTAGATTTATTCACCTACCCATACGCTTGCCATACATAGAGGAGACGGACACTTTGTGACGAGAACAAAAATGCCAATAAGTGTGTGGGAATAGACGAACAGATGAGGTTTTAGGTATAGGCGCCAATTTCAACATAGACAAATAAATCATAACCACCTAAATACACATCAGAGAAGAGCCAGGAATCTGTACATGTTCGATAAAACTTGTGGATGATGTGTGTGTTTCTTGAGATCCACGCCATTCCCTTTTTAATTTGTGTCGCAAATGAACTTATGCGAGGCGTTACATCAGTCCACACATAACCAACTACACACGAGGAAAGTTTTTAACTAAAGTCATATTTCTCGAACAATAGTATCATATAGCGCACCCTTAGAAAAATAGCACAGCGTTTCGAAAGGAAACGAGGCTTAGAAAAAGATAGGTATCAAATTTCGGAATTCGAGGATTGTCGTATTCTAATCTCCAAAGATGAGACTTGTACTATCTCAACGCCCCTACGCCCTGCGCCATTACCTATAACCCATGTGATGTGAAGTTCCGACTATCCCGTAATTACAATTCCGTCCCAGACTCATCATCAGACAGGCCCAAGTAAATATCTAGTAGCCACTTTACACTAGTTCCCACGTACACCAGATGGCCCAGCTCATGCTATACCCGCCACTGCTCTTGGTCTTATAGTAGCCTTCCTTCGTAACGCCTCGGGCGTCGCGTCCATTTAAAACCGTGAGCGCGAACAGCTGCACTTTCATCCCGGGCGCGCCAAGATCCCTCGCTGGGACGTCGACCCACCACCAATACCCGTCCGTGTCGAGGGGAACGAGGTCCTCCTTCCGTCCATCGACACCATGGATCTTAAGAAGTAACAAGTAAGGTGGCCCTTTACCGTTGCGTTCGTGGGTCCAGTGCTCGCAGACCTTTGCGAACTGGAACCGCACGACATCGCCACTGTAGACAGGAATGTGCCTCGCAGCCGGGCTATACCCGGTTTCGTCGGAGACACCTTCAGCAGTGGCGCCGCCGCACCATTGTGGCTTCTCAATACCGGGAACTGGCCCTGTCATGTACTCTTCCCATGGCAGAATTCTGCCGTCTTCCCGGTAGAAGTACCGGTCGTTGCTTGGAAAGTGGGAGTGTCCAAACTGCTCATTGCTGACGGTGAACATCTTGGGGTTAAAGCCTTTATGAAACTTCTCGTCTCCAACCGATCCAGCACCCCAACACGCATCTATGAGCTTCCATTCACCGTTGTCTATGCATACAGCGTTCCAGGCATGGCCTGTAGGGTCCCTAGGCGGAGGTGCTTGACCTCGCGTCAGGGGTGTATAACCGTATCCCTTGCCGTGTCCACCGACCACGACACACTGTAAACCGGCCCTTTGTGCGACTGCTTGGTAGACTTCGGCGTACCCTTGGCAGACGGCTTTGCCCAAGAATATTGTTTCGTTTACGTCACGTCCCTTGACACATTTCCCGAAAAACTCCTCGACGTTATAGGCGATATTGTGGTGACACCAAGTGAAGATTGCACGTGCCTTGTCGGTCGCAGACGGGAAGGGAGAGCAAAGGACGTTGGCCAAATAGCCGACAGGATCATGCCTCGGTAATGACTGAAATGGATACTGCGCTGCTACACTGTCTGGACCAGAGAAGTCTCGACAAATCATGCATACTGCTGCTTTGTTGGCTGTTGCTCGAACAGTAGCAACACCGATCTCCGCTCGAGTGGGCCGGGAGCTAAGCGGAACCGGGGGCGGTGAGCCTTGTCTAGGTCTATTCGCAGGGAGTGGAGGTGGTTTCGACGAGCCCTCCAAGACAGTCTTAAATCTCATGAAGGCTGAAGGCGGAGGGGGAAGACTGGGTGTCTTAGCAGCAGGTCTGGAAGGTAGTCGAGGAGGAAGGCTGGGACGACCTGACGGCTCAGCCAGGGGTACAGCAGGGGCAGACCGAGTGGAGAGAAGAGGTGGATTGATAACTTCGGTTCTTTCTCGCTCGGCTGCTTCCTTAGCGACTTGCGCCTCCCTCTCCTTTCTCGATGGTAGTAATGGCGGGAGCTTTGCCTGGTCGAAAGCGGGTGCGAGCACTCGTCGAGTAGCCGGAGAGTCGATCGAGGTCGTGCTTGCACGGGACAGAGATAAATTGGAGATGGTTGAGACGTGTGATACCTCAGAAGAATTCGAGCCTCGCCTAGTACGTAGCTGCTGCGTTGATCTTCGCGGCGGCAACGTTGGCGTCGGCGCTGGCTCCGTGACGGTCCTGCGGGAGGGGAGAGGTGGTCGCCCGGGCAGAGCTGGGGGCGTCTGGGCAGCGGGCTCCGGCGTAGGCGCAGTTATACTATTCGCAGTATTCGTTCGCTGAGGAAGGGTCGGAAGCGTTGGCGGCTCTCTCCTATTTGGGCGGGGACGGGGAGGAATACTCGGGCTCTTCTGAGTAGCGCCATTATTGACTTCCCCAACCGAAACGCTGAAAGGCTGTTTATTTGGAGGCGGCGGCGGCGGTGCTCGTTTTGTTCCTGGTGGAGGTGCTGTGAAGTTCTTCTGCTTGTTTAAGGCAGCGATTCGATCAGCCAGCGAGCTAAACTGCGGCTCCTCGACTTCCGCCATAGTTCTCGAGTATCTCCTGCCTGTAACTTCGAGGACGAATTTGTCTCGATTATTAGAACAACGTAATTGTCTGTCGGGTTCACAGCGGGTGATAGGTGGTTGCGATACGTGTTGCGCGACGTCGGAAGGTAGACTCAACCACAGGAAATCAGGAACAAGTAACAACCATGATAATACGACTCATGCCCCAGATACATGCATGAATTCGAAATCAGTTGAAGAACGCAGTGGCCGGCGCGTTTCAAAAAGCAGAAAACTATAGCCTAAGAAACATTATCAAAAAGTAGAAAGATGACGAGGATTTGGTCGTCGTTCGTTGGTTGACTGCGTTTGGTCGATGGCCAGTTCTGTTAGCGGCAGTAGTGGCAGGCACAGCCCTGTGAAGCGGGGTAGCCTAGGATAGGTAACGGTGGTGCCAGTGGTAGACTAGCTATACTAGTCTAGCCTAGATAGCCCCAAGTATCCACTGAAATGCAAGATCTGCCCCTGTAAATTCCATTCCCAGCACGGTTCGCGGCACGGGTTTCTAAGAAAAGGACGAAACGAACCACCTATGAAACGCCACGAATCTCCAGAAGGGGTTCATTACTGACATTGTTAGCAAGATCCGCTGTCTTGGCACTTTTTACCTATTATACTGGGTTAATTACTTGGAACGTGACTTTGATAGCGTATAAGACATGAAATACATCTTCTTTAACCTGCCTTATTCTAAAGTTTTAAATATCGATATCAGATGAATAGCTATTGATAAATCATAGAACAAGAAAGGTATGCATACATCTTGATTGAGTTTTTCTTCTTCTAGAAAGATTTTATCTTACGTAGCTACCTAGGTAGCCTACAATTAACTGCTACTGTTTGTTATTTGCCGTGTAAAAGGTAAATATGTGAGGTACACAAGTGTATACATCAAACAAGTCTGTATTAAGCAGTTCAATTAGATCCTTTTCAATTCACATAGCACTACCTTAACGTTATAACTACCTATACCTTAATTTGGATTATGTACTGCTTTGAGACCACTCTGGTTGACTTCTATATCTTATACATGAACCGCTTTGTAGATCGCCTTATTATGTAAACTGTACACATTTCCTTAACCTCACATATCATTTATTCTTATCAATCAAAAGGGCTAAAGTGTAATGAATCTGAAATCTTGCATTTGCTTATAGTGTTAATTATAGATGTCAATTGAAACTATTATGTTCATGTATATTATTCGTATTAGTAGAGCTCCAAGTAATACTCATTCCTGTGCTGTCCTGTGTTGGCTGACAACAGTTATCTGCTCTTCGATCGAGGCAAATATGCCTCGTACTTTTTCCCTTGCACAGCCTATACCCTCGTCCCAAGACGAGCCCAAATCAAGACAAGTAAATAACAAGGGACGGAAATGCTGCAGAACATTCTGAGCCGCCTCTGGGTATCATGATGTAATGTATCTGTTTGTCGTTCACGCAATTGCTTTGAGTCGGGTAAGAAAACAGTAATAATTCCCGACGGTAAGGGAGCAATGTCAAAATTGGTGTTCGTAGTGTTTCGTAGTACGCGCGTTTCTTCTTAATGTGATATTCATCCCAATATCATGCAAACGCCAGTACCTCGCAAGTCCAATTACAACCAAGGAGAGGAAATCTGAAGATAAACATATCCGGAATCGAAAAACAGTCGCCCATAATCAAATGATTGCAGTTGATTCGGAGGCCAGGTCGCTCAGTGTAGCTTAACTATTTTTGCAGAGCCAGGAGGCGACGATTTTGTGGCTCATGCCCTTTGAGCCATCCGATTGCCTCGAAGCTGGGCATAGCCAGGTAGTTCGCTGCGGAACTCGATATCCGGAACTGAGATGGTTCGTGGCCGCAGATACGCGTCTATTTCAAGAGAAGCCTCCTCCATCGCAGCCTCGAAAGTTGGCAGGCCCGTAGAATCGACCCGACTATCTTCTCCGGGACCAACGCCGACTTGCAACGGCACGCCCAAAGTGATAGTCGAGTTCATGCCAGCCAGTCCGGATAGGGTCACCGTCATCCACAGAACGTAGACGCGTGAGGATATGCAGGAATAGAACGTAGGGACGAACTGCTTCTTGCACGCGGGTAATTCTACCGGAACGTGCACCTTCGTTGAGTAATAATAAGGCGCGCCCTTCTTGCTGCGCTTCCGACTATCGCGGTCCGAGGACGGAGAGTGCCGACCATTCGCGGAATGCTCAGAATCAGAATGGAGTACTGAATCATATCCAGAATCCCGCCTTCCCTGTTCTGTGAGTTGTTGCTTCCATGAAGCGCTGTTGACCGGTGTTGCGGGCAGCGGGACAGAGCTTGAATAAGCTCCCCGGCCATCGGAACCAAATGACCGGGCCCAATCCTTAAGATTGGGATATTGATTGATACCGCCAGCACTATAATAAGTTACTGCGGTCACTTTGGACGTAACACCTACGATTCTCGGGGGCTGCGATTCATTCGATGTCGGCTCGAACACCAGGTCTATCTGTGCAGTCGTTGGGGTGATGCCGTGCCCGTCTGAGCTGATCATAGCGGGAGCGGGCTGATTGGCGGAAACAGTTACCTTTCCTAGCTTTGGCGAGAGAATCGATTTCCTCAATGTCTTGCTCTTGGACATGACGTACATCTTATCCTGTTGGGTAATACTCAGCGGCGCATCCTCAGCCACGATTGGTATCACCCTTATGTCGTGTGATGCCTCTATTGCTGTTTCATTCTTGCCGTCGCTATCTTCTTGATATACCCTTGCCCGTACACAATATGCGACGCGCGACATATTCGGCGCAAAGTCGTCTTTGTCCCAATCTCCGAGCGAGGGGGGGAGTCGTAGATGATGCTCCTTCAGCGCGTCGTTTGGTGCGTGATGACTGCAGGCATTGAGTGTGAGATGCTGAGGAATAACGAAATGAAATGGGATGGTGTAAGTGGTGCCTGCTTCAAAGCACCGTGATTCCGGATAATACGAGTCTGGAATAGGCATTATCAATTTTAGAAAGGTATGAGACGTCGCCTTTGGTATATTGATGGCATCAATGCGAGTCCTACTGGTCCCCAGAAGCAAGATCTGCACCTTATTAAACTGTACATCGTGGATGGCCTTCACCTTCACGTGTCCCGATACAGTTGAAGAAGTGGTGTATATCTTGGACTGATAGTGATTATCGATATAAATGTCCATGTTGATCTTGTGCCTCTGTGCCGGTTCAACCATAGCTGACACCTGGCTGTGTGGTAACAGGCGAAGAGACATGTTGTAAACGGAGGGTTGCGCAAGAGCTAATTGATTAAGAGTTGCTGATCAAATAGGTAAGCTGATGCGGGGTTTGCTCTTTGTTGTTGTTGCTATGATGGAGTCTGACAGGGCGGCTCGTCACTTGTGCCGTGTTGCTGTTGTTGCTTGACCATCTACAGGTAGACAGTCAAGACGCCGTGCAGGTGTCTAATAGATTCTTGGTATTTGGTCGTGTGTTTCTAGCTCTGCTACTCAACACTTGGCTTGGTCCTTTGATGGTGTTATTCTAGATGTTGGCGGGTTCCGACAGCCTTCTACTGCTTTGTTGTACAGCGAGACTGTATAACAAAAGATTATCTCTATTCGTATATACAGTATTGGCAGCCATGCTCGTAGTGGCGCCGTGTGTTATATATAAGTATTCATTCCATGCAGTACCCACGCCTTTCGCGAGACAAGTTGGGTGCTTGCCATCCCGGTCGTGGTATGATTAACTAAGCGGCTTGAGTCATCCACACGGGAAAACCATCACATAGGAGACCCAGATGACAGCAAAGAGGCGAGAGAGGGTTGACGCCTTAAGTGTCAATATTAAGGGTTTGATCGGTGACCCACGGGCACACCAACACTAGACTAGGATTATGATGGCTACGAATCCAGCAATGCGTAGCTGCATGTAGGGAAATGTTGCGAGTTGGTGAGCGCGTACCTCAGGTCAGACTCATGTTGGCTGGGGTTGACGTAAGAAGAATGGGGTTCTTCCGTTGTTCGGCTTCTATCATCTACATGGATTATGGCTTGCTGCTTTTCGCTGCCGATCCTGAACGCATCCGGCGCAGACCATTTTGCTTTGCAATGCACGATTTTCACAGCGCTTGACCTCTAAAGGTGTCGCCGGAGGGGCTGATACCCGAAGGAACTGGACAAGAATCTCCGTGCTTCAGCATTACAGATCGTGCTGGGTCCGAGATAAGACATCGATTCAGTGTAGTTGTGCTTGCTTGATTGAGTCACCCACGTGTCTGTTTGACATCTCGCTGCTTGATTTACGTTTTACTGCGAACGCAGTTAACTACTGTGTACATACAATAGATCTGATTTCTCATCTCTAGTTGAGATTCGAACGTGTTAAAACAGCTAGTCTAGCCATTAGCTCGTAGTGTAGATGGTAGGGCGCGTGCATTGACACGTACAAGTATGACTAACATAGTAGCTGGCTGGCTTGAAGCAGGAGCTCGGGAATAGCTGGGGAGTTGATATCGGGATAAGATCCGTGTAAGTAACTAAGTCCGGTTCGGGAATGGTCGGTGCTACCGGGAACGACGATGCTCCTGCGGTATCTACATCTGTTATTTGCACCATAGCTATTTCAATACTGGTTCAGGTTTGTTGACATGGTCCAAGAAAGATTGTCTGTTCGTAAGCTTTCAATCCTTTGGTGTGCTGGTAAGCTCGCAACTAGAAACTATGTACATTGTAAATACCTCCTACACCACACCGTAGCTCGTTTTACATAGACCTAAATGCCCTCAATGGCAACTCGGTGAAGATCGTGGGAAACATAGTAGAAATATCAACACCCTTACACCGGAGATACTCCCCGTAGGAACAAGCACTTCACAGCTTGGGGCCCCCACACTATCCAGAACTTGGGGAGCTCTGTTCCTACACGAACCCTACCTACAACCGGTATCGGCCCCACCTTGTCTCGATTTTCACCCAGGCACCAACAACTAGGTAACTCGAAGGTATGTGAAGAGCGAGGCAATGGTTTTGACAGGTTTCAGGTCACGAAATTACAGATCCTTTTAACATCGTCTGTACAACTAGACCTTTTGAAGCCACCCGGTACGGCCTGTGAATGGCGTCGAACATTTATCCCTTCCACCATCCTTTCCTTCGTGTTATACTGAATAAGGCCAGGGTTACTATGTAGACTGCCTAAGGTAAGGTCAACCATAATTCAATTCATAGTCGAGCTAATGGCTAACTTTCGCTGCGTTAGGAGTACCCTGTTTTTGGTCTCCTCGACACCCTTCGGACCATGTTGTCCCAGTACATTAGTGTCATGCGGGCGATATTGAATCCACCCTGCCGGCGTTACAGTAGTTACCGTAACTTCAATGCGCGTGGACCAGCAGTGCTGCTGCACGAGCCCTTTGCAGCGTCAACCTGACACCAGGCACAGAAGAGATTAGGTCAGATCGTGTCAGATAACCCGGTCTTCGCATAAATGGCACACGTGTTATGAGGGAATTTAAAAAGACCACCCCCATTATCGGTACGTGCTGATTGAGCGTTGGCGATCTAAATGTCAATACACACCGGGCATCAATGCCAGGAAATGTAAAGCATAATGCCAGCACCCAAGGCAACTGCTGCAAATTGCACCAACGTCTTCCTAAGCTCCACTGCTTTGTTGGGGCCAGTCTCGAGAAGTTCAGGTATTACGGCGACAGTCCCAACGTAAAGGAAAGTGCCGGCCGTGAATGGTAGTAGAAGATCACCATACGACAAGCTGGTACCCCAGATGCCTCCTGTCATGCTATTAAAATCGGTATCGACGCCATTGTTGCCTCCAAATTCCTGGACGGCAATGCCGATAAGAGTTCCTAAAAGAGCGCCCAGTGCCGTGACGAATTGTGCACCCATGGCTGCTCGTTTTGAGAAGCCAGATTGCACAAGCAGGGCAAAATCTCCAACCTCATGTGGAATTTCGTGGAAGAAGACGGCTACGGTAGTTGTTGCGCCAATGGTGGGTGATGCGTAGAAAGAGGCTGACATAGCCAGACCATCTGTGATATTGTGGGTGAAATCGGCGCTGATATCTGTCAGTTCCCGTGTAGCAGTCAAGTACATATGAAAAGGGAGTCGGTAACGCACATCAGATTCAAAAAGCCTCCCAGTTTGACACTCGGGTTCACCTCCTTCTCCTCACTCTCCATCACTGCACCATCTTGTTTCTCAGCTCCCTTTTTGCGATTCTTGGCACCCTTGCTAGATATTTCTACCGAGCTCGATGCAGCCGAAGCAGGCGATGGCTCGTGTGAGTGGGCATGGTTGTGATCATGCCCTGCGCCGCCAGTTGCAATGCGCAACCCCTTGTCCATAGCTACAAATGTCATAAACCCGACCATTATAGCAAGCCCGAGGACCAAGTTTCGGTTTGGCTCGACGAGCACAAGGCGCACACGTTCGGGGCTATCCTCGCCAAGGAATATTTCGGGTAGAAGGTGGAAAAGTGTATCGCCCAGCACTGGAACGCTCGGAGTCAGTTATCGTCGCCTGGAACGTAGTTCACAAGGGTTTCAAAAGCTTTCAAATGCACTCTTGTCCCGAAGAGGAAACCTAGTGGTTTAAAAATTGCCCAAACAAGAAGACAGTTCCGAGAATTACTCACGGCCGCCTACGGCGAAAGCCACCATAACGGACAGCGATGAGGGGTCAATGTTCGGCGGACAAAAAGCCAACAGAAAGTTTGGGGGGCCGGAAATGTATAATGTTGCAAGCAAGGCATTGACCGCGGGGGTGCCTGGGAAGAGGACGGTGAAGATCTTCGATGACAACGTCGAGGTGTCGGGGGCAGCGGCGAGCTTCGCGGCATTGAGCTCTTGGACGACACTACATGTCTTGGATTCCTCTTAGCTTGGGATGTGCTCGGGAGCGTATGCTCGCGCGCTTACTTGAAGTTTTTCGTCCAGTTGCTCAAGACTCAACGAGTCGAGGGATGTGGTGGGCTTTCCATGATCGCGATCCCCTAGTTGAGAGGCAATTACCAAACCTGCAAAGAGACAGACGAAAAGCCAGCACCTAGGCCGGGAAAACGCCATATTTAGAAATATCCTCACAATTGATGTCCTCTTCCATATGGGACCTTGGACGGTTTTACGAATTGGGAAAACAACAGAGCTGAGGACAGCTCGCGTGAGAATGATGGATGATCTAATCAACATCCAAATGCTCGGTGTTACTACCTGGGCGTAGGTAATCTATGCTGTATCTAGGTAGTCGCTTACGCTAAAGGGCCGAATAATCTCCGATAACTCCTACCGTATATACGTAGTACGCAGTATTGAGCTGTGCAGTCCACAATTGAAGCATCAACGGAGTACTGGTTGCTTTCGTTGCACATTGAAGCAAGGAACATAAATCATTGATGAAATATGTTATCAACAGGCCTTGGAAGCTGGGACGTTGGAGTTCGTGTGGTGCATAAAACCGTGTACGCTTAGATTTAATGAGGCCGACAAAAACGGATTTCTGTTCATTAACAACTTTGACTCTGTAATTCTCTATTCCCACTTTCTAGATAACTGTGGAATTGATCTCCCTCAAGTAACCAATTTGTTGTGTAAAGGTTGGTATCTGGGTGAAGATTGGCGCCTGTTACATCATTAAGTGATACGTCCTTCGTCTTAATCCCATGAATTGTCCGCCTTTTAGCAAACACTTGCTTACTATAACTATTCCCTTGTTCATATCTCGTTGCTCTTATGACTACCTTACCGCTAGACCACTCTAGAACCAAATAACAAGACATCCCAACTTGTAAGTCTTTATCAATACTGTCCACATTTTGTGACTCTAGCATTTATATACGATGCAATGTATGATAATCAGTACAATCCACAAACACCCCTGACCATGGAACTAATGACATCTACTTAGGCCAGAATCTGGAACAGTATCGTAGATCCAGTTGCAACCTCAATTGAAAATTCGATATGATGGGGTAGCTACCCCGCAGAAGCACAAGCGTTTTGGGGTATACCCCAGCTAATTTCTCAATTTCTCCGAGAACAGTCGCCAGGAGATCCATGTATTCGGTCCGAGAAATCAACAAAGCGCTTGAGTGACGGAGACTTCCACAGACGAGTCCCTCATTAACACTACGATCCTGTCTTCAGAATATAGTCATTGGGTACACTAGCAATGCAGTGACTCTGTTCGGGAAAGCGCCGAGTACTAATTGCTGACACCTCAGGTGCGTGTATCCAGGGTACGACGATTTCAATGAAAAAAAAGGTGAAGGTAAACTGGATGGAGGCGAGGATGCGGAGAAATCTCCGGGATATAAAAGAACAAGCACGTCCTACAACAGGCTCCGGAGAATTGCACTGAATTCCATCCATCTCCTTGCCAGTCAAATCTCAATTTAGGCCAAGATGGGCATTCTTTCGACCAAGTCAATTGCACGGCTGTCAGTGCTTGCTGCTTGCAGTATAGCAAATGCGAGCGGCCCGCCCCAGGCAAACAACCTCGATGCCTTCGTTGAGAAAGAACGGACAATCTCTCTCCAAAATGTCCTAAAGAATATCGGTCCCAGTGGTTCTCGTGTTCCGGGTGCAGGAGCCGGCGTGATTGTTGCCAGTCCTTCTACCGTGAACCCGAATTGTGAGTTCGCCACCAAACTTTTCAGCCAAATTCCCAATACTGACAGAATGATAGACTTCTAGTAAGGAATTCCCGGAACCATTTCCTCCTTGTTCTGGCAACTTTCAGAACACGAGTTTTCCCTTTGGGCCAAGATAGTGTCCAGAAGCTTATAAAACCCTCACAAATCACGCTCCAGATGGCCGTAACTGACTCCGAATATTGCAGCACCTGGTCCCGCGATGCCGCTCTTACAATGAAGATGATAGTTGACGAATTCATGCTCGGCGACAAGCAGCTCGAGTCATACATTGAGGAATACATCCACTCCCAAGCAGTTCTTCAGTACGAGAAACCCCTATTTATTTTATACATGCCTCTGGTCTTCAGACGCTGTTGGTTTTAGCCCGTGGTGAAACTTTGTCAGATCATTCTTGCGTACGGCTATCATTGACTCCTGCTCTCCGTAGAACAATCACGAACCCGAGCGGAACCTTCTTACCAAATGGTCTGGGTCTTGGCGAGCCAAAGTACAACGTTGATCTAACACGATTCAACGGAGCTTGGGGACGCCCGCAAAGAGACGGCCCAGCGCTCCGTGCCATTGCCTTAATTACATATAGCAATTGGCTCGTGTCTCACGGTCAGAAGCAAAAGGCAAAGACAGTGGTATGGCCGATCATCTCGAATGACCTGTCTTATGTCGGTCAGTACTGGTATGCCAACCCACACCTCATGCTTGCAAGCCGCATAGTTTGTGCCTAACTTGATTAAAGGAATTCTACTGGATTCGACCTCTGGGAGGAGGTTCTGGGCTCAAGCGTCTTCGCCACTCAAAACCAGTTCCGTGCGCTTATCGAAGGCAACTCGCTTGCGAAAACTCTTGGTGTCAAATGCACTGGTTGTGATCAGGCCCCTGAGGTTGCCTGCTTTTTGCAGGAATCATACTGGAATGGCGAGTATTTCATCGCTAATATCAACAGCAAGGAGGACCGCACTGGCAAAGACGCAAACACAATGCTCGGGTCTATTGCCATATTCGATGTAAATGCTAAATGTGACGATGCTAGCATCCAGCCTTGCAACAGCCGAGCCTTGTCAAGCTTCAAGGCTTTCGTTGACGCTTTCCGCGACCCGGCCCTATATCCTATCAATAAAGGCGTGCCTCAATCAAAGGGTATTGCTCTTGGACGCTATACAGAGGATGTATATTTTACCGGAAATCCCTGGTTCGTGGACTGATCAAACTTGTACGAAGCATAATTCTAACATATTGCTAAAAGGTATCTTATCACTGCCGGCGCCGCCGAATTCCTCTACGATGCCGTCGCGCAGTGGAATCGCCAGGGGTCCTTGACCATCGATGCCACCTCACTTGGCTTCTTTCAAGACATTTACCCAGCAGCCCAGGCTAAGACTTACACACCAAAGGGCAGAAGCCCCGAATTTCCTCTCATCCTGAAGGCTCTCTTGGATTACGCAGATAGCTTCGCAGCCGTCGTTGAGAAGTACACACCAGCGGATGGTTCACTGGCTGAACAATTCAACAAAACTTCCCCATTCACCCCGGTATCAGCCGTGCATTTGACGTGGTCTTACGCTGCTTTCGTGTCTATGGCCGAGCGACGGGCCTCTCAATATCCCCCGAGCTGGGTCCCTGCCCAAGGATCCGTCGCCTTGCCGAAACAGTGCGCGTCTGGCTCAACTAAGGGCGTTTACGCACCCGCAACTGCTGCAGGCGCCCCAAATGTCACCGCGACCTGTACTTCCAATGTGCGTTTCGAGGTCAACGCTACGACATATTTTGGCGAGAACTTGCTAGTCGCTGGCAACACGACGGATCTCGGTTCGTGGAGTATTGGTAATGCCTGGCCGCTCGACGCTTCGGGCTACACAGACCAAAGACCTCTATGGGCCGCTACAATTGCACTTACGGCTGGTGAAACTGTCAACTACGCATACGTGCGGCAGGAGGACTGTGGTCAGCAACCAATTTGGGAGTCTGCTACCGCAAACCGCACTCTTGTCGTTCCACCCTGTGACCCCAACGCTGATCCCAATGCTGTTCTCGTTGTTACAAACGATGCTTGGCAGGGACCAACGGGCAGCACCGGTGGTTGCTAGATATGTACGGTACACTTAAAGGGCAACGTAATGTAATTATAATAGAAATTCGAATGCCAAAGTATTCACGTTGCCTTGGACACTTGACACCCGAAGTAACCAAAACATATTTGTAGGCTCCGCCTGTCTTTATGCAGAGCGCTCTTCTTTGCTCTGTAGAAAGCGTTGACCATTATTGCAGCATATCCCTTTCCCTCCCGCTTATACTATTTTAGTCCAGAACATGAATTTGTAGTTGTGATGTTTTCTTATTCTTGCTAGCTTTTTAAAAGCTCCTCGAGGGGTTGTGAAGTAGGATTATTACTTGGTGCACTTTCGTTGTAATAGCTGAGGTTAACAAACATCAGAAATTAAACATGATAAGTTATAACTTATCTGAGTGTTTATATGTATCTCTTCGTTGTGACGGAAAAAGGACGCCGTTAATCCATTAATAGTTCATGGTGTATATATAGTCACGTCCGCGACATTTATCATTTGTAAAGTTATGCCTAGTTTGGAAACTGGTCCGCCGGTTATTATACTCAAGCTGTCCAAAGGTAAAGGAATAAAGGTAAAAAGGAGAAGGGGAGAGGGGGGAAAGTCAATAGCCAATGAGGGAATCGAACCCTCGGTGCCTAACGATGCGGAATAAAGATATTGGGTAAGTATAATAACGCTGACTACGCTAGAAGTGCAATCGCTAGGCCGTACCAACTCGGCCAATAGTCCCTAATGTTAATATCTCATATATAGTACTCGTCGGTGTAAGGTGGGCACTGGGTCTCTGCTTGGACCACTCTGGGTTTGGATAGAGTTTAGGACACGTAATCCGGATAGAAGGCTGGGGAAATCCCGTGGCATGAATCGAGTGAGAAGAGGCGTACTAATACAGTTTGCCACACCTAGTAACCAAAATTAAAGTGGAATGCAAGGTGACGACCACAACATCGTAGCTGAGCCCCGGAGCAGGAGGCGGTGGTCCGTATTATAGAGGAGAGTGGTCAGATGATCTGGGTCTGGTAGAGAAGTCACGTTGTCCGAATCGTGTACCAGAGATACTCTAACCAGTAGATTTTATATTAGAGGTAGGCCAACAACTAACACACTCTGTATTTCCATAGTCGCATCTCAACTCACTTGCCGTCTACTTCCTCGCCAAGCCGGGACATGTTGAAAATGTGGTTGTTGGATATGCGGTGAAAAGGGAATATTCCGCCAAAAGTCCGTGAATACGTACGTACGCTTAAGGCCTAATACGTAACATGGATACAAATTAAGTGGTCATTGTATAGGCCTGCTCCAATGATTTTATAGGCTTAAAGAATAGGTAGAAGAGGCGGGCATACTTACGATATCCATTAAGTAGACAATGTCCCTAGACCGAGGAATAGAACGCACCCGACACTAGGAGTTCACTGCAGATATCGTAACTATAATGAAGAGACAATGTAAGAATGATTTAGCCTTATCGAAAAAACTAGGAGGAAGTCGTATTTACCACGTATTTTCAATTACACACGCCGTCTTTCCTAAAGCAAACGGGATATCAATCCAAGGCCGGCACTTGTTTCTATAGGATGAGACAAGGTGACTAAAACCATCTCACTACATAAACACATAATCAGCGACTCTGGGTATCCTAAAGGCCTTGCAATGGCCAGGACTTTTCAAGATTGTTGATAAAACTAATTCAACTTGGTAATGTCCATGCCGTCCTTGCCGCCCAAAGCCTTCGAGCCATCTCCCACGATCAAGTTCTCATAGCCAACCATGTAAGTCATCGGTCGAGCCATGAATCGATCGTAATCATCTTCCAACGCCGCCGCAAATTCTTTGCTATTGTAGAATGATAACCAATCATCCCACGTCCGAGCCCAGATATGGGCGCACCCGTCGTAGTCGAGCACGTTTTCACCCAGGCTCCGTATCTGATCTTTCATCTCGGGTGTCTGATGGTGCTGTACATGAAATTGTGAGCGACTCCCGCGGCTTTATATCACGGAATTTATAAAGAACCAGAGAGAGGGGGCATTGACATTACGTACCTGAGCATAGCGCACAATGTTTTTACGAAAGGCTTGAGTCGCGACAACCAGATCGGCATGCACTGTCTGCCAGTGCCCAAAGAACGTGTCGTAGTCGACCGAGTCGAGTTTGTTGAAAAACAACGAGATTTTAATGCAAGGTTGAAAGTTGGGCTCAGAGCTGTAATCCAGCTGCGGGTGCGTGAACTCGTGCTCAATCTTCTTCCAGGGCATCTTGATGGTAGATTCGTTCTGATTCTGCCTCGAACTATTGCTGAATGAGTCTCGTAAATACCATGTTCTACTGGGAAAGGAATATATAGTGCCTGTCACTAGGTATCAGGGGCTTAACGCCTATGACCGAAGTGGGCTAACCTTGCAAGTATCGTCACTCTCTGTGTCAGCTGCTGATTGGTTTCCCTGATAGGCCCTCCTGGATCTGTCCGATCCTGATTCTCCTTAGATAGGATGTCGGCTACGTGATTTAGGTAATTATCCGATATTTACCGTAGTCTAGCTATACTAGGGTGTTATGATCACCTATATGATCACCTTTTACGATCCCCAGAACAAAGGGCACGTATTTATATTGCTAGAGACCAGCTCGCGAAAGTATAGATCCTTGGCGCAACAACAGAGTTCATACGTACCCCATACCAGAGATCCTCGCGCTTTCCACATGTGATGGAAGTTGTTTTTGTTATAGGCTCTCGAGTAGTTGATGAACGTGTCCTTGACCTCCTACTTGGTGTTGTATTTCGTTTGGTGAGATGTACTGTTCGGAGTCGACCTTTGTGATGTATTCCGTGAGTCCAGAACCTTTCTTGGAAAATCGTAGGTTGCTAATGCGAGGGTGCTGATCTTGTCAAGGAAGTCCTGTAGAGTTTGGGCCCAACTCTCGGGGTTTCCGTATATCTTTTCGTAGTTCACATATTCGTAGAGCTTTATGGACAATCAAATTGTACCGAAAGTGATGAAACTAGGTAAAATACCTAGTGGCAAAGTCACGACCGGTTGGAGATTCCCGTGCTCGTCACTTCGCGTCCCCCCTGATGGTATTGGATTCATCTATGACACCTCTGAAGTTTTTCGGATCTTACTTTCTCGGACTTTCGTTTATGAACTTCCTGTAGCTTGAACTGCAGGGCGTTAATCCTACTTCGAAATACATTGACTTTGACTGATCGATAAGTTGCTTCATCTTCGTATCAACATATTCTTCGACTTGATCCAGAAGGGAAGGACTTGAATTTGACCACAGTGTTGTAGTGAGTAGGGTCACAAAGTCGCCAATCAATGGTGTTTGGCCTACGGTTGTGGCGACAAGGTCTCTGAGTGTATTGTTAAAGTTAGTTAGGGTCGGACATTTTGAAAAGATATAGATAGACTTCTTGAGTGATTTCGTGTAAAGGGACTTGCACTTTGGGCAAGCTGAGAAGAATGGCAATTAAATTGAAAATAGTAACACTGTCTATATTAAACGGCGAGGCCAAGCGCTAATTCACCAAGATAGGATGAATATCGCAACTTCTAGGATGTCGTCATGTTGTGTATTGGCAGGCAGCTGAATTACCCCTAAAGAGCCGTTTGCATGAGACAGCCAATAATGGCCTCTTCAACAAAGTTTGGAGTATTGTGTTGTACCATTCCAATGTAGTTTTACGTCCGTACCATCGGAAACCGATATCCTGATCGTAATCAATGCCTAAAGAATCTATAATGAGTTCATAGTTGTTTTAAGAACTGCCGATGTTGACACAGTAGGCACATAATGGCGAATGATCAAATATCTATCGGTGAAAGAATCCGTATCGGCGACCTAACCTGAAGTTTTTTTCTCCGTAACCATAACTTTTGAGGTGGATTGGAGCACGATTACCCTGGGGCAATAGTCTTTGATGATTGATATTTTTTATTCCCCTACTGTTCTATGGCATGCTTCGAAACTGCACCAAGACCAAGGTTCTCGATCAAAAGAACACGCGGCACCTTAATTTATCTGCTAATTCTCTCCGCGAAGCCACTTATGCGGACCTCATATGTCCATTTCTACGTTAAGTTCCGTGAAGATGTCTTTAAATCAGATTCTCTGGCTATACCCATGCGCACATGACTCCCCAAAGCCAGATGCCAGATGCCTAGAACACGCAGTGATGGTTGAGCAAAAGGTGACCGTCTCCTTTGTTAATGACCTAGATGTTACGCTATTATCGTCTACCGAGTGTACTCTTTTTGTAAAAGCTTGGCAATTGTGTTGAGTCTAAGACATCGAGTTAGCGGATGAAAACTTGATGAGGTTGAAGGGAACTAAATATTTAACTTACTGGATATTGCTTGTTCCCTCGTAAATAGCACCAATCTTGCTATCTCGCCAGAACTTCTCAGCAAGACCTTCGCGGACGAAACCCATACCGCCCATCCATTCGATGGCTAGACCGCTGACACGGCCCGCGACTTGTGATGCGAACAGCTTGGCCATGGCAGCATCTTGAACGAAATCCTCGCCCGCCTCCTTCTTTCTAGCCGCGTTATAGACGAGGGCACGGGCGGCTGTGATTTCAGTGTATGACTGGGCGATCTGGTGCTGCATTCCCTGGAACTCGCCGACGAGTTGGCCAAACTGCTTCCTGTCATTCCAGACATACTTGACCGCGTTCTCCCAAGCACCAAGAGCAAGACCGGTCATCTGCGCAGCAATACCAATACGGCCTTCGTTCAGGAGGCCAATGGCATATTTGTAGCCCTGGCCCCTCTCGCCCAGTAGGTTTGCCTTGGGTATCTCGACGTCGTCGAAGTTGAGGACACAGGTGCTGCTGGCCTTGATACCCAGCTTCTTCTCCTTCTTGGCGATCTCGAAGCCCTTAGTACCCTTCTCGACGATGAAGGCCGTGATACCACGGTGGGCCTTGCTCGGATCGAGGTTCGCAAAGACGATGAAGAAGTTGGCCTCGATTGAGTTCGTAATCCACATCTTGCTGCCTGAGATCTTGAAGCCGTCACTTGTCTCGGTGGCCTTGGTGGCAAGTTTGAAAGCATCAGATCCCGACACCGGCTCGCTAAGACAGAAGCTGCCGACCGTGTCCGTAGCCAGACGAGGCAGGAATCTCTTCTTGATGTCGCTGCTACCCCACTTCAGAATGGCTGTATTAACCAGCGTGTTGTGCACGTCGACCATTACACTGACGCTGGGATCGACACGAGCCAGCTCCTCGATGCCGACAATAGCGGATGTGAAGTTCATGCCGGCACCGCCGTAGTCTTCGGGAATCTCGACACCCATCAGACCCTGCTCAAAGAGCTGTTCAACAAGCGCTGGATCCATCGCTTCGGCCTCGTCCATGTCGCGCACTTTGGGTAGAATTACATCGTTGGCGAACTTGGAGACGGCCTCCTTCATTGCCGTCTCGGTCTCGGATAGATGTGTTATGGGGGTGGGAGGGATCTCAGAGATATCAGAGAGGCGGCGGGGGGTGGCGGACAGCAGCCGTAATCTGAAAGGTTCAGTATGGTCTACTCGCTTTTCAGAATTGCTTAGTAGATATTCGCAGACTACTTACTGCTGTGCGCTCGTTATCTGTGAGGGGCGTATGCATCGTGGCGATGTGGATGAGATTCTCGAAGCAACACCATGGCCCCTCCGAAGAGCCGGCCTCAACACTCTAGCAAACGACGACATTTCAGAGAGCAATTGGGGTTATATGAGGTGATATAGTAGACAAACGAGTAAATACTTGATATACTTTGTGTTAAAGGATGAGATCCTCGTACAGAGCGCGTAATTGCTACAGGGAAAAGGAAATATAGTGGAAGTTTGAGATGATTGTCGCTGACGTTTTGAGGTCAACGATGCTTCCCTCGTTGTTCAGCCGAGGGTAGCCATCGGACCCATGGGTCTTTATCGTCTTTACCTAGGGAAGGATAGTTGCGGGTCACCTGAGTCGATGTCTGGGGTTAACTATTCCCTGACGGTACAGTAGCCCCAGCCCCAAGCTGGCATGTGAATGTCTCTATCAGTGATAGAGCCCGCCAAGATCAAGACGGCCCGGCACCAGCTGCAGTACAACTTCCAATTATCGCCAAGCATGAGACATCTGAACCTGCAATTATTCAATTATCGATGACAGGAGCGTTCATCTTACAGCATCGGCATCGTGAGCTGTAACCGGCACTTAAATCGAAGCTCACCATGGCGGCGCCCATACTACGATCCCTTTGGCCGTCCCTGGCTCGGCGACCGACTACAATAATACCGATTGCATCGACTATGACGCTGTCGTCCCAGCTTGCATCGCGCGCCTTTTCGACGACACCTGCACCCAATGCCACATTAAACCAAGTTCTACGAGTACGTTGCGACCCTCAATGATCCGATACCCTACTCCGCCGCCTTTGCCAGATTTGAGATTGCGAAGCTAACAGCCGGTTCCTCTCCTTCCAGGGTTGCCGTAAGCCGCAACGCGCCCGCCACGCCGTCTCCCCCGCGCTGTCCGACACGCTGTGTCCCCAACAGAAGGGCGTCTGTCTGAAGGTCGGAATCACGCGGCCGAAGAAGCCCAACTCAGGCGAGCGTAAGACGGCACGTATTCGTCTGTCCTCCGGCCGTATGATCACCGCCTATATCCCCGGCGAGGGCCACAACATCCAGCAGCACTCCGTCGTGCTCGTGCGCGGCGGCCGCAGTCAGGATTGCCCCGGTGTGCGCTATCATCTGGTGCGCGGTGCCTTAGATCTGGTGAGTTCGTCTCAACACCTGCGCATCTACATTTAGAAATAATTTATTTACCTTTCCATTTCCTGGATGCATACTAATTCTGCTGCTAGGCTGGTGTATCGAGCCGTATGTCGAGCCGAAGCAAGTACGGTACGAAGAAACCTAAGAAGGCGTCGGTGGGAGGATAGAAAAATGTTTGCGTTGCGAAGTGTATGAAGGTTCTGACCTTTGATGGCACAAGCTGAACTGGTGGAGAGCAAGCACTCTACGATCTGCACCACTATCTGTATAATATTTTGTAATGCCGCAGATAACCGGCAATCATCATTCAAATATCGTGGTCGCGGAACGAACTTTGTATTTACACATGAAGAATGAACAACACACGAGATCTGTCTCCAGATGACGAATTCCGAGACGCCAGCCAGTCATCCCGACCAGGCTTGAAACCCCTTCCCCGAGCCGTTGTAATGCTTGTAAAAACCCGTTATGAGGAAAAAGATGGACTGCCCCTTTACTGTACATGCCTCGTCGTAATGTGATTTCCTCTCGTTTACTCTTCCTCTTTGTAACCCTGCGGTTTGTCTAGCTTGTTGATATCAAAATACCTTGCTGTACCTAAATAGCAAGTTTTGTTAGCACATAGCGAGAGGAACGCGGTTCAATGGTGACGTACATGAGTATCCTTTCCAGTCGAAGTTCTCCTTGGGATTACAGTGGCAACGGAGGTCAATTCGCGTTTGCTCGCCAGTTGGGCAGTGAGTAAATGGAACATGGTAGTATGCAATGTCGTTGAAAAAGTGGATCTCTTCCTTCTTCAGAAGCAAGCCGGCGGCGATGGAATGAACTGGCGCATCTCCCCACCTCTCGTAGAAGAAACCTCCGTCTTGGTCGAGAGACTCGAAGAAGTCGAGATAGGGCTTAGATCGTAGCCATTCGAGGTTGCCGACTTCGAAGTTGGACCACTGATACAGGATTAGCTTTCGAAAAAGAAAACAGGCAATAGACTAGGTAATACATACGAAATGACACTTATTATAAGTTTCACCACCATCGTCGCTGAGGAAACCCATCGAGTTGCCATCGGCAACGTGTTCAGGATGGTTTTTCGCAAACTTCTTCACACTGTCCCATAGCGTTGGAATTGTCTCGACATATTCATACAGACTCAGGACGAAGCTGTATTTCTTCTTGTGCTCGGCCATGTAGCGGAATGGATCATAGTGGATATCGCAAAATAGCTCGATGCTTGGTTCTACGCGCCAGTACCACTCGTAGTTCATCATCAACTCCTGACGAAAAAAGAAGCCGGACTCGAATCTGCACATGTGACGGTAGCTGATGGAATCGCCGTAGATGATCTTGCGCTGGGCCATATCTTCGCGGACTTTCTTTGCCTTATCCTGATCAATATGTTCCGGAAAAGACCAATGCTCGTAAGGGATCTCGCCGTAGTGCGTCTTGCCTGAAACGAGAGAGCTGGTGACCTTCTTGAAGGTTTCATCGAAGGGTTTATCGTTCAAGAAGACCCAGTCGTAGTTGTATCGGCGGTTAAATCGATCTTCGACTTGGCGAATAGACCGAGCAATATCCCACACGTCACCGTTTCGGGCCAAAGTGACAAATGTGGCATTCATACGAGGGCCGGGTGCGGTTCCGAGCATATCATTCCAGCCATGATCATTCGGATTCAGAGCCATTGCCGCCTCTCCAATATCTATCTGTTGTTTCGGGGTGCCGGGTGGAGGTCTGGTTGATCCTTTCATTGAGTCGGATTCAGTGTTGTCGGTGCTGCTGCCGGGCACCGTCGAGCCGAATTTTCCAAGACCGCCCTCGCCATTTGTTATTCCATCTGGAGACCCCGTATCGTCTGATTTGGTACCCTTGTTCAACTGGTCCGGCGGTGTTGCCCCAATTGATCCGCCGCCACCACCATTGGTGATAGGTTGCTGCTTTTCCGACGGGCTGGTGAGGGGCTGCGTTTTACCAACGCCGAATGAATCGGGCTGGAGACGATAGCCTTGGTTGTTGGAGATGAAGTAAAGAACGCCGAGAAACTGGATGCGACCGGGATTGTCAGAGAAAGGGAGACTAGCATGAGGATATTAGTGACAACAGAGAGAACTTACGAAGGCGGCGAAGACTATGTATCTCACGATGCGTGCATTTCCAGCAGCCATGATTGACTCTAGATAGATTGGGGACGACCCCGAGTGCTCGTATGTCGTGGAAGATCAAGGTAGCCGCGTAATAATTTGGCTGGTCGGGTAGTAGGGCAACTGGGACAGAAGCGTTGCTTTGCTCCACGGAAGAAGGCAAGTAAAAAGGAGGACAGCGCCCGGACCGCCCAATGAAGGGCTGGGAAGAACCGATAAGTAACTTTAGGTTTTTGATACGAAAAATAACAAAGGGGGGCGTCAGGTCATCACTTTTGCCGTGCTGAAGAACAAAGAGCCGACGTGTGACTTAATATAAGAGGATCTGATAACTAGGAGTTTGATAAAGACTGGAAGCTATGGAATGGTGAGACGTAGGTGCAAGCGAGGTAGAACTTGGAATAAAAGGTTCAATATCGATGGAGTGTCGATGGATGAACGGGAACAATGGTGAACGCCAGTTAAACCCAAGGGAGCAACTTCGAACTCAATTGAAGTGATACCGCCCACCAACCTCGGGAAGCTTGATAGGCAGGTATTCGGTAGATAAGTATGTATTGTACTTGAGGTAGCACGAACAGAGGTAGGTAGCAAAGTGCAAGACAGAGAAGTGTTCGTTCGAGAGATGGGAGCAGGCTACCAGTACTATGGGCTGGGTAATGAGCACCTAATCTTAACTCGAAAGGGACCTTTGATACCTTAGGTACCTGAGAAAGAGAGCACCGATTGGATCAATTAATTAATTAGCATCCACGCAGGGTGTGCGTAGGATACGAACATTGGCAGGAAGAGAAGTCGTACTCCCTTATAAATTTGAACGACCGAATTGGTCCGACTGGAGGCGACCGCGTCACTGTACTATGTAAATTATTAGTGGACCGCCATGATCCAGCCTCTAGTCCGCCGGCCCCCTGTCCAGGAGCCACCAGTTGGCCCTGCAATTCCTCGCATCGGGACTCGCATCATGGTTTATTCAGCGGGCGGGTCTCGGCCAGTACCTGTAAAACGGCGGATCGGGGGCGGGGTTCTTTACCAAGGTACATATGTACACGTGTATATACTCGCGTAAAGGCACTGTGGGGTTCAGTACGCCGACATTGTACGGAGTACAGCTGTATTCAATTCACAAGGTAACGGATGATGTTGACTTAGATTGGGAGGTACCACGGCATCCTGCCCCTTTAAAATACATAGTAAATAACAAAAATGACTACGTGCGTGCAGGTGTAATATGTCGACATCTGGGCGACTTTGATTCAAATGCCTGACACTGTAGAAGCGAACGAAGTTGAAACACTCTCAGCTTTGAAGACGTAATCTCTGTCTTAGCATAATGCTACTATCAGCGGCACTTGACAGCGCATCTCAACCAGCCGAGAAAAGAGGTAACCACAAAGAAAACTAAAAACAATGCTATGCCAGACAACTTAAAAGGCCAATGGAAAACGTTCCAAAGCTTTATATTGCAGTTGTATGAGAAAAAGAGGGAACACTAACAACCAGTCTAGCGCTAATACGAATTGAACAGATACACCTAGAACACCTACGTGTAATGTACTCGATTAGGTACTCGATGCAGCATTGACCTACCTAACCATACCTGAATATATGAATATGGCTTCGATTGTTGCAGATACTACGTACAAACGTATGTAGTTTCAGTGTTAGTCTAGTTTACAGAATATGGCAGGCTAGGAAAAGACACTGCACTAGATGCTAGGAATTCTTGCGAATAAGAACTAGAAGATATCTAAGTACAGGAGGCATAAGTACGCAGTAGATATCTAGCTGTATATAAACACTGGGGCCTGCGAGTTAAATGTCACGTGTATCCTAGCATGCCACACAGTACCTACCTAAGTACATGATACTGGAGCTACCAAGCCACACACAGAGGGAGCCACAGTACCCTGTACTGCACCCTGGTATCTTTGCAGGCTTGATCTGATTCTACGTCAATCATTCCGAACACCAAAGCTCGCCGCCTAAGTCTTGTCGCAACCACATACTATCTAAACAGCTCCACGATCTGATATCGACAGCCTTGTAACGCCTTTTCTCCGCGACAAGTGCCTTGAATCTTTGTTTCGCTATATCTTATCCTGTAGCATTCATTTCTGCTTCTGCACTTCGGCTTGACCCCTTCTTTACAGTCGCACCCCAGCCAACATTCACATCATGATCAAGCATTTCCCTCACTATAACCGTTCTCAGACCTTCTACTTTTCTTAGCTGTAAGATACATTTTCATTCCCCTCTTTCGCTTGATCGTGCGAATAGGGCGCTTGCTCGCCTACCGCATTCTCTGGGGCTCATGGTAGCGCGTCCAACTGCGCATCGAGGGCTTTCGGTGTGCCGAATCTGTACAGATAGGTAAACCAATGACCTGATGCTTGCACGCTTGGACACACAAATCTGCCCCTCCATTCTAAACAATCCTAGCCCAACATCCTCAACCAACCCCACCATTCTACCATTCTACCATATCTGTGCCGAGCTTCATGTTTGTGTCTTGTTTGCTACCGTTTACTTCCCCTGACCCCCACCAGTCGCTGCGTCTAGCCAGCTTGGTTTATATGTAGTCGGCGCGTGTTGCAGTGTGGGATACTTTGCTAACACTACCTTTGCCCGAGCAGTATTCTTTCTTCTCTTTTAACTACTCATATTGACTTGCGTTATTCCGGTTATCATCTGAAGAATACCCGTCGTCGTGTCCAACATGGGCTCGACTAGCCACAACCAGTCGGCGCCCGGCTTTGGCCAGGCGTACGATCCTTTTGCCGATCTTCGAGGCAACCACGACAAGATCGATGAGGCACTCGATTTCGAGGATACGTACGATGGGCTTGGCGACCAGCTCGATGAAACTGATGATGCTTTCAACGATGCCACCTTCGGCAACACCACTACTAGCGTGAGCGGCGCTGTTGGCAAAGATTTTGATTTTTTCGGCACGACCGCCAAAATCACCAATGCCATGGATGAAGAGCATCAGCGCTTCAATCTTCAACAGCAAACTTCAAGGACTGTGCGCCCCCCAGCTGCACAGGATTATAACACCCACTACGCCTACCAACCTGCTCCGCCTGCTCACCAACCCGCCCGCACTGGCTACGAAAAGTACAAGGAGGAGCCGACTGAACTCCAGATCGATCATTCGATATGGGGCGTTGCTCCCAAGAAAACTGCGACTCCGGTTGCTGTATCCCAGCCCCCGGCGCTAGGGCGAAGGATGATGAGCTTAGAAGAAGTCGAAGCAGCGATGCGGGCCGAAGCAAAACATACTCCTCCAGTGTCACTCCCTTCTCAGCCTCAACTACAGCCTCAACTACAGCCTCAGTATCATGCTCCGGAGTTTCAGGCCGTCTCGGAATCTAGTCCTTATTCCCGTCAAGCGCAACTCGATCCCATTCGACAGCCGATCGATGGCCGCCACCAGCGAGGTTTCCAGACTGGTGAATACCAGCATGCGGGAGCTCAAGGGGTCCCTCATGGACATCCCATCACAATCTTGCAACGACCTACCAAGCATACGCCGTCAACTTCAAGTCCCGCTATGCCTAATCAGATATCTCAACAGCAACAGACCCCTCCAATAGCCCCAACCCAGATCCTGCAAAATCCGAATCGCTTATCCGCTGAGGGTGTTCGGATGGAAGTCCCGATGCATCCGATGCATAAATCGCAGAGCTCAGCACCCCGCGGCGTCCCACAGCAACATCAGCTCTCTGACCTGTCTGAGAGGGAGAAGGCTGCCTTTGTAGAAGCTGAGGCTCGACGCGCGAAACGCAACGAGAAGATTCACCTCATGTCTGGAAACAATGGTCTGATGACTCCCCAGGACAAAAGTTTCATCACCAGGATTCAGCTCCAGCAATTAGTGTCGGCGACCGGGGATCCAAGCGAACAGGGTAACGAGGCTGCCCTATCTGAGGACTTTTACTATCAGGTCCTCAGCTCGCTCAGGGCTGGACAGCGTCCTAACCCGAATCAACCCCTGAACAACTTTGCCCAGACGTACTTATTTCAGACTGGAACCCGTCGTGGTGGCCCGAGACACCATGGTCCTCAGAACCATGTACAGCGCATGGAGCAACAAGTACAACGTGCTGTCGAGGCCGCTAAGAATAAACCCAAGAACAAGCAGCTGGTAATTGAAGGCAGCTTGGGCAAGATTTCTTTCAGTAACGCGAAAACCCCGAAGCCTCTGCTGAACATAAAGCGAACGGAAAGTGGAACGGAGACCAATCGACCCGCCAGCAGTCAGCGAACACAGCCCGCTAGCAAAGGCCACGATAAGAAGGACGCACTTCGCGATATTGAGAACGTTTACCTAACGCTCATGAAGATGGAAGATCTTACTCGTAGTATGCCACCGCCGAATGGGTCGACTGATCAAAACATAACCGACAAACAGGACGAGTTCAACAAGTTGAATGACCAGCTCTGGAACCATCTTAGGGTACACGAGCCTATTAGCAGTACAATCGTACACCCTTTTATCAGTTTCATGTCGTATCCAAAAGGCAAAAGGGCTGTCCCTCGCGTATTCCGTTACCTCTCTCCCACACAACGTACGACCATTCTCACGATGATTATCATCCATCTTGATCAGCTTGATGTTGTTCGCGGCGCTCAGGTGCAGACTGGTGAGCCCATCTCTCATGATGCTGCTACTCGAGAGCGCATAGAGTTGTTTTCTCTGGCTGTCATGCCGAGTCTATTTCAGCTCTTGAATGAGTCCGACCTCGATATCGTCACCGGTGTGCTTGGATTGATCACACAAAACATCAACGTGGATCTTGTAGCGCGAACTCGCATTGGCGTGTCTATGTTGACTATGATCCTAAGTCGAGCCGAACTAATTAAACAGGCTGGGCAAGCCAGCGACCAAAGCTGGCAACAATGGTATGTGTATCCCGGCAAGCCTACATATAGAGATGATTGCTGACGTTAGCTACAGGGTCGCCACATTCAATATTTTCTTCAACATTCTAGAGCCCTCGCTTCATAATATCTTCCCTGGTACTGTGACTTCCGGCGAGGATATTTATGTTTGGCAATTCCTCGCTGCTATTGGCATAGGCGCCAGTCCTGATGAACAGCAGAGGCTTGTCTTTGCCGTAAAAGATCGTGTCATGGGCACTGTCGGTTTAGCCAAAACACTTCCTCCTGACATGGCAAAGGAGCGTCTCGATAACGTCAATCTTTTCATGCGCTCCATCGGTCTCGATGTTGAGCTGTTGAACTAATTCATCATCAAGGGGAATTTCAAACGAACTACTACAGTATTTGCTTGCATCGGATATTCTATTCGTCCCACTAGCACGGAATTGACCAGCAAGCTTAAGGAGGCTAAAAGCTGGATTCGCTAGTTTCTATCAGCGGAACTGCAAAACGATCCAGCACCTCAATAACACCTTTTCTTAAAGGTTTGCCAAGATATCATAAGGCATTGCAACAACGAATAAGGCCGATGGAATCTATTACGGATGAGTTCCTTAGTACTCTGGGATTGAGAAGTAGAGGACTGTCTGGAAAGCAAGTGTACCTATATCTTGGTCTTAACGAGTAGGCCTACATGAGATAGCGTGTGTAAATATTTGCAAAAAAATATTGGCATGAGGAAGCGTTACTTTTCTCATAGCCAAGTCTATGATGTCAAAACCAAGTTCCTTTATTTGTCTCATAAACTCTATTCTCTCATCTAAGATACAGTGATGGTATTTCTAGTTTGAGTTCCAGAAAAGTCTAGGTCAAGAAGCAAAGACAGTAGTTGCAGAATACCATAAGGAAGTAGTGCATTTTAGGCGGGTGCCGAACTAAGGAGTCATCGTGAGGATAACCACGACAGATGCCCACGTCCGACGTACCTCAGAGCCCGCTTTGGTGAGAGAGAGGTGGGGGGGGGGGGGATTCAAATATCCTCCTTCGTGAAGTTTTATAGATAAGGGATACGGGAGCGGACCCAGCAGAACAACAGGCCTGAGATGTGATTCTCTCCGCCAAGACCCAAAAACAAGATGACAAACGCCGATGATGGTCCCGTGCCTCCAAGAACGCCATCCAATGCAAACAAGAAATCCGTCGTTAGTCGGTTTCCATATCCGTAGTCTTGAACGCAACCGATTTTCCCTTCATATTAGTACCGCTCTTCCTGCCCGTCGAAGTAGGCGTAGAGGCAACCGTCCCCTTCTCTTTCGCCGAAGCCCCCGCTGCCGTACTCTCAACACCTCCTTCTCTTTTAACGTCGACGGCGTCTTCCTGTTTCTCGCTGCCCTCGGGGCCGTTCTTCATGGCGCTGATGGCTTTCAGAAAGTCGTCGGTTTCCCATTGAGAGTGCAATTGCTCCGAATCACTGCTGCTGCTGCTGCTGTCGATTTGGATAACGTCGATCGCCTTGCCTTTTCCTTTACTCTTGTCCTCGTCCTGGCCTTGGTTGGTGGCGGCCTTCCTGGCACTGCGGTAGACGAGGTTGTTGTTGAACACGGTCCACGACTTCGCGCTCTCGTCGTCCTCGTACTGAAGCCTGCTCCATGCCTCCGTCTGCACTGTGCGTAGCCGGTCCGCCATCGTCTCGGTCGTCAGCTCGCCGCCGCCCGAGTCGGCGCTCTTAATGGACATGTGGATCGCGCGGGCACCTGCGGTCGACGCGGTCGCCGGCACACCGTCTTTGCTGCCGACGGCGCCTGCTCCTTCGCGGCGGCTGGCTCGTTCCTGCTCGGTCATGGCGTCGATGTGGTGCAGCTGTGGACGGAGCTGGATCAGCGCAGAAGCGGGAGTGAGATGGAGGTGGTCTAGAAGATATGTCTGTCGTCAGTAATCCAGGGTACGATGTGAAAGAGTAAGGAGAGTAGTGAGACCGACCCCCCTTGAACACTCCGACCATCCACTGGCATTCCGTCTCGGACTCGGTAGGAAGCTGTCCGCCGAGGGTCTTGGTCCGCAGCACTTTGTCCTGGCGCACGGCCTCGCCCCAGTCCATCATGTCGATGTCCCGCTCGAAGTCGTCCCTCCGCTTGCTGGGGCGCATCGTGGAGACGCCGACGCCGAAGCCGCCGGCCAGGCCGTGGGTGCCGCCGTTCTTGGCGGCCAGGCTCTTAGCCAGGGCGCCGCCCCAGCGCTGGCCCTTATCGCGGTCGTAGTCGGCGTGGGCGTGGCTGACGGGCACGTCGACCTCGACCATGCCGGAGCGGTTCTTGATTCGCATGCCGCTGACCTGCGCGTGTGGATAGTTGATCGGCCCCTGCTGGTTCGGGTGCTGCATGATGAGCAGCTTGCGGCCCGTCGCGAGCGCGGGGTTCGCGTACACTTTGTAGCTGGCCACGATGGGATCCGGGTCCGCGGAGGCGTCTGCGGTGTTGTCGGCCTCCATGATCGCTTGTCCGCAGAACTGGGAGCTTGAGTGGAGAGTAAGCTGCGATATGTACTGATTGGGATGAGTCAATCGTCAAATGAACGCTTTTGCTCATGAGCATGGTTGCATCAATTCAATGTTTTTGGCGGGGCGCTCTCGACATGGATTCCTTATCATGAATTGTGGAGGTTCTTATCGGGCGACTCCCCGGTAGAAGTTGTACATACTTCGGTACCTAAGTAATAAATGGTCCACTGTTGATGTCACCAGATGATGCTAAAAATGCAGTGAAAGCGCCCCCAATTCGACGTGTACTATGTATGAAATGCTCGGGCTGAAAGCGGCGTGGCTTAGGTAAACCAATACAGGACGGCAAACCCCGTCTCTGAAGGCACGCAAACAATCACTGAGAGATAGACCTCAAAACCTAGGCACGAAGGCAATCGTCTCAGCATTAACTTCCTAGTAGAAAGGAAGACCTTGTTCACCCAAGGAGCACGATTGAGATTGTAATTAGTGGTGGTTGGTTGTTACTTTAAGACTGTTTGTTTCCTTATTAGGCCATAGCTGTACAGCGTTTATTGGAAATGGTAGTTTTCACCTGGGCGTAAGCGGAAGAAAATACCCCAAGTTTTCTAACTCGGAAGGTATTCACTTCTCCTATGATTATAACAATATTGCTTCAATCATTTCTATCTCTTGATATCATATATATTGAATGTATGTGTCTATATATGTGTGTGCATTACAATTGAAGGTCTCTCACAAGAATGTGGCTGATCGATACAACACTTCTTGAGCTACGATGCCATGTGACGGTACCACACTCGTATGCCATACTGTCACACACCTGGACCGAGGAGGAAGAGGTTTCCTTCCAAGAGTTTCATGACATCGAGGGCAGACGTAAAAAGAATGGCTTTAAAAAGATCACCGCTGTCTGTGAGCTAGCACGGCTCAGGGGATTGGAGTGGTGCTGGGTCGATACGTGCTGCATCGACAAGACTTCGAGTGCTGAACTAAGCGAGGCCATCAATTCTATGTTTCGTTGGTATAAGGAATCAGCAGTGTGTTTCGCATATTTGAGAGACCTCCTACCTGGTGACGAGAAGACTGGCGGCTTTGACCAGGACCTTGTGGGCTGTGCATGGTTTTGGAGGGGGTGGACGTTACAGGAGCTCATCGCTCCTCGGACCCTTGAGTTTTTTGACAGAGATTGGAATATGCGAGGCACAAAGACGGAGCTCATAACCACTTTACACAACATCACGGGTGTGTCAACCCGGGTCCTGGAAAACTCGGATTGTCTGGGTGAGACACCAACAGGGACTCGGATGTCCTGGGCTGCCGACCGTCAAACGAAGAGAGTCGAGGACATCGCCTACTGTCTTCTGGGGATATTTGACATCTACATGCCATTGATATACGGCGAGGGTGAGAGAGCATTTACCCGATTGCAGCAAGAGATTATCAAGGACAAGCATGACCTATCCATCTTTGCCTGGAAAGCAGAACCAAATGGCCAAAAGTTTCGGGGACTGCTCGCTCGATCCCCATCTGAATTTCGATATTGCCGAGATGCGCAACTCTCGTATCAATTGAGGATGACCACAGAATACTCTATTACGAATCGCGGCATCCGACTTCACACCTTACTCGGCACGGACGATGATGGCAACTACTTGCTTCCTCTAGGTTGTATCCTGAGGGACCAGTGCAGTCAGGATTCCAAGAGACGAGGCTCGCTGGAAGGTAAAGACTCGGTTGGAGTTTACCTCAAGAAAGCACCCAATTACGGCCTGGTGCGAGCATATCCTGATAAGCTTCACACATACCGAGGATGGACGAGCTCGATGATTTCACAACATGGGAAGAAGCGAATCCATTCACCCCAAGA
The DNA here is from genome assembly GCA_022495115.1 of Xylaria castorea. Classification (NCBI taxonomy): domain Eukaryota; kingdom Fungi; phylum Ascomycota; class Sordariomycetes; order Xylariales; family Xylariaceae; genus Xylaria; species Xylaria castorea. The sequence continues at coordinate 909,974 of MU382625.1, read as the reverse complement.
CCTCAGTGTTTACGACTGTTCCATGATTGATGAGCAGCACCGTCTAAGCATTCGCTTAGGGGAGTCTGACTTCCCACTCAAAATAAACAGCACCGGGCCCGACTACTCTTGGGATGCGAACTCTCAAATGTTCATTACCATGGCTGATCAACGATTCACCGGATACTGCCGCCTTCGCATCACCACTTCCTGCCGATCTTCGTTTGAATGCATCCTGGTTTGTGGTCTGATGCGGATTCCCAGCATCGACAAGAATAGCGTCAAAGTGAACGACGAGGGACTCCATGTCCGAGCCTGGTGCAGTATCTTCTCGTCGTCCTCCTCTATGTGGGCCGAGCTCTCTGATCTTACCAAGGGCCACGAACCGCAGGATCTCCTAAACTTGCGGAACACGGTGGATAGGAGATGTGGCAAGTCAGACTCGGACAGGTGCGTTTCTGAGACCACAACTGAAATTGTACTTGCGTCGGTATCGGCCGAGAAGGAGCAGGAGCATGGCATATGGTTCTTCCGCATCAGTGTCTCTGTTGAGTGTATACCCCGGCGACCTCAAAAGAGGGTGCGAGATGACTGAGAGCCTAGAACGTCTGAAGATGATGAAGGTGGGATGAGTAAGCCAGTCAGTCTACTAGGCAAGATTATGCATCACATTCTTCATCCAATGGCGCAGCGAACTGGCCCGGGAGAAGTGAACAGGTTCCAACCATTTTTAAGATTTGCGCTACCACAATGTTTCGGTGGCGGTTTTCAAAGCCTTCCCCTGGCACGCAATAGTTCAAACCCGCCGGGAGGTGTTACCTGCCAAATACGGACAGTATTCTAAGATACCTATAGGGATTAAAGTTATGCGTCTGGAATTTGGATGCATTACCTCAATTGGCCATAATGGGAACGCAAGGATCCCTGGAATATTTTAAGTCGATCAATCAGAGCTCATTTTCCACGGCGGCGTCCGCCTACTTGAGACGTGATTTATAGCAATCTAACCAATCAGCGAAAAACATCTCCAAATCAAATCTGACGCATACAGTACCTCGGGTTCAGAATAGCGGGCGTCGTCGAGAAGGATATGGCTGATCCCATTACGTACTCACTCAACAGGTGCATTTTCGTACTAGGTACCAGAGTCAGGTGAAAAAGAATGCTCGCTATTCATATGTATAACCGCGTCTCATCAAAGACATCTCAAAATATGTACATAAAACAGAATGCGCCCCCCGATATTCTCATGAAATACGTCAAATTCCAAGGAGTACCAAAAGATGCTTATGGCATTTTCGATCCGATCCTTGCGTTCAATCCATGATCGCAACCTCTGATCTGTGTTGCCATTGGTCGTGGCGGTAAAGAAGCCTACTGGCACTGAGACCAGTAGGGGCCGGTCGCCGTGCATGTGTACGGCGACTGGCACTGAGTTGGACCCGTGTAGCCGATACCACCGCACTATGATGTCGTTACGTTAGTCCGAAAATCTTTCACTGTATGCACGAGAGAGCAATCTTTCTTACCTGGCCCCACTGAGCAACAGTACCCGTCCCAGTTGGTGTGGGCGCGGAGGTCGTCGTCGTCTTAGTGGGCGAACTCGTCGTAGTGGGCTTGGTCGTGGTCGTGGTCGTGGTCGAGGGCGGGCTGCCACCACCGCTGCCGCCGCCGCAGGGCGTCCCGTTGTCGAGGATGCTCCGCGCCTGTTGCGCATAGTTGCAGCCGCCGATGACGTTGGAGTCGGAGAAGCCGGCGCTCCACATCATGACACCGCCGAAGCGGGACTGGCTCTTGACGCCATTGACGATAGTGGCGAGCTGATCAGGCGTGGCGTAGTAGGTCTGTCCAGCGGGACCACCGTTGGCTGCGAGGGGAGCGGCAGGAACGCCGACGAAGATCTTGGCGTTGGCCGAGGGCGTGCCGGCCGTGAAGGTAAGCCACTGGTTGTAGTTGAAGGGCGCGTTGCCGTTGATTGGCAGTGCGCATGGGTACCTATGCGACTCAGGGGTAAGTGACTGCTCATACTGATATAGACAACGCACAAGGTATAAGAAAGTTGCCTAATGCGGCGCTAAGGATGGAGAGAGTAGAACTGGCACATAGAAAAAGTTAATAATTGTATAAACTCACGTGTAATTATTGTTGTTGTAGAACTGCGGCCAAAGGTAGTCGAACTGCGCGTTGGAGATGATTACCCCCATGTTGGGTTCGGGAATCGGGCATTGCGCTGATCAAGAGTTAGAAATTACTGTTTATAGCGAAGAATAGACTCATGTATAGCGAGTGTGCATGAGCATACGGCACTTCGAAGCAGAATTTCCGCCAATTCGGGGAACAAGAGATTCAGAAATACTAACGAGCGCCGGTGATATAGTACTGGTTCTTCGAGTCGGACTTGAAACTATTTCGCAGAGTGGAGATCATGTCAGGGTAGTACTGGTTGCCGTTGTTCAGCTCCAAATCGAAGTCGAATCCATTGACGAAGGCATCACCGAATGGTCGTTGCACCGATGTGCTTCCAGAGTTGCCGTATGCTTGCCATAGGTAGGTGCCAATCGCATTGGCTTCGGCCGTCGATGATAACGAATATTGGCCCGAGGCTCCGCCCAGGGACAGGATTATAGTAACGCCCTTGCTCTGGCATGTCTTGATGGCCGACGCGAGGGCATCGCAGTTCTGGCCCTGTCCTGAATTGCTGATAAAGCAGGACTGACCGATCGTACCAGAAGGAATGGTGTTGCCATTGCCCCATGAATATAAGAAAGACAGCACGAGGATGTCGATACCAGCATTGCTTGAGCAATAGGTTGAGAGATCGTTGTTCTCAATCGTGCCGCCACCGTTCTGCCCCCAATAAACCACATTTTTACCAGAGCTGGCGCGAGTTTGAATAGAAGTAGGCAGGGCCGTAGCGACTGCGGCCATGAGGCCGAGCCCAGCTGATACCTTTGTGAAATGCATAATGAGTGATGCTATATAATTTAAGGAATGTATGTATGCCAAAAGAATAGGCTACTTATAGAGAATGAAAGACGGCGGCCTGTCCGGAATGCGCAAGTCAAAGCGTGGCTGGCCAGCAAGAAACAGACATTGGAATGCGGCATCGTGGCATATTTGTAGTTCTCTCAAGACAGTAAATTCAGGAGGCCCCGAACACAGCCGTAGTTCCATTGCTCCGTCGCTCCATCGCTGGAGGAGGCGGGCACCGGTACGCCTCGTGAGAGCCAAGACACGTTACATGTCGACGCAAGAGGCAAGTCAACATGCCTGCTCTGGAGAGGGAATCAATGGACCGGTACTTGGTAGCATGACGGAAGCGGGGCCCCAGCGAGACATCTGACGCCGTAGCGTGCGCCGCTGCGTTGCGATAGGAATCAATGTGAGCATCGAACACCGAGCATTGAGCCGTAGATGGTAAGTAGATAATGCAGTAGGTTGTAGGTTGTAGGCTGTATGGATCTACACGTACCTGACTAGTAGGTGCGTGCAGCTCAAGGGTGAGAGCCGGCGCTATATCGGAAAGGGGAGTTGTCCCCGATTATCACGGCGCCTGATCCTTTCAGGATCACGGGGAGTTTGTGGTGGATTTGGGAGAGACGCGCCCGGCCGTTTGCTGCTCCTAAGTTAACAGGTGATGTGGTACCAGGAGGACCAGGAGGTGTAATCCTCCTTAGTTCTTCTCAAAAAGGCTGCTGTGAGCCTTGGTGGAGTTGATAAGATGAAAAAGGGGGGTCCGAAAGGCGCCACCTTGTGTCTTAATCGGTCATCAATAATAGCTCATCGGGTTTCAAGTTTGGTGCTTAAGTTAACTAACTACTTAAGCTGGTGTTGTTTTTGAAAGCTGATATCCTGCGATGTGGGGTCCATCGGTTTTGGAAGGTGGTAGCATCGTCTTCACATGCGCAGTGCGCAACCTCATTGGATCAACATTCGACGCTATAAAAGGTGAAGACGCTGTCACCAGAGGCCGACAACCTCCTGGTCTGGTTCCATTGGATATTGAACCCAAATTGGGAATCTACTGCCTATTGAAGGTGACTTGAATTAGAATGAGTTTAATAGCAGGAGATTAAACACCTCAGCCGCAAAATGCTTGAGACTGTATATAGTGATATATACTTTCGTATCTTGTACGTCGCTAATTTTACGTAGCATATCTTAGACCAATCTGCCTTCAACATACTTCTCCTGTAATGTTGCATTTATTCGGCTGTAAGCGTGAAGCTTGAGTATCAGCTGGGGATCAGATTGTATAGTAGTTGCAACATATCAGTGTACGCGCGGCCCACCAAGATTTCCAGTTAATGGATGATACGACCTGGTTGAACTCTGGTCTCAATCACCAATGTAATTATTGGCCTAGTTCTGTTGTATCCACCGAGGAGCGATAGGACTGCCTGTAGCGAGGTTCGGAATTCGCGCTGATACTCCGCCTAAGGGTATCACGATGCCAAGGTCGGGCTACAACTTTTGCGTTTGGCGTAACGTCAACTCGTTATGCTACCATAAGAGAGTGTTCAAGAGCCACTTAGAGACAGTTGGCCACCCAATATTTATTCAAAGGTAGCGAAAAGATATAAAATCACATGACTAGTGTGATAAACTACGTTTCATTATCGTTCTTTAAATATATTAGTAAGCCCTGAATCCAGTTACATTTGAGGCCACCACTACGTGATGCGCCTGGAGCAACCTTCCTATATCGGGGATCTAGGCCAACCCATACACACTTTTCAGTAGAACTCTCGTCTTAGAGATAAGATGTTTGTCTATATGAGAAGTCTTTAGATAAAAAACACACAAGCACAGTTCAAACGCAGTAGATACGAGATATTGTTGTATCTCTAGTTCGTGATCATAACAGCGAGGACAGATAACGCCAAATAAGTAACTGATATAAAGGAACTAGTAAGTAGTTTCGAATCATACAAATAACCTACTTCACCTATTACTCTCTATGGACGTAGATAGCTTGTTGCTGTATCTTAACCCCCCCATTAAGCTTTTCCGCGCTCTGCGTCTAGACTCAGCAGCTTGGAGGTTCCACCAGCTCTTAGAATTTAACAGAACAGGTACCGTCTTACACATATCAAAGGAACAATCACCATCCCAACTTTGCGATTTCCTGCTTCTGCTTCTGTTGCGATAGCATTTCCTGTTTCCAGTTAGCCTCTCGACCAGCCGATCTTATGACATAGTCAGAATCGAAGCTCTACATACTGTTTCTACGGTGCCCTCAATGCGATACCGGATCACAAGCACCTTTTCCTTTTGATTAAGACGAGTCGTCCGTGCGATAGCCTGATTTTCAACACTCGGATTCCACTGTGGCTCTAGAATGAACACTCTTCTCGCAGCGGTGATGTTGAGCCCAAAGGCCCCAGTTCCGGTTGTCACTACAGAGTGGAAACAAGTTAGTTGGATTTGGGGAACGTAATTGATGGAGTTATTATAGCGGACACCGCCCGGCTAAGTTCAAGTAACGTATTACTCACTACAAAGGGGTTAGTCTTGGATTCGATACACATTTCGAAGAGTAGAGATCTAATAGCAAGGCATGTGGCGTTAGGGACGCACCTAAGTAGCACTCTTGCACCTGAGTCTTTGTCGAATTCGTCTAAAACTTGTTGTCTCCTTGACATGAGAGTATCTCCGTCTATACGCAAGTAATCTACGCCGGCGTCTTTTAAGTGGCGACCAGCAAGATCCATCGTGTAAGTCCAACACGAGAACACTATGCTATGGCAGTGTCAATAGTTTCAGGGATGAAGGGTGTGAAGTTTAGCTAGAGTAGACCTACCTCTTCATCTCCTCCATGCGATCCTTGACGTCTTGCACTAGATGAGTCATCTTAGTAGAAAAGCCTACGTCCTTGAAATAGACGCTCCTAGTCAAAGCATCGCGATGATGTCGGTTGTGGCTATTGTTGCGCGTCGGAATTGTGTCGATTCGCAGACACTTCGCAGCGTCTTTGTAATGACATCGAATGCAAAGATTCGAATTCTCGGGCCCCAAGAGGTCCTCCGCATCCTCAAGGCAATGTGTACAAAAGAAATGGCCACAGACATTCGTCGTTAGGACAAGAGCTGGTTCAAGTTGCTCGCATCCGTTACATCTACTCTCAAAGCTAGTACCAAGGCCGACAGCCAGCGACTCATCAAGTTGAAGCGCCATTCTTTTCCATGAGAATGGTTTTTGATAAGTGCCGTGGTTTGCTAGTATGCGTAGCTGCAATTGAGCTTGGAATAGGCCGAATTCCCTGTGTTTGTCGTACTGCCCGACCTTTTCGCTCATAGATCGCTGTAGGGTTTTGGATGTACGGTCGTACTGCTTCTTTTCTTCAGGGCTGAAATGAAGCACCACTTCATGATTTTCAGTGCCCGGAAGGTGGAGGATATCCTTATTGCGTCTAAGGCAAAGCGAGTCGTAAAGAAGGACCAAACGGTCTTTAACGATTTCATCGCCCTGCTCAAACGGGAGAACGATCCACCGCCGAAACTGAGCTATACTGTTGAATGGCTCAGCACGTAAAAAAGCAAATAAGGCACCAATGTCCATCAGTCGATTCTGAATTGGCGTTCCGGTGAGGCACCATCGCGATCGAGCCTCAAGCTCCAGGCATGTATCGTAGAAAGTATTCGACGGTCGCCGTATTACATGTGCTGCAACTTGTTAACTGAAATAATTTGATAAGCTTCACAGCATTCAGATCTGATAATACCTTCGTCGAGTACAATACGGTACCACTCAATTTTATGTAGCTGGCTTCTCTTGTTGGCAAACTCAGAGCGAAGTGTTTGATATGTCGTCACTATCAAATCGGAATCCGAAAGGACCTCTAAATCTTTCTCTCTACCAGCCCCGTGGTACTTGAAATATTTTATGCTTCCACCCAGGTGCCTACCGGGCAAGTGTCAGCACTAAGTCTCTAAGTTTAATTGATGAACTTACGTCTCAACCTCTTTAAGCCAATTATTTATCAACACTACTATAACGTCAGCTATACCACGGGCTTGTTAAACACCGAAAAAAACAGTCTACTGACGTGCGGACGGAACAACAACTAGTGTTGAGCGAGAGTATTTTTTGATGCTACTGCTGTGGTAGTCCTCGCTATGCCTTTGTCGAGCCCACTCACGACCTTCATCTAGAGTTTCCAGGACGAGAGCCAATAAGCATAGAGATTTGCCCATGCCCATCTCATCGGCAAGTACACCGCCCCCTTTCTCATCCGGTCGAAGGGGAGACCTAGTCTTCGTCACTCGGTGAATGTACCTAATACGGGGTAAGTATATATCAAAAAGTTATGGCATTTTGTAATACATTTCTTGACCTTCGTATGAAGACTTTTGCCACAGACGGTATTTCTCTGGAATGTCGCCGGACTCGCGTTGTTTCATGAATGTCAATGCCCGCTGTTGGTGACTTTAAGATATGTACGTCAGCTCAATTAATACGACTGAGACCCAATAGCCTACTTACACGAGAAGAGGCGTCTGCAACCTTCGATCGCCAGTAGTTATTTCCAGTTCCCCAGCCCTTTGTAAGGATACGTGAACCTCCGAAACAATTTTTTGAATTCTATCTTGTTTAGCAAGCAGCTCTTCTTCGAGAGTTCCCCGAATATCATTGGCACCGGTAGTGGTATGGGAAATTCCGGGGAAGCTGACAACATGGGGATTCTCGTAGGGAAATTTTGTTTGGTAATGGTCGGGTCTTTGGAGCCACAATTTCTTATTTGAAAGCTCATCCCCAATTTTCTTCATGGAGTCGCGTAAGCCGTACACATTAATGTCCATACGGATTTTTCGGTCACAGGCCTTGTGTATTCTTCCGATCCTGTCACGAAGGATGTGTGTAGGCGTGACGCCCTCGAGGAAGAATTCTGGCCCACGTTCCAATATATGTGCAAGTGGTTCAAACAAGGAGTCACTCAGAATGCCGAGAGTTTCACCGTCAGAAAACACGATACTGAGGTGATCGACTTTTCTCTCAACGGTAAAATTAACGACTCGCTCCGCAGCGATCATCTGTGCCTCCTGCTGTAACTTCATATTGAGCTTTGGCATATTGGACTCGGAGAGCTTCACTTCCACCTGATTTATCATTCCATAGCATATACGTCCCTCGTCGAGCAACTCAGGCGGGTGCGGATGGATATTCTGAACATCTCCCGGCGATTCCTCTGCAGGTTGGGAAAAGTTTAAATTAGCCCAATCGAGAGAGTCTTGAATACCTGCCAAGTATGTGCTGTCTAAGAATTCGATATCCTGAGTGGCATTGTCATTCCAGTTGAAGCCGAAGCGGCTTCGAGGCTCCTGAGATTCGTTACTGGACTCGCTGTATCATACTACAGGTTAGTAGCTACCGTGAAAAATTATCTCAGGGTGTAAGACTTGCTAAGAAGGGCTCCCAATATCATCGGCAGCACTCGGCGTTGAAGCAAACGACATGTTGGCAAAGTTTGAGTAGACACTGATTCTCTACGATATCGTACAGGATGTTAATATGGATCATTGTCCATTTAATCCAAGTGGAATGAAGACGATAAACCTAGCTTACCTCAACTGACTAGACTTAAGAGGTGATGCACTAGGTAATATAGGAACTATGTTGTCACGGTTGTGTGATTAAACGTCAACTCCCAGCATCAGGTATAGTGTGTGCCTTCGTGTTAATCCTCCTATTTGTTAGCTTTGGCCTCGACTTCGGCTTTAGTGTCGAATAAGCCTATAAGGCAACATTACTTGCACATTGAAGATTCATAGAGCCAATCAAGCCATCCGAGAGGTGCCGCGCCCTGATTATCAGGTCATTTTTCTGCACTGCATTTTGAGGCTGCACGAAGGATTGAATTTTCCAAGGAATATATGCACCGCAAAATGATGAGGCCTCATTATTCATTACAGATGCTGGCTGATGCACTGCCTTCTTAGCCTGCTGCAGAGGACAGCAAATGCGCCTGTAAGCAGCCAATCAACATGATGGACCGTAGTCATCATATGTTTGGCAGGCATCTAAGTAGGTACATACATCGCAAGGGGCGAAGTACAGCGACGCGCATGTATGGTGCGCGACTCTTTGCACCCCCATGCTAGGTATCTCCCCATACTACAAGTAGCTAGACTAGACTAGAGGATCCACACATAGTGCCCCAACGCTCAATAGCGAAGAGGGGCACTATGTATGGATCCTCTAGTAATACCTTAAGGTCAACAAACCGTGCTCCTCCGGGCCTTCAGCATTTTACCTACAGAAGTATTAAATATTAAAGATCACTAATGCAGTTATCAGATTAAGTCTATCTAGTAATGAAATTTCCCCCTGTTTTTGTTTATTCGAGATTGGCTGTTCCCTCAGCTAGGCAGCGAGGCAGTGGTCATGCGATGGAACACAAAATGGATATAGCACCGCCGCTGTCGTGTGCATATAGGCAGACTTCGATTTTGCCTCGTTTCGAAAGCGGTCAGCAATTCCACTGCATATGACAAGCAAAAGGTGGCGCAGCCCGTTGTAATTCAAGCAAAGATCACCGACCGGCCAGTAATCAGTGTTGTGTCTGTGGCCGCGGACAGCAGAGCCTCAAGATATCATATATCATGTCTACCATTCATTCTTCTCATCTAAAATAGCAGTGAAGTTACTGAGCCATATCATACTTACAACTAGGTTATGTACGCATCTCTAACCTAATGCAGATTGTGCATTAAGCCGATAATACTTCAGTGAGATCGATTTTGTTCAAGAGAATATGGATTCAGCCAACAGAATTATGGAGCAGTCTCTAGACAAATTCAGAGATCAACAACCCCACGGACTATTCGAGAAGTTTCAGCAGACCCAATTGCATGATCTAAAGATCAAGATATTGGAAATTCAGACTTCACAGGAGCGCCGAAAGTCGATGACAGATTTCCCCAGAATCGTCTCATTTATTGCGGCTTTCGAAGGATTTGTGGAAACGTTCCGTCTCACATCAGAACAGACAGCCTGTATCTGGGGTCCTGTAAAATACATCTTACATGTGAAACTCCCCGCTCAGCACCATTAGAGAATGTAGTGCATTGACGTTGGAGTAGGTGGTAAAGGATGACATCAAGGCCCTCGATGAAGTTCTTCAGTCATATCGTGGCCTCGGAATTCGCCTGCCGACCATAAAATCGTACGCAACTCTAGTAACTGAGAGACCCGAGGTATCAATTTGCCTGGCATACATGTACCATGATCTGTTGGAGTTTCAGAAAAGTTTGCTCAAGCTTTTCGCTGGACATGACTGGAAATCAACATTTCATACTAATTGGAGATACTACCATCAAGACTCTTTCCCAGAGTTACTAAAAGGCTTCGATCATCACCGGAAGGCGCTAGATGACTTGCTACGGGCTCACCACTACCAGAGATCGAACGAACATCACCAGGTCTCGAGAGATATGTCCCTTCGGTTAAATAATCATTTGCAGACCTACCAGGATGACCGGCAAGACCTAGAGATGCATATACGGAGATATGAAGAGGACCGAGATGAGTTGCTACACAACGCAAGAGAACAGGAGATACACCGGTGAGTGAATTTTAGAGTAATTCCCTTCCTGTTGTGACGACTCTGGTATGATTCGTTTTTTTGTCCATGTCAAAGTCGTGTCTATAAAAACGGAAACTCTCACAGATTACACGCAAAATAACTCTGTGTAACTGACTTTAAGTTTTCTAGTAAGGAGCAGCAGTTTGAAGCCTTTAGAAAGTGGGTGTTGGCCCCGAGGAGTCTGCAGGATAGCCTTCACAGATCTTTCGCTGGTACAAGAGAAGAGTTTCCAGGAACTACTGACTGGATTCTGAAAAATAACAATATCAAGAACTGGATGCATGAAAAAGATTTTGATACCTCCATTTTATGCGTAACTGGAAATAAAGGTGCCGGTATGTTCATTGATCCCAAAATTTCACACTATCCATAGCTCTCTTATAGATGGTAAACTAACCTAATTCAAATTGTTTTAGGCAAAACAATATTGGCATCGCGAATCATCGATCATTGTCATAAGAACCTCAACGATTTCAAAACCAGCTACTTCTACTGCCGCGAAGACGATCCGAACCAAAACAATTGCCTCGCTATCTATAAATCTCTTCTTATTCAGATGTTACGCCACCATCCGGACCTGCTTCCTTCATGTCACGAAAGGAAGTTGAGAGGCAACGAAATGCTCAATGATGAGACTGTAGCTCAAGCACTTATCAAGTTATTTTGCAACGAAGATATGAATCAATTCATCATCATAGATGGTGTCGACGAGATCGATTCCGCGCAACGTAAACTCCTTTTGCAATTTTTCGCCGGGCTTGCCGACAAGTGTGATACCTACAAACCCGGCAAAGTTCGCGTTTTGTTTCTCAGCCATGATATCGCTGATTACAAACAGCTGAAGCCAGAGTCAGCGACATTCATGCAACTGAATCCCGATACAATAAAAAAGGACATAAAAACTTTGGTAGCTAAAAAGGCAGAAGAGCTAAAGAAGGGGCTTGGCATGACGGATGAAGAACTCCAGCTTGTCCAAGAGCTGACCGTAGCTCGATCCGATGGTCAGGCTACCCGAGAGTTCGATCTTGCTTCTCCGATAACGCTAATACTGTAGAATGCCAGGAATGATGTTATTTGCGTCTCTGGTAATGGATAACCTCTTGAGCCAGCCTACAATCAAATACGCAAAGGAACAACTCCGACCAGATATTTTCCCACAGAATCTTCGCAAAGCGTAAGTAGAACATTCTCCGTGGGAATAACAGCTCAATGTCTTTATCATCTCACATGACTATAGGTATGACAACATAATTCAAAGATTGCGTCACAATCTGAAAGAGAATCAATGGCTCATGGCCAAGAAGATATTTGGCTGGTTGGCTGTAGCCAAGCGGCCTTTGCACTGGCATGAAATACAGGCCGCGCTATCTATGGTGACCAATATTACCGGTGAACCAGTATCGATGGACTATTACAATAAACAGCTACGGCATGATATCCGCGAGATATGCGGATCCCTTGTCCAGAAGCTCGGTAACCGTATTATGTTTGTACATTCTACCGCAAAGCTGTACGTCCAATTATAGAAGTCTCTTCCAGCTTCTTCATAAAACGAGCTAATGCTAATCAAGATATATTGTTGAAACTGAGCACCTCGACATGAAGTCAATCGAGTGTGAATTCACAACACAATGTTTGCGATATCTGTCTTCTCCATGTTTCCAGAAAGACCTAAGTGAGGATCAACGAGAACAGCGTACGCTACAAGGATATTATTCATTCGCAGACTATGCCCTGCCAAAATGGGGATATCATGTCGACGCTTTGATCAAAGCCGGGCCAAACCTACCCACGGACTGCCTCTTAAACCTTTCCCAAGCTCTCACCGAGTTTGAGGGGTTATATCGCGACGAGCTCCCTATTCCCGCCGACGCTGAGGAGAGAGTTTCACGGGCAAGAGAAGAATGCAGGGCTTTTGTCGACCACGATTTTTATGAGGCCTTAGTCACTATATGGACTCACTTTTCTCACCAGCAGGCGGCTCATTTCAAGGAACGAAACAAGGTGAGTCTGCCTTCGCTGAAAACCTCGTTAGAACAAAGTCGCGCTATGTTAGAATCTCTCTCTTCCCAACAGGAACTGGAGGAACTTTACGGTGAGTGTCTATTCAAGTGCGATCGTCTCACTTGCGCCTATTTCTACGAGGGTTTCGGCACTAAGGAGGCGAGGGATAACCACCTTCGGAGGCACGATGGCCCTTATCTCTCTGTCCAGTTCAAGAGTGTTCGGTAGTTTCCTTTGGATTTTCAACAAATAAGGACCGAGAGAAACATATCAGGATGTATCACCCCGACGAAACATCCGGTTCGACGTTTGTCCAATTACCCCGGGAACTTGTCGAGGATGCAAGGTTCCCCTGCCCAGACTGCAAACGAACCTTCACTCGCAAGGCTAATCGAGACGCCCATGTGAGAAGCCACTACGACGAACGGCCTTTTGTGTGCGATGTTTGCCCTAACAAGGCTTTCGTTCGGTCAAATGATCTACGGCGACATGTCAGGCAAATACATTCGAGGAGGATAGCTTGAAGGATGTTTTGTGTTGTCCGGACGTTATCGTCCTCTGGAGTCTGGAGACCAGGCAATTTTGCAAACACATTCAAGAGATCCACTTGTACAATAAATGAATCGCGATACTCTACTTATCTGTAGAATTCAATTTCCGTATTTGGAATCTGGTCTTGGCCGAGCCTTAACTTCCAGACTGTAGAAGGCAAGCTATTGGGGTAAACACCTGACCACCACCCAGCTACGACTTAGAAGATGGTGCCGTTTTGCGAAATACTGATGCTTGCCAAGCCACTAAGGGGGAAAACAATAACAGTAAAATAAGAAGCTTATAAACAATAATGTTAAGAGATCATAATGGTTAAGTTTAGGTTATAGGGTAAATATTGTTACAAGGCACACCTTAAGACAAGTCCCGCCTGTACTGCTAAGAGCAAGATACTTAGCCCCTTGAGTTCGACGACATCAATCGGATCTTATGATAGGAAAGTAATAGACTTCAATCGGAGTCGGTTAGGTCAGATAGTTAACTGGCCCTTTTGCAGTGCTAAAAAAAGCAGTGCAATATCTCGCCGTTGGCACTATAATGTAGGCTGCATGAAATTCCCACAAAAAGAAGGCGGATGAAGCGAACTTCATTACCTAGCCAAGTCATTCCAGCTTTCTAAACCGAAGGCCCAGATATTGAAAGCCGCTATGCTATGCAAAAGGTGCGAAACGATACACTTCCAACCACTTCTAGCCCACGACCACAAGTCAGGCTTTTACATCCTGCACCATAGCCAGGCATCCTACTCGCGCTCTCTCGCCAAGGGATGTGCACTATGCACTCTCATCAGCAGCCAGCTGGGGGAAACCGAACTTGAAGATGACGTATGTGACCGACTTGAAGCATTCATGGTATTGAAACAACGATGCCCACCGGCATTGAATTCAGTCAGGGGCGCAAATATGTCGCCCGTCAACATTCACAGTCGGCTTGGTTTTGCGACTTTGTCGGTCATGGATACACTTCCACGTAGGAGTTTCATATATTCGCTATGAATACCTGAAATCGCGGTCTGCTGATCATTGCGCAGCGGAGTATCGAGAGTTGAGATGTGAAGACAGAGCAGGACACGAAAATAGAAAAAGGAAACGGGACCAGATCGAGGCAGCTGGCTCCTCGAAAGTTGTCTCTTCCGAGCATGGCAATCGTTTAGAAGTAACATCGCCCCGACAACTTTCACCACATCACACTAGCTCACCCGAAAACATGCGATTAGCCCATCACTGGATCAAGGACTGCCTTGAGCACCACGACATGTGTTCGCGTGGGAGCTCTCACCATCACGCCAGATTTGTTCCCACACGTCTGATAGACACTCGAGATCCAAATCGTCTGTTTTTATTAGCCGCGACGGACGCCATTGGTACGGAATACATCGCGCTAAGTTATGCCTGGGGCGACGGCGAAAGGTTCATTACCACGCAAGCAAACTTCAAAGACTACCAAAATCGCATCCCACTGAAGTCCGCGCCTAAAACTTTCACGCATGCCTTCCAGGTCACAAGGGAGCTCGGATACAGATACATCTGGATAGACGCGTTGTGCATCGTTCAAGATGACAACGACGACCTGGAGCGTGAGCTAGCCCACATGGGAGAGATCTATCAACACGCGACTTTCACTATCTTCGCGGAGGGTGCCCCAGGCGTGTCTGGGGGCCTCTTCCGACGACGCGATCCATATCTATATCGACCATGCTTCATTGATGTGAAAACGACGACCGAGAAGGGGGTGATAGCCGAGCAGTTAACCTTAGGCACCGTTATCACCAGCGAAAATTACTTGAAGAAAAGGGGCTGGATCCTCCAGGAGGAAGTCCTCTCGTCCAGATGCCTATCTTTCGGGAAGCAAGTCGGCTGGCAATGTACAACCAGCGAAGCGTCCGAGACCAGGCCTGCCCCACGCCTGCGGAAGACGGCATTGAATCATGGCAGGGCGACCTGCGAAGACAAGCTGAGGCTGTGGCTCTACGCATCTGCGCAGATGGGCAACGCACCGAGGGAGAAGTGGTTTCGATGGAACCAATATGACGCGTGGTACTCGGTCATAGAGGAATACAGTACCAAGAACCTAACATTCGCAACGGACCAGCTCCGCGCCCTGTCGGGCCTTGCCGATTTATTCCGTGAAGTGCATCATGCGACATACGTGGCGGGGCTATGGCGGGAGGATCTCCAACTGGGTTTGGCGTGGTACGTCGCCAGTAACGATGCGCGGCCCGTGAATGAGGCTGGGGATCAGAAGCCCTCATGGTCTTGGGCGTCAGTCGGCTTAGTCCGTCTCAAGTTCCGCGCCTGGGGAGCCTTTTCGACACACGTGGTTTCAGACGGTGCCGAGATACTCGATGCCTCCTGTAACCCAATACATCAAGCTAACCCAGCCGGCGGCGTGGTCGACGGGATTCTCAAGCTTCGAACGCGAGTGAGGAAACTGCGGCTGTCCTGGTCGGCGGAGTATGTCGTGAACCGGACGGAATTTAGCTACAGTAGTAGTTGCTCCGGTACTGTGACGACCACGATGACCAGGGGAGAACATCCACGTTTTCCAGCTCGCGTCTTCGACTTGGGATCAGGTCACTTTTTCGGGGAAGCTGCAATGGATCGGCCGATGCGTACTCAACGTGGGACAGGGAAAGGGGACGTCGAGGTCTGGTGTGCTCTGCTGCATATACAAAAGACCTCTGACAGCCTCCAGTTTACTGCTCTGGTCCTAGAAGAGGATATATCGAAACCGATGACCTATCGCAGACTAGGCCTACTATTTCCCGAATACAAGTCTTTAAAAGACGCACCATTTGCAGAATGGGACTCGAAAGAAATCGATATTCTGTAGAATGCGGTAGGGAGAGGTAGTTGGTATATATTGCATGCATGATTGCTGGGTGAGACAAACCTCTTGCAGCTGATTAATACAAGTCACCCCGTCAACTAAGATGCTGTATATGCAGTCAGTAATGACAGGTCTCACTTGCGGTATTGCTAGGAGGACCTTATTTCGGCCCTGCTTCACCTCGTTTACTAGGTGCTCTTTCGCAGAAATGATTATAACGAGATGTCTTACATATTTTCATCAAAGACGATCTACTCTAAAATATATATAATTATACGGGGAAATCTGGCAGCAATCCACATGGGCTTGTGGTTTAGTGGTATAATACTCCCTTAGCATGGGAGTGGTCCGGGGTTCGATTCCCCGCGAGTCCAACGATCGGAGGTTCGATTCCTCCTGTACCTCAATTTTTGCCTTTTTTGTACCTTTAACCTTCAGTTATCTCACTCAGTGTTTGCATAACTGCTCCTGATTCCATCAGTTCCCCAATATGAATATAAAATCTGCTGTATTGTTACAAAAGTATATAAAATCCCGTGTAGTGAACTGGGTGGATACATTCTTTCACTGCGGCCAGCCGACCGATAATTGGTCGCTATGTCGTTATCCTTAAGAACAGTATTTTCAATTCAGAGCCTTCTCATTGGCGAATAAGCCAGGTATAGCTAGGTGAATATAACAATTCATAATCATTTCTCATGATTGAAACAGAACGCGATGAAGCGTTAAGGATTAGGAGGGGAGCAGTTACATATGAATGAATGTAAGCTTGCCTCTACCGACACTCCCGACTTAGCCGCAGCAATATCTATCTATGGGTAACAATGTACTCCCAAGGCCTTTTCGAAACGACGTAGGTCCCCAGCCACCACCACCAGAAGACGCGTCATTATCAACCAGCACGCCCGATGCAATCTAAATCAAAGTCTAATCTTCAATAAACTCGATCATGACAGTACCCTGTTTCAAACCGGCTTCCTCGATAGTCTTGTCAAGTTCGTTGATTAGATCCGCACCTGCAGGCATCGCCTTAAGCTCAAAGATAACGCCTTCCTTGCCTTCGAATGGCTCTGCCTTTAACCACTCGTAAATACGACGAACCGCATCTACCACCGCAAAGCGGCGTATAACACGCCCCCCAGAATGTCTAAACTGTATCCTTGTTGTCGCTGGGTTATTCTCTGGCTCTGCATGCGGGTTGGTCGATGGAATCTGAGAAAACATGGTCTCGGCTATATTATCAGAGCCCCCGGGAGGCGGTTGTGTCGAGTCACCCGTCAGATCCACTACTTCATCCACCGCCCTGCCCTTTCCTTTGCCGGTGTCGTCGCTGACTTTCGTGAGCATGTCTGGATCCTGTACACTGGATCCCGACGAGCCACCATTGTTCTCTAGACTATTCTGCATAGCCAACTGAAGCATTTCGTCTTCTGTTAAGCGACCTATGTCAATCGGCTGGCGCTTGGGCTTCGAATGGACGACCGGGTTCTTGCTATTAGCTGCCAAGCTGTAGCGATCGAGGAACTCAATTAGGTCCCCGTAGAATTCGCCTGGCTTAGGAAAAGACTCGCCCGACCACACCTTGACCTGCTCCCCCGTCCTGGGGTCGATAATAGAAGCGTGGGGATAGTTGTCACTATTTTCGTGAGCTCCGTTTGGGAAGTATAACTGGATATATGATTGCGCTCTTGGCTCATTTTTGTCGTACTGCAAGAAGATGAAGTGTTCTTTGATCAAAGCCTTGACCTTCTCATCCTTCCACACATCTCTGTTCAGGACTTGACACTGAAATATGTCCAGGTCCTGAAGATTGACCATGATCCATTTTTTCTCTTCTTTGCCTTCGTCTCTAGCTTCATCCCATGTGGCGTCACTGATTAAGTCATGGGGCGGGCGGAAGAGGTCACGCAGCAGCGCAGCTCGGGAGGCAGGGTTCTGGTCAGGCCGCGTGTCTGGTGTTAATGGAGGCGCAGTTGCGTCATCCCATATTGAGGGTGCCTGGTCAAAAGGGTTGGGATTTCGATCTATAAGACGAATTAGTATATAGAGGCGAGAGTTACTGGAATGAACTTACTTTGCCGTCTTTGCCGGGCCTGGCGGGCTCGTAGCTGCTCGAGCACAGCGTCTTCTCGATCCTCCTCCATAGCCCATCCCAGGTCGGGGCCGGCCAGTGTCTCTGTCGTCTGTGCTATAGGAGCCCGTATACCGTCATCTGCAGCGCCTGAGCCTGGGCCCGGGCCCGAGCCGTAAAGTTCTTCTTGCAGTCGCCTCGCCATGGCGGCGTCCTCTTCTTCTTGAGCATTCCTAGCTATGGAGGCGACGTGTTCGCTGTCGCCATCATCTTCAAGCATTCGAATATCGTCTTCGTCATCGGAATCGATGTGCACAATCCCGCGAGAATCCTCCCGCCCCAAGAAACCGACGCTATGAGCGCGAGGCTGCTGTAAAGAGGCTCTAGGTGCAGAAGACGCAGTGTTGAAGCTGGACTCTAACTCGGGATTCTCGTAATAGGCCATGATGGCCCGGTTCGGATCCCCGCCCGATACCTGAAGATATCCGCGTGCGACATCGCGGGACGCTACCCCTGTCACTGATATGAAGGTGTCGATGTCGTCGTCCATCTCGGGCTAGTGGCGCTGGCGGTCACGATCGATGGGATGGCGGGGTGTGTTAAGGCAGGTGACAAGAGCCGATCGTTTGCTCACTCGTCGCTCGCACGAGGGAAAGCAGAGGTAGGCGAGAACACAGGGTGCTTCTGGCGAGTCGGCAGCCGCTGGCGCGAAGAACGGGCGGCGAGAGCTAGGTAGTAACTTGTGTTGTTTGCTAATGGTGTTGGTGATTTCTGAGAGTAACGATAGAAATAACGGTGGGAGACGGAATATAGCGTAATGAAGCGTATGGTATTCTAGGGACTTTATGCTGCACCCTCTGTCTGCCGCATGTCAAGTCAAGCTGTGGGGATGGAAGAAAGCCAGACAAAGTTCGAATCAGCTACAAGGTGCTGGTTTGCGAAGATGTCGAGGGAGATGGGCCGAGGTAGGAGAGATCTCGGTGGTGTAGAAGGGACGGAGCGAAGTAAGGATGTGCCCAGAGCGTAGTACGCACAGCATGCCTACGTAGACTTGTCTGAATACCTGAATGGGTGAGTGGGTGAGTGGATGAGTGGGTGCGAGATGCTTGGAGGGGTAGGTATAAATGTAGGTAAGGTATCACAGGTAGAACCGTGTTGACGCAATCATGCTCCCTGTAGGTACGGTACTCTTCTTGTAGGTATCGTACTGTATGTACAGCTAGGTAGTATGTATGTAACTACCCAGGTATTCGAAGTGTGGGGCAAGGCCCTATATCGCTATCTCAGGTCCGAAGTACATAGGCGATGGTCTTTACTATCTGGGTACCCGGGTACCTAAGATAAAGCTTTAAGCTGTATATAGACACCAGTGGCTCTAGATAGTAAATAATCAGGTTATAGCCAAAAGTCTCGAAGTTATCAAAGTAGTATGAATGCAGTCAGCCGTTACCTACTATATCATTCTATATGTACCGTAGCATGTGCTAAACTAGTTCCGGGTCTAAGGTAGCGTTACCTATCTACGCATGCTGCGTACTGTGCTTGAAATAGGTGTAAGTAATTGGGGTCACAGCTTTGCAGCCACTTTAAATGCCACAGAAGAAATTCTCTGAAGCTACGTAGTATTAACCGAATAATATTATTCTATTCCATTAAACGGCCTACAAATCTGCGACCCCGACCCCCAAGTATTCTAACCGGCCCGTAACAATCAGGTGTGACTACTAGCTTTATACGTAGTTCTAACAGCTATTCGACTAATTATTTTATTGTAGGTAGCCTTGATCAACGAAGGTATACATGGGCAGTGGGAACAAATGGACATGCGGTCAAGGTTGTCTTTGTTTGGGTCAGGAACCCTGTTCTTCAGGCAGGTCATGGAAACTTGCTGTTGCGCGAAGGTCTCTAAATCATTTTCGTAGGTTTATCTGGCTGTGTACGGAATACTCTTTGTTGCGTAGTTTCAGGTGTGGCTACGGTTGTAGTTCGTGACAGCTTGAAAGCGGCAGTTGGCATTCTATGAGACCAAGTCCTCATTGCCATTAATCTTAGCCCCGAGACACTGTACAGTGCTTAATAGTTTTCCAGCGTTGATCTTGCCACCTACATAATCTAGACGAGTATTCGTATAAACGCAACTCGCAATGCTAGAAAAAGAGCTCTGATTAGGGCATAGAAGCTAGTAAACGGGAAGCAGTTGGATTTTCTTTAAGAAGGGCGTAGATCTAAATAATGGTTTGCCGTCTAAATAAAGAAGCCTACACCTCCTCCGCCTTTTGAAAAGTTAGTTCGATACAAGATACAGGATTTAAATACAGGATTTAAACAGGGGATCAACCAAGCTTTGATACTTGTAAAATTGCCAGTTACCTACCAAAGCCAAGGTATCTAATCTGGGTTCCGGGTGAGTTGGAAGCAACTATCTAGGGGTCCATGTAAGTTTTTCGGGGGGCCTGCGACAAATCTGCTGCTCGATTAGGTAGATATAGACCGAGCAGGGAGCAAGTAACTGAACTAACCTTTAAAAAGCCGGAGGAGGTGTAGATTTTGTAAAATCAGGCTTGGCCTGTACCGTACGCGCTCGGTCCATCCCTTGGTGAAACAGGAAACCAATGACAGCTTGGCGTCTGCGCTACTGCAACTATCCGGCAACGACTTATTGCACATGTCTCAAGTTCACGACGTATTATATGGTCTGCACCTTGCAATCTCTCTGACAGAGGGGCAAAGGCTTTGCTGTTATTCCATCGTATTTTAAACATCAATATCACAGTGGTCGAGGGTAGATATTAGGACAGAATTTCTCTCCTGATAGTTCGCGCTTTGAGTGGCAGCGTTGAGGCTCCCAAGGTACTTTTGACTATCAGTCAAGCCGACGTCAACACTTAGGAAGTGATAGACGCTGCTATATTCCGGAACGTATGCCTAGAGCAACGCTAATAATTTGCCCGTGTTACAATCACCCAGAGCTGAGTCATCTATTCGTGCTTGGCGGAGGTAAGGTGCGTAAGGTGCTTAAGGACTTTCTTAAGAATGTAGTAGTTCAGAAAGTAGTTTAGAAGGCAATTGAAGGTTAGCAATGGAATCGGATCTAGAGGGTATGCGGGGTTATATTCTTCTCTTGCATATAGCCATTCATCAACTCAGTCATTTCTTTATTTGGTTGAAAGTCTTAATTACATTAATCGATGAACCTGACCGCTAACTCATTGACAAAGCACAACTGTTCTGCAAAACCGTCTAGATATGGTGTTGTTTAGATTAAGTTAGTGCCATTGAGAAACCTTAAAAGTTTTAAGCTTCTCCTTGATGTCGAGATAGAGGATATGCATCATCTGCGTAGCGAGAGAGGACCGTATCCCACACCAAATAACAACAATATATATCAAGATTTACACGATCAATGATTGGTGATAATTCTAGTAGTTATAAGCATGTTTCCAGTCAGGCACTAACTCTACATGAGTTGATAACAACTGTTAGTAGATTTGTTGTTAACGTTGCCATTTATCGATGCCACCACCACTTTATTATCTTACTGATGTGTAGGTCGATCATTCATTTCGTTATTTTTCGCAACTAATTGAGTGGGTTACTACTACTTTCTAGCTCCGCTGTTCATAGCACCTTGGTGTTTGCCGATGGGTGGTCCATAGTCATCGCGAACTTTAAAATCTCCTATAAAACATCATAATCCCTCCTGATGTAGCATGTTCCTGCACAATTTAATAGTATAAATTGCTAAGACTAAATCATGTTATTCTTTGTATAACACTCTGTTTTAAGAATTGGCTTCAACAAAGAACCAAAAAGAAGGAAAGGAGGCAGGAAAAAGGAAAGGAAAAGGAAGAGAAAAATGGATCACCGAATAGGAGACTCGAACTCCTGGCTCAGGAATTTCGGTTTAGAACTGAGAATCCTGAATGTTAACCCCTACACCAATTCGGTTGGAAGGACAAACTCACAAGCCATGTTAAATGTGTGGGTGGGTGGTTGCTGGGTAGGTAGGCGGCAGGTACCCGATCTGTGCTGAAGGAAGGTGGTCCGGTTTTACCTTCCAAGTACACAGGTACACATGTGGACGCCTGGTTGGCAACGGTAGGTTTGCGCCTAGGCAAGATAAAGTCGAGTTTATTCGTGTATAAGTAGGTAAGTTTTTACCAGTGGGAGTAGTATATCTAAAATATAGATACAAAATCTTATCATAGCTAATTGAGCGAGGACATAGTACATGACAAGAATTGCACCAAGTGCTAAGTAGCTCATATGTAAGGTGTATGTGTTTAAAATGAGCATATTTCGCTACCTAGATACTCATAATTGCTTTATTAATCTCACTAAGTAGAGATAGATGTATCACATCTGCTGGCCCCAGCAAGCACCAATCGTGTTTAAAGAGCTTCTGAGAGAGTAGTTATGGTATGACCATTCCTTCATTCTTACGATCTTTATCTGACTCATCTGATATGAAGTGATACGACTCGATTGCTGTTATTCAAGCTTCAAACCTGAGGATGTTCTATGGGATCAACGAATAGAACTTAATGTAGAGGGGCTCTAATCTTGAATGGCGCAGTGAGTATGACACATGGCATCGAGTGTGCTTCCTGAATACATACGGCATGATGTAGCCATAATGCTTAAAAGCTAATACAGAACCACAATTTTGATGAGAGATATTTGGCGAGTTACTTTCTGGCCATGATGATTCGTGTTGATATTAGCCTAGAAAGATCAGAGTACTTGGGATGAGCTGAGATATCTCGCGACGTTTCCAACACTCGCGCGCGTGGTGGTTGTAGTATATGTAATCCATACTTAGGCTGGTCCTTCGCCATGCCATCGCAATACAGTCTAACCCAACTCTTTGATATCATTTACATCTTGATCATTATCGTAATGCACATTTATGTGCTGCTTTAAGATATGTACATGTGACCCAGTCCATTTGGGTGTCGCCAATCTGGCTGTAACTGAGCCGTAGATGAGCGCTTTCAACTAAATGGTTAGTTACGAGGGATGGGTATAGACTATGAGAAGTTGAAAAAAGACTCTGTCGACGTTAACTCAGGCGAGTGGTTGCGAGGGTCCAAGTCGCCCCGCCCGAGTGACTCAAGCCATTCGCTTCGTAACTCGCCAGGTAACAACGCTAGAAAGGGATCGAAGTCGCCGATTATATCCATGGGCAGATCATTAGGTGAGATATCCGTGGGGCTTATCGCTGCAGTCATAGAATTTAGGTTAGATTGCACAAGTCCTGTGTCCATGCCATCAAAGTGAAGCGATGTCTGACTCTCGGGCGTATCGTGAAGCATTCGCTGCCCTGGCATAATCAACTCGCTGGTTCCCGGCGTAGGTATCTGTGTTTGTGCCTGATACTGTGGCGGCTGCTGCTGCTGCTGCTGCTCCGCTTGTTGCAAATTCCGCACGCGCTTGGTTCTCGCTATGAGTCGGCTCATGGGCTGAAAGAAATCATCTCCCTGTTCCGTTCTGTCACGAAGCTTGACACACAGCCACCTATCATAGACCGCTGTCGCATATTCCCACGCCTCATCACATTGCGGAGAAGGCGGACGGATGCAAATCTCTGACAGAACGAGAGCTAATGTTTGCCACTGAACATAGGTGTGAGAGTGCCAAACCCAGCGGTCCAGGCGTGAGTCTCGCATTATGTTGTATGTTCTTTCGAGTATAGTGATTGCCAAGGTAAAGGTCTGGTCTCGCAAGATTTCTTCATCGGATTCGACTTTAGAGTCACTATGGTCAGGTCGCCCTTTACTCCCATTGCTAGTACAAGGCGTTTTGGCTTCTCTTTTTCTTCTTCGGAGCATCAGTTCGTTGTATACAACGAATGCCCGAACTCGTCCTGCGGATATATAACAAATCTCTGTTGCGAGAGAATGCATGGCCTGAGCTGGATCGCACCGTGCTACGAACTGTTCGACCCATTTGTCGTGTTCGTCCATAATCTGGAGACGAGCTTGCATTGGCAAACGACTTGTTCTAGTATGGGGTTAGCGTAATGTTTCCAGCTGCAGCAGATGGTTATATAGGAAGAAATTTTGCTATGACAGTGTAGAATAGATAGCCATTTTATGATGATGCATTTGGGGCTGCAAGAATAATGAGGGTAAGTATTGGGGCTATTCACCGTTTGATCTTCTGGCTGATTTTCAAAGCACGACATCGAATGTGGGTAAGTGTCATCTCTGTAGCGCCATCGCTCTCGGGTGGTGGTTCGGTCATGTCGCTGGAAAGGTCAGAATCGTTCACATTGAGCGGCCAGCGGGTATCGAAAGCTGTCTTGACAGCCAACGTGGGTTCATAGCCGTGATATTCGGTAGATCGGTGGTCGAGCAAACAGATATGATGCCATATGCGGCGCCGCATTTCCGTCTCAAAAGGCGGAAGATTGAACGCAGTCCCGTCTCGATGAAAGCCCATTGAGCGTGCTACATGGCATGTCAGTGCGATGAGGGACCATACCGCGCGTGTTCCATCATCAGACCGTAACACCGAGACGTATAATACGGCCGCCTGCAAGAGCAATGTACTTTGAGTATTCAGAAAGTTAGCGCGCGCCAGAGCCTGCTCTGCCGCAAATTTGTATCGCTCGACTATAGTGGACCGCGGTGTTCCCACGATGTTGGCGCACTGGTCCGGGTCTATGCTGATGACTGCCGAGTAGTATATTGCAAATAAAAGTGCCTCTGTTTCTTTGTCAATGGAGTCCGGTGCGACAACCGCACTCCAGAAGAGACGTATTAGCGTCGGCGAATGGAATATGCGTACCACTGGTAACACATTGTCATTGAACAGTTGAAAGAGCCTCATGGACAGCTCGACAGAAGGATGGAAGTCGCGCAGAGAATGGGCAAGGGATCGGTATCTTAGTATGGCTGCATTTGGGCCAAAGGATCCTGGATTTGGGGATTCTGCATCGTAAAAGGGAGGGCTGTCATCAAGTTGGGAAGAGTCCTCATCCTTAGAATTGGTATCAAGAAACATTCCACGCAATTGCTCGATCTTCATGATATTAGCTCAAAATTCCAAGTAATAGCAGTGAGGCTCGAAAGACTAACCGACTCTGTCAAGTCTGCCCAGATTACATTACTAACATACCGACTTTGAGACTCTTCAAGTACAAGACGGCCTAGTTCCGGGGCCGGTTCAGCCCCCTGACTTGCGTCGTCAACCAGTACCCCACTCTCCCGAGCTTGTGTGGGCTCGGGGGTTATATGAGGCTCGGCATCGCGATCTTTGGCTTGTTGCTGGAGGCGCCTAATGGTTGTCTCTAGCTGGGAAAGTCGGTCCAATACTTTGGCATCCACAGCTTGGCGCGGCCGTTTAGCTGCTCGACCAGCACCGGGCGGATGAACGCAACTCGCCCCCGCCCGCAAGCAGTTGGAGCACGGTTGGCGCCGGTCGCATTTGACCTTGCGTTGCCTACACAAAACACAGCTCCGAAGATGTGCGGTCTGACCTAGTTGTGCAGACTTGGAGTTTGCTGTAGTATCTGTTTCATCCGCTGGCGTCCCTGCCGCTGTATTGCCTTGTGAGCCGGCCATGCTAGAGTCAGAGCTCATGAATAGGTACCGTGTTGTCGACTATGTGTTGAACATGATTTCATAGGGCTGGCTGGCAATGCATTATGAGTCAGAGCCTCATCATATATTATCCGTATATGTCTTATTATGCACTTGAAACAACCTGGACAAAACCCGCAGTGGTTGGTTACCAACAGTTGATCAGATTTGTGACGCTTCACTATAGGCATACGCTTACCTGCCTCTAACCAAGATTTGTAATCACGTCCTGAGGTCATTACTACCTAAACAAGGAAAGGCCTCGTAATCGTTTAATACTTGAAATTTTAAACTGGTAACTTGGGCAGTTCATTCATCGAGTCATGACAATCTATGTGAGCTAATGCTCTTTCTACGACTTGAAGTTTACGACCATGACCTGCACGAATGTAGCTGGAGGTACATTAGGCAGGCAGTTTTCAATATGTGCATAACATACAGGGGCTCTGTCGGGTATGCCAAGACAGAGACCTTCGGAGGACAGTGCCGGTACCTCTCGGAGATACTGCCTGTACCGAATCCAAAGCTCGGCGACTTCAAAAAAAGAAAAGAACAAGAAAACTTGGACATCTCCGTGATTCAAGAGCCTGGCACATCCTACATGACGACCCCCTGAGCTCAAAATACGTTATTGGAAAGCGTAGAGTCACATCTAAACTACAGTAGTTGTGCATACCCTAGAAGGTTGGCCCGGGTTTTGTACAATCCCCGAGCCCGCTATATACACTAGCAATAGGTATTCTACCTATTCTGTCGAGATCGAGATGCGCGTGCGGCCGCTCATCTAGTCCTATTATATCTAAGTTATTTACTGCGTAGCACTAAATCTACCTACTTAGACGTCGCGGACTCGAGGGTGTTAGATTATCTAAGTACTTGTGATGGAAATGAGTGCTCGCGCCGCAGTAGACGTTGATTCCGGGGCATTGCTACTTAGTAAGCAGTTGATGCCGCCCAGTCGAATTCGCCTCGGTGCTGCCAGTTGCGAGCTGTCGACATCAGGGAGCTCTGGGCCTAAGGAGTTATCATAATCGCCGCAGTAATGATCTTTACCGCCATGAAAGTGGTTTCTGAATTGCGCGACGGTGGTTTTGAGCTCTTCCAACGAGCTTGGAAATGGGGCGTGGAGGTTGCTTGCAATGGAGGCTTGAGGGGCTATAAAGAAAACGCTCCCAAGAAGATGGACGTGATTACTTCGGCTCCACATCGAGTGACAGATTAAATATATAATTACTCGCCCAATTTGGATTTGTCGGTACTAGGTAATTGCTAAAACTGTGAGTCTCGGGACCTATAGCGTCATGATCCAAGTTGATTGGAAAACTATCCAGGTTAACGGATACGGAAGGGAACGTGGTGAGTGGGTTTTGCCGTAATACTTACAACATCCAAGCCAATCAAAACGGGTAAACCATAAACAGACGGTCCCGTCTCGAAACCACCAGCTCCATCATATCATAGCCATCTGATACCCAGGGACATTGACCTCAAAAAAGTAAACGATGATAATAGTAAGAACGAGACGAATACCTCTGATTTCAAGACTTGCATCCAAGCCAGCGTTGCAGCCATATCGCCAGCGCAGCATAATGAGTAGTAGTAACAGCCGCGTTTCTGCGCGGCCTAAAGGTCCCTTTCACTTTGGTCCGTTCGATGTCACCACACAGGTACGCTTACAAAGGCCTTCATAATGTCATCAGAAATACATCGAAAACTTATACGTACAGCTTAGACTTTCATGACAACGCCCTTCTCCTTCGCGCTTGTGAACCTGAAACCGCTGCTGCCGGGTCACGTTCTCGTCTGTCCGCGCGCGCCTCACAAGCGGCTAACCGACCTGTCACCAGCAGAGCTGACAGATCTGTTCACTGCCGTACAGCGAGTGCAGCGGATGCTGGCGCGGTATTATTTTTCTCGGGCCCAGGCCCAAGGTTCCAAACAGACAGATACGGAGGCGGAAGAGACATCAGCACCACCACCAGCTCCCGAAGCAGGCTCCTTCAACATTGCGATCCAAGACGGCGCCGAGGCCGGACAGACCGTCTCGCACGTCCACGTCCACGTGATCCCCCGGATCCGGGGCTCGACGGCCAAGGACTCGCGGACCCAGGGTGACGCCATCTACGAGCTAATGGCAGCCGAGGCCGGGAATGTGGGCGGTGCGCTCTGGGACCGTGTCGTGAGCAGTCGGCCCCAGCCCGGCGGCGCGTTTCCACGTGTAGAGGATCCGGATCGTATGGCGCGGTCGATGGACGAGATGGAGACGGAGGCGGACGCGTATAGAGATGCCTTGGCAGATATGGGAAACGGAGACTGAGCAAAAATATGGTGAAGCGAGAGCTTTGGTATCAAGGACTATACTAGAGGATTTATAGACAGAGCGAACGGGCTCCATCATCATAACGCCGGTACCATGCATGCTTCCAAACTCTCACGCTACACTATGCTATGTCTACAAGCCTCTGAGCAATTCATCCAATGTGATCGGTTTCCTAACAGCGTTATTCATGCCTTCGTGGTATGTGACCCAAACCTTCGTCTCCGCTTTGCCCAAAGCCTTGCTCCCGGCTTTTCTCTTATCCGCGCTGTTGCCATCTGACTCCGAGAGTGGCCGCACCTCAGACTGAATCACTCGGCCGAAGAAGTCCTTCTTTACTAGTATAGCAGGCAAGGCCTGCTGCTTTGCTACGTTGGCGTTCTCTTTATCGACAAAGATGTAATCATCTGAACCGTGCGGATTCCCTGCTTTATACCGTGCCTGTCTCGCCGCGTTCTCCCGTAGCAATTTCGCCTTTTGGAGTTCCTGATCCAATACCTGACGGACCGCGTACCGTGTTGGTGCTTGTGTCCCGTGAAGCACAGCAGCAGAGGTCTCAAAGGTGCCCAGGAGATCTAGATCACTGTCATCAAGTCAATATGGAGCCAGAACCATTGGGTTAGAGCAAGGCACTTACGGTTCCATACGATATACCCATTGTGGTCCTCTGCTGAATGCTGAATCGTTCTCTATCTTCCCACGTTGAAGCTCAATCCCTACTTCTGCAAGGATATTGGCGGCGCGTTGCACCATGACCTTTTCGGTCTCCTTTCTGACGCTCGCTGTTCCACGCATGTCTCCACTCCCGCCAACAACTACCGGCTTGACGTCTGGGGAAATCATGCGAACTAGGTATGGCAAGAATTCTGTGGAAACATCCTCGGCGCTACGAAATGAGCGCATCAATGTAGGTGGGAGTTGAGCTTGCAGTGCTTGAAGCATGAACCTGTTTTCTTTCTGTGACTCACGAGCAGCAAAATCGGCTCTGGGGCCAGAGAATGGAAGTGGAGCCTCGTCGTCTCCATGATCCCCCCATTTCCTATCATACCCTCCGTTGGCACGCCGAATAGGAGATGCAAATAGGTGGTGACAGGCTAGGATTGGCTGAGAAACGTAAGGCGCCAGCTCCCAATCTTGGCTTCCAAACAGCCTTGAAGAACATATGTCATGGAAATGCATCCATTCATACGCTTGATTGGGTTTGCTGAGAAATGAGTCATCGTTGAACTCGTGATTCGGGTAGCTAGAGAAGATATCGGTGATCACTCTGTCCACGTCGCCGCTCGTCTCAACCATCTCCCGAAGCCGTTCCATGCCATATTTCTTCTGCGCTTCTGAAAATCCAAGCTGTACTTGGGGCTGTTCATGTAGATGTTTCGCTGGAAGAGCTATGATGGGAATGCTGCCTTTGGGGAAACCAGCACCATCCTGGAAAACTCGCGTGACGATATCCTTGACGTTTCCTCTCCCAACACCTCTAGCGCCACCTCCCCCGTGAGCAAGGTCACGGATAATGTGCTGTTCCACCCACTGTCGGGTTAGACTAAGCGGGACGTTCAGGGATGAGGACCTCAGACGACCAGCTACCCATTCGCCGACAACCATAACACCTCGTAGATCCCCTTCTGCTGTACTTTCAGCACCACGTTTTGCGTCTAATCCACTACTCATACCCCAAGCTGCCTCGCACAGTTTTCGAGCCGCGTCCTTTTCGCAAGGGATCCCCTCCTTCTCAAACACCGACTTCAATCTAGTCACCACCACATCAACGGTAGGTTTACCAACGTGAATAATTTCCGCCAGACTGGACTGCCTCAGGGGCCGCAATGACGGATGGTATACATCGTTGCATATGAGTATAAGGGGTCGCATTTGACGAAAATCATCGCCTTTCTTTTTGCGCTTGGTCTGTTCCTGCCCCTTTGATTCTTGTGGAGCCGCATTCTTTTCTCCTGTAGTGATAAGATCCATCAATGCCTTGATAAAACCTCCTTCTCCAGAACCAGCGGATCCGGTCACCACGCCGTCGACCTCGTCAACCACGACACAAAGGGGGCGAGCAGCCTTTCGCGGTTTGTCGATCTGAACCCTCGAGTGCTGAACAGATTTGACGTTCTCTGTGCCAAGACTGGTTCGTATCCTGTTCTTTACAACGTCCCGGCTACGGTCGTCGCTGGCGTTGATCTCCATGACCTCGTAACCTGCCTGTCTCGCGCAGACGTGTGCCAATGTTGTCTTGCCGAGGCCAGGAGGACCAGTCAACATTAGAATCTTCCGATGCGGCTTCTCCTCTTCGACCTCGGCTTTTCCTCCCGGGCGTCTGATAGAGGGTCGGGATCTAGGCGCGCCGGGAAATACAATTGGGTCCCATCTCTTCAACCATTTCAGCACTTGGCGATTTGTAAGATCGTCTCCCACCAGGTCCATGAAGTTCCGAGCGCGGTATTTCTCAGTCCACAGGAGGGTCCTTTTCGGTTTCTTGACAGTGTGATCTTCCACCGAAAGTAGTGGCTCGTTGGGCATTGGTGTGGGTGTTTCGTCTCGTTGCGCTAATTCCTTCGAGGCGGTGCCAATCAATTCATGAATATCAATGCCGTAGTAGCTTCGTTCCGCCCGCCCTTTCTTTGTCTTTGACCTTGCTGCCACCATACGTTCATACGATTTCTCGTTACTTATCTTTCGTTTCTTGATCTCGACGGTTCTGCCAGAACATGTTGTGATTTTGAGAGCGCTTCGAGGTAGGTATGAAGAGAGTTGGTCAAAGATCGAGGCTCTGTTGGATGGGCATGAAGAATTCTCGTTGGAATCATGGTTATCCGCAGTCGGTGGGGGAAGCACAGGCAGAGCGAGAGTTGGTTCGGTAGACGCTGTAGGTGTATCATCTCGAGGATTACTGAGCATCTGGCGCTTCGGTGCGCGTTCTATAGATGTATTCTCGCCATCAGAATCGTCATCGAGAAGAAAGCCAGGCTTCCCGCGGGGTCGGGATTGGGTATCTGCATGTGGTGTCGGCCGCTTCGCTGCGGTCGAGGGGGAGCTCGTTGAATACACCATAGGAGACGAAAGCAGAGGCATCTTTAGTTTTACTGGGAGTTCATGTGCATTGGTTGCTTTGAAAACGCGAAACTCTCCTATGTTGTCGCTTCTGGAATCATGTAGGTAATTGTCAACAGTATTTTATAAGGTGGTGGTTTGTTTAATTGAAAGTACGCGGGTCGCGTCGTAGCGCGTCTTATGCGTAAGGTGGTGTACTTACTTACACTGGAGCCGCATAACTGTGGAGCCAAGCTGTAACTCAATTATCGAACGTTAATGGTTGGTGCTAGTCAATCAAATAGGTACCGTACCTACTGTCAACAACTATGCAAATAACACTAGAAAGACAAATTGAAACCCTTCTTTACCAGTACAGCCGATTCATAATCCTCGTCAAGAGTTTACTTATGACTATGATTTTCGAACCGAACTCCTCAGCTACTGCCTAGATTGGGTCATACAATGCGACTGGTCACACATACAAGTGCCCGATGAAGCCGAAGCAGCTCGCTTCCACCTTGAGACGGGTAGTCGGCAACATAATTGCCATAATAATTCAAAATAAGCTTAAATGAATTGTGCTCTCATATACTTATTCTTTGGTCAAGTGGAGTGGTGCATCACATCGCAAACTTTAGCTACGATGGTGGGGTAAATTCGGTGCCCAAATAACTAGTAACATACAAGTACACTGCCTAACCGGTAACTAGGTATCTCCCGTTAAAGTGGAATCCACCGGATCTCTTAAAATATACTCACTTCAGTGTAAGTGGCCCTTCTTTTCTATGTACATATGCAGCGTACCTCGTGTATCTAGGGTAGAAGAAATACATACATCGAACTCATGTTTTAAAGTCAGCCAGTATCGTTCTAACAGGCAACTCAGTCCCCGAAAGAGTTAGCATATCTAAATGGTCGGAGTTCAATATCGAAGTCTCCGAGCCGTTTGGGCTGCTTTCCCGCGCTAGCTCGAAGCATGCATGTCAAATCGGCTTGCATATGCATCCTGTCGTGTATTATACGGATGGCCACGCGAGTTGAGTAAGGCAGCTCGCAGAACGAATGAGGAGAAGATGGTGCCAAGAATGAGCAGCATACTGTTGTTTTGCATCTCGTCATATATTTAACCCTTACCCAGGCACTTATATACTCACTCTAGCTTTTTTCTCTTTTGCAACTCAATCCTAACGGGTTATTCCATCGTACTGTATACTCGCTCCTGTATCCCTTGTTACCCCTCGTTACGCAGGCCCCTATTTCTTGACTTTCACCAAAATGGGTAGTGCTATTACTCTCGACTTTGGTAAATATCCAATCCCTACACAGGCCTTCATTGGCGGAAAATTCGTCGATTGTAAGGGCGCCGAGAAGCACGAGCTCCGGTCGTCTGTCAACGACGAAGTATTGACCTCTGGTACGTCCCTCGCATTGAAATCGCAACTCTACCCTGACCCTAGCTTCCCTGGGAGCCCATCACAGAACGAACTAACATGTGTCTACGCGTTAGACCTGCAGTGGGCCTCTACTGAAGATGTCGAAATTGCCGTTGGTGCTGCACGAAGTGGCCTGGCAGCCTGGGGCAAAGTTCCTAATGTATGTACTACTGTTCAAGAGTTCAGTGACACACAAAGGAGGCTAACGATCTGGACCCGGATTGCAGACCCAGAAAAGAGATATCATGGTCAAATTCGCAAACCTAGTTCGCCAAAATGCACCCCAACTCGCCTGGCTAGAAGCCGTCTTAGTCGGAAAAGACCCCAGGGTAGGCAACTTCGGCATCATCGAGGTAGCAGAGCTCTTCATCTGTACGCATTTTTATATAGTCAACACAGGTTACTCGATAGTAGCTGATGGTCTATTCCTCAGATTATGGGAACATAATCCATCAATTCCATGGTCAGGTTCAGACACCACACGATGACGGTACGCTAGAGGTACGGATATTTGTTTTTTTTCTGCTCAACTCGTTGGGTTGCCTACCTTATAGCAATAGGTTGCACGCTAACGGAAACAGTACGTGATCCGTCAACCGTTTGGGGTCGTCGCCGGTATTACGCCTTTCAACGAACCCCTCGTGACGTTCGCTATGAAGGTGGCGCCTGCCATCGCAGCCGGTAACGCTATAGTGCTGAAGGCCAGCGAGCAGAACCCCCTATCAACGCTCTTCCTCGCTAGCTTAACGAAGGAGGCCGGCTTCCCAGACGGCGTAATAAACGTTCTGACAGGTGGCGCAGAAGTTGGCAGCGCCTTGGCATCTCACATGAAGATTCGAATGATCAGCTTCACGGGTAGTATTCAGGTCGGTAAGCTCGTTCAGCAAGCGGCGGCGCGGTCAAATCTGAAGAAGGTCACGCTGGAACTCGGCGGCAAGTCGCCAGTGATCGTATTCCAAGACGCCGACTTGGAAAAGGCGTCGAAGATGTCCGCAGCGTTCTTGGCTTTGAACGGCCAGGGATGTCTCCTAGGAACACGGATGTACGTCCACGAAGACGTCGCTCAGGAGATGATCGCCCGAATGAAAGGTATCGCCGAGTTTATGGGGACAACACTGGGGTCTAGCCCGCTCGATCCTTCAACAGTCACCTCCCCACTGTTCAACCATCGCCAAAAGGACGTGGTCTTGAAATTCATCGAGGAGGGGAAAAAGGAGGCGACGCTGCTGACTGGTGGCTCGGCGGTTGGGGAGAAAGGGTGCTATGTGCAGCCGACCATCTTCGTGAATCCCTCCAAGTCGGCCAAGGTCCTAAATGAGGAGATCTTCGGACCTGTGTTAACCATCGTTACGTTCAAAGACGAGCAGGAAGCTTTGGACTTGGCCAACGATACAGAGTACGGCCTGGCGGCTTACGTCCACACCAGAGATCTGGGCAGGGCACTGCGATTCACTAAGAACTTGGAGGCCGGGATGATTGCCGTCAACTCGGCGATGGCATATGACAGGGCTCGACCATTTGGTGGTTGGAAGCGTTCGTATCCCTATAACGCCCTCTTCAGGATGAATGGGCAGCTACTGACATCGTCACAGAAAGCGGCCAGGGTTATGAGAATGGTGTTGCTGGTTTGGAAGATTGGTCGCAGACGAAGAGTGTGCTACTCTCTATCTAGATCCCCGAATAGTGTACCAACTTCCGAAGCTAATCGTGAATTCAATAATGACACAACAATGGGTATGATGAGAACGGGAGCAGATCGCCGATATTCACGCTATCTACTTACTCGGCCAAAGCTAGAAGAAGTCCTCGTGCATTCGTCACTCTCGATCCTGCATAATTACACCGCTCTCTCAAGCAATATGAAACCCCGGGGCAGATTACACGATAACCTTCATTCCCTAGTTAGTTAGTGACGTGATGAAACAGGTGCATTCCAACTTTTCCCCCCTATTTTGCTTACGATTTACAGTACCCGTAATGCAATACAGATGCCGAGGCGAACTGCTACGTTATAAGCCTATCTATGTGTCGCGCGTATAAGCAACTTTGAAGCTCCAAGACCCAGCAAGCAGTAACTATCGTCAAATATGTTCCCCACCGCAATGTGTACCTTGCATTGCCGTTAAGATCTATTGTTCTATGCAACCAATGAAACGGAGACGGGAACTTCTGGCAGTTTCAGGTTCCAGTAGGTCTGAAGCATCGGATAACACGGTCAGGTATTAACTTGCCGGTTCAATATGAGCATTAGAACTCAACGATTGTGTATTTGATTACTGTATGATAAGCTTCCAATCATTGAATCTAATCTTCCATAAACCCTAATACCTGACACACAGTCAACGAGGTTACATCGCTAGACCTAGGTAGTTGCGCAGATCCACCACCTACCTTCTCATCTATCGACTAAAACCGATAGATACTTCCACATGTGTCAAGTTTTGGGATCCTTGCTGGTCTAAGTCTAAGGGACTTTTCATCATCTGTATTGGACCAGCGAAGCATATCTAGGATGAGAAACCAGCCAGCTCGCTTTCCCCTGCTCAAGAGTACACATGAACATGCTCCTTTCTTTGCTATTACATCTCACGACAACGGACCTCTACTTGCAAAATCCCTCCAAAGTTATATCCTACCCCTAAATGACTGACAGTACCTGATACAATCCCTCGCCCGAAGCATGCGTTTTGCACAGCAGAATTTGTTGGATCCCTCGAAACTCCCACCCCATTCCAAAGTCATCGACGCCAAATTGAGGCGGTGACGTCGGAGAGCGTTACATTGACCACAGCTTTCTGCCCAAACGCCGCAACTTTCTATCAAAATGGGAATTAATCCATGACGCCCCGACACAAATGAAAGATAATTCAAAGGCTAAACAAGGTATGTGAGAATAAAGTATGTTGTACTTGGAAATGGCAGGTTGTGCTGATCACGATCGTCTGCCCCATTTGTTCCGATGATTTTCTGGCTGCTCTACGGCGCCAGGTCCAGACATGAACAGACCCGGACCGTTAGAGATGGTGCTACTGCGAGCGTCGGGGCCGACCAGGTTTCCTTGTGTGTTAACAGCAACAGTGCTAGGCAGACCCTTTCCAAGTTCGTGTAGCCGATCCTTCTTCTTTAGATACTTGCGACGCCAGATGCAGGCTCCAGTCCATATGCCAATAATTGCCAGAACTACCACGACGATAAAAACGATCCAGTTAACGTGCGTTGAAGCCCTATATCGTGTAAATCAGACCGATGTTCCATAGTCTGTGTAAACATTGGCTTACCAATTGCCTCCCCCCTGCTTACTATTTCCGGAACTGCCACTGCCGGCAGTTTGCGTGCTCGCCGATGTAGTTGCTGTCGTTGCGCCGACAGCTTTGTTGCAGAGACTCGTGAACCAGCTTTGAATCGAAGACAGCCCCTGAGGATCCGCATTGCAGTTACCGTTGCAGACATCTGTAGCCCCCGACTTTAAGGGTTGTAGAGAGCTGTAAGCACAGAAGCAGGTGTCCCAGCTGTTTTGGTCAGTCGAAGGGTTAACGGGAGGCACACAAGCGCCGTTGGCATCGTATAGTGGACCACAGTTCGCTGCGCATGAAGGCAGCGACGCAAAGGGAACTATCGTGGTAGAAGGCGTAGCTGAGAGATTGCATTAGTCGACGATGTACTGCTACCACGCCAACGATGTGTAGGTGGTATTGGCCCCCAGGAAAGAATGGATAACATACACATGGTGAAATCAAGGTGAGTAAACGAATGGAAATCTGCGAGGATGATTCGGCCGGTAGATCGATCAACAGAGGCGATAGGTCGGAAATTATTTAAGAAAGGTTGTATAGAATGGTTCAGACACAGGACAGCGTGCCGTGCTAGATACGATAATAACGACCACTAGAATTAGCGACGGTCCGTTTAGGTTGGCCGCCAATTTTGTGTATTCCAGATTGCTCGCGGTGAAGGAAGGTAGAATGGGCGGTGACCAATTGAATCCGTTCGACGGGTTGGCGATAGGTTATTGTCGCCAATGTGAATTCGATGATGCGGCCAAAAGCGAGGAATCGCAGGGTCTGGGTAGTTGGCGCGTAGTATAGTAATCCTCCTTCTTTCTCGTTAATGCAGCAGCACAGCCACAGCGAGACGCGATGGAATAAAGTTCGATGTGGTGGTCGGCGAGTGAAGCGGTATAAGCGAGCGTGGTTTGTTCGAAACGAGGGAAACGGAATTGCTGCCTGGAACTACGATTGGTGTGGAGTTGGCCTGGCGGAAAAGACGAAAGAGGAGGGAGAAGAGAGGATCGGGGAGGACGGTGGATGATGTGTGTGGACACAATAGTGGACGGGATGCTGGGGTACATACTCCGTACAGTACACCGGTCCCAATGGCATGCCCTAGGTACCGCCTAACAGTACTAAGGTAAGGCAAGGTATAAATTCTGGTCAGCTAAAATCAGATCCTCTAGACCGGATATGGTCCCAAATACGATGGCCCTATTTCACAAGTCAGGCAACTCGGCAACGTCGGCTGCAGCTTGCTGCAGGTATTACGGCCACTAGACTACCTTGGGAAAGAATGCCACGCACAAAGCTGAACAGTATCGACAACAGTAAAAGGCAGATGGGATGACCCTAAGGTTAGTATCTCATGACACTATTCCTCAGCATCATGAATACCTCATAATAAACTATATCAGGAGTGGTACTCTCTCGCACGACTGGTTGCCGAGGTTATCTGTATGGACTAACATCCGAAGATAGCACCAGCAATAAAACTGCTGTTCAACAGTGTCGCCATGTTTTGATTTGGTCGTGGTGCCTCAGAAATCCATGGAACGCATCGTGCAGGGAAACACATCGCATTCATGCCCTTGGCATGTCCTCACC
This sequence comes from Xylaria castorea, assembly GCA_022495115.1. Lineage (NCBI taxonomy): Eukaryota > Fungi > Ascomycota > Sordariomycetes > Xylariales > Xylariaceae > Xylaria > Xylaria castorea. The sequence continues at coordinate 872,708 of MU382625.1, read as the reverse complement.
CCACCGCGCAACACTGGAATCCTTCCACGGGTTCCCGTCTACTGGGACACTATACTTAGTGTGTTAGGTATAATACTATACTTGTTTTCATAGCCAGCCTACACGCAATTCGAAATTCGTGTAAGTATGTGCACACGTTCGTACCTATGCGTACAAAAAGAATAAGACGCTAAAAAAATCAGGGACGCAAGCCACAAGCCCATCATTCAGGTACCGCTATGGGTACCTACACTACTTCATGCCCTTGGACCCTATTATCATGCAGCTAATTTCCCATGGCGCCATCCTTCCACTATTCCTTACCGAGCAAATACAGTAGTATTCTCGAGTAGATATGGATTTCAGGCTCTTCCAAGTACAGCTTTGGCGGCGGCTTCGCTGCAGTACAAAACATGCGTAGAATATGTACCTAGCATACATAAAAGTACCTACCAGTATGTGTATATTTTCAACGTTGAAATGTATGAAATGAACACCTGGGTGTAGGTACTTCAGGCAACCCCTTCTTTTCGTATTCGTTTGAGAGCTAAGCCCATTTCTAACTTGATAGAGTCTATTCTCAGCTGCACATCCCGCACGTGATTAGTTACTTGTCTCTGTTCAAGTACTTCTCGTATCCCAGATGTCCTCATGGTTTTACGATTCGGAGAATTGAATCAACAAGCAATTACTGGTGCCCCCTATGGAAACTAAACTTAACTACCTAAGGTAGGTAGGTAGTTAAGGTTACACCGCAAAAATGGGTTTGATACGGGAAGTTCGAGCCTGATGATATGATGTCACTTCGGTACACAGGGGCTCGTTCCTCCCCCTCCACTTCACCTCAACAACATTGTCCGAACAATGTCCGAAACACCCTAGAACGATAGTGCATTAATCACTTTTCTTTAGATGCTTCATTTCTCTTGTTACTACTCTTCTGACTGTTCTTGCTATGCTTCTTCCCATGGTTCTTCGCCTTCGCAGAACCTTGCGTTGCCGCTGTTGGACTTGCATAGCCGCTAGATTTACTAGAGTAGGTTACGTGTTGGTTGTTCACGTAACCTGCTTCGACGTCCCCAGTTGCACTAGAGACAATAACCAGAGTCGCCTTCTACGACACGCTCTTTAGGAAGTGAGGGAGCCATCCGAGGCTATTAGTGCGAAGAAACGAGCTGGAGCTAAAAGTCACACTCCTGATGATAGAATTGGGATATAGATAAGTCTAAGGTTTACTTACTGATAGGGGCCCCATGTGCTTTGGTCGTCGTATATCCACATCTCAGTCGGGCTCAGGTGGCTAGTATCATCAGTGTTGTTCTGTGATTGGCGACCAGTCCCCTGGTTGCGGGAAACAGGAATGGAGGTCAGTCTCATACCGGCCGTATGATTCGAACGAGCTAGATACTTGTCAACAACCTCGTCTCCAGCAAAGATAAATACGTAGTCTCGTCATAAGATATAATTTGAAGTCCTTACCATCGTTAGAGACGATAAGCGCATTCTCTGAATACATTGTCAAATCAATGTTGTTTTATTGGTATTCCTCGTGGTCATCTACCAACTACAGAGGGAAACGAACATATACTGATAACAAATAGGGTGTGGTCTTCGCTTGGTGTTCTAGCCAGGAAGGAATGACTAATGATAGAAGTCATTCGCTTTCATGGTCGACTTATATCTGCGTTCCGCAGGAGCACCGCCAACCAGACGGCTTGATGCAGGTAGCACACCATCAGATGCAAAGAGTCTTGTTATATTGTCTTTCTGCGGGCACAATTCGCTGCAAGCCTTCGGAATTACCATCTGTTCCCTTCATCTATGAATGCATGGCAGGTCCCGCCATGCTCGAGGCTCTTTCTAAGACTGGAAAGCTTGATGGCTATCAATCACGCCAAGAATTCCTTCGGATATAGCGGGCTGTATCGTTTTCAATCACGCCTTATGTAGTCTGTACCCGACTCGCAGGAGACTCATCTAGAAGATGCGAGCTATCGGTCTCGTAGAACGCTTATGGTAGGTATTTTTCTTATATTTCAATTTCAAACCGATGCAGAGATTTTATGAGTCGTTGCACCTACATGCACATTGGCCCCGTTACCCTGGCATCGTAAGAATTGTTACACATGCATTCAGAATCATGGCAGTGCATTACAGAGAAGGCAACTTTGAAAAAGAGATATTATATACGATGATCTCTTCGGATTATTATTTTTTACTTGCACCCAGCGGACTCTAGTTGGTCATCGATGAGCACGCTATTAGAACACAGCAAGGTGGGGAATATGATAGTGAGACGTTAGTTACTTTGCATTTGTAAGTATCTGGATGTGTCTTCTGACCGTGGGTTTACCTATATTTATCATAATCTTATTGTGAGACTGGTATAAGCCCGTTTCGCTGTGTTGTTAACTGACTAGGTAACCTCTTCTCTCTATAATATCTACGTTCCTACCTGCATCTAGCAAGTCTGATAATTGAATATGGAATTGATAGAAGGGGCTGGTAGGTTCTTAACTTCCATGGTCTATAGTACTACTATATAACATCTTAAGTCGAGAATATAGCAACCTGGAGTCTAGCCTAAAAAGTTTCCTCGGCGAATTTGGGGGTTTAAATCATAAAACCATCCCAGTGAGGAATAAGAAAAGCGAATAGTAGTTAAACCCGATTTTTACTCAGGAGGTGACAACCTTGCTCATGCCAAGAACTTTACATATCGCAGAGTCATCTGCCAAGACATCTTATCTGATCCGTCTAATCCCGGCATTCACGTTCTCCACCAAGCCGGCCTCGGACTTCGGGTCCGCCGCTAAGAGAGTGCACATACATGAAGAGGAGACGATAGCTTCGTGTCCTTCTACGTCATGAGGATAGTGGGTCAGGAAGATTGACCAAAAGTATCTCATAGAAGATATTGCGCTTTTTGTTGCCTCGGAACGCTCAACCGAACAACGGCACCGCCACCACCCCCCCTCTCCTTCAGCCAGAACGCAGCGCAATATGGGTTCGGCACCAGAACACAAGACGCTCCGCATTGGTGTCGATGTTGGCGGCACAAATACGGATGGCGTTATCATTGACCCATCTCAAGCTTCGGCGCCCAACAAAGGGATCATTGCCTGGCACAAGGCCCCAACGACGCCCAATCCGAGCATCGGCATCAGCGATGCCATCACGACTATGTTCGAGAGCGCCGGCATTGACCCGGATCGGGTGGCGAGCGTGACGATCGGCACCACGCATTTCGTGAACGCCGTCGTCGAGCGCGACCCCACCCGCTTGTCCAAGGTCGCCGTGCTCCGACTATGCGGCCCCTTCTCGCAGCACACCCCGCCGTGCGTCGACTGGCCGGGCGAGATGCGCGAGTTGATTCTCGGTCATTACGCCCTCCTCAAGGGTGGGCTGGAAGTCGACGGACATCTCATCTCAGACATCGACGAGGCGGAGATTAAGAAGGAGTGCGCCGTTATCCGGGAGCAGGGCATCAGGAGCGTCGTTGTCAACGGCATCTTCAGCCCCATCGACACAGTAGAGCGACAGGAAGAGCGCGCGGCGGAACTGATCCGCGCCGAGATCCCTGGGTGCGACGTCGTGTGCTCGAAAGAGGTCGCGAATCTGGGCTTTCTCGAGCGCGAGAATGCCGCCATCCTCAACGCGTCGATCCTCGCTTTCGCGCGGAAGACGATCCGCTCGTTCCAGGAGCCCGTCCGATGCCTAGGCCTGCGGTGTCCCGTGTTCGTCACGCAGAACGACGGCACGATATTGTCGGGCGACATGGCGGCCAAACTACCCATCCGGACGTTTTCCAGCGGTCCGACTAATAGCATGCGCGGCGCCGCGTTCCTTGTGCAGAATGAGGTCGATGAAGCGGTCATGGTAGTTGACATCGGCGGCACAACTACGGACGTGGGCTTGTTGCTTGCTAATGGCTTTCCGCGACAGCAGGCTGCGTATAGTGACTTGGCTGGTGTGCGGATGAACTTCTCGTGCCCTGACATCAAGAGCATTGGTCTGGGTGGTGGATCAATCGTCCGGAATAACGAGGTGCTTACGGTTGGTCCCGATAGCGTCGGGTACAATATCACGAAGGAGGCCATTGTATTTGGTGGGGGTACCTTGACCACCACTGACTGCACCGTATTGCTGGATGAAAAGCTGGACATCGGAAATCGAGAACTCGCCAAGGGGGCGCTGAGCGACGAGAGTCTCGCTAAGTTTAAAGCTGTGGTGAAGCACAAGTTAGAAAAGATCATCGATACGATGAAGACATCTCCTGAAGACCTCCCTGTCCTCCTTGTGGGGGGTGGCGCCGTTATCGCGCCGGACGAGCTGAAAGGAGCGAGTAGGGTCCTTAAACCGAAGTGGTCAGGCGTTGCAAATGCAATCGGCGCCGCGATCGCAAGAGTGAGCGCCGTTATTGATACAGTTAAGTCAACAGAGTCCAAAACAACGAAGCAACTACTTGACAAGATTTGCAACGAAGCCGTTGAGAAGGCCATAGCAGCCGGTGCCTCGAGGTCTACCATCAAGATTATGGAAATGGATACATTACCATTACCTGCAAGTTTTGTTCTTAGTTATACGTTCTAGGGGCGACCGCTTACATCGTGCTTTGTAGTATATCGCAAATAAGTCCCGGTTCACCGTTCGAGCGGCTGGGGATTTCGACTACTCACGGACAGATCTTTCGGACGCTCTGATCGATGAATTTGACCCCCAAGAGGACTCATTTACAGACGAATTTGAGAAACTCGCCGGTGACTCTAGTAGAAGTCCAGTGGCCAGTACGAAGGTCACGGAGGATATCGATATCGATATCGATAGCTATAAGCCGAAGGTCCGGAACCGGGTTTGGTATATAAGCGAGACGGACCTCGTCTGGATCTCTACGGGATGTTACATCCTCGGCACTGGTGGTGGCGGGAGTCCCTATTCGACAATGATACGAATCCGCGAGATGCTGCGTCGCGGGGCCATTATCCGCGTCGTGAGTCCCGCGGACTGTAAGTAGTTGCGAAGCCAAACCGTCACCAGATACCCCCCGAGTGTGGATAACTAACTCCGAGTGTTGTAGTGCCAGATGACGCAGCAGTTGGGTGCGGCGGAGGCGCCGGGTCTCCGACAGTTGGGATTGAGAAGCTCGCAGGTAACGAGATGGTACAGGCGCAGGAAGAGCTGTTCAAAGTTCTAGGGAAGCGCGCCTCCCACATGATTGCCGTCGAAATTGGTGGTCACAACGGCCTGCAAAGCATGCTGCTCGGCGCCGATTCCAACCTGGACATCCCTGCCGTCGACGGCGACTGGATGGGTCGTGCGTACCCGACCAAATGGCAGACTACGCCAGTGGTCTTCGGCGAGCGCTCCCCTATATTCGCCCCTGTGGCCATGGCGGATGGGAATGGCAACGTCATAGTAATGCCCAAAGCCGTGAGTGACGTCCATGTTGAACGAATATGTCGCGCGGCGCTTAGCGAGATGGGATCACATGTCGGCACCGCAGACGCCCCCGTTGCCGGCGATGAGTGCAAACGCTGGGTCGTCGAGAATACTATCTCACAGTCATGGCGTATCGGGCGCTCTGTTGCGAGGGCGCGACGCTCGAATCAAGTAGACAGTGTTGCTGAAACCATTATTGCGGAGTGTGGCGGCGCTGAGGCTGGGAGGGTGTTGTGGAAGGGGAAAATCGTAGGTGTTGAGAGAACATTAAGGATGGGACAGTACGCATTTCTAAGTCGTTTATCCCCTGTTTTGGCACTACCTCTACTCTCGTATTCTCCCAGGACTCTAATACAAAGTCAAGTTTTCTTCCAAACCGCTATTTCTAACTCTCAAATCTTTAGTGTCTATGGCGAGTGTATCATCGAGGGTGCAGACGTCGTCAACGACGATAGTCGCAACAAAGGCAATGAAAAGTATACGTCCTCAACTTCCGGATTCCGGGGTCTTTTGAAAATACCCTTCAAAAACGAGAATATTGCAGCAATTAAGATCTCGCAGACAACGGTCGATGAGAAGGTACATGAGACAGAGGAAGAGGTCCTCGGTCTCGTCCCGGATCTCATCACTGTCATTGACGCGCAGAACGGGGAGGCAATAGGCACGCCGGAATATCGATATGGACTTCTCGTCATCGTACTAGGTATCGCGGCTAGTGATCGGTGGAAGTCGGAAAGGGGTATTGAGATCGGTGGGCCGAAGAGCTTCGGCATGGATCATCTGACTTACAAACCCCTGGGTAAGTTCGTTAAGCCTGTCAGTGTGATTGATGAGTTTGATGTTACCGAGTAACATGATTCCATGTTGTCAGTAAATATCCAGACACTAGAAGAGAAATAGAAAAGTGTGTGCTATGAATTTGCAGTGTCTATCTTTCAGTCCCACGCTCTTGATTCCTGAGCTATTTCAATATGTCCGTTTGGCATGATACTCCTAACCTTAATCTTTTCCCTATTATAGCTATAGTAGGAGTCATAGGATTGGCAATTTAGGATCCGCGCCGCCGCAAGTATCAGTGGATACCACGCGTTCGTTAACAATACCTTGATGTTATTTCATAACGACGTTGTCGTCAACAGCCAAAGGGTTGATCGCCTAGCCCGGAAGCCTATATATAATCAAGCCATGCAGGTTTTTCCCATACAATTCTAATTACCTCTTCTCTCTGAGTGCTTCCGCTTTAGTTGTGTGAAGCATGACTGATACCGGGCCGAAGCCGCTATATATCATTGTACCCTATACAGGTTCTCGGTAGATTCTTATCGGCTACAGCCCAGCACCAAGCTCGCCCTGCTTCACCCGTGTACAGACCGGCGTTATCGGTATCGCGAGACAAATCACGCTTCAGATCCTCAATCTTCTCACTTCCCATGAAAAACAAGAAATGAAGAACCTGATCATCCTTGTCGAAGGCCACTGCAACACTCGAATTAGTACATGTGATTCTAAGCCGGGATTTGTAAAGTTTTTACAGTCGCAGCAAACTTTGAAGGCGTAATTCGATCACAAATAGTAGCCTCCGAGCTCTCAAATGACCAGATCAAAAGAAAAGGTGACTGGGATAATTGCTTACAAGCATTCCCCGCGATGCCATGACATAGACATGGCTCTTTAGTAAGTAGGCCTCTCCGCCATATGTCGGACTGAGCTTTACTGATTGCATTCTTGATCTTCTCCGATATCTCTGGAAAGTATGGCAGAAGCGTGCGCAGCGATATCACAAATCCAGGCCCGCCGTGGCAAAATTGCACGAGTCGATCTGAGCCAGCAGGGAGCGAGGAAGGGAAATTACCGCTCGAGAACTGGTAATCTAGCAGTTTCAGAAGCAGTGGCTGGAGCCTGTCAACCACAGACGGCATCGATAAGACCACTTGTGTGATGATGCCGATGGATCCATGTGCTGCGCCGAGATACTGCTTCCCATGCCAGACCCATGACTGCGGGACACTAAGTATTCGATTTATAGTTGAGTTGATTGTTCGTTCCAGGCGCGCCGCAGTTGTGGCGTGACGCTCCATAGAGAATACTCCCGTGCAGAGCCTGAGCAGATACAGATAGCCGGCACGGCCGTAAAGCCACTCGTTGGATCCATCATCGATTGACGAGTTTATCACCTCCGCATACGCGCATAGTTGTCTTACGAGACTGCTATCTTTTGATATCACGGCACGTAATGTAAGGTGGGCTAGAGTCTCGTCGCCGATACCGCAGTGGCCTGGAGTAGGTGCGCGTTCAGAAGTCCGCTCCCCTAGTCGAAGGTAGGCTTGAGCTGATTCTAATAGTGACTGGTGCTCAAACTCCAAATCTGGATAGGTTTGAGATAACCTGTAGAACAGAAGGGCAATTGACGTGGGACCGGAATACAGACCGCCGAAGGACCAGCCAGTCGAACAGGTATGAACCGGGGGGTGCAATTGAGTAATTCTCTTGAGGCTGGCTAATAGTTCATTGTGCGTATCTCCTGCTCGTAACAACGCCATCGGGTTTTCGAAGTAATGATCGGTTGTTGCCATCGCGTAACTCACTTTATTGAAAGAATTGAGCTTCTCTCATTAGTCTAATAAGGTCTCGAAAAACCACTAAACTCTAGGAATGTTACCAAAGGAGGAATGCTGGGCCGTCATCACTTCTTTCCCTATAATTGACAGATGACTTACGTCAGGAACCATCAGTATTGCGTCCTTACATGTAATGGTGGTGGTTGTATATCAATTGTGACGAGTAAATATTATTAGTGTTGCCCGCCTATACTAGGTATTAAGTAAGCCTCGATTTATGCATGCTGTATTTGTGATTGGTCTACCAGCCGTGGGAAGGTAGGTACCTGAGTTTCAGGTCGCTGTGCTCACACGGGAATGCAGCTAATACCAATCTCCAGTCACAGTACAGGTTGTATAAGACTGATAAGTGCAGTTGGTTTCATCCATTAAGCCTTCAGTCCTAAGCTATAGCAATAGCCGGAAGAAAGAAAGATATTCTTCGCCGCTCTATGATAAAGTCCTCTTCCATAAAGCCGAAAAATAAAGCTTCTTGTTCATCAATAGATTACAATCGATATGACAGCTATAGACTTTCCCGAAGGAAAAATGGGCTTATATAGATGCTACAGCGTCTCTCGCCAATGTTATCGTTTCCTCGAGCTCTTTGCTTCTTTGTGCGCAGTCTCTAAGATGTCGATTGTTCTCGTTAGAAATCCTTTTATCAGTTGCTCTCGCATGCCGAGCGCTCTCCTCGAACAAATGCTCAAGCCGTATGCACCTGCCATCGAAATCAGAAGCAGCCTGGCGGAGTTCAATGGACTGACGATCAAGAAGCATGTCAAGAACTCGGTGCCCTCTTTGCCGATAGATTCCTACAATACTATCTATGGAAGACTCCTTAGATTTCAAATGCTGAAGCACAACCTATTGTTGGTTAACACTAAAAGATAAGGACGCGATGTATCGGTTTCACTCACCATAGTTATCTCTTGTATGGAATCGAAAATGGCGTTACGTTGACCTCCCAACGCAGTTTCGCGCTTCGAGATTGGATTTTTGTGAGACTCTAGTGTTGTTTCCGGTGTTCGACCCAAGGTCTTAGCTTCTCCGGCGTTTATCTGGGGTGCAGAAGTCTTCAAGTTGTTCTGGCGTGATTTCTTTGCTATCTCTTGTGCCCACACTCTAGAGGTCGGGTGTAATGGTGTTGTCTTATTCGAGAGATCTCTAAATATTTTCATAGTCAGATCTTTCTCTGGGCTTTCTGCTTGCTCATATTCCTTCCGAACTCCCGCGGCAACGGGGTTCACCTGCGAAAGCCCGCTCGCATCCTGAACCCGTGGCGACCTGGAAAGCCAATGTTTGGTCTTATCATCACCTACTGCTACTTCTTCCTTGAACGCCCCCCGATAGTAAATGTCATGAAGCAATGGTTGAGCCCTAAAAGCACCTGTTTGGGTTGCCTCATTCTTGGCCTCTGCCACATGGTCAAGCCGCACAGGGCCAGGATTGAATTGAGATAAATTAGCCTGAGTAGACACATCAGCATGTTTGAAGCTTTCTCTCATAGTAGGTGTCACTTTGATTTCGTTCACAGATAGTTCGCTAGGTTCGAAACTACCTAGTATCTCATTGATTTCAGCCTCCGCCTGATAAGAAGGTGGTGAACCCTGCAGATGCATCTCCACATATTCTGCGTCTTCATATTGTGAAGTTTGATCGGAAAACTGATTAATCTGAGGGCTAAGAGCCTCATAGGAGGTTGGGAGTGGTTGGTTTTGATCGATGGCACGGCCTTTTCCTTTGTCAACTTTAGACCCAACACCGTTGTTTACTCTTGACCGTGTTGTTGCTGATTGGCATGTGTTAAGGGCAGCGGGTTTGCTCTGCTTATTGGCTTGAATTTCTTCATTTCCCTGAAATTCTGTTTTGTCAAGGGAAGGAGAGAGGACTTTTCCCTGACGTACTGTCGACTGCTGATAGGTGTTTGTGATGTTCCAAGCAGACGTAGTTGGGTCAGGGTTATTTTCCTGCGCACCGAGACTATCCTGATTAAAAGGCTTCTTGGGTCGCCGATAATTCGTAGCCCTTGACTTGGCTTTGAGAGGGATCGCATTTTCTTGGGAATCCTTGACGAAATCTTGAGAGTCGGGTATGTCATCTTTTCTCTTCTGCTTACTAGTCCCTGTGGTTTCTCTCACATTATGGCGAACAGGAGAAGCCTCATCTAGTGATACAGATAGTCTCTCCGGAGACTGGGCAACTTGAGTTGGGGCGATAGGATGTTTTCGTGCTGGAACGGTTGCCTTATTTGTAACCGGGCGACTAATCTTTTTGGCTGTGAATAGGGCCGTTTTGGCTTTGGCTGTTTGCTTGCTACTTGGCTTCGATGAATATGTCGCCTTGGCGGCTTTCTTATTCGTCGTCTTCTGCGGTTTCTTTACGATCTTATCATTGATGGTTTGCGATATCTCTCTGATCTTATCGATGGTGGACTGCTCCGAGTTGACTATGTCATTTTCGGATTCTGAAAGCTGATATTCATCATCGTCATCGTCTGTGCTAGTCTTAAGACACTCGGTTCCAAGGGCCGGACTGGCCGAGCCCTCGCCGTCAGCGGAACTGTGTCTTTCAACAGAGCCGTCGAAACCGTTAATACATCGAGTTACTTGTCTTCCTCTAGCTCTAGTGATAGGCGGGTTCTGACGAGCTAGGCGTGGACGCAACTGACGTTCGTTGTTACTTGTCTCGTCTATCTTCGACTTGGGGTTCTCAACTTGATGGCTTAAGCCTACCGAATTACCATTATCAGTTTGATTGGGTACATTGAGTGCTGTAACTGGGGCAACCTGTTGAATGTAAGGAGGGGATGACCTAAACAGGTTATCATGATCGAAATCTGTAGGGATAGGTTCGGTGGATAGTTGGTCATCCGCCAAGCTAATAGACCTACTGCTCGATCGGATAACCCCAGCGTCTGAGCTTGAATGGGACGAGGGCAACGAGGTAATAACTGAGGAGTGCCTGAATATAATCTCTTTCTCATCTCCTTGATAGAATACTCGCTCATTGGATCGGGGAGGCGGCATTAGGTTGTCTGGCTTTGGTGGCTACGGCTCTCATTAGTATCAGTTACCATCTAGGATACATTCATGAAAAAGCAGGCTTGGAGTGGAAATGCCATATGAAACCGAGTAGTCTTACCATGGCGATGAATCAAGCCCTGTGTCAAAGATTTTGACCTGAGGAGGACAATCAGAACAACTACAGATTCGACAAGAACAGAGGCTTCGGTGGCTCAGAGCTGCAGTCCGCTCATGCGTCTTAAATGATATGCCTCTTGGCTCTAGATCATGTGTAAAAGTTACTATGATGATGTTATTGCACGGCACGTTATGGATTACAACGTGGAGTGCGTCGCGTACACGGGGCCTTGGTAAGTAGATACAATACAAAGAAGGACGGAGGCTGTAATAGGAGTTGGATTGGAATCTCTCAGCAACAGGTACAATTGAAATAAAGGTGCGGTAGATGCGCGAGTGAAAATACAACTGCTCGTAGTAACAATAGACTTGGATCGTCTTGAGTGAAGATTTGATGGACAAGGTTGAGCATCGAAGGTGAACCATTAGGCGTTCGTTCAGCTTCGCAAAACGCCTATATGGAGAAGGAACTCTCAAAAGTTGATCGGCTATCCTCCGGCGTTCTTTCCCAACTTCAAAGTAAAAAGAACGCTGAAGCACCTGCCTCTACCTACCTAAGGTGCAAATATACCTACCTAGGTATGTATTTAGCTGGGTGAAATTTTGGAAAATACCTGTAGCCATGCGCATGTATCCATTCAAACCAGTAGGACAGGCAAATGGAACAGCTATTAGCAATCCATATAACCCCATGTTATTACTCGGTCGAGAGGAAGCATGATCCGAACGCTGATCTAAGTGTAAGAAAGACCTTAACGCGTGACGAAGGATTTCAATCATTAATGCTGCCAAATAGTCGAGGCGGCAACCAATACCTTATGTACACATATAGGCATCACCAATTATGATGCTTGTACAGTTGTCAATACCAACGCTGGAAGACACCAGCGTCGTTTTTGTATGAGACGGTGGATCGTAGTGCACATCACGTTATTGCATAGATGAGTACAAAAGAAGTCTGCTAGACCATAATTCATTGGGCACAAGATATGAGAGTCCTGCTCATAGCTACATCGCCTTCAAAGTATTGCACATCTACATCATGTAATAAGTCGGCATCGCGGACCGGAAAGTTTATCCATTTAGACCTTACCCATCATAACACCGAAATCATATATCTCACGAGCGCTTAGCTGTCGGAATAAGCAGGGCATCGTCACTGTCGATTATATCGTAACGTAGGAAGCCGGCATGGCGCCGGTCGGTCTCTGAGGCCGCAGCTGACTTGATTTACAAGTCGAGCTTGAGTATTCAAGGATACTCGCCAAATTCAGTAGATACAGATCCATGAATGCATTTGTCCCAGACCTGCCTGCCCAATGCAACCCCGAACGCCTTGCCATTTTGTCCTTTCATTTGTGTATACTGTCTGTCCCATGACTTATCGGACAATGCCGTCGAAGCGCTGCTTGAACCATTTGACGGTCTCATCACGGTTGATGCGGTGACCAGCGCCAATTCTGCTCTTGCAGCGGCGACGGCGGCTGACACGCTCACCAGGGCGGGTCATGCAGCAGTAGAAGTCCATACCGTAGATACCGATCGAGGGGTCGTACTTGATACCGAGATCGATGTGCTCGTTGATACCGAAGCCAAAGTTACCGGTCTCGCTGAAGTTGCGCTTGCGGAGTTCGTACTCCTTGACCTTCAGGCCACGCTCGAGAATCTCCTCGGCCTTGGGGCCACGGATGGTGACGTGGACAGCGATCTTTTCGTTACGGCGGATACCGAAAGTTCGGACGGTGTAGCGGGCCTTGCCTGTTAGGGCCAAGATGATTAGTACAAACTGCTAAATGATCAATTCGTAGCGGTTGGGTACAACATACTGTAGACAGGCGTCTGACCGCTTAGCTGCTCGAGCACCTTCGCAGCACGAGTCAATCTGTCACCAGATTCGCCAACTGAGATGTTGAGGACGAGCTTCTGGATGCGGAGCTCCCGCATGGGGTTCTGGGTTTTCTCAGACTGTGAAGAACACCATTAGTGATCACAATCTCAATTCTAATGAGACCGCAATGTAAACATACCATGATGGCTGGTGGTGGTTAGTATCCTGGTTCAAGGGGTGGTTGTCGAGAGGTGCTGCTTGATGCTGGCTTGAACTTTTTAGTCCTGGGGTGAAGCTTGGTCGAAATAATTTTGACTCGTTCACAAAGGGTTTCGCTGCCCTAGCGAATAAAAAGGTGGCTTGCTCAATTCGGAAGCTGTGGCTAGTGGTGGGGGGCTAGAAACTGTGGTGGGGTCCGAAGCCAAGCCAAACCCAAGTGTGAGGCTAAGTCATTCTTACCAATGTGGAGCTTCCAACAAGCTCCGGTCCTTCAGCCTCGCCAGTGTGCTATGGACTAAATTTCGTCCCCTCCGTTTCCCCATGCCAAGTCGAGATCCGAAGCTGCACGCATCAACACGGTCTCGCTGGTATTGTTACCACTCTATTACACAGAAAAGAAACCCAATTTTTGAACACTTGGAGAGCTCCATTGGAGTCACCAGTCGCAACCATGTCAAACAAGCAAGGCAAAATGGTGAGTGTCCTCCTAGACCGCTTCCACATTAATGTTGTTGACACACCAGGCTGACCAGTCGGGTACCTTTAGGCCGGTTACGTATGTCGACCCCAAAGCGCCCCTCGAAGCTCGAACTGAATTGTGAGGTTTTGTTGTTTATATTGTGTAGTCACTGACGTTTGGTCTAGATTAACTACCGGATGAGAGTCACGTAAGGATCTCGTTGAAAGCTTGCATCCCTTCAGCGCTGACTTGTGCTAGATTGACAGACAGTCGCCAGATGACGGGACAACTCCTCGCGTTCGACAAGGTTAGTAGTACACGCACCGACAAGCCATATTTTGCTAATGGGCCTGCAGCATATGAACTTGGTCTTGGGCGACACCGATGAGTTTCGACGCATAAAGCGAAAGCAAGCGAAGCCCACAGCCCCCGGCGCATCGAGTTCAACCGCTACCCAGACTGTCGAGACAGAAGAGAAGCGGACATTGGGTTTGACCATCTTGCGCGGTGCTCAGATTGTGTCGCTGTCTGTTGAGTCTGCCCCCCCGGCTGATCCTAGCACGCGATTGGGAAAGAGTACTGGTGGTGGTCTCCCAACTGGCTTGGGTTCAGGTCCTGGAGTTTCTCGCCCTGCTGGCCGCGGCGCTGCGCCAACATCCCTTGCCGTGAGTTATGGATCCTCGAACATGGTTACTTCAATTGCTAAGCTTTTACGTAGGGTCCGGCTGCTGGAGTTGGTGGCGGCGTTCCGCCCCCTTTCCCCCAGTTCCCTGGGGCGCCCGGTTTTGGACCTGGAAGAGGCGGTCGTAGGTCTGCCCTTATCCTCCTATAATACACCGGCCACTGACGTGTAAATAGCTCCTGCTCCCGGTTTCCCGCCTGGAAACTTCGCTCCCCCAGGCTTCCCTCAAGGCGGACAGTTCCCGCCTCCTGGTTTCAATCCAGGTGGTGGCCCCCCAGGTTTCAACCCTCCTCCACGAAGGTAAACGACTACTGGGACATTTAGTATTGCTATGAAAGAGCCCAGTACATAGATGCAGGGCTAAGATACCATTCGGCGTTTGGGAATGCGATGATTGAGAGCTGTGGATAGCTTGACATTCATGAAGAAACTCGGTCTTGTACTCTATCTAGCATCTGGAAGACTACGGACAAAGGAACTCGACTAAAAAGGTCCAGATTACACGAGAAAACGTCAAAATGTGCTTTCTCTGGCGATTGAGCCCATCTATTCGTTGATCATGTACAGTAATGTCTCGCGTGCAACGCTTCGGTGAACTGGTTTCTAAGAGATTTGATTGGCCAACGCTTTTGATTCTACGTAGCTCAGCATAGTGGTACCTGTCAGAAACCGGACCCGCATGTCCAGCATCGGCCTTCCCCATTGTAAAATTTCCCAACGAATCTGTCCGCTAGCTAGACTAGTATAGTTAAGTCCAGAAGTACATTTCCGATTTGCTCCGAAGCCAGAGATCCTTCCCACCATCACGACTGCAACACCGTTTTCCTTGCGAAAGCCCACGACAACCTCGCGCGCATTCCTTTACTTCGCGATTCCTGCAAGATGGCCGCCTTCGTCAAAGCGATCAATGCCAAGATTCGGTCCAACCCGACCTTGAGCTACTTCTGCTCGACGCGTACGTGATAGCTTCTCCTAAGCATCCCCCGTTCCGGTTTGCGGACCTCTCCCACCGGCCAACCCGACAGACACCTCCCCATGCTCTGTGACTTCTAAGGAGCAGAAATTTCCTGAAAAGAGTCCGCGCATATAGAAATAACAGAATGGAGGAATTTTGTTTCAATTGTCTGATATCACTTGCTGTCATGGTGCCTCGAAATTCCGTTGTGACCTCACGTGCTCGGCGCCCCAAGGTGTACCCGGAACAAATACACTTACCACATTACCACAAACTGAGCTAATATTTGCCTTGCTGACGCTCGTGATGTGCAGATTTCTGGGGTCCTGCATCGAACTTCGGTATCCCAGTGGCAGCAGTGGTAGATGCACAGAAGTCGCCTGAGCTGTGAGTATAAGCTCTCCTACAGTACTTTGCGCACCCACCCGCCCAACCCAGATGGCATACGACGACAACGGAGAACCACGTCCTCAATGAATGGGGGCGTCACTTTGCACTTACCTAAGGAAACCAACTGACGTCGTCTTGCGCAACTTGCAGCATTTCGGGCCCCATGACCCTCGCGCTTTGCGTCTACTCGGCGACATTCATGCGGTACTCCCTCGCCGTGACGCCCAAGAACTACCTCCTCTTCCTGTGCCACTTTATCAACGAAGGCTCCCAACTCACGCAAGGATACCGATATTTGAACTGGCACCAATGGGGTGGCAAGGAGCAGGCTGCGGGTGTCACAGGCGCCATCAAAGAGAAGGCTGCCGCTGCCAGTGAGCAGGTCAAAAAGGCTGTTACAAAATAAGAGAGATTTTTTCCTCGGAGTTTTGGGGTTCGTTGGAGATACACATATATAGAGAGCAGGAAAGGGAGGGAGAAGAGAGATGATGCGCTGTCGGAAAGGCGGGTAAGCCGGAGAATCACCATTGACTCAAGTGGTATTCTAGCTGGAACTTAGAAGAAGATGAAGTGCTGCCGTTGTCGTGTGCAGTTGGATTTAATCCCAAGGACAGACATGGCTGCCACCCACCCTGCAAGATCATAAGCGCACTGTATTTCTACCTTACTGCAGAGGATTCGTTAGGGTTTCAGCAAGAAATAAACCACCGGATAGACTTATCAGGATGATCGAAGGCGGGGGCGACTTCTTTCCGTTGTCAAGAAGAAAATCAAATTTGAAGTCTTGGCTTGAAGCGACTTGCCCTTTGACATGAACATAATCGTCTGTTCCTTTGAGCCTTTTTCATCTGTGCTATGCAGGCGCGTATAGGTATGGTACATTCGTCTTCCGTGCCGAGCAGGACTAGTTCATACGCGCCGCATATGTAATTTGTTGATCGTCGCCTCCTTGGCCGTCTGGGCGCGCATATGCCTCGACGGCCAAGCCTGCACTTAGTGTCCGGTAAGTTATTCATTGTCACCCGGTATACGTTGTACGACGCCTACATATTGTGAGGTATTTGAGAATGAGGTTACTACGCTGGCAGCAGGTGGCGTAACGACACTGTACATCTCATGCGGGCTCTTGAAGCTGAACTGGATCTCCTTTTCCAGAACAGCCAAGCTGAAATGAATGTTCGAATATCACGTACTGTTTCCTCGCGTATCTGCCTTACGCAAGCACGGTAGGTGAGGAGTATGCGGTAGATTCGGACTCAAGTAAGCAAGCCCCCATAAATGAACCGGATGTCAGAAAATCTCTCCACGCGCCATTCCGCTAGATAGGCAGCCAGCCAGCTAGCCACGTTTCCTGGGGTTTCTCCAGACAAGAGATGGATGTATTGCAGGCAGGTTCATTTCCTCATTGGCAGAAAGAGGATGGGTGTGTACACGACAAGGATGAGCTATATAGCGCAATTGCAAAGGTGTGTCAATGCTTGCAGTAAATTTGGTCGGCTTCGAACAAACTAGAGGTTATATTCCTTTGACCGATCATCTCCTCCTCTTGCGATTCGCAAGGACCTGCCGAAGCGGGGAGACAGATGGTAACAGCATGAGTGAGATTCATCGAAAGAGATTGGAACATTCGTGAACAGAATATCAGAGTGTAAGACCCTTGGCGTGGTCAGGTGACGTGTCTCTCTGCAGCTGTGAGATGCGGTAGTGTCAGATAACCCTTGTGCCAAGCAAGGATGTCACAATAGTGTAGTATTTTCTTGCCATTTTATTTTGGACGATTAGGTACTCTGAACTAGCCAGATGGGTAGTGAACGGGGAGCGAAAAGGGCAGTACACAAGGGTCCCTGATCTCTGCTTCGGCCAAAGGGAGGAAAGCATGTAACCTAAGGATCTTGGGGAGGCTCGGCTATAGCCAGGGGCCAGACAGAGCCCGCGGCATTGCGGCGGCTTGTTGTGCGATAGACGGGGTACCAAGCCGGCTCGATGCATGAGACTCGTGCTTGGCAACAGGCACACAAGTGTCTGAGAGACGCCTCTCTGCCGTCATTGCTACGATGTGACTGGCAGACGTTTAATACCGCATTTCTTGGAAATATCTTGTTGATTGGATGTGATGTGAGTAGTGATGTAGTGATGTGAGAAGGAACAGTCAGTCAGTCAGATAAGCAACCCCCGCGGTGGAACAAGAAGGCTGGTAGTCGGGAATGCTAGGTTGATAGCCGTACTGCGTATGTAGCTCCGTAGCTTAGTTAGTAGATCGCATGCCTAATGCATTATTGCAGATGGTACGGTATTGCATCACGCGGACGAGGTTCTCGTGAGGGGGGAAGATAGTGCCTGCCTAGATATGGTAAGGAACAAACAATATATCCATTACATGCGGTGGACTCTATAGTACAGTAGTGTAAACGACGGGATACTTTCAACAAGATCCAAAAGTTCTCATTGATTGGCTGGTGCCCTGTTGTTGCCCACACATGGCTGACCAGGCTGATGAACTTAAAATCTCTCAATCTCTCACATGGGACTGTGCGTGCATATAGATTGCTGCAGTACCCGGTCGGTAGGTAAGACTACCTACCAATAATCCACGCAGAATATGCCTCCTGTACCTTAGTTTTCCGACATGGAAGGCGGGTGAGCCCCCCAACTTGAACCTCATTTTTAGTGCTGCGAGTTCCATTGTAATCGAATACCTAGAACTGACG
Source organism: Xylaria castorea (assembly GCA_022495115.1). NCBI lineage: Eukaryota > Fungi > Ascomycota > Sordariomycetes > Xylariales > Xylariaceae > Xylaria > Xylaria castorea. The sequence goes on along the minus strand of MU382625.1, from coordinate 854,308 downwards.
TCATTGTTATTGATGGATTTATAGCATCTAAGCTTCATGTCCAATCAACAGCCCGCTCTTCGGAGGGGAGAAAACCGGCGAGAATGTGTGCGACATGCACAATTGTAGTTAAAACCCATATAAGAGTCGTCTATGAGACCAGGAGACAGACAGCTTTTGAAAGTTGAAAAGTGCCAGGAGGCTGGAAACCTATGCCACCTATGCCTACCTAGGTAGTTACATAGTTACTTTTTCTAAGCACTTCGAATTCATCTCTTCTGATTGGTTGCGGCCCCACCAAGCTGGTAAGGTATACTAAGGTATCGTGGGGGGTGTTTCTGACTTCCACCCTTTTAGTTCCCTAACCGTGAACCAGGTGTTCATTCCCGTATATACCGTAGGTGTAAGGGAGGCATGCCATTGAGGTCCTCACTTCTTCTACACAGTGATAGTCACACACCAAGGTATTACTCTAACTCGATTCCAATAAACGCTACTCTCACACTATCTTCCGGTGTTCATGACCACTAACCTTCAGAATTGCTACCATCAAGCCTATCTACCGTGCCAATTTCACCTTTTTCAGAGTCTCGAACCTCGGAAGGCGTTGCGGCATATCCGGCCAACCACCACACTATCCCACCTATTGGAATAGCCTCCAAAGAGAGGTTGAATGAGCCGCATTCACCGAACAGCTCTGAAGTACCTACGAGTAGTTTGTCTACACAGCTCGACCTCGATTGACTAGGGCCTGTAGTGTTACCACGCATTGTAGGTAGTTTAGATTGCCATGTACGTATAACTGGCCGTTCCCTTGCTGTACAGCGTGATGATGTACGTTCGGATACAAGTATTACCCCGCCAAACCCCGCCGCCGACGGTCAGTCATATAGCTACCTAGCTACCCTTGGATTTTTTGATGACAAACTCCACCCCGACCGCCACGGACATTTTGCACGTGCTGCTCGCGACAGGGCTCAGATGCAAACGCCTGCTTAACCTAAATCCTGAGGTTTTTATTTGCCGTTGCAAAGCGGTGTGCTGTTCCATAGGTTCCTCTGTCCATGTACTGTAGGCATGGGGGCTTTGCCTAGCTAGCTACTTTGGCAATTTTCGTCAGCTACCTTGTAGCTAGGTATGCGAGAACCTACATTAAGGCACATATGTAGGTAAGGGTCTAGGAATCTTCATGCAGCCGTCAGCTTGAGCTCGGTTCGGACAAGATCCATACGACCGTGTGGTCGACCTTAGAAGCCTTCGGCTTGATCCAGCGCTTCTTGGCCCGATCACTACATGGGGAAATATATAACTTGAGTAAGTAGATATGATAAAAATCACACGGCTACCTCGATTGAGCATGCTAGATTGGTCTGCCACTGTGACAAGTTACCGTACCTTGGTATTCTCTTACATTAGCAGCGTTGTATAGGTACTGTCGGTTGAGTACAACGTCAGGAGAGATCTCTGTGTACAGTATAAATATACATTCACGCCCAGCCCGTTCCAAGTCCATATTTTGGTTTTGCCAAGATTGATAAGAGATACAGACATCGAGACACAGGGGAGATTAGGTCCTTGGTGAGAAGTATATACAGTGTCTCAGAAGGCCATAAAAGACGCGAAGGTATTACCTGCTGCTAGCTGTTTGCTACTTGCTGTTCGCTACCACCTGGTATTCACCATTCTTTCGGTCGTCCCATCCCCTCTTGTACCTATTAGTCCTGGCACTACTGGGCGCTAGTGCATATGGAAACAACCATCTGATACTGTACAGTACCGAGTAATTGTAGAAATTAGCTAGCTCCCTCTCTGGCTCCCCATTTCCATCTCTTGATCGATTTGCGTAATGCCGCTCTAGGCGGCATCGACCCCTCTACACCTTATAAATAAACCTATATCCCTCGCATCCCTCGCCATCTATTCCTCTTCGCTCGCGGTAGTCGAGTCTTTCCCACGTATAGTATATCGGATACCGGGAGTGATCTTAGCTTGCGCCTATACCGGACCCCTACAGCCCAGGCGTCACTAGTATACGGAGAAGTCTTCGGTCGTAAGGACTGTCCCGAGCACCCAAGGCACTTGATAGCAGGGGCTGGGATCAGCAATCCAACAAATAACCCCGCCAAAAATAAAACAGAGCGTCCATATCCTACGTCACACCAACAGCCGGGCTCCCTATCTTCGATTCCCTTGGGATCTCTCCCATCCTACTGAACTATCTTCACGCTGACCTCGTTACCAATTACCAACGAAAACATGGAAGATATCGAGGCACTGAGGGCGGCACAGGCTGCTATCAATGGCGCTGATGAGGATGTATTCGAGGAGGAGGTTGGTCCGAAGCCTCCCAAGACCGCCCACCACATCCGTGCCAACAGCTCTATCATGCACTTGAACAAAATCTTGGGTGAGTCTATATCACACTGCCTCAGAACTCTAATCTCGCTTAGTATAACGCTAACTCGTTCTTCCTCGTTACAGTTGCCAACAGAGGCGAAATTCGTAAGTACCACTGCATTATGCGCGACCGCTGCACTCTTGAGACTTAGTACTACTACTGACCTGTCTGGCAGCTATTCGTGTAAGACCCTGCCAGTCTGGTGGCATCGAACCCGATTGTTAACAACTGGTTGTATAACAGATTTTCAGAACTGTAGGTGCCCCCGGTATCGTGGCTATATCCTAGAATGGCCCGGTATAACTAACGTGAGGCATAGGCGCACGAACTATCACTGCACACAGTCGCTGTATTCAGGTAAGCTATTGAGTGGCTTAAGCCGGAGGGGCTTGGCTGGCAGTATCATCCCGCTAACTCCACCAGTTATGAGGACCGCCTTAGCATGCATCGGCAGAGTACGCAGAACTAAGACTAGGACGAGTCATTGACGCGCTGCTAATAATTTCATAGAGGCCGATGAGGCGTATGTCATCGGAAAGCGTGGTCAATACACACCAGTCGGAGCCTATCTCGCTGGTGACGAGATTATCAAGATTGCCGTAGAGCATGGAGTTCAAATGATCCACCCAGGTATGTCCATAATGTCACTCTATGCTCCCTGTCGGATACGTTCACTAAAACATTGGATCTCTAGGGTATGGCTTCTTATCTGAGAACGCCGTATTTGCACGAAATGTTGAAAAAGCTGGTTTGATTGTGAGTGACTCCGCTTAGGCTCCGCCACTTCCTTTTTTCGGCTCAGATTGACTCATGGCCTGCACAGTTCGTCGGCCCCTCACCCGAAGTCATAGACGCTCTTGGCGACAAAGTTTCCGCTCGGAAGCTTGCCATCGCTGCTAACGTTCCTGTTGTCCCTGGAACCCCGGGTGCTGTTGCCACTTTTGAAGAAGTTAGGGGATTCACAGATGAATATGGATTCCCCATTATCATTAAGGCCGCTTTTGGCGGTGGTGGTCGAGGTATGCGAGTAGTGCGCGAGCAATCTGACCTGAAGGAATCGTTCGATCGAGCTACTTCCGAGGCAAAGACGGCCTTCGGAAATGGCACGGTCTTTGTTGAGCGCTTTCTGGACAAGCCGAAGCACATTGAGGTCCAACTGTTGGGAGACAACCATGGTAACATTGTCCATCTGTACGAGCGTGACTGCTCGGTTCAACGAAGACATCAGAAGGTGGTCGAGATCGCTCCAGCCAAGGATCTCCCCGCAGAAACCCGAGATGCAATCCTCGCTGATGCTGTGAAACTGGCGAAGTCCGTGAATTACCGAAATGCCGGTACTGCGGAGTTCCTTGTGGATCAGCAGAACCGATACTACTTCATCGAGATTAACCCTCGCATTCAAGTCGAGCATACTATTACTGAGGAAATCACCGGCATAGATATTGTGGCGGCTCAGATCCAGATCGCTGCAGGCGCGTCATTGCAGCAGCTTGGTCTGACGCAAGACCGCATTTCTACCCGAGGCTTCGCCATCCAATGCCGAATCACCACCGAGGACCCTGCCAAGCAATTCCAACCCGATACTGGCAAGATTGAGGTGTACAGATCTGCTGGCGGTAACGGTGTCCGTCTTGATGGCGGCAATGGTTTTGCGGGCGCGGTCATTACCCCCTACTACGATTCCATGCTGGTCAAGTGCACATGCCATGGCTCTACCTACGAGATTGCCCGTCGTAAGGTCCTTCGAGCTTTGATTGAATTCCGTGTCCGTGGAGTGAAGACCAATATTCCTTTCCTCGCTTCTCTCATCACTCACCCCACGTTCATTGACGGCAATTGCTGGACTACCTTCATCGACGATACCCCACAGCTCTTTGACCTTGTCGGCAGCCAGAACCGTGCCCAGAAACTGCTCGCCTACCTCGGCGATATTGCCGTGAATGGCAGCAGCATCAAGGGCCAAATTGGCGAGCCTAAATTCAAGGGCGAGTTCATCCTGCCAGAACTCTTCAGCGAGGACGGTTCCAAGATTGATGTCTCCCAGCCATGCACCAAAGGCTGGCGGCAAGTCCTTCTGGAGCAGGGCCCTAAGGGCTTTGCTAAGGCTGTCCGCCAATACAAGGGTTGCTTGCTTATGGATACGACTTGGCGTGATGCCCATCAGTCGTTGCTTGCGACCCGTGTACGAACCGTTGATCTCCTAGGCATTGCCAAGGAGACAAGCCACGCCTTGAGCAATCTATACAGCTTAGAGTGCTGGGGAGGTGCTACCTTTGATGTTGCCTACCGTTTCCTATACGAAGATCCTTGGGATCGACTCCGCAAAATGCGCAAGGCTGTTCCCAACATTCCCTTCCAAATGCTTCTCCGTGGAGCCAACGGTGTCGCGTACGCTTCTCTCCCAGACAATGCCATCGAGCACTTCGTTGAACATGCAAAGAGGAATGGCGTCGACATTTTCCGAGTGTTCGACGCTTTGAACGATATTAACCAGCTCGAGGTCGGTATCAAGGCCGTACAAAAGGCCGGCGGTGTTGCCGAGGGTACCGTGTGTATTTCAGGAGACATGCTCGTAAGTTGTTGCTTTCATTTCATTGTTCGTGACTTCGTCCATCTTCCTAGCCTTTTGATGCCCTCGCGAAGAAGCACCTCAGGAAGACAGCTGGGATTGGCTCTTGGCTCAAACTCAGTTTTTGTCACTTAACAAACCACGTGGGCCCCTACTTACTATTTTATTTCAGAACCCCAAGAAAAAGTATAACCTCGTGTATTATCTGGACCTTGTTGACAAACTGGTCGCGCTTGACATCGATGTCCTTGGGCTCAAAGACATGGCTGGTGTCTTGAAGCCCCATGCGGCTACTCTGTTAGTCGGGTCCATTCGCAAGAAGTACCCCGATCTTCCTATCCACGTTCATACCCACGATTCTGCGGGTACAGGTGTTGCTTCAATGGTTGCTTGCGCCAAAGCCGGTGCAGATGCCGTCGACGCCGCTACCGATAGTCTGTCGGGAATGACTTCGCAGCCCAGCATTAATGCTATTTTAGCATCGCTTGAGGGCAGCGACTTAGAGCCCGGCTTGAACCCCGCACACGTTCGTGCTCTGGATGCTTACTGGTCTCAACTACGTCTCCTTTACTCGCCCTTTGAAGCTCATCTTGCTGGCCCCGACCCCGAGGTGTACGAGCATGAAATCCCTGGCGGTCAACTCACAAACATGATGTTCCAAGCCTCTCAGCTAGGTCTAGGCTCACAGTGGGCTGAGACAAAGAAAGCGTACGAGCATGCAAATGACCTTCTTGGTGATATCGTCAAGGTCACGCCTACGTCCAAGGTTGTTGGCGATCTAGCTCAGTTTATGGTGTCCAACAAGCTATCCCCCCAGGATGTGGTCGACCGCGCCGGTGAACTTGACTTCCCCGGATCGGTCCTCGAATTCCTTGAGGGTATGATGGGTCAGCCGTATGGCGGATTCCCTGAGCCATTGCGTAGCAGGGCGCTACGAAACCGCCGCAAGTTCGACAAGCGGCCAGGTTTGTATCTGGACCCAGTCGACTTCAAGAAGGTTCGGGCAGAACTTAACCAGAAGTGGGGTCATGTGAGCGAGTGTGATGTTGCTTCTCACTTGATGTATCCGAAGGTGTTCGACGATTACAAGAAGTTCGGCCAGAAATTCGGCGACCTGTCTGTCCTACCGACAAGATATTTCCTCTCCGCTCCTCAAATCGGCGAGGAGTTCCACGTCGAGCTGGAGAAGGGCAAGGTTCTTATTCTAAAGCTCCTGGCAGTTGGACCTTTGTCAGAGAACACTGGCCAGCGTGAAGTTTTCTATGAGATGAATGGCGAGGTTCGCCAAGTCACCGTTGATGACAATAAGGCTAGTGTTGAGAATGTTAGCCGACCTAAGGCCGACCCTGGTGATTCAAGCCAGGTTGGTGCACCTATGGCCGGTGTGCTTGTTGAGCTACGAGTACATGAAGGCTCTGAGGTCAAGAAGGGTGACCCTCTCGCAGTTCTCAGCGCTATGAAGATGGTGAGTGTTTATTTTGCCACTATAGATAATTGCCGCGATAAGACGCTAACGTTCAAACTAGGAAATGGTTATATCTGCTCCTCATAACGGCAAAGTCAACGGACTCCAGGTCAAGGAGGGTGATTCTGTTGACGGTTCGGATCTTGTTTGCAAGATTACCAAGGCTTAAGATAAAAACGGAGAGGCTTACAGAAACGGTGTTGGCGTTACGACGTGGCCAGAATTGCTTTGTTTGAGCCTGCCTAGGAGTTTTGCGTTAGTTCATATCAGCAATAAGTGAATAGGAACTTTAGGGAATCCTAGTGTATGCCTTTTTTCCCTCTTGCCTAGCATTCGTTTTCGTTACGGAAAGGCAGACAATTGAAGGTTTAAAAATGTCTTCACATGCACTTAACGTCACGGTCTCAACCTTGAGCGTATAAGTAACTGCAGAAATCAAGGCCCTGACCTTGGCAACGTTCTACTTTTGCCAGTGCCGTAGCATAGTGCTATAGTTCTGTTCCGTGACGGCTATAGAAAACATTTTGCCCATTTCTAAAAAAACAAAATTACACTGTGTCTATCCGGCGGGCAGTACTCTATGCATTGTAAGTATCCTACCTACCTGCCTGGGGAAATACCTGGAATAATTTATATGACAGCCTCAGATTCTCTGTATTTGGGTACAGGTTATGGAGCGGAGATTCTTTCTGCGAGCTGGTATTTCTTGCCGTGTTAGGAGGATTCTTTGTGATTTTGTCGGGTACACGGCTATTTTTACAAGTATCCGAATTGTTCGGCTGAGGCAATAAAATCTTCTTCATGAACTCCATTGTGACCACTTGTCATTGGATCATGAATTAAATAAATGAAGTGTTTGTTGTTTGTTACACACCTCGGTTTTCAATACACGGTCGGCGATTGGTCAGGTTTCATATATTACTCTTTAGTTAACAACACAGGTCTCTTATGGTTAACTGTGTAATGCTTAAGTTTTGTAGGTAAGGCCAAGTCAGAGCTGCACATTCTTATTCTGAGTAGCTGAAGTTTGTCATTGTGGCTGGCGGTGAAGAATCGGGAGGCTCTGCATATTCATTCACTACGAGGAGTGCTAGACCATAGAGGTGAATGGCAAAGGTAGTTGCCAGTACTCTGATCATGTTTGGTTCATCGTATACGTCTACATCAAATATACCACCCAAGAGTCTGCATACATTTGGATACAAATTTGTTAGTTTTCGCAGGTGGCTCGATTCACTTTGTTACGAACATACACCCAACTCATACTTATCCTTTGCGACCAGAAGTACACTAGATACTGTTGTAGCAAGACGTCATCCTCGCATACTAGTTCAAGTGTTTCGTTGAGTTGCTTTCATCGCCCTAAGCATCTATACCTGGATCGAGAAAACGACACGGCAGGCAGGCAAGAGATGCAACGCCGAGAGGTGTATATCTGTCGATAAGATCTTAGCCCATTGCGACAGGATCTGTAAGTATATCCAGAAGAGACCCGATATATAATTACGTGGCTGCTGATGACTGACATCTCTCAACCCAGCCAGCAACCCAGCAACCCAGCAGAGGAATATCTTCTTCTTCTCTTGCGTCATCACCGAATTAGCATAACCACGTGTACACACATACACAAACCAGTCTTCATCCTACTCGCAATATAGTATAGCAAAGAGTCGCAAGGGAAACATGGACAACGCTCCTTCCTCGACTTTCAATTTCGTCACACCCACACTTCTCCTCGTAACCTCCACGCCATTATCCCCACAGCCCCAACCACACGGCGGAGGAGAGAGGACCCTCGTACTAACACAAGGCGGAGCGGCAATCATAGGGCTATTAATTGGTGCCGTTTTCGGCATGGTTCTTTTCAGGATAACGTACATGTTGGCAAAGCACTATCTGCACCGTCGACGTCGACGTCAACGGCGCGCGGTTAGAGTGGTACGTGCTGAACCAGAATAGCGGATAAGGGTACATCTACATTCATAGGCGGGGACGAGAACTGTTCGAGATTGCGTTCTGCTCAAGGATCTAGGGATAATAATGAGTAGTGAGAGGGGCCTTCGTGTTCGTCAATGGTCACTAAATGGCGAGCAGATGGGCTAGAGATACGTAGACGGACGGTGCTGTACATGTGCTCAATCATATGCTCTAGTTGAAAATATGGTAGGGTATCATGGTTATGAAGAGCAAGCTTCAAAAAGGAATAAGGGTATGAGGTGCCGTAATACAATGAAGCAAACATGACGACCCCTAATATGGATGTAGCGAACCTTGAAAAGAACAATAAGAAGACACTCGAGACATGCACAAAACACTAAGAAATTCCAGGATAAAGTAGAAACACTCCTCAATTCGTAATGTACTATCATACAACTGCACCGTGGTGCGATCTCGTCCAAGCGAGCCTTCCAAAGTTGTTGGAGATCGACCAGTCGCTTCATGTCTAGTTGCTCGCCCGACTCGATCCCAAGTCCCGCGGCCGGAGGATGGTGTTGGGTTCCCCGACCCAGGCAAAAATACTTCGACATAGGCACATTATCTCCGCCAAATTTACAGGAACTTTTGTATAATCCTCCATACTCTACGACTCGCGTGAGTTAGTAATATCCGTGCGTACCCAAATTAAGCATCGGTCGACTAGGTACAAGCTTTCGTGCCATGGGTTGGACCATGTTTGTTTGATGCCGTGGAACGTGCACTTCCATCTACTACAGATGGAGATATGGGGTGCACCATGACAGGCATCAACACAAGAGGCTGAGGCGGCGACTAAAAGCCGTAGCCAGTAGGCTGAGGAGCGAACCCGTTCGTTTGTGCGTAAGGTGCTGGAGAAATATTACCAGCACCAGGTCCGGCCGTGATCATGAGGCGGTTACCGCCCAGGATAGGAGTCTCATCCTCGTGCTTCTCTTGAGCAGCCTCCTTTGCCTTTCGCGCCTCGTTGTCTGCCTTTAAGGTTGCAAGTTCTTTGGTCTGCTGGGATAACATGTTGATCATGTAAGGCATCGTAAAGTCATTCAGGCCATGACGCCAAGAGATCTCAAGCACCAGATCCGGGCGAATGAGATCGTAGCATGAATAGAGCATACCGACATAGCATTCCCGGCTGCCGATATCGACAAACTGTTTACACCTGTTAGTCTGGATAAATAAATACGCACACAAGGTGTACTTACATAACGAAGTAGCTCCTCGACCACATCAGTCTTGGCGGAAATAGCAGCTGTCTCGATAGCATCCTTGAACAGCTTGTCTTGCTTGGACAAAGCGATAGACTTTTCCCATCTCTTGGTCTTGCGATATATGTTGGCGGCAATCTGTCTGAAGAAAACTAAGTCATGTTTCTCGAGACGTCCTGCCAGTTCGACCGCATCGTAATTGTCGTAGTTCTCTACAGAGTCACGGAGAGTCTTGTAATCCTCCTCCTCAATGAGCAGATCATTAATGGCGTCGTTAACTGTGCGCTTGTTTTGGGGTTGGACATTCAGCAAGAATGGCTTGATTAGCGGTAGATTATCTGACTTCTGGAACATTCGAACAACTCGATTGACATCAATACGTTGCGTCAAAACTTGGAGCAAGTCGGTAAGAAGAGACGGGTGCTGCTCCAGGTAGAAGTTAAGGGCACGGTAATAGATTTCAAGGTTGGCGACCTTCACAACGATGTCCTTGAACTGTTGGTGCTCCCACGAGTTTTGCGCCCGTTCCATAACAGCCAATGCGGCATTATCGAACTCGTCATAGTGATAGTAACAGAAAACAAGCTCGGGCCACAAATTGGCCTCCTCGCAAGCGCGGATCAGCTTGGGCAAATTCATCCGGCTCCAGAAGAGCTTGATGTGTTCCATTAATCTTTCTGGGTGGTATTTGGAAAGGGCAATTCCCAATTCGGTAAACATGCCCATATGAGCACGCTCTAAACCTAAGCCCTGCTCGAGAAGATCAATGAGCTCATCGAAGTAGCCTTCGTATTCGTACTGCTTGACAAGAGCTTGCAGCTGCTCGGCGTCTACAACCAAGTTGAGACCGCAGATCTTGGCAAGTCGGAATTCCTTCTTAGCGACGCATGCGGCATGAACCTGGTTCCAGACTTTGATGTTGTTGGCTTTACGGGCGCACTCCACGGCGGCTTGGTAATCCTCTAAGTGAACAAGAGTTGTAGCCAATTTTGACCAATTAGAGACACTGGTATAGAAGATCTTAGCAGCTTGGTGCAAATCTTCACTTGCAGCCTTATCACCAGACTCTTCGATATTGGCCACGTTTGTTCCTCGAAGGAAGTCCTCTAATTCTGAGAGTTGATCAATTCTTGCGTAACAGAAGGCAAGAGCCGTGTCGATTGGAGGTTCACGGAGAGATTTCCGAGCCATGCGAAGATATTTGATAAGCTCTTCATTCTTGCCAGCATGTGTAGCAACTTCAATGACCTCAGCGTAATTGCGTGGATCTCCAGCCTTGATGTACGATTCAATCGCATCTCCTATACGTAGACCATCAAGCTGCGCCTTCGCAACCTTACTCCATACTTCTGGCAAGTCGACATCCTCGGCGTAGCTGTTGGCACGATCGATGCTCACGATATGATCGACTAAAACCTCTACGGCCGATGTGTGGTTTCCAACCTTCTTGTAAATTTCAAGGGCCTCTTCAAAGAGACCAATATCAATACATAGCTGCGCACATTCGTCTGGGTTGAATGCATCCAAGCGATGAACGTAGTCCATAACTCGTCCTTTATCCGCTTTGGCGGCTGTGAGCATAAGTAGATTTTGTAGGCTTGGGTTGTCGGTGAAAGGAGAAGGCTCAAGAATGATCTTCTCAAGTAGCTCGATCAATTCAATTGGCATGTCAGATGCCATGAATGATGCGACGGCCTCAGAAACCTTAGCAGGGTCATTGGACTCAGGGACAGCGGTCGCGATGACCTGGTCAACCACAGACCGGCGGTGGATGTTGTTCTCGCTCAAAACAAAAGTCCAGAGCTCTCGGTCTGAACGGTCCAAAAGATAGCGAGCTTGAGCGCGGTACATGGAATTCTCATTCGTTATATTGACCAATTCCAGATCGTTCTGCCCCTTCTGGTACGCAATGAACGCTAGGTTAGGGTCGCGCTTTTCGCAATACTTGCCTACACTGAGAGTGTCGTATTGATCATTATCCTTCAAGAACTTCTCGGGGTTGTTATTAGAGTCGATGTAGATCTTTGCGAGGGCATTGAAGATCGCCTGCTGTTGGTTTCCAGCTGCCAAAGTGGCTTCCAGGAACGGCAATAGTAGCTTAAGGCGATTCCGAGACTCGACTTCACGAACGAGCGCATCAATTGGGATCGAGGCTGCATTGACAGACTTAAGCAGCTCCTTGATGACTGATTCATCACAGTCAACATCTAGTAGGCCACCAACAACTTCCGGGGTCCTTCCTGGATTGACTCGTTGTACGTAGACTTCAATCGCCTGGAAGCGTTGGTTTTGATATAGATATAGAACCAAATCGTGAACGAAGTTGTGTTTGTCGCAGACGATGATGAGGGGTAGCATTTCGGTTAACTTGGCTTCCTTTAAGAAGTTCTTGACCTTCTCGGGGTTGTAGGAGTTGCTATCTCTGCATATTCGTTCAACTTCATTGAACTGACCCATCTTTGTAGCCGCTTCGATATACTTGAAATGCACATCGGCATCCTGAGACAAATTGACGATGCTGCCAAGATAGTAGAAAAGCCCTTCAAAAGTTCGGTACTTCTCGAACAGATCAATAAGTTTGGTCGCGCCCAGAAGATCTGAGTATTTAGTGGCAATTTGGACAACGGATTGGAGGTTTTGGCGAATGTTGCTCTTCATCATCGCATCCAAGCAGTCCAAGGACTGCTCAACAGAGAGATTGCCAAAGTAGCCTACAAACCATTCCGGGTTGAAGTTTGGCTGGCCTGGAATACCAACAACAACTCGCTTGATGTCAGCGGGTGATTCGTAGAGCTCCAAGGCTTTTGTGAGCAAGCCATTCTGTTCACACAACTGTGCAATTCGAGCCTTGTCGAACTGGGTGAACATTTGGTTGCTCAATATTGCGTCAGCAACCGGAGGTGCATTGACCAAGTTCATCTCCAAAAGTCTTGTTTGTAAATGTGCATGTTCGGGTAGGTTGTCCTTAAGAGCATCGAGAAGGAATGCTGTAGCTTGTTGAACCATGCCCTGAGACTGGAATACGTCGACCACACGGTCAAGGTCAACCAAGGAACCGCCTTCACTGCCGGCCAAGGTACTTGCAAATTCCGCACCCTTCTCTGGGTTTGTGCGTACAATGTGCTGAAGGAGATTGATCCAATCTGGCTGATAGCCAGTTTGGGAACAATACGGCAGAATCTTGTCAAATTGACCCAACTCGGCATAGGAGGCCACAACTTTATGGGTAACGTTGGCCTTGAGGTAGACACCGAGTGCCAGGTTGATATCATGAGGCCGGATCTGATCGCCGAGTTCCTCGGAAAAGTCCAGCTTGCCCTCCTTAGCCCATTTCTCAATCAGATGTTTGCGACCCTGAGACAATACAGGAGTAGCCAACTCTAAGGTTTCCGTTTTGTTTAGCGGGGTAGTTTTATCGAGAAGCATGCCGAAGTACTGAAGGATGTAAGACATTTTCCCGGGTTGAGCTGGCAAGTTCTTGAACTTGTTAATCGTCTCGGTAGTTCGCAAAAAACCGCGAGGAGAGTTAGCAGCAATCTTGGCGGCATTTTCATAGTCACCCGAAGCAAAGAACTGGTCAAATTGACGCGCATAGAGCTGATCTGCGCCAGGTAGCCCGGCACGAGACGCCATCTTGATTGCCATTTCTGTGTTGGCCGGATTTTGGAGAAGGTACTGGATCATGTTGGCATCGTCGACAGACACGAAGAGCACCTGACCCTTTCGGTTGATGCCGACGATACCAGTTGACTCAGAATCAGCACACGTAGTGAAGATCGTTTCGCTGGAGATGCGGTTCATGAATATAGCCGAGCCAGTTTCGAGATCATACAAATGGATGAAACCGTATTTTGTGACCATATAGATGATGCCATATTTCTGTGAGACTTGTATGGCGACCGGGAAATCGTTTGTAGCCTCGGGGGGGAAGAAAATGTCAACAGCTTTCTTAGAGAAGACAGGATTTCCTTCTTTATGGTCAATCTCGACAATATGTAATTTGGCACTCGTGGCGGTCCGAACAGCAAAAGTGAAAAGCTTTGTGTCCTCGGCGGCCCCGTCTAATCTTATAGTTCCGAATGTGGCAGCATGGCCTTCTATGGCCTGGCTTATGCCACGGTCTTTCGAATATAATTGTAGACTACCGACGACGCGACCTTGCTGCTGGGAAATACCGACAACCGCCATCCACTTCCCCTCGCTGTTGACACGGTAGTTGATGATTTGACAGTTCTAGCAGGTAGTTAGCAATAAACCATTGTCGGGGAATTAGGTTTGCATCCAGGACGTACATTAAGGTTAGCGTTGCGCTTAAATACCTCAACAGGAGCAGCCTGAGCCTCGTTGTATATGTCCCAGTGATAGACTGAGGTTTCTGTGACCAGACCAAGAGACGACTCACTGATCCACTTCCAGAAGACGACGTCCTCATTCATAGTAGCAGATTTCAGTTTTTGCTTCTTTTCCAGGTCAAAGATCTGCAGTGTTCTAGACTGCGCGCGGAGAGCAATGATCTGTTTAGTCCAGTGCATAATAGCACTGTCGGCCTTGATGGGACGACGCGTGACATTGTTACCGTTTTTGAGATCAACGATGACGACGTCAGGCTGGGTAGCTGTTGGCTTCTGGTCTCTTATGCAGATGGAGTAGTCGGATTCTAGAGTCTATTTCGATAGATGTTAGTCCACGGTCGCGGAAACGAGAGAAAAGCGCGATGCGGAGTTACTAACACAAGAGTTGAAACCAATCGAGCTCTGCTCAACGCCAACATTGTTGAGCGTCAGTAGCTCCTGGAACTTGATAGGCAGCGGTTGCGCCATGGCTCAAAACCACATGGGCGACAATGGGTAAGTATGGACTAGGGTTGATGCCGATGGTTGCGAAAAGACTTCGGGGGTTGTTGGGCCACGCCAAGGACGGATGCACACGTCACAGGGCTCTTCGCTCGATGAAGATGCAGTGAAAATCGAAGGATGACGTAGGACTACAGACGATTGCTCAGATGTGTACAGAAAGACGAAAGTCCGTGTATTTGACGTCGCGATGCCGGTAGGAAGAGCGAGAGATCAACGATTATGTAGGTTCATGGGCATAGAAGGGTAGATAGGAGTGACGCGCCAATGCTGACCCGAGAAATTGGCAAGTAGTGGAGGGTGCGCGCACGCTGTGGCAGGAGTATACTATTACAGTCGACGAGATGAAAGATGTAGGAAGAGAAGGTGGTGGATGATTGTTTGCGTGGAATTCGTTTGGGAGAAAAACGTGGGAGTGATGCCTATGTTTGTGGCAGCGATCCTTTTTTCCCACGACAAGCAATGCTAATGTCAATGGATTACCTGTTCGCAAAGGAGCAACAACAGCCAACCTACCTACATCTGGACCGGGGGTGACGGCAGGGGCGCACAGGCCACACAGAGAGATCCACGCTTCCGTACCTTGCTGTAGCCTGTTCGTAGGTACTTATTTACTTACCTTAGGAGTACCTAGCTTCTTCCTAGGTAGGAGTAGCTTCCTCCCAGGTGCGGTAGTACATGGAATATAATAAATTAAATCAAGGAAGCCTCGTTGACTAACCCAGGGCGTTTTCTACGGATGTCTACATCATTATTTGAGTACATGTATATCTTATTTAGCAATTGATGTAATGTACACATTGCCTAACTAGCAAGCATAACAAGGTCATATTCGGCGATGAGGCGGCATTTTGGTCGACAAGGGAGAGCTTCAAGGCAGTAATGGTAGAAACTAGACTTTCCAAGTGGAATGAACATATTTCGGTTTTCACTTCTATCGGACAGGCATATGATTTCAAAAACGAGAGTTCTGTTGCCCTGGATGCCCAGTTCTTTCATGATTCGATCGTATTGACTACAAGAAGCATGTGTCTCATAGCTGAGTACTTCTCTATAGGAAGGTCAAGAAGGGCTGCGAGTCTACGATTGCGGCCGCTTGCTATGCGTGTTTGGTTTGGTACGTACCTGAGCTACCAAAGCCAATACAAACCTTCCACCATTTTAACGTCTTTTATACGATTCAGAAACTTGGTATTGAGAGAAGTAGAAGATATACCAGGTAAGTGAACTTCATTTGTGCCATTTTGTCTCCCGTAGGTAATTTCATTTAGTCCTTGTCTAGCCGTACCGCAGGGTTCTTCTCGATAAAGTTGAGATCCACCTTGTGGCCTAACAACTCTCGGATGTTGGAGATCCCATATTCTACGATACGATACGTTAGTAGTCGCTCATATACTGATTTCTCGGGCCAATGATGTGGCATCTTCAGGCCAATACATGTCGCAAGCTCCGCGCATGACGCAGAAGTAGCAAGATGGACGGGGGAAAAAGAGGCCTTACTGATCATTGTTGGCCGTTCTAAGCTCAATCCCCATCCGTACACTTTCATGTCGCTGGGTAGCCCCATGGACTCGAGCATTTCAGGGCGGAACATGCCTAAATGCGTATAGGCATATTAGCAGGGATTAGCAAGTAGTAGCCCATAGATTGCTAGTACGTGGCTGTGTGTGTGTTCCGTACTAGCATAGGTATACAAATATACATACCGCTGTTGCCAATCTCGACTAATTTGTTTAAGCCCTTGTGGAAGCTGAAAATCTCCATACTTGGCTCGGTGTAGGGGTTATAGGCAGGCTTGAATCGAAGGTCATGAATTCCCATCTTAGCAAAGAAGATTGTCATGAAGTCCATCAAGCCACCCAGTGTAAGATTGTAATCGGCGATTACGCCCTCCTACAAAAATCTCAAATCAGTCATCGCCATTTTTAGTATAAGTGTCTCGATGCATTGGGAAGCTCAAAGCCATGATTTTGGCCCGAGAAGGAGCCCTTGAGCCCCGAAAGTCACCAAAACAGAGAGAGTAGGATCTCCGAGAAACACTCACACACTGATGAAACTCGGCAAGATGTGTGGCGTCGACTGATTCATTCCGGAAAACACGATCGATCGAGAAATAGCGGGCGGGGGGAGGTCGACCATCGGGACCTCGCCTAGAGGCCAGCTTGTGCAGAATAGCAGTTGAAATGGCGGTTGTGTGAGTCCGTAAAACTAGCCTCAAAGCTTCTTCTTCCTGCCAGTTATAACGGAACCCAATTGAACCGAATCGTCCATTCTCGTGTACGGCTCGGATGTTCTCCCAGTATGCGTCGTAGTCACTTTTGTCGTTCGCATTTTCAGCATATGGTTTGGCTGCCACCTTGGGATCGGAAATGAAAAATGTATCTTGTAAGTCTCTCGCAGGATGCGACTGTGGAACGACCAAGGCATCGAAGTTCCAGAAGCCAGATTCCACAAAACGATCGCTGCAGTATTTGCGGTCAGTATTCGCGGTCTTGGACTTAATTTATAGGTGTATCAACATAACAAACGTATAGGGCCTAACTCCAATTCAAGCACGAGCCTTTTTGCTCTTGAGAATGGCCGGAATGAAAAGCCCAGAAATGCTTACGTTGCCATTTCTTCGAATCCAAGCTCCTTGATGTTAATTAGATGTCAGTAATCTGCTTTCTAGGTGAGACTTGAAATTATATCGGAAGGATGGACACGGCCCATGATACACAAAGCCATTCCTAACAATAGTCGAGCAGAAGTAGCGGCTGGGTATTACTCACGAAGAAGATCTGTCTAAATTCCCCACGGACCTTCATCAATGGATGTAATGCACCTGTATGTTGATCCGCGCCGAGAGCATTGAAATTGTAGGGTTTAAAGGTTGCCGTCTTCCATGCTCCATTCGCCAGCATCTCGTCCGTTAGATCTGTTTCTTCCTTCACGATCTCGAGCGCGAACTTGGGGCCTTTCTCGATACTGAAACTGATCTCTTTCTGCAGCTTCACCAACTTGCGCTTCCTCAGCTCGGCTAGGATCTTGGCGTCGGAACATGTATGTGTCGTTTGTATCGTCTTAAGCTGCTCTTGGGTTGCGTCTTTAATCGACTCGACCTAAATTAAGTTAGCCCAATTAGAGGAAAGAGGCTAGCTAGTACAGCAACCGTACCGATGCGACAAGCTTCCCGTCCTTTCCTTTTGATATCCATTTCTCCTTTTCATTTGGTTAGTTATCTACTTAGCTATTGACTCGACAGCTAGTGAAATACCTTGAAGGCTTTGCCTTGTCCGAGTTTTGTTACAGACTTGTCCCCGATAGTCTTCCTATCCGAGAAAGGAGTCAGCGAAACCCCACGACTATACAAGTGTACACGTCTTGAGAGGAGTTGAAAGCGAAAGTAGCAGTATTCAGAAAGCGTACTCAAGATCAGCGATACTTAGACCATCTAATGCTTGCCTAACAGCTTCGAAGACGCGCGCCTCATGACTACCATGCTCAGCAATGAGTTCTCCTTCAGGTTCCAAAAAGAGTATTTCTTGGTCAATCTGTTTATATGATACCATGGACCTCGAGCTGAGTCTGTCTAAAGCGGCTTTCAGGTCGGCAAACGTGGCATCGGGGAAATCGGCGGATGAGGACAAGGTATCGGCCTTGGACAAGGCGGAGAGGATGTCGATGGCGAGGTCGCCGGAGCTGCCCGCTGGAGTCGCCATGGCTGCTCTTGAGAGGCTACGAGCCGCCACGGGTGTGGATGTTTATCGAGAGTGCTGATTTCCTTGCGTTTCGTAAGGGTAATAACTTAAAAGTCTATTGAAGGACTCGGACCGACCTCGATCTCACTATTTCAGGACAGTTGAGGTCTGACTCAACCAGAAAAAGCGGCTGCCCCTCCAAAGTGGGGGAGGAGCTGTCCTGTGAAGTGGGGGAGGTACCTAAGTCAGGTGATTAGGTTCAGGTACCTCAACTTGTGGATTTACTTGCATGGTGTCTCCTAAGTTTCTATCATCTCTCAATGGGCAGTTTGCAGGCCTGCACTTTTGGATCAAGGTCGAAGTATTTCGAAGGCCTCTGTGTAGATGCTCTTCGCTCTCTTGTCTTATCACTATTTTGGTGAGCCCGCTAGCTTCCTTGTTTCCTCATTTTCTCTAGCTCCTGAAGGGACTCAGAACCTAGTCTAAGGTGCTATCGTTCATCCTAAACCTCTGGATGATCTTCATGACTAGCTAGCCACAACATCCCTCTTGTTTGCATGACGAAAGAGCCGGAAAGAGCTTATCCTCGAAGTAACCTTCGCCTCCAGCGTTTGCCAAACCTGCCCACGGACCCGTATCTAGCTCCCCCAATATTCCATTACCGATTGTGACAGCTCTCAGTACAGCTGTGGTCCAACGCTGCACCTCGCAACTGTAGCTGCAGATTCGTTCCACTGGCCACTATATCGCATTCCTTGTTAAAACACCAAGCGGAATTAATCCCACTGGGATGTGATATCGATATTTCCTCAGCCTCTTCTACAGTGTTCAATACCATCTAATCATCTTATAAGTTTCCCTGATTGGTGCTTGGTAGCACAAGGTCTCCATTTGACTCTTTCCCAATCACAGCTGGCCACTGCTGAGGTGCCGAGACTGGCGAAGGAAGTAATGTACCTACCTGAAAGCACATAAGATACTGTGCTGAACGTATCATTTCTTAAATTGTGTCCCATGTTCCCATGTTTCTCGCCTGAAGGACACCTTGGAAGGTCGCTCTTGTATCTCCAGTTCGTCGTGCCTTAAGAGGCGGAGTCAATGAGTCAGACTTCGGAAGTACGGTATTCTCATTTGTAAGCTGATGTATTACGGCTTTGATAGCCAAAAGAGACGTAACTACTACTTGTACTGTGATTCGATAACCGGCTATACACCTCCAGGATGCCAAAGGTTAGTGGAATACAAGAAACAGGGTTTAAACAGGGGGTTAACTAACTTTGATACTTGCAGAATTACTAGTTACCCACCAAATCGAAGGTATCTAGCCGGGGTTTTGCGTGAGTTAAAAGTAACTGTCCAGGAGCCCATATGAGTTTTCCAGGGTGCCAACTGTAAATCGATGCTTGATTTGGTAGAATGGGACTTTGTGTTAAGCTAACCTTTGGCATCCTGGAGGAGGTGTATCCTCGGTCAATGAATCATCACGATGTTACATGCCGAAAAAGAGGGATGCATGACTGTATGCAGGCTGGCTGACAAAGGAGACCTCCATCTGTAATGTTTGTTCGTGTTGTCGAACCAGTAGTCGCCTCTCAGAGTGAACTATACTTTTCTTGTTCCTCCCGGTCCTGTTATGTAACGGTAAACACCGACGTGGGGCAGTGTTTTGAAGAACCTGGCGAGTGGTTGATTTGAGCTCGTTGGGAGGTGGTAATGGTGGCCGCGGTGATGGCATGTTATGCGTTAGTGCTTTGATGAGATCTAGGACCGATATCTTAGCTGTTTGTAAGATGATGGCGTTATTAGGTGCTTGGGTGCAACTCGATGTAGGCTGCAAATTACTGTAGACGATGGGTTTTGAAAGGCTAAGAGCGATACCAGATCAGCGCACCCATATCCTCCCTATTCCTTGCTGGGGATAACACCATCACCACATGAAGCTGACGGTATGGCGGTCTATATAACAATATATGCCCAGGTTATAATACTTAGCCGCTATCTATTTGGCATCCCCAATCTGTCGAAGACGGTAGGCAGCTTTTTTTGGCTTCCAGCTTATAGAGCGAAGAATTCTACTGAACACTTGCCAGATATGAATACTATGAATTATTGATTATAGTACTAACTAGTTATAACGTTGTTTAACATAAAGCTATATTACTTACGCGATATAGTATGTTATAAAACGAGGCGCATTAATATTTGGTCTCTTTAAGGTTTTCTTTGGTGTCGGCATATCCCGGCCGACCTAGTGTACCTATCGGCTTTACGAGTCCGCTCCTAGTTTACTTACAAAGTAGTCCGTAGTATATCGATTATAATCCGACCTCTCCTTAGCACCGCAGCACTAATCGTAAGACTCGGCATATAATGCCCGGGCGTATCCTCGTCTACGTAATGCAGCCCACTGTAGAAGACGTACCTGGGTTATGGACACCACCGCAATCTAGAACTCGGCAAAGAAGTTTCTTCGACTTCGATGACCAGACGGGCGCCATCCCCTAAACATTATGCATGCATGCTGCAGGGATGATGCCTCGGCTTTTACGTGAACAAATGAGTGGAAGTATTGCATTAGTAAGGACTGTACCCAAAAGCTTGTAGCATAGTGGGTTGTCCCGGAGAACATGGATGCTTCTAGTAACGAGGACCTATGAGTTCCGTCTTCCCCTGACAGCCGAGACAGCTGCCGCGCGAAATGTAATATATATAGTTGGTGCCCTGAAAGAGGGACCTACCTAGTCCGGTGTTCTTGGCACGCTAGTTAACGGCCCATCGCACCGCCTGGTTTGAGCGCTGCTCATCTAAATCGTGTCAGAGCTTTGTCAGCCCACACAGACAAGAGACCTCTAACAGGTGGGTACCTCTAGGTAACCTAGGTGAGTATGTCCAATTAACGGGGCACTGAAGGTAAATATGCTGATGCCACGTTATTATAGCACAACATTAGCAAATCCTCGACCAGTACCGCCCATCCCCGCGCATGTGGATGGGCTAGGGTCCGGTCCCTGCTTTTTGGCATCCTGGTCGGATACGGCCTCGCCTGGCTTTGGTGCCAGAGACTGTCGACTGTTCCGCGCCAGGTCAGCTTCTCACACATTAAACTAGCCTTTTCTGGCAGTATCGCCTGACACCCATGTTGTCTGCTCAATACTAACTAAATTTGTATAAGATTTACAGTAGGAGCCTAGATGTAGTAAAAAGCAATACCTAGTCTAGCCACGTGGGTAAATATGCATATAAAGTAGGTAGCCAGTGGTAGACGTGGTGGCTGTGGTGGCTGTGCATGCTAAGCAGCAGCATAGGCAGTCTATACCTACCTAGGTAGTGAGCTTAGTGCATAGAGCACTGTAGGCCCTATGTTACAGCACTCTGTAGCGCTTTACTGCCTTACCTACGAGCTAGACCATACATTGAAGTCGATTTTTTTAAGAGACTGAGGTCTAGTCCTACTAGGGCATCCCGTACAACCAAATTTGGAGCCGCCGGCATTTTGGTGGAGGTCTTAACTAGAAAAGGCTAGTTTGATGTGCGAGAAGCTAACCTGGCTCGCCTGGTTCCACGCAGGAGGGAGCGGTGAAATCGTTCTGCAACCATCGCAAGCAACACCCCAGAATGAACTTAGCCTCAGCCATTAAACTTCTTATAGGCCCAAAAAACTGCCCATATAACTAGAACTTGCAACATATCCCTTTGAATGTGGTTTTAGCTCCGTGACTTAAAAAGTGGACTAGCGGGGCTGCTCGCACAGCGAGATACACCTAATAATCGTATTATCCGAGCATCATCTTATCGTTTTATTAGATGTATCTCGCTGTGCGAGCAGCCCCGCTAGTCCACTTTTTAAGTCACAGAGCCGAAGCTACATTTAAAGAGATAAGCGCTACTTCTATTTTAGTAACAATCTCACCGATTTAACAGTCAACCAAGTAGAAATCGACTAGTTATACTCCGTATACGATTCAATAATCCATATTAAAAGGTTAGCACCAGCTGCTCCTGCTTTAGTAAATAACGAAGTGGAGTTTATACATATACGATTACTTATGATTGCTTTATAAGAGTGATCCCCCAAAGAATCTGAGATTACCTAGGTAGTGTAAGTATAATCTATTAAGATCATTTTACTTGGCACGGCTTGGGCTATTCTGTTCTAAACAGTCGATGCTACGTATCATTTAGTACACATAAGCTTGGAGCTGATATGACCGCAAAGAGCGCTGAACGGCCTGTCCTCCTGGCAAATGGTTTGCAGCCATTGTCCTGTTTGCGATGTGCACGCCATAAAGTACGCTGTGACAGATTGGATCCCTGTTCTAAATGCATCAAGAACGATGTCCCGTGCGAGTTTCCGCCCCCGAAGACTGGGAAGCGAAAGAGACGCAAGATGCCGTTGGCATCTTCGACATCCCCGTCATCGAGTGACAAGTTAAGCGCCAGACTTGATCGATATGAAGAAGTTCTTCGAAGCTTGGGTGTTGACATCGAATCTGTGGACGTCTCGAACTCACCGCAGCTACGAAGCGCTGCCGCCTCATCTCAGGGCGAAATAGAATCACAAGATATAAATGATCTTAGGCAGAAAAGTCCGAATGAAGATGAGAGCGGCTGTCTGATCATAAGTGAAACGGGAAGTCGTCATGTCGATAATGAGTCATGGACCAAGTTAGGAGAAAATGTGAGTAACCTCGGATAACTACTGCCACGAAAGATGTTATTTGAAGACTAATATAGGCTAGTTCAACACAGGGAATTTAACGCCGAGGTCGTTGAACGATAGGAACGAGGATAGCATACCCAGACCGTTTGAGCATACTACCAAGGCGAGCAAACTTGTCCTAGGAGCCACGCCTGGGACAGCCCGGATGGAAGCTCTCTATCCACCGCAATTGCATTTTTCCAAATTGTGGCAGGTATATCTTCACAACGTCCAGCCACTCACTATGATCCTACATGCTCCGTCCGCTAGCTTGCTATTGGCCGAGGCTGTCAAAGGTCATGGTCACGCTTCAGCAGAGACGGAGGCCTTGTTATTTGCGGTTATGGCATGTGCGGTCATGTCTCTTAGCGACGCTGATTGCATGCGAAGTCTCGGTGCGAGAAAGACGTCGCTTTTCTCAAGGTATCGCTTAGGCTGTGAGCTGGCTCTCGCAAACGCAAGGTTTCTCATGTCATCTGATTTCAACGTATTACAGGCCTACACAATCTACCTCGTAAGTCTTCTCGAGACGTGTCTTCTCTATTGTTGCTAAGTGTCGCGTTAGTTCGCAATTCGTCTCAGCGTTGGACCTCATGAGCTGTGGAATCTCACAGGCATCGCCAAGAGAAATGCGCAACGGCTGGGTCTACATCAGGGGAACCTCGTATTAGGCATTACCCCGTTCGAGGTGGAAATGCGACGCAGGCTATGGTATCAAATATATATGCACGACGCGCTGGCAGCGAAGATTGCGGGTGTACAATGGCTTGAGCCGAGCTGCGAAATCACCGCTCCAGGCAACTTGAATGACAGTGACCTGTCGCCGACCATGAAAGAAATGCCGAAGGAGCGCAATGGTGCTAGCGACATGATATTTTGCAACTTGCGCTTCAAAATCCTGGCGCTCACAGGCGAAATCAGTGGCGAAGAAAAGCTATCGCGACTGTCAAGAGAGAAGAAGACCTCTACGGCACATCATAACCGCCGTACGAGTTTAGGGGATGCAATCGAACAGGCGGAGAAAGAAATCGAGCTGGATATTCTTCGCTATTGCGATATATTAAACCCGGTGCATATGCTGACAGCCATCGTGACTCGGCTAACGATGTGCAAGCTTCGCTTTGTAATCCTTTCAATTCAAAACGAAGGGGATACAGATAATGTTCCGGCAGACCATCGAGAGTCTATGTTCTCGACTGCACTCAGGGTACTCGAATATGAGAACAACCTGTATGGCCAGCCGGCCACCAGGGGATTCCACTGGTATACAGATCCGGATTTCCCTTCGTCCTGCTTGATGCACATTCTTGAAACCCTGATTAGAACACGCTCCCAGGGCGAGAGAGCCGAGAAGGCTTGGGAACAGATACGGATGTTATACGAGTCCCGACCGGCCCTCTACAATGCTCAAACACAGGGATCTCCCTATGCAACGATCAACAAATTGACACTCGACGCATGGCGAGCGAAAGAACCTCGTATTTTGGCATACGATCATACACAAGATGCTCCAACATACGTGACGATTTTGCGCGAACAAGAGCAACAAGAGGCAACTGGTCAGCAAATACCCATTCCACCACTCCATCCTAGCCTCAAATCGCCACCGACGTCAGAAGACCATGCTAGCGGCGGAGTACGACAACTAGACAATCTCGAGCATGAAATAAGCAGTTGGGTAGATGGACATGACTTTGATAATATTCCCTCCAATCCTGGATGCACAGACATGGTGTTTTTCGATCCTATGCCCGGCCTTGATCATGGCTTGCCTATGTCTTCGCACAGCTGTAATGATCCTGGAGGAGCTCAAAATCTGCTTCCGCCGCTTGGATGGACAGAACAAACCGGAAGTAAATGGTAGTGGAATAGGGGAACAGAGCAGCTCTGTTGTAGATAAATGAGATAGAACGGAGCTGGCCCAAAGCCAGGAATCTACGAACACTTCCAAAAAGAACTTTGACTTCGCTAGGTATATACCTGTTTTGCCAAATATCATGGCGATTTCCGATTTATGGTCAATAAGATGATGAGATGTGGCGGCTAGTAGTTTGGGTAGTTCATGTCCTAAGATATACGTGAGTTCATAGGTACCAGTAAATTAAGCAAATTCCCTAAGGCTACCCCAGATTTATGAAGAACGTTGATTACACTCAATTACTCAATTAAACCATTTTATTGATTTAACAACCATTGGTAATCTGGGGTAGACCTTACCTAGGGCCGAAACGAATTTGCTTAGTTCATGCGGTAGACCTACTTCAGGTGCCCACGGGACAGCGGCATAGCCCTAGCATTAGTGTATTTAAGTAGTCATTCCATGCTAGAGACATTGTATACAAAAGCTTGAGTGAGATAATTATAGAGGCATCTGGAGCTACACGGCTAGCCCCAGGTTTTGCATCTCCACTAACTTCTTATAAACCCCACCTTTCTTCATCAACTCGGCATGGTTTCCGATCTCCGCCAACCTCCCTTTCTCTAGTACATAGATGACATCCGCATGCTGGATCGAACTCAGTCTGTGTGCCACGGCAATCGTGGTCCTCTGCTCTGCGGCTTTGTTCAGCGCTTTCTGTACCATCTCTTCAGATCCCGAATCCAGTGCTGCAGTCGCCTCGTCTAGGAGTAGGATCTTTGTGTTGCGAAGGAGCGCGCGCGCGATTGCTATACGCTGCCTTTGCCCGCCGCTCAGCATCATTCCCCTTGAACCTATCTCTGTGTCAAACCCTTGCCTACATGTCATGTTAGTAGGGTATTAGCATGCAATAGTTTCGGGACAGGAGCTTACGGTAGCGATGAGATGACATCATGGATGTTGGCATCTTTGCAGGCTTGTATGATGTCCTTCTCAGACACCTCATCTGACGATCCCAAGACAAGGTTCTCTCTGATGGTGCCCGAGTACAGCGTTGGTTCCTGGCCGACGAGGGAGATAAGACTGCGATAGCTATTTACGTCCAGCTTCGAAATGTCTCGACCATCGACAAAGATTTGGCCTGATGTCGGATCGAAAAATCGTTCAAGTAATGCGATGAGCGTGCTCTTTCCACAGCCGCTTGGTCCGACTAGCGCTATGAATTGGCCGGGGTTGATGCGCATGCTGAGATTATTGATGACGACCGTATCTTTTCTAGACGCGTAGCTAAAGCTAACATTGCGTAACTCGATTTCACCGCGGCTGTCCTCCTTTGCGACTTTAGGTCCTGTCGTGTTCCAGGTGTCAATTCCCGGGAGGCGGTTGAAGAGGGCATTGAGCTCTCGGGCTGCGTCAAAGGCCCTGCTCATTCCTGGAGCATAGGAGAAGACTATGCCGGCGGTTTGGGCTCCTGATATGAGAGCAGCGAAGCAAATGAAAAACTGGGTGACGTTGTACTCGCCTGATGCGATCAGATGACCACCATACCAGAAAACTAGAGCGATAGCTAGAAATGTGATGGATTGGGATGCAGCATACATTGCCGAAGCTTGTAGGATGGATTTGATTGATTCCTTGGACCGTTGGGATAGAATCTCGTTGTAGTGATTCAGGACCCGAGTCTCCATATTCAGGGAAGCTACTGTTCTAATGGCCGAAGCAGCCTCACTAGCATAGGCAGCAGAATCCTGGTGCGTCTTCTTCATTTTTTCGGCAAATAATGTCAGCATCGCTAGGCGAATCCAACCGAATCCCGCAACAAACGGTATAGTTGCGGTGCAGACGAGAGCCAGTTTATATCCTATAATCAACGAGAGAACGATTCCACCAAGAATTGTTGCGATGAAGGTAAAGATGCCACCTAGCACTGGTCCGCTCACTCCGTTCAGATCATTTGGCGCTGATGTCAAAAGAGAAGTTAGAGCCCCTATGGAGTTCTGCTCCATATCAAAGAACGCAATTTCTTGACGAAGCACAGAGCGGAAACTCTGCTCTCGTAGGCGATGCGTGAGCTTTTCAGTTGCGTAGGAAAAGCTGAAACCTTGTGCGATGAAAATTACGAATACAGCAATTCCAAACACCAAGTATATCAATGCCCAGAAATCTACTCTATCGCGCAATAAACTCGCGGGAGTTAAAGACAAAGCATTGATCAATTGGGCATAGATAACAGATTGGCTAATGGCTTGTTAGCTCGTTTTGTCACTTCTTTCGTTGGGCATTTTGACTTACGCAGGAACACTAATCCCCGCCAGGATAGCAAGAAATGCTCCGATGAGGATAACAACAGTCTCCGGTCGACTATGATTTCGAATGAGTCTCGCAGTAGTTGATAGCTTGCTCCACGAAGACAACTTCGTCTCAGTTGGCTCCAAAGGGGCAGAGGCATCTGATCTTCGCACGTGACTACTCGTTGTCTCTTCTGCCTTCTCGTCTGACAACTGGCATTGGAGGTCGCTTATTTCTTTGGAAGACTCATCAGCACCAGACTCTATGCCATCCATATCATTTCCTTTTTCCTTTTCCCGGCCTTCCTTGGAAATCTGTTGCTTTTCGACCAATTCTGCATAGTGACCATGTTGGGCAATTAGCTCGTCGTGTGTTCCTTGTTCGACAATAACACCATCTGCCATTACCACAATATTGTCGGCATCTCGAACGGTAGATAATCTATGAGCTATGACGATGGTGGTCCGGCCTTCCGCGGCTGCAGATAGGGCTTTCTGGACTAATCGTTCCGCTCCTACATCAAGCGCCGACGTTGCTTCGTCCAGTAGCAGGATCTGCGGGTTCTTAATCAATGCACGTGCAATACAAATGCGTTGCCTTTGACCTCCGGATAATTGAGTGCCTTTCTCGCCGACTAAAGTCTGATAGCCTCGAGGTAAGCTCGAAATGAAATCATGAGCATTGGCTTTTATCGCCGCTGCTTCCACGAGCGCTTGCAGCTTAGCACTCTGTGCCAATGCGTCCTTCTCTTCAAGCCCAAATGTGATGTTCTCAAATATTGTCGTATTGAATAGTGTTGGTTCTTGTCCGACTAAGGATATTTGGCTACGTAGCCAGTTGATGTTTAGTGTTTGAATGTTGTGGCCGCCCAGACATATTTCACCCGCTGTCGGCTGATAGAATCTTTCGATGAGTCCAACAATAGTGCTCTTGCCACAGCCGGATGCACCAACGATTGCTGTCGTCTTGGATGCTGGAAATACTAGGTCAAGTTCCTTTAAGACCGTAACCTCACGTCGGGACGGGTAAACGAGCCGCACGCCTCGGAAGGCAATGTCGACATTGCCACTGTCGAGTTTCAACCCTTCTTCCGAGAACGGATCTATCGGCGACTTACGTGCGATCGCTTTGAGGATACCGGTGGCGCTGGCAATGCTGGAAACAAATGTTTTCGCATTGGGTGCCACTCTCCCAACGGCCCAGGCGCCGATAACGATGGCCAAAGTCGAAGTTGTTACGCCCGAGATGCTGAGTTCTCCGTTGACAAGGAGCCTGGAACCTTCCCAGAATCCAAGGCCGTAGCTGAGATAGGGAACTGCGTTGATCGAACCAATCACGATGCCAGTAACGGTACCGGCTTTGAAACCTGGCCGCTCTGCACGTTTGAGAAACTTGTCATATCGTTGTATCATGCTCTCTTGTATTCCGAACGCGGTGACATGTCTAATAGATCCAATCGCTTCTTCTGCAATAGTCGCACTGCTACCATAGCAAGCCAAGTTTTCCGCGGTCCATTTAACAGGCAATGCAACGCCGACGACACCAATAAGTGTTAGCACGACTACGGTCGATGAAAGGATAAGCGCAAGCTTCCAGTACTCGACGAATGTAATGACGAACGCGGAGATAAAAGTGGCCGCGGCTGTCAAGGCGAAAGAAAGGTTACCGGTTATTCCCTCTTGTATGAGGGTGATGTCAGACGTGATACGAGTCGTTAATTCTCCAGTGCCCAATGTATCGAAAAAGGCCATGTTCTGGCGAATGATGGTCTTCAGATACGTTCTTCGCAGGTTTTTCGTGATGCGCTCGCCTGTATAGTAAAATCCCACGGTCGTGATGTACACGAACACAAATATCGCAATCGCGAGATAAACGAAGTATAAGGAGAACTTCGAGACATCGGATTGCAGTTTTGATGCGGAGACTGTGCCATTTTGGAAACTATCGAAGGTTGCTACAATTTGACCATACAGAACCTATCGATATTGTTAGAGCGCGACATAGTAGAAGCGAACGCGACCTGTGATGTTTACATACAGTGAGAAGTGGATTGAGACCTCCGGCGATGATTGAAGAAAGACAGCAGATGGCGATGATGGCAAAATCGAGAGGGGTAGCGAAACTGAAGACACTGCTTGGAGGTTTACCTGATGGTAAGCCATTGAGCTGGTGATCTAGGATCTCGCTGTCGTCTTCCCGCGTCTTCTCCATTTCGTCCTGCTCGCCGACTCGACGATTTCTTTGACCCCTGGCACAACTTCAGCGGTGAAGGATTGAAGTTCAATGTAGGTCTACAGTGTCCACGGCGGTAATCAACAATTGGTCCGGGCCTTACGGGGTTGACGGACACTAAGAGATCGGACGTTCAGGGGGGTCGGAATCTCCGAGGCCTCATTTCTACCTGGACAGCAGTAATGAGGCCGTTCGAGAACATGGGCCTAAATCTGACGTGCGATATTGCGAAAGTAACATATTCCTAAGCTGTAGCCTACTGGTATCCCGATACAATCCGCTTTGAGGTTCCTATTACCGGAAATGGTATTAATGTTTCTGCAACGAGTGGGAAAGGCCTTTACTTACCGGGTCGATGCCGCAAGGCGGACTCATTTGGTAAGGTACGGATAGCCTCAGTGTGATATCTGTCAACCCTTCTCCGGTTTATATCGATAACAACTCTTTCCCCTGATATATCGCATACAAAAAGATACAAGGCAGATATCAATCTCGTCGTCTAGTGACTGCAGCGGAGAAGTTGCCTATCATGCTCTTAGCTCTTCGACCACAAATATTATCACGACATTCTCATGTATTTCCAACAATACAACGATGCTGCTACAGGAGTTCAGCGGCGGAAGCCTTTCAGCCAGCTCCTGCCTCATACGCTGATATAGCCCCTATCTTAGAGAGGTATCCTCCAGTCACTCCCTCCACCACGGGACCCAGCCCGTTCCCTTACGAAGATTTCTACCACTCCATACTCGACAAGAAAAGAGCCGATGGATCATACCGATACTTCCGCAGTATTACTCGGCTACAGAACCAGTTTCCATTTGCGGAATGCTCTAGAACGGGGAAACGGGTCAATGTCTGGTGTTCTAACGACTATGTATGTATCAGCCCAAGAACGTGCTGAATTCCATCTCACAGTGATACAGCTCGCCATGGGCAGCAGCCCTGCCGTCATGACAGCGATGCAAAACGCACTACACAGGTACGGGGCGAACTCGGGCGGATCACGGAACATTGCCGGACATAGTCCGCTGGTCGAGAAGTTGGAGACAAGCATCGCTGAACTACACAAGAAGCCCGCTGCTCTCTATTTCAGCTCCGGTTTTGCAGCAAATGAGGCGGCTCTCTGTACGCTGGGCTCACAGCTTCCTGGTTGTGTCATATTCTCAGATGAGCTGAACCATGCCTCGATGATTGAAGGCATCCGTCATTCTAGAGCCGAGCGTCACATATGGCGACATAACGACATAGACCACTTGGAAGCCCTACTTGCGTCCTATCCCAAGGAGGTACCAAAAATTATCGCGTTCGAGTCGCTATATTCCATGTGTGGTACGTACATATCCGTCGGTTTCGACTACTGAGGTTATGTTCGCTAACAACCCGTGAAACAGGCACGATTGCCCCTGTTAAAGATATTTGCGACCTCGCCGAAAAGTACGGCGCCATAACGTTCATGGATGAGTGCCATGCTATCGGCCTTTACGGGCCTCACGGCGCAGGAGTCGCAGAGCATTTGGACTTTGCTGCTCATCAATCAAACCAGTATGGATCAGGAACAAGAACTATCATGGACCGAGTAAACATAATTGCCGGGTCTACTAGCAAAGGCCTTGGCACAATGGGCGGCTACATAGTGGCCTCAAAGCAACTGATAGATATGATACGTTCAGTTTCCAGAGGATTCATTTTTACGACAACCCAGTCCCCTGCAATCATGGCCGGTGCACACGCAGCCATCCAGCATCAAATGCAGAATATCGGTGACAGAGTTGCGTTGCAGCGAAACGTTGCCGCCGTTAAGAGGAAGATGGCACAATTCGATCTGCCAGTGCTACCAAACCGGTCGCATCTCGTGCCAGTAATGGTTGGCGACGCTGAACTTGTCCGTTATGTTGCAGATATTCTTTTCGACGAATACAACATCTACGTGCAGCCCATCAACAGTCCTACCGTCGCTGTTAGCCAGGAGCGCTTCCGTATATCCCCGACTGGCTTCCACGATGTCGCTCAGCAAGACGTTCTTGTAGGCGCCCTGGTGGAGATCTGGGCCCGTCTCGGCTTGCGTAAAGCATCGGACTGGCAACGCGAGGGTATGTGGGATGCGGAAGATGCTGTGGTGAACCAGCTTTGGACTGATGAGCAGCTTGGCTTGACAAAAAGACCCGTCACCATTGATTATCTGCAATCCCCCATTCAAAAAGGTTTGCAGGATACGTTATTATCAAGCAGTGGATAATCGCACACCATTTATGTTATGAATTCATTCGGTTATAGACTAGTGCTTCAGAGGCGAAAAATTGGTTGAAAGCGCTTTCGTCCAAAGCATACATAGTAGGACCACATAGGACAACTGATGTCAAATTGTGTTAAATAGAGTCTCTCGGAACGTACTCATGAAATCGTCCGAAACATTGAGTGCTTTCCGTACCATGCACAGTGTCAAATACTGAGCACACTGAAAGACTCTGGGAATTTTCTCCAACATCAAGACGTCGAACATTGGTTGATATCAAGACGTCGAACATTGGTTGATACCAAGACACGTCATACTGTATAGCGTGAAATCGAGGTTCTATAGCCTTACGCGGGATGCGTCTAGACCTCAAGGCCATCATCTCAAGTGTTACTTATATACTCTGCCAACTCTACGAGGTTCCCTGATCTAAGCGAGTCGACTCACTCGCGACGTGAGCAGTGAGATTTGTGTTTCTTTGAAGAGGAAAAGGTACGGAGTACACTATACGGCTCTTCCCTGGAATTGTCAGAAATAGGGGGGTCATGATAGGAATGAACTGGGGTTATGTAACACGTGGTGTAATTATTCGACCTACTGAGCGCCTTTGGAAAATTCCTGGGAAAATTCTTCGGCAGGTCACTTAGCCGATTCAATCAGAACACTCATCATGATCATCGCCTATTTCTGATAACTACAGCGAATTCAATGGAATTGATTGGTAGGTTATACGACTATACTAACAGCGTCTAGTAGAGGTGGAGCGAATAATAGTCTGCCAAGGTTGACAGAACTATGTACCCGTGCGGACTCCACTTCGTCACACACGTAAGCAGAAGTTAAACTGACCCTTACGTGTGGGTCTTTGAATTGCCCATGACCAGTCGAATTGCCCAAGAATAGGTACATAATTTGCTATACAAATCACACCAAAACCTATGTATCTCACCTTAAATATATATGTCTATTATGATAAATAAGAATATTGTCTAGTATTTGATTAAAAGTAAATATTCATACTTGAAAACAGCGCCCACTCCACCACCAATCTAGATCACTAACACTAAACCACACACTTTAACACCTTCACACACCTTAACACCTTCACACACCTCAACACTTTCACACACCTTATTTTGATCAAATCCATCAAATTTTATCCTCTCAACTACAACCCAAACGGATCTATCACTCTAAACACCTCGTCGTCGCTATTTACATGCTTTTCGTTATCCGTTACTTCCACTGTCGTTAGCAGTCTTGCAGTCGTAGGGGTAAAAGATATAATGCTAACCGTGAATTGTAAATAAACTGTGCTACCTCTATTTAGGTAGCAATCACACCTATTTGGAAGTATATATATTTCTGGGCAATTCGACTGGTCATGGGCAATTCAAAGACCCACACGTAAGGGTCAGTTTAACTTCTGCTTACGTGTGTGACGAAGTGGAGTCCGCACGGGTACTTATTACTGGTTCAGGTTATTGAACATGCCGCCGCCAAGAGGCTTACGAAGCAGTCCACACAGAGATTTCGTGAACCTCTCGGTGTCGCAAATATATCCTGCGACGTGACGGCGTGTTCAATAGCCTGCGCAAGTAGCCCCTCAATCACCAATTCAAACATGGAACTTGTGTCGTTTCGAGTCACTTAACAAATTTCAAACTACTGTAGCATGTCAAGGTGATACAGTCTTTGCTTTCGCAATTATCTTATCGAATGGCTAGCTCATTTTCCTTTACTTATCATAACACAAGTCCCCATTTAACTTCGCGTTGTGCGGTGGTCATTCCAAATACAATTTTCGTCGCGTCGTAACGAGCCAAGTCAAACAAACGCACCCAGTCCAAACCAGATTTCCGAACCAGACTCATTTTAACTCAGCCAATCTAAAAATTCCGGAGTGAAGTAGCTTAGAATAGCGTCGGCCCCGGCTCGAACAATGATTTCGGTCGTCTCGAAGGCTCCAGCTTTCAAGTCGAAAACACCTGCGGCGGCAGCCGCGTGAATCATGGCAAACTCGCCAGAGACCTGCATAGCTATTACTGGTACATCTGACATCTGTTTGCCGTCGGAAATGATATCTGCGTATGCCGGCTTGACCATGATCATGTCGGCGCCCTCTCGTAGATCACGTGCCATGGCTTTGCGAGCGAGGCCACGCGCGGGAGGCGGCAGTAGATAGCGCTTACGATCACCGAAAGCAGGAGTAGACGCAGCAGCTTCGCGGAATGGTCCGTAGAAACAGCTGGCATACTTAGCCGAGTAGGACATGACCGCCACTTTGCTTTCGAGCCTCGCGCTGATCAGTTTCAGTTTAATGGCGCGGATTCGACCATCGCTCATATCCGAAGGAGCTACGCAGTGAACGCCAGCTTTAGCGAAAGACAAGGCAACGTCTGACACGCGAGCTACAGATGCCTCGTTATCGACTGTACCATCTTCAAAAAGCACAGCGCAGTGTCCATGGTCAGTATATTCGCAAAGACTGACATCGGCTACGATGTAAAGTTCGGGAAATGCTTCACGAAGCCGCGGGATGGCCGGCATGATAGGTCCTTTGAGACTGTCGGCCATGGATCCAGCGGCATCCTTCACGTCGGCTCCGGGCGGCGAGCCGAAGAGGATGACAGAGTGAAGACCCTTGGCGACAAGCGGAGCCAGGAATGGTATTAACTTGTTGACTCCTCGCCTGTACTGGTTCGGAAGACTTGTGATGCGCTCCTCTAGGTCTGGATCGGCAGACAGGAAAACGGGATAGATGAACATGCCCTGATTGAGTTTAATACATGAACCGGTCAAGCGAATCTTAGGCTAGCGTATTTACCTTATGTAATTGTCTCTCGGCTTGCCATATCGCCGACACAGCGTGATTGTAGCCGCTCTTGAGCTGACTGGCGATGGCAGCAGTGCCATCTCGGGGCCAGTCATCGTTTGAGCCAGTCGAAGCCTTGAAGATTGGTATCGGGGCAGCCATGATGTGAATATTCAGCAGGCTCTGTTACTTGATGCGAAAACACGCGGACGCTACCTATGGGCGAAAGAATCTTTTGTATCACGCTTGGGACCAAAGGATTTTCGCCTGGTGCTAGTCAAGTAATGAAAATCTCAGTTGGTTGGCTCCCATGGAATAGCGAGACCGGACAAGCTGACCTTTGACCTTAGCGAGGGAGCGGTGAACGCTGAGTACTTTGCACGACATGTTCAAAAATAATTAAGCGGCATCTACATGGGTTTGATCAAACTCCGAAATGGATTCACTGCTGTTCGGTCACCGATGTTCTCTTCATTATCCTAAGTACCGAGTCCATTTGCGTGTTGGGTTTGCCACGCTGTTACGGGCATTCGGACTGTCCGAGGGGTCTAATGCTCCCATTCGCCTCACAATCCACCAGCGGCTCGTTACGGCCACATTGAATTATTCCGACGCTTGTCGTCGTCTCCGTTGCTCATACACCGGAGGTTCGTCAATTTAGTTCTTGATCCTGACTGGTGGCAGAATCCCCGTTAAACATATTACACGGATAGAAGAGCAATACTGATACTATCACGATACCAGCGACAAGATGATATCCGACCAAAAGTCCTTAATTGATGTCATTGTTGTTGGTGCTGGATTGTCTGGCCTACAAGCTGCTTGCTCTCTTACAGAAGCGGGGCTGAGTACCGTTGTGCTCGAAGCACGCTCTCGCGTTGGCGGTAAAACTTGGAGTGTTTCCAACGAGAATGCCGCTGGAATTGCAGACTTGGGCGCCGAATGGCTGAATGATACCACTCAGCCTCTGGTTTATCAACTTGCGAAGAAACTTGGGCTCGACTTCAATGAAGTCAAGGTGCAGGGCAAGTCTATCCTGCAAGGACTGGACGGAGGATTGATCCGACATGAGTATGGGGAACAGGCCCCGGTAAGTCAACCGTTTGCCAAATAGGAACCCTTCGGTTGACAGTATAGCTTCCTGGTGGGGAAGAGGTAGTAGTCGGACGAATAAAGCAATTATTTGAGGACGAGTCCCGCAAGATTGACCTCGAAACGTTTAGTAGCTGCCCTCATGATGATGTTACACTTGAAGAATTCGTTCGGAGCCGTGGCGGTGGCCAAGCCACGTTGGCTACCGTTGCTGTTTGGGCACGCGTCATGCTAGGTTGCGAACCGAACGACTTGAGTGCAGCCTATTTCCTTGCTTACTGCAAGAGTCAAGGCGGGCTTATGAAAATGAGGTCAGGGAATATGCAGGGCAAATATGTCACCATCAGAACAGGTAATTGATTACCCCTAAACATGACGTTGACATTGGCTGATGATATATACAGGAGCCCAGTCTATATCTGATGGCCTCACAGCCTTGTTGCCACCTGGTACTGTTAAGCTAGATACTGCAGTCAAGTCTATCGTGCAGTCCTCTGGAGGTGTCGAGGTACATAGCACTGCCGGCAAGGTGTTTCGTGCAAGAAAAGTTATTCTGGCATTTTCCACGCCGCTGTATAAGAAAATAGAGTTCTCTCCACCACTACCCGCTGAGAAGGCGCTCCTTATTGGCTCGACGAAGTTAGGCTACTATACTAAAGTATTGGCAACGTATAGCAAACCGTGGTGGAGGGAGACGGGCTTGAGCGGCGCAACTCAATCTTTCATCGGGCCAGGCGCAGCGACTCGTGATACAAGCGAAGACTCCCAGTCCACATATCGGCTTACGAGCTTCATCGCGGGCGGCCAAGGAGAAACATGGTCGAAACTTTCTCCCCTCGAAAGACGAGCGGCGGTATTAGGGCAATTCGCTGAAATGTTAGGTAGTAAGGAGGCTCTCAATCCAACCCAGTACATTGAGCAGCAATGGTCACTGGAGGATTGGAGCTTGGGTTGCCCGTGCCCATACACGGCTCCAGGAGTGTTAACGAAGGTGGGCGGGTATCTTAGACAGCCGTTCAATCATATTCATTGTGTCGGGACAGAAACCGCCGTGGAATGGATAGGCTACATGGAGGGAGCGTTGGCCTCGGGCAACAGAGGAGCAGGAGAGGTCATAGAGTTGTTAAGAAAATGAGAAGTAGAGGGCATTGAATACGATCGAATGCGTTTGAAGCAATTATCAAGTTCCTATATTTCATATTTCGTACTATATTCCCCGACCCCTATTCAGCTGACCGGTAGTTGCAGACACTGGGTTTTTGTTTAATGTCCCAAAACACGATCATATAATTTCAACTTCTTCCTA
Organism: Xylaria castorea; assembly: GCA_022495115.1. Taxonomy (NCBI): domain Eukaryota; kingdom Fungi; phylum Ascomycota; class Sordariomycetes; order Xylariales; family Xylariaceae; genus Xylaria; species Xylaria castorea. Next base: position 817,661 of record MU382625.1, on the reverse strand, counting down.
TGTTATCCGTGTGATCTCTTTTATTTCCCACGGCTGTCAAATTGTCTAGTAATTTCTTTTCTTCCCTTAATGGGTCAATGCCTCCAACCATTTGAAAGATACGCATATGAAGTTCTCAGGTTCCTTAGCTAAGTTACGATGCCTGCATTTGATAACACCCACCATGCCGTAGCAGTTAAGACTGGCCTACATTTTATGAGCTTACACATGCTCGTCGAGGGTGATATTGTGTAAGCATTAATCTATGAAGTGGGTAGTCAACCATCAATTAAGATACAATAGGGAATCCATCGTGTATCCAAGCGAGTAACCTTATCCATCACGTAATAAGTCGACTTAAGCATGGGGCTCTTTCTGCCTGAAGATGTACTAGTATACAGAGCTTACAACTTTTCGGCGAGTACTACGTATACGTCTACAAACCCCTTCTACTTAATCAAGTACGGCTAGGCTGTTCATCAATCGCCACTCCAAGGTTAGAAAACTCAAACCACTTACGTACCGGAACACTCAAGTGCCGCGCGCCCTTTGTGCTTACTTACATATTCATACCATGATCCCAGTCTGCCAGGATTCTCGCATTTTAGGGAGGCTTGAAATGATCTCGGGTTGTGACGGTTCGCCGTGCCGGGTCACACGTGGAAGCCCGTGTCGGACTCTCCGAGCCGTTTAGTAGGTTTCGAGTACGGCATTAGCCGTCCCCGGATCTAAGACCGAATATTACGAATCTGCTCATACTGGAATTTATTCGAACGATCGTTGAATTTTTGTGTCGGCTTTTCTGACTCCCCCATATTTCTTCATCTGCGGTGAGGGTCTAGACAGCTGCATGGTCATCCGCCAACGACCCCTGGTAAGAATACCATCCTTTCAACGTTCCCAATTCCTAAGCGCGCTCGGTTGCATTAAAGGCGGCATCTACTTACTCGATTGCTACTTATTTTCCTGGAACCACGAAACATCACTCCTGTTGTACCTCGCAAATAAGTGCTTTCATTTCTTGCCCACACTTACCATGGAAGCTCTATTACGTCAGCCAGGTATCAAGTGCCCCTTTCTGCACAAGACGTCTCCTGCTACCATCCGATCGCTTTCAACTAGTTGTTCGAGCTATGCAGCGCATGGAAGCAGTAGGACTGGTTTATCCCGCTTCACGGCAGTTGCTAGTCGTTGCCCAGTAATGGGAACGGCGATAGCTGTCCACAACACTGACGCCAGAGTCAGTCGTTCTCGAGCATGCCTCCACACCACTAAGTCTAGTCCCATTGAGAATACTCAATTCCGGAAAGCGAATGGTAAGATGCACTCCTCAACGATGTGCCTTGGTTTTCGTGTTTGCATACTTACCCCAGCCCAGTACTTCATACTTCCCCCACGCCTCCAGCCTTGGGAGGCTCAGGTCGCTTCGACTATGATGGCTTCTACCAGAACCTGTTAGACAAGAAGCACGAGGATAAATCTTACCGGTATTTCAATAGCATCAACCGACTAGCGGGGGAATTCCCTCGCGCTCACATGGGACCCGCTCCTGAGAATAAGAAAGTAACTGTCTGGTGTTCAAACGACTACCTGGGCATGAGCAGAAACCCCATGGTTCTAAGCAAAATGCACGAGACGCTTGACAAATATGGTGGCGGTGCCGGTGGTACCAGGAATATCTCTGGTCACAATCAACATGCCGTGGGCCTGGAGAACACCATTGCTAAGTTGCATTCGAAGGACGCCGCGCTCGTCTTTTCCTCATGCTTTGTCGCCAACCACGCCACGTTAGTCACGTTAGGTCAAATGTTGCCCGGCTGCGTGATTCTTTCGGACAGCAGTAACCACGCGTCTATGATCCAAGGTATCCGCCACTCGGGCGCCAAAAAACTAGTTTTCAAGCATAACGACGTCGTCGATTTAGAGGCGAAGCTAGCTTCTCTACCTCTCGAGACCCCGAAAGTCATTGCCTTTGAGAGCGTATATAGTATGTGTGGCTCTATTGGCCCGATTAGAGAGATCTGCGACCTAGCAGAGAAGTATGGTGCAATTACCTTTTTGGATGAGGTGCATGCCGTGGGCATGTACGGCCCGTCTGGCGCCGGTGTGGCCGAACATCTTGATTTCGAGGCCCATGCGGCCGGTCAACCAAAAGGGACAGTCCAGGACCGAGTTGACATCATCACGGGTACGCTGGGTAAGGCTTATGGATCGGTAGGCGGCTACATTGCGGGCTCCTCCAAGATGGTCGATACTATCCGCTCCGTAGCTCCGGGCTTCATCTTCACCACATCTCTACCTCCCGCGTCAATGGCAGGTGCTCAGACTTCGATTGAGTATCAGATGGCCTATGATGGCGATCGTCGACTTCAACAACTGCACACGCGTGCCACAAAGGAAGCTCTGATCTCGAAAGATATCCCGGTTATCCCTGGCCCCTCTCACATTATCCCTATCCTCGTAGGAGACGCCGAGGTCGCCAAGTTGGCTTCTGATCTACTCCTTGAGAAGTGGGGCATCTATATCCAAGCCATTAATTACCCTACCGTCCCTGTTGGTCAGGAGAGATTGCGCGTAACGCCGACTCCTGGACATGTGGATGAGTTCCGAGACCACCTCGTCACTGCTCTTGACTCGGTCTGGACTCAGCTCGGTATCAAACGAGCGAGCGAGTGTGCCGGTGTTCTTGGTGTAGGTAAAGATTCCTCGCCAGGCAACCAGCCGCTATGGACCGATGCGCACCTCGGTCTCAAGAGTATTCCCGTTGAAAGCCAATCTGGTGTTGGGGCTACAGGGGCTACAGCTTTCTCTGCTAGTGCTTAGACGAGACATAAATTGATAAACGAAGATACAACCTTCGTGCTTGCTGAGATATGCGAAGCATTTGCGAATGCCCCAAAAATCTGGATTTATTGCTGTAGAATGAGCGCTACATTCGTTATTATTTGTGATTCGGCCGCTCAGGTTTATCAAGCTTAACCAATAGCAACCTAAACCAGTATTCAAGCAAGTCCTCCACTATTAGTCAAGTAAAACTGGCGAATGAAGAAAGTGTTCTTAGTCTACCAATTCGGTCGTGGAATTTGAGACGTCTTTGATAGACAAGTGAACCATGCGAACACGATTATTGAACGCTGATAGGGATCGGACATAACCGGCACCACGTGTGGCTCACCCATCTGATAATATGACAAACGGACAATATTAACTACGTAACACCCCTCTAGCTGATAAGTTGTCGGTTGTCACTTGCACAAATAATCAATAACCTCTAGAATCCCTGATATTTCATAGTTAAGATACATCAGATCAGATACAAGTCCATGATCCGGGACTCTCATAAATTTGTACCGCCTGAGCGCTTCACTCGGAGGTCGGTGTAAGCAACAAGCGCTGTTCATCTGATATATATGGCAATGATACCATTGCACTTGGACCCGTCGATAACGAGTTGAATGCCTTGGAGTACAAGTTCGCAATGGAGTGTATCAAATTTTCTTGATACAACCTCTTGCTGTACCTGAAGTACAGTTCGAATGTCTTCTTTTCACCCTCAGCTCGTCGACCAGGTCGACATAACAGCCACAAGTCTGTCTTGTCATGTTGCTGCTCCTCGTAAATGGAATTGACGACAAGTCTATCCTCCTCGCTCCCGTCCTTCCAGACTTCAGCCTTAGAGTCCGTGGGTTCTATGTTGACAAAGTTGACGATGCTCGAGAATCGTTCATCGCATCCCCAGTCCGTGCAGTTTCGGATGATATGCTTGAATCCGAGCGTCTCGTGAGGTATAGCTGAGATGAGGTCAGCCTGGACCTCTTTCATAAGCTCCAGGTTAGTCATGTTTGAGGATGTCCGGACTCTTATAGGCATGAAGTTCACGCACGAGCCGACAATAGTCTCTATGTCCGGAATATCTATTTGACGGCCGGAAACAAAATCGCCAAAGATAACATCGGCCGAGGATGATAGCGAGGCGATTAATAGAGCCCAGGACGTCTTGACAATGGTGGCTGTGCTAATGCCAATATGTCTCAGGTTCGGCTCAGCAACGATCATCTTGAACTGTCCATCTAAAGTATTGTCAAATGGGGGCCCAGACGTATTCCGCTGTACTAATTTCGGCATTCGGCTGCCCTTGAGATGATCTTGCCAATACAACTCGGCATCGCGAATGACACTTGGCATTTGTATTCTTTCGGCATATTCGTAGAATGGGAGAGTTTGAGGTAATGGCTGTGAAAGGTAGAGTAGCCGAAGGTGATGCCCAAAGGTGTCGGCGCAGAATCCGTCATACTGCGCATGTGAGATCCTAATGACCAGTCTATGCCGAACCGGTGATATCAAAACGATATCAAATCGTGAGATCGGAGCACCTAATGGTGACACCCTGTCTTTGAAGCAGATTTCAGTAGTCTTACTCTCAAGACCATCAGCTGTCGCCTGATGGATTTCGAATGGAAGAACTTGTTCGGGAGGAATTTCCATGTAGACCCTATCATCCTTGAGTTTAAAGACAGTTCTCAGAATGGAGTGTGCTTCAACAAGTTCTTTACAGCTCGTCTCTAGCTTTTCCACGTCAAGTTTTCCCGAGAAATCGTAAATGAAATGGTCAATCCAGCCTCCATTTCGAGCGCCTACCAAGGCGGCCCATTCCTGAAAGTCGGTCGCTTTCAGAAGTTTGAGTTCATTGGAGACGGACGGGTCGTAGTTTATGCCATTGATGCTTATTGTTCGCTTGTCCCAGTCGAGGGCATGAAGCGTTGCAATCTTGGCCATATCCTTAAGAATGGGACACTTCAAGATCTTCTGAGTCGTTAACTCCAGGTTCTTCGATCGCGCTTCCGACACAAGCCTGATAGCTGCGAGAGAATCTCCGCCTACGGCAAAAAAGTTATCTCTTCGTCCAATGCGACTGACGTCTTGGCCCACGACTTTGGCCCATACATCAGCTAGAATACGTTCTTTTTCATCGGCAGGCTTTTCTGTAGGTTGTTGGGAGCCCCGTATTGCAGAAGCAATCAAATTCTGGTAACCCAGTTTGCTCGCATTATTCCGGAGTTGCCTGCGGTCCGTCTTGTAGTCCTGTGGCAGCTTCTCCATGATCATGAATGCTCGGGGTATCATGTGTCGAGGGAGAAGCTGTTCAAGCTGTCTCAGGGCATCTAGAACTGTAGCACGGTCATCGAGATCCTGGTCAGAGTTGCCATTTGTTTCCATACTCCTTCCAAGGACGAAAAACGCCGTCAAAAGCGGTCTATCAGGAGCGTCGAATGGCTTCACCAACTCCACAATAGCTTGCGATCTGGTGGGTAGGAGAATACGGAGGTTATATTCAACGTCTTTTAATTCAACACGTTGCCCGTGAATCTAAATTCCAAAGTCAGAATGGTGATCAGTTGTTGGGAAATTCTGACGTACCTTGACCTGGGTATCTGCCCGCCCGTAGATTGACATGCTGCCATCTGTTTCATACCGACCCAAATCACCCATACGTAGGTATTTCGCGCCTTCGGCGCTTTCACGATTCTGGGCCCACACAGGTGTAGCCATGAAAGTCTTAGCGGTTTTCTCCTGGTCATTGAGGTACCCAGCGGCGAGCTCATGACTTTCGAAGATAATCTCTCCTACTGCGCCGATAGGTACAAGTTTATTTGTATCGTTTGGGTCGACAAGCCACGAGAGCCCCCCTACAGGAGATAAACCCTTGCCTTGATAGTCGGGGTTACCTGTCTCTCTGATCATGAAGCCGCCTTCGCTCGCTGAAATAGGGAGGTCAGTCTATTGTGATCATTTCGGGCTTGCACAGTACCTACCACCATAGAGATGTATGAAGTGAACATGGCCTTCCCAAAGACGCTCCAGGTCGCGATCAACAGGCTCGCCTCCTACGCATAAATGCTTTAGACTCGGAACATCAGCAGGTTGAAGAGTACGAATCAGAGACGGCGTCATATAAGATCGAGTTGATCTCGATCGATTAATGAATTCGGCAAGATTCGACATCCGCTCTGTCTCAGATGGTACGCACAGAGTTGCACCGTGGAGCAAAGTGCGGAAGTTTTCCCTGGAATCTTTAAGCAGATGAAGAGACTGCCGAAGGGTGTCTGTCCACTTACCCAACTGGAGCAATGTACGCATAAGACGCGAATTGTAATATTCTTGCGTCCCCATTATATTCAGCGTTCCAGATGTACGATTGGTGCTCCGATGTCAAGCGATTGTGTGTGTGCATAACACCCTTCGGTCTTCCGCTGCTACCGCTGGTGAATGCCACCAAGGCAAGATCATCTGGCTGCACACCACCCATGCGCCACGCGTCGGCCCGACTCACAGGGACGCCCTGAGCCTCGAGGATCTGGGGCAAGTTTTCTAAGTCCGAGATGACGTTGACGTTTAATTCTCCAAACCTCGATGCATGAGTTGTATCGCTGATGACTATGGTGGCTCTAGTTTCCTCTATAATCGCGAACAGGCGCTCGTCCGGATGGCCGGGGTCCATGGTCGTAACAGCGCCACCGGCTTTCCATACAGCAGTCATTGCGCATGTGCCCCATCTGCTTTTGTCCATGCAGACTGGTACGATCATGTTCCGTTTGAGACCTAGTTTCAAGAGACGTACAGCTAGTATGGTACTCAAGTCGTCCAAATCTCCATAAGAAAAGCATCCTTCAGAGGTGTATACCACTTCCTTATCCACATTATCGTGGAAAGTCTTCTCAAAATGTTCATTCAACGTTTGATTTGCAGGGGGCGGTACCTTGGCGTTCCAAGTATGAATGAGCTGCTCATCACGGCCGCTAATGAGGTTGATACTCTTGAGTGGACAATTGAGGCTACTTGCAATCGTTGACAGACAACTTTCGAAAGTAGCAAGCACATTTTGTGCGCACCACTCATCCAGTAAATCCGTGCTGTAATGCAATGTCACCTGAATGTGGTCATCAGGAATGTCTGAGGTATTTGTTTTGACGTGGAAAACCACTCCAGAATCTAAAAGATTCCCGAACAACTTCTCATGGAAGCCGGATTGTGTGAGACACAAAGCTGTATTAAATGGTTTGTGGCCGAGTTGAGTTTCAGCTTTGCGAAAGCAATCTCGAATCATCTCGCCATCTGGTTCAATCAAGGGGAAAGACGATAGGGTTTGAAAATTCTGGAGCAGCGTAAGAGCCCCATTAAGCTTTATTTGCAGAATATGAGCCTTGAGTGGTCTCTCGGCGTTACTCGTGGTCGATTGTGCTTCATTCAAGAAGCCATATAAGACACTATCGGTGCGAAGGTAAGCCTTGAGCAGCAATGTAAATGCGAATTTGTATAGATCGTCTCTGTCGAACCCTCCGAACCCCGATTCCTCTCGTAGAATCTTGGGCAAAGCCAATCTGGATGAATATGTCTCATTTGCAGGTGCAGTACCACGATCATAGAGCAGGCTCGGGAAATGGCAAGGTTCCACGTCCGCAAGGAGGCCTGCCAACTCCTCTGACGAAGGCATTGTGATACTGGAAGGAATCGAGTACGATGCGTAATACTCAGTATCCAGGTGTGATCAGTGAGCGAGGCGTCTCCAGCGAAGACGATGCTTCGCTTCGCAGACTGTGTGTCATCAAAGACATTCTGTAGGTACGAATATGATTGGTCAGCAGCGAAGAGTATATGATTGAGGCCACAGAGCCGATCACCGGCTGTCGATTACTCTCATCCTTGGATCGTCAGAGAATTCTCGTGCGATCTCGACCGGCGAGTGTTTGTCCAGACTCGGAGCCTCAGCCCCGTATTTTTGGCACTGAATTGCGGTCAGAATCATAGCTCAAACTCGGAATGTCCGGAAGCCCGAGCTGTCCGGGCCGGTTCTAAAGGTGCATGGAAACACCAAACTATCTGTGCGATTTCTTTCGCGGTGAGTGACAGAGGCGCTGAACTAGCCCAGCGTGAACGTAGCTAGAAACACTGGAACAATGCGCACTCAGCGATTTATTTGATGTAAGCTTTGCTAGGCCGCTGTATCATAACCTGGCTAACCAGGGACGTGGACGGTTATAGCCGGGCTCCTCCGGAAACACCGAATCGTCCGCTGTTCGAGGCCCGAAGCCCTGTAAAGCTGCACGCAACATGTACCAAGCGCGTCCTATTCCCACGTGGTCGACCGCCACCAAGGGAGAAACGGAAAAAAAGAAAGGCACAGAGGGAAGAAACCAGCACTGTTAGCAGTGCTACATCTGACTACAGTGAAGTATTGCATTGAAAATGTCAGGGGTTTTAGTCGCAAAAGATCAAGACAATCACGAACGTGAGTCGAGGTTTTGGTGCATTCTTTCGCTTTTCTGGTTTGCGTTGTCCGCACATTATTCAGAGCGCTAACTCTTACAGTTCGGTTCCAATGCAAATGGCACGCTGGTCAAGCCAATGCCAAAACATCGGATACCACCTGCTGGCAAACCATTGATATCTTCTTCGAGCGAACCTCCAGGAATCCTTTATTCTCATGGCCTGCGAACGCAAATGACGTATACCTGTTCATCGAGGAAGATAATGACCAGCAGCAATTCATCCCACGAGGCTTTGAGTCGGCTACAATTTTCCGCTTCATAGTCGATTGCCTCTCGGCCGCAGACCGTGAAGATGAGAGCGCTGCCAAGCTGGTGGTGCCGCAGTCCCAGGGACAGATTGTACGGTCGGATATCCTTTCGCTACGTTTATTAGGATGCGCCTTGGTGAGGAATGTTGTAGGCTTTGCAAAACCACTGCAATTCTATGATGGGAAACAGGTTGTTACTGAAACTCTGCAACAAGTTCTGCACGTGCTTGGAGTCTCGATTGGAGGTATGCTTATGAAATCAATTGACCCGAGCAACAAGAATGAGACTCGTGATTCACAAATGCGTCAACTGGATGACGAGTTACGCAATCGGCTTTCATTTCCCTGGCTGTCAAAAGAAGCGCTGAAACGCAAGACCCTCGCTCTTGTCGAAGGCGGTCGTCGTAGGCCGGATTTTGGGGGAAATGGAGAAACTGTCTTCATGGCGGCCCAAGCCTTCGGAATCGACATGGTTGTACTTGACAATCCGGGACATTGGTTGGATGGTCCGAGATGGGCGCATTGGCGCAAGGAGTTCATTCCCATTGAGGCTGGTTTACAGTCGGACGCCGTTTTCACAGCTGGAGTTGTCGACGCAATCCGCGCCTGGGGTGGTCATCTCGATGGCATCGTGACATTCTGTGACCATTACACAGAGCCAGTCGCAGAAGCTGCCTTGCAACTATCACTGCCAACATTAGCTCCGGCAGCATACGCACTAGCCACAGATAAGTTCAGGCTACGAGTCTTTGAGGGACATGAAGCCTACCGCGCTACAAGCCTAGAAGAGGCTACCAGCATCGTGCAGGAACACAAGCTCGAATTCCCACTCATCATGAAACCCATCGTTGGATATCTTTCGGAAGGTGTCGTCAAGATTGATGATATTTCTCAACTTAGAGCTGGTGTACAAACCATAAGAGCAGACCGACACGGCGCAGACTTCACCATTGAGAAATACTGCGAAGGGCCAGAAGTGGATGCCAACTTCGTGCTGAGCGACGGGGAGCTATTATTCTTTGAGGCATCCGACGAGTTCCCCAAAACTGCAGATGTGAATGGACATGGAGATGTCAAGAATTTTATCGAGCTGGGCAACATTCTTCCATCCGAGCTCCCAGAAGACGAGCTTGCTGTTCTCCGAAACTCGCTGCATCGAAGCTTGGTTCGAATGGGACTCACCGACGGCATATTTCACCTTGAAGCGCGAGTTGCGAACTCGAAGATGGTATATGAGCTCAAAGATAACGTACTAGACTTGATCGAGCGCTCCACTCCCCATCAAGAGGTACCGTCTGCGTGGTTGATCGAGGTCAACCCGCGACCGCCATCGATGATGGCCGCAGCTGGGCCAAAACATACATACGGCGTTGATTATTGGGGTCTCGGACTACTCTTTGGAATCCAAGATAAGCAACGCGTCAGACAGCTTTCGCATCCATTCGCACAAGGAGCGCAATACTGGTGCGAAATGGTATTCATTCCGGTTGAAAAGGGCGGTGTTTTTGATTCTGGGGACATTTGCGAGGAGTTGTTCAGCAGGCGACCGGATCTCGCGGAGTATGTCTCCTGGTGCGCTTGTTACTTCAGGAAGGGAGACGAAATACCGGACCCTAGTACAGGGGTTTTCACGTGGGTAGGACATTTCAACGTGTTTTCACGGAAATCCCGCGCACACGTATTGGAAATTGCTGAATGTTTTAGAAAAGAAGTTCGATACTCTATTGTGTAAAAGTAGTATGGGCTCTGCTCTTGGTTTTCCGCTATCTAGTGTGGTTTTAGGCTGAAGCCGTCCTGTTAGGTTGTTGCAGCTTAAACCAATAATAAAAGAAAAAGATGCACTTCTGCTGCAGTCAAGCTAGCTAACCTACTGTACCTTCACCCATGCACATTAGATCTTCGTCACTCAGCAACACCAGGTCTACATTCACGCAGAATATACATACGTAGGTGTACTGCCGTCAATCATCAGCATTTCAACGAGTCCTTTAAATCTCAAGCGCTCGCTGCCGGTCTGTCCCGGCAATACAACGTCCTCAGGCGTATTGATGAGTTTCTGCTTTGAGAAGCTGACGATTTTACCCGTTGCAGTGTCGACGACATTTCTATAATGGCATCCGGGCTCGCTGTATATATAAAAAATTATAATGAAAATACGGCAAGTGGCCCCTGACACCACTTGGCTGTAGTCACATGTATTCACTTAGAATGCCAAGCTTCCACCTTCGTTATTCTACATTCCTTTTAGTGGGGGTTAGCCTTGACCTAGAATACCAGTCGTAACAGTTGAAAAGAAAATGATTAAAATGTTACATAAAAAAAGAAAATATATAATGATAAGATATATAAATAATATAATACAATCTTTTGAAAAGATAATTGCTTGAAATTTTGTAGCATATGTAAAATGTTTTTGTAGGGTAAATTAGGATTTGACACAGAAACAGCTGTGGGCAGCCGTAGGTACCTGGTTAGTGGTAAGCCTGGTAGCTCCGAGATCAATTTCAAGATCTACATCGCTGCCTTCCAGGTCCCTGAACTACCTAACTTACCAATAATTGTTTGACGCGCCGTCGCCGGCCAGCAGCTCGTCAGTAACCACCCGTATACCTCTATAGCAGAATCTAGGTCGCCCGAATTTCTCCCAGCAGATGAACATCACTTCACAGCATGTGAGATCATATCCTCCTCACATCGCTACACACGTCGAATGAGGCTGAGCTATGAACAATGATCCCTCCCCGACCTTGCCGGCGGACCATCCCTTGCTTCCTAACCAGCACCACGGAGTCGAAAACGATACCCAGAGCGATCGCCAGTCTCCTGCATCGGGACGACAACAGCATGATTCTGCCAGTTCGCAGAGCCCGCCCCTCTCACCATCGGCGAAGGAAGGCCTTGCCATGAAGCTGGAGTTCCTAATGCATCTTTCCCTCAACCTAGACACGTTGGCCTATGCTGAGTTATGTATATTGTACTATATGGAGTACGCGCCCCCGATTTGGCTTCCCGTTATGCTACTCCCTCTCTTTTCTAGAAGGCTGACCATCTTCTGCGCAGCTGCTCTTTCTTTCGCTTGTTCATACGATGGATGGCGCAAACGCTTTTTGTCAGCCCTAAGACCGAAGACACCGTGTTAATAGTACCTAACTACCACATCTCCGCTATCGTCGCCCCGAACCTGTTATGCATGTTCCTACATCTAATTTCGCCGCCTCTCGAAGCTGGAGAGGCATCCCGGGGCTACTTACACGGGGGTATTCTTGTTGATTTCATCGGACAGACGGCTCCATCGACCAGATTCACCTTGATCCTGCTTGACGCGGCAGTCTTGGCGATCCAGTGCTTCATGGTTACAGTAAATATAGAAAAGGAGAGAATCCGGAACGTGATAAAACCCCCGCGAGTCAACACTGGCTCGACGGGAATCGCTATTGCGATACCGACCACTACCCAGGATCACGATTCGGAAGAACGAGGGGTCTTAAGAGATGCCCCTGAAGTAGACGACGTGAACGAAACAGATAATGTTGAAATGCGGTCCTTGGGAAATCATACCGGCGATGGTAGTAGTGATGGCGAGAGCGTGGGTGGAGAAGGAAATAGACTATTTGGACAGTCGGGGGTCCAGCGGACCAGTCAATCCGAGGACCTCACGGATGTCTTACAGTCGGGCAATGCTATTATTGGGAACTTTCATATTCCCCAGTCACTCCGGACTGCTTGGCATAGTACTGGAAGCACACCGGAGAGCGCAGCCGCTTACGCTTTGCAAAATGTCGGATATAATGCAACCCTTGCCGCGTTGGCAGCGCAAAGAAGAGCGAGATTAACTGCCACACAGCAACGGCAACCGTGACACTAGTAGGAGGATCATTGTACAAAATTATAGGATATTGTATGGTCAATTACGCGACCTTTCTGCTCACATTCCCCAGGCCCGATCCTTTGACGGCAATGATGATATCGTCTGTGTCGTCCTCATCTACGTCTCTTATGCCCCAGCTAGTTGCGCCAAACTTCTTCAGATCTCGCGCCATCTCTATGATTTCTTCGCTGCCTATTATGTCTCTCCCGACCCGCAGGCGACCGACGTCTTCGGCTCCCATCGCCATGAGTGTCAACGCTGTCGGAGCCGCCGCCCTGCTGACACAGCCACCCTGACTAATCGAATTCAGGAGCTGATACGCACACCTCTTCCCGATGTCCTCCGGAACCATGCCTCCTTTCGATGGTACGATGGTATCTGCTGAAAAGAGCACACCGGTGACGTTTGATTCGGCGACTAAGCTGAGACCAAAACCGATGCCCATTCTCTTCTTCCCTCCTGCCTTGTCTCCCGAGTCTGCGACCAGCGGCGCTTGGTCGTACTGCGCGGCAATATGGATATCCGCGCAAAAAGCATTCAGTACTTCTCGCGCAGAGTGTATCATACGTGCATTATTCGAAGCAGACACTCCAGTTGCGTATGCGACACCTCGTATTCGTTTTATCCGCCCAGGATTTCTATGAAGATGTAATGTTTTGGGTAAGCGTACTTGGCTTGCAAACCTTAGTTCGACTATGCCGGCACCACCGCTTCCTCTCTGTCCCATACATGACCGCTGTAAAACTCGCAGCTCGATTCGGACCGCTGGTATACCAAATAGGTCGTATAGTGGGAGGATCGCAGTACGGAAAGAGTCGATCGACAGGTCGCCCGTTTCGGTTGCCGCCGTAATCACGCCCGGGCCAGAGAACCGTACGTTCATATGAGCCTTAGAAAAAGGCGCTAGCAGACAAAGCGGCAAGAGGAAGTATGTGATGCCCCGTGTACACGTTGCTGGGATGTTATGTTCGATGATGTCGCCGTCGCCCGCGCCATAGCCCGCTACAGCGCCGGTGATGAGTCCAGGCTGGAATGTTATTGTCGTTCCGGTGTAGGAGATCTGCATAGAGCTGCCATTGGTGATGGCTTCGAGGAGACGAAGAAACGAGACCTCATGCGGGGCGAGACCGGGACTGGTGGGGGAATTGGGTCGTATCTTGGAGATGTGTAGTGGTCGACCGGTGAGGGTCGCAAGGACGAGACGCTGGGTAAAGTTCTTGTGGCCTGTCAATTTGACGAATTCGGGTCGTGAGGCCGACATCTTTCCAGCCGCGGTTTAAGCTGGCATAAAGCTTCATCCGACGCGATGTGTATCAGGGTATATCATTCCTGGACTTGTTCAGATAAATTCTGCCAATAAAATTTAGGCGGTAAGCTAGCTAAGTAAATCGCCTTATCCATTCAAGAAAATAGTGGATCCCGAGAATTTGACTAACCCGCCACACTATTTACTAGTACTCCGTACACGCCTCATACATGCCTGTTGAGTCTGGTGGATTTTAATAACGAATGTGGGTCAAATGCGCTCACGTGACTTTATAGTTAGCCGTCCTTGCGAGTATGCAACTTCACCATCTAACAACCTTGACATCATCTTCCCAGCTGATAAAGGGGGCCGTCAACTTGTAGTACATCCAAAGCTCATTTCCATTCTTCCCATAGAATCTAATCGTACCCGATGCGACAATCAGATTGATGGAAAGCGTGAAGCCGTCGTTGAGGTCGAAATCATATGTGCCGACTGAAATACCGAGGACCGCCACCTCGACGTGAACCGCGAGCGAGCTGGTGTCGATCCATCCGCTGATCTGTTCATGAATAACTTAGCGGGAGATGAAGAAAGTGGACCAGAACAGGGAATTTCATTACAGTAACTGGACCGAAGTCGAACTTGAAGGGAATGCGTTCCTTGGGGCCCCCAACTCGGGGCGGGCTCAAAGTCTCAACTTGGTCGATTTTGTACCCGTTTTCCGTCTGTGTGATGTGGACGATAGCCCCTAGCACATACTTAGCAAGCAAGCTTATGGGAAACGGGCATAAATAGTAGCCATACCAGATTGATATTGCGAAGCGTCAGCCATCGTGGCAGGGATGCGGCGAATGTTGCAAAGTGTATTTCTGACTCCTGATAATCAACTATGAGCTCGAAAGGTCGATAGATAGAGATTTCAGTTCCTCGTCGGCGACAGAGGGTGATGCTTTAGATTGTATATCTGAATAGCCTCGCCCATCTTCATCTTCACCGCCCGTCCTCGCTGCTTCTTGCTCTGTGTATCTTCCTTCACCTCCACTGCTACTTTCTGCTTTCGCTGCTTTTTGCTCTCTTCGTTTCGCCTCGTCTTCTGTATTCTTGCAGTTCTGGGGAAATCACCTAATACTCGAAAATTTCGAGGCTCAAAATTTGCGTGGGTTTCTGTATTCGTAAGGTTATTACGTGAGGCAGGGTGTCAGGCGCACGAAGTATGCGGGTGTTGGCTGGCTGAAAGAACGTTTTGCGTGTGCTGTCAAACGATGAAGCATTTCTTTTGTATGCATAATTCGGCACACGTATCTGTCACTCTCTCCTATCTTCTTCTTTCACTACTTTTAACATAGGGTAAGTTACACAGGTAGCAACACGCTGGACAAGGGGCGTCTGCTAGCTACGTTTTTGAAGTGAGCATCTAAGGGAAAAGGGAACTAGTTTTAGGTTAACACGCTGAAGAATAAGACTCTACACAATGTGATTTTATCTTTCTTGGCTCTCCGGGACTTCCGTTGAGTTAGTATGCATCGGCACACGCATGTCTGTCTCTATAGCCGGTTAGATAATCGGATGGGACCAGCTGAACCTTGCTCCACCACGATGATAGATCTCTGATACCGAAGGTTTGGCATGATATCTCCTTGCCGCACGGCCTGCTGTTGGTTGGCTCCGTTTACAGATGATCGTCGAGTTCCTCTAGTAAAGACTTGCCTATTTCCCGAGAACAAGGCACGTTTGAGTTCAGGGCGATGCTGTTTCCGTCGTTTTCTATATCGGTGTGGCTACATGGGCAGCAACGCTTCCGTGTCAAAGGTGGAGGCAAGGATATATATGTGCTCATCCTAGCCGAGTTCTTTCAGTATGCATATGCAGAATGCATAGTCCAGCGTTGTCTATAGTGCAGGAGGCAAGTCAAGTTCTCCGCGTTAGAACGAGGGCAATATATGAAGTAATTCCCACATCCGGCCTCTTATATCCACGGCTCTGAGGTGTCTCAATGTCTTTGACTCCACCCACACTCCGACTTCTATGTCTCTGGCGAGCACTCCATCCGCCATGCATGAGACTCTGCTTCTGGTGATTTTAGGAACTACCCAACTCAATAATGCTACGTTTTACGTACCCATGTCCTGCTGAAAATCCTGGGCACAAGTTGGGTCTGTAACCGCCCCTCCAAGTTCCTTTCCTTCTGCCTTGCCTTTTCCCCGCGTAAAGCTTGATACCGGGAGAACTAGCCGTAGAAGAGATATTGAGATCCTCTGGGGGTGTATTCAAGTACTACGGGTGTATATAAGGCTAGACTCCCTCTGACCTAAGTTGACGGGAACCCAGGAATCAAAAGCATCGAGTTCTACCTATTTACTTTCACCTTCCAGTAACCTATCTATAACTTACTTCTAACCGGTCTTCCCTCCGAATACATCGCCACAATGTCGTGGACAATCACTTCCATTGACGCGAACAATGAATATCCTGTCGTTACGTCTACCAATATAACCATCCCGGCTGGTCTGCAGAGAGTATGGGCGCCGACGGGAAACTATAACGATGGCGCAGACGGGTCGACTCGACCTACTGTTTTTCGGAATCTCATGACACCGTCTCGGGCATTCTGCAGGGCCACGATCAATGGAACGGCGCCGTACCCGGCGAATTGGAGGGGACTCCGATACTCCATCGTAGGCACCCTAGGAGGCGTCCAGGTTCTCACAAGCGGCCTTGTCAATGTTCCGGCATCTGGCAACGTCGTGCAGGCAACAGGGCTCTACCTCGTGTCTCCGGACTTTACTACGAGGCAAGTGGGCATACCGTTTCGGCACGGCGGAGACTTCTCCTGGACGCTCTGGGCCTGGAGTGGCAACACCACTGGTAGGCTATGGTAGAAACTGCTCTCATATGGGACGATAACTGACGTCAACACAGCGGGCTCAATGAATGCGAGCAGAACTACTCGACTCGAGTTCGTCTGGGCTCGCGCTCCAGCTCCCAACGGTCCCCTCAGACCGCCCTCGGCCGCAGTCAGAACCCGAGTCGACATGACGCCGGGCTATCCCATCCTCCTATTTCGGCTGTTTGCGCCAAGCCCGCGAGAGCTACCGGCAACGGCGGCGCAGGACGTTCTATTCTACATCCAACGGGCAGTCAGGGTGGTTTGGAACCCCAGCCTGTCCAGGCCAAGGTATGACACTCGGCTTGGGGGTCCCCAATACGTCCAGGGCAGATCAGGTGGTGGCTTCAGGCTCCGAGAGTACTTTAACAATGCATTCGAAACGTGCAACTGCTACGACATGGCAGGCATCTGCCAGCTTGCTCTGTCCATACTGATGGACGCGTCGGGGGCTGAGGTGAGTTGCTGGAGTCTCGTGCGACGGGGGGGCGGGGGGGGGGCGGGGGGGGCGGGGCGCCG